>JALGBA010000352.1:617500-1217500 GCA_023970755.1 Azemiops feae | reverse complement strand
ATTTTTTAAAAAGCAGGATCAAAGTACATAATAATTTAATGTAACTAGCACTGATGATGTTACCTAGTTAGGATAACGAAACCTCTGCAAGAAAACAAGCAAGCTCAGAGAGCACCAAGGACCCCTCATTGTCAACCCTGCGATAACAAATATTCTCCACTGGTAATGTAACTACGTCTACCGTCGGCAAGGTAGCCAGAGCACGTCCTCCATTCCCAGGTTCCATTAAGCACAAGGTGGGTTTTTCATTTGCACCAGAAGCAGCTTCTAGTCCTGATCTACGTGGCTAAGACCCTGCCCCACTTCCAGGGCGCACAGCCTGCTACTCTCTCCTCTGTGTGAGTGCGGAGGCCGCAAGGCAGAAGAACAGGTTGCTTACCTGCAACTGTGGTTCTTTGAGTGGCCATCTGCCATCCCCTTGCCAAGAAAGTTCTGCGAGTAAAAGACCACTGTGTTAGTTCACAAGCCGAGGTAAAGGTAGGGAACTTCCTCGGGCGGATGCAGCTGTTCCACAACGGCACCCGGCCCAAAGGCTGCGTGAGGCCCCAACACAGGCGGGAAGCCGCTCCAGGGGAATCCGCAGATGACCACTTAAAGAACCAGCAGGATCTTCCCTACGTGAAACTTGTGCATCCCATCCTGGGCATGCCTGCGGCTGGTATCCTCAAAAGCAGCATAGCCCGCTTTCTTTGCCCCTTTTCTAGGCTGCTCCCTACTCATCTGATTTTAGTGAGGCTCAGTCAGGCAACCATCATTCACAGTTCCCATATTTTGGGTAGAACCCCGACAGCAACCGGGGCCAATCCTGCCTCTGAGGATACCCCCTTGCAAAGGGAGTCAACCCTAAGACGGCTTGATCAACGGAGTCCTGCCTGTTGCTCCCTCCTGCTTCTAGTCAGAAAAACCGACCGGCTGCTACCATCAAAATGAACCCATCTCAAAACATCTGGCAGGAGCCCAGGGATGCAGGCACTTGGATGTTTTATTTCAAAGCCACAACTGCTACACATACCATGCTCCAGAAATTCTGCCAAACTATTATGCCAAATGTAAGATTTGGGAAAAAACAAAACCTGGAACTTTTTGGCGGCTTCCGCATTTAGAACAAAGTCAGCTTGGTCTAGTGGTGAAGGCACAGGCGAGAAAGCAGGAGGCCACGAGTGCAAGTCCTGCGTCAGCCATGAAAGCTGGCTGGGTGACTTTGAGTCGGTCCCTCTCTTTTGGCCCAACCCACCTCACAGGGTTGTCATGGGGAAAATAAGAGGAGGAAGTGGCAGAAATGGTATAGGGTCTCCTGCTTGAGCAAGGGGGGTTGGACTAGATGACCTACAGGGTCCCTTCCAACTCTGTTATTCTGTATTCTGTAAGTATTAAGCATACTTGCCACTTTATTTGTAAAAGTAATGAAGCGGGGATTGCATAAAAATAAAAGCAGAAGCCAGAGGAATTTTATGAGAAAAAAGTAGAAGAGGGCAGGTGTGGTTCAGTCCCGTGAGTAGTTCCCAGGGTGGAATATCCACCTGCCTCTCTGCCCTCCAATCCCCCCAGCACTTTCCTCCCTCCGTTAGGCCAACGCCAAGGTCCCAACAGCTCATCCGTGGCCTGCATGATCCTTCCCCAAGTCACTGCCACTGACAAGTCTTCCTCCTGCTCTTACCCACTCAACTCCTCTCAAAACCCAAGAGTATGGGCATGCACCAAAACATCTACAATTCACATCTCTGTTTGAGCTCAAGTTACTTGAAACCGGCTACTAAGTGGGCTCTCCGTCCTTCCCTTTCTGTCCTCAAGGAGAAGGAACAAATTGGTCCATCAACGTCACTCCTTCTCCAACTTTTCCCTTCAAACTAACAGCCACACTATGCCTTGGGATGTCCCTTAGGATTGCCCACGGAATATTCTTCTTACCCATTGCAGGGGAACCACAACCTGTGAGAAATGAGGATGTGGGAAAAACTGCAAGCAGTAGGGAGAGCAGTTCAGCTGAAGCTGATCATCTTTCACTAACTGGCACAAGCAGATTCGGAACGCCATCCTTTATTATCTCTAGCACTTTTATTAATGGGAGGAAAAAAGCTAGAAAAAAGTGGCCTCAGTCACTCCGCGCCCTTTTGCTCAGCGTATCCCACTCATCCTAGGTAGGTTTATTTCCCAGCATAAAATTTCAGTCCCTGCATCCAAAGGACTGTTAGTTCTCATGGCTACACAGGAAGGTGGTGCCTGCACAACTGGGTAAACAGTTGGATCACCTGCTAGAAGAAGAAAGGCAAAGCATCAGCCTGGAGCTCACCGTTTGTCCACCAGCACCTTGCAGGCTTTTGCTTGGGCAAATAGTTGGTTTACCCGGCTCTCCTCCGTGTCAAAGTGTTTTCTATAAAAAGACTAAAAAGAAGACAAGGAGCAAACGTTAGATGACAAACCCTTCTCCTGGCGGAAAGCCTAAGAAGGGATTGCCAGGATCTGTAAGGGGAGCCCCCCTCCGCTTCCCCCGACAGAACACAGGTGGGGCAGCCCTCTTGGACCAAGCCTGCCAATGAAGACCATCTTGGAAGGCTTCAAAAGAGGCTCTGAGGCATCCTGTGAGCAAAGGGCAAGCCTCTCATTGAGGCAACCCAGGGACTTCTAGCAGACGGCGCCAGCGTGAACTACGCCTCTTAGAGAGCGCAAGCGTCCTTCCTAGAAGCCCTGTGTGTCTGGAGCAGCCCGGCAAGCTACCTGGTTCTTGTAGCCCTTGTCCACGCCCAGCGTCTGGGTGCAGAACAGGTGCTTCACCCCAAAGTGACGCATCAGGTAGGCCAAGTCAATTGTCCAGATGCTTTTGGTCAGCTGGAGGTCCCGGACGGCTCTCTGGAAGTCCTCATCGTTCAGCAGGTTCAGGTACCTGAGGCCAGATCAGATGGGGGGGGGCAGAAAAAAGTAACCGTTTCCTTCTGGAGACCAGCGACGCTTTCCGCCACAAGGCAGCGCCCGCCATCTCCAGCTCAGGCAGAAGCCCGAAAGGCCAACGCCTGGGCAGAGCGGGGTCCACACCTAGCACAGCCCCCGGTCCCCTAGGGGCCTTCCTCGCTGCCCCCGCTTGGCTGCCCGCTGGCCTCACTCTGCGCCGCTCGTGTTGGCGGCTCCTCCTTCCTCCCCATCGGCGAGGCTCGGGGCTCCTCGGAGGAGGGGTGGAAGGGAAGCCGGGAAGAGCCGACCCCACCGCGCCAGACGGCTGGCGGGAGGGGCGCGGGGCCTGCCGGGCGACTCACCGCAGCGCCATCCTGGAGCAGGCCAGCCCGCAGTCCCAGTGGTAGAGCTGCTGCAGCGCCGGCACCTTCAGCTGCACCGCGTCCCCGCCGCCCTCGGCCGCCGCGTCGGCAGGCGAGGCCAGCGGGGCCCGTAGCTCGGCCACTCCTCTCCCGGCCGCGCGAGGGGCCGCCCCCGGCCCGGAGCACCCACCCGCGGGCGGCGGCGCGGCGGCCTCCTCGGCCGGGCTCTTCATGGCGTCGCGCGGGCGGGGCGGGAGCGCCGCCGCTCCTCCTCCTCCTCCTCCTCCGCGGAGAGCGGCGCGCCATAGAGGCGGCGGGGCAGAGCGGCGCGCGCGGGGCAGGCCGGGAGCGTCCTCCCTCCCCCTTCATCCTCGGAGAGCGGCGCGCCATAGAGGCGGCGGGGCAGAGCGGCGCGCGCGGGGCAGGCCGGGAGCGCCCTCCCTCCCCCCACTCCTCCGCGGAGAGCGGCGCGCCATAGAGGCGGCGGGGCAGAGCGGCGCGCGCGGGGCAGGCCGGGAGCGCCCTCCTCCCCCCACTCCTCCTCCGCGGAGAGCGGCGCGCCATAGAGGCGGCGGGGCAGAGCGGCGCGCGCGGGGCAGGCCGGGAGCGTCCTCCTTCCTCCCCCCCACTCCTCCTCCTCCGCGGGCCGCCGCCATGTCCATCGGGGTGCCGATCAAGGTGCTGCACGAGGCCGAGGGCCACATCGTCACCTGCGAGACCAACACGGGCGAGGTCTACCGCGGGAAGCTCATCGAGGCCGAGGACAACATGAACTGCCAGGCAGGGCGCGGGCCGGGCGGGCGGGGGGCGCCTGGGTGGGGAGGGGTCCCGGGGCCCAGGCCTCACCGCCGCCTCCTCCTCCTCCCGCCCCGCAGATGTCCAACATCACGGTGACCTACCGCGACGGGCGGGTGGCGCAGCTGGAGCAGGTCTACATCCGCGGCAGCAAGATCCGCTTCCTCATCCTGCCCGACATGCTGAAGAACGCGCCGATGCTGAAGAGCATGAAGAACAAGAACCAGGGCTCCGGCGCCGGGCGCGGCAAGGCCGCCATCCTCAAGGCGCAGGGTGAGACGCGGCCCGTCGGGGAAGCGGGGCGGGGGGCTCGCGTGGCCCGGCTGACGCGCCCCCGTTAGTCGGAGCCGCGCGAGGCGGAGGGGCGAGGGAGACGGGGCCGGCGGGGCAACGGGGACCGAGCGTGGCGCAGACGCTGCTCCGACGAGCCTCTTTCGGGGAATGGGGGGGGGGTTCCGTGGACGGCCCCCCCCCTCCGTTTTGCACCAAGGACCCCGAGCATCTGACAGGCCCCTTGGCGCCTCCGCACACGCCGCCCTCGGGGCTCTTCGATAAATGGCACCAGATCCAACCTCAGATGGTGCAACCTCGCCCCGATCGTGACCTGCCTGGAATCGCCTCCTCCTCTTCTCGGAGCGAGGGGGCCGGGACCCCTGGCTCTCCCCAGGCCCGCCGGTCCGCCCCAGGGAGGAGGAGGAGGTGCTCTGCTTTGGGGGAGGGGGGAGGTTTTGAGACCTGCCCTGTCCAGAGGACACAAGCGGGAAAGGCGAGGGGGGGCTCCCACCTCCAGCCTCCTCTGCACCAGCTTTTGCATCCTCTTCCCCACCACGAAAGGCTGCAAGTGGAACTCCAGAAGTGGAGAGATTCCAGCAGCAGCGGAAGAGCGGTAAGACTGACAGAGATTTGTATTGCCTATTGTGGAGTTCACAACTTGAGAATGGCTTTAAAATGTCACCAGCGACTGGTTCCACCTGCTGCTTTCTCGCTTCTTTTTAGTCTTCTCAGAAACATCTGTGGATCCTTACCAAATCCAGCATGACTGGGTGCCTTCGTGTTTGTCCTTTGCTGCTGATTTTTGTGTTCTGTTTGCTTTCTCCAGTGGCTGCAAGAGGAAGGGGACGTGGAATGGGGCGTGGCAACATTTTCCAGAAGCGGCGATAACTTGGGATCAAACCCTGCTTTGCTGAAGAGAAAAACTGTGCTAAACTGTAATTTGTGTGTACTTTAATAAATATATTTCTTACAAAATAGGAAGAAAGCATCTGCTGTGTGTCATTGACTTAACTGAGATATAGATTGGCTGCTATATAGTCATAATAGGCCTCAATGATCACCTTAAATGCCAGACCCCATACTGCCTGCAGCACCTATGGTACATGACTCAGGAGCTGTTTTTAAAAAATAAAAAATGAAATTAAAACCAGTCATCTGCTTTTTAAGTGATATTAATAGACAATTTTTGAGGGTGGCTTTCCTATGTGAGGTTCAATAAACAAGTTGTTAGTAGTATTAAAAGAATGGCCATGAGCTTAAAAATGTCCTGTTTGATTTTTAAAATAATTTATTGTACTTTCAATTAATCAGTAAACCCAGGTCTCTGGGTAATGCATAAAATAAAAACACAGGTCCATAAAATCTAAATCATGGCAAGGTATAAGAGCTCTTACTAGTGCTTACTTAAATGTTTTAAGTTTTGATTTTTTTCTCCCTATCTTTGCAAAATGCAGAATAAAGCTTTAAAATGTTTATCTAGCAAGTATCTTTATACTTGTGTTCTTTATACATATGTTTCTAAAATTTTAATTATCTTTGAGCATGCAATGGTGGATTTGGAGAGTTAAATAGAGCAGAGGTCCCCAACCTTTTGGGCACCAGGGACCGGTTCTGTGGAGAGAGGTTTTTGCATGGACCAGAGTGAGCCTGGTTTTGTGTGCTTTTGCTTGTTTGTGCGGCCCGGTTGCTGGCATGCCACAGCCCGGTACTGGTCCATGGACCGGGGGTTGGGGACCCCTGAAGTAGAGGATGATGTGTTTGGTTTGGTCTGAGAGGTTAACAAAAACGTTTGGACCAGAATTGGGAATTTTATTGTAAGGGAAAGTATATTACATATTGAGAAAAGGTTTGATTCCCTCCGATTGAAGATGACCAGTGAATCCATTTTGACAATCTTTCTTCTGCTGCCTGGGGGTCTCTCAACCAGAGAGCTTCTTCATTGCAAAGCCTGCAAGTCTTACCAGCAGAACTCTTAGCTTTGGTTATTATCAGAGGCTTCTAATAAGTGGGCCGCCTTTCAGGTGTTCAAGAGTGGCTGCCCAAGGCTTAGGGGACTGCATTTGGGGGGGGGGGGAGAATATTTGCATCTTTAAGTTTATCTGTACAGGATTTGGGTTCTGCAAAAGGGTCTTGTATGGAATGAAGCCCAAAGGCGCACATAAATGGCCACGCTTTGAAACAGCCACCTGGGAACAGGCTGGGTGCTTTGGATCATCATGAGTGGCTCAAGTTCTCTTGAGTTTTTGTCGTCTTAAAAGATTCTGGTTTTCTCTCAGTCTGAGCCACAGAGGTTAAACCCTAATCGAGCGATGCATTCTGCAAACCCACTTATTAATGGCTTAGCAGCCTCATGTCTTAACTCTGACCTTTCAGCTGTGGCTTAGATGGCATCACTGTATTTTGTACGCCCTAAATTGATGGGGGGGGGGAAAGGCTTTTTCTGTAATTAAACTGAGGAGAGCCAGTTTCTCTATGAAGGAACATCGCCGGCCTTCCTTGCAAGGGATGTTAAAACACAAGCATCCCTGTATTGGACGGATGAGAAAAGCACTCCAGCCCCCCCTGGCCCCAAGGCACAGCTGAAAATGTGCACATTCTTCCTTTTGAGGGAAATGCCAAGTGGTGGCAAAGCAAGGGAACCCCCATTATGAAGAAACAGGTTGGGAACATCTCAACAGGTGTTTAGAGAGCACGATGCTTCTGCAACTCCCAATGATTGCCCAATGTTTTCATCCTCTCCAGGAAAGTCATTTACTATCACAGATCACACAAGGTTTTTCTGCTGAGCTGGGCTTGCCCTGTTTACTGTTTCCTCCTGGGCATGAGGCAGGGCCACCATCACTGCCCGACTGAGAGCGGAAAGCACAAAGGCGTTGGAATGCAGACGTCCACGAAGCAGCCCAAAGAGCAGAAACACTAGTGGGAAAAGGGATGCTCCAAACACCCCCCCCCCAGACAAACACCTGTGCAACCCACTTCAGCTCCCCTCGATCCCTGCAATGCCACCGGTCACGTGTCTGGGCTGCAGATACCGCATGCCTCGCATTCCGCCACCCTTTGTTCGGAGGGGAAGAGGGGGAGGAGGCAGGCGGTGCCATCCTGGTGCCGTCTCGGCCCCCATCCAGTCTTTCCATGCCACTCTCACACGGCTCTCTGGACCTGTGGACATCTGGGGAAGGATGGGCCTGGGGCTTGCTTGCTCCATGCGCCTCCCCACAACAGCAATTGCCCACCTTCTGCATCTCCAGATGGTCTCCTTTTCTCTAGCTCGCCAGGTTTGCGGCATCATGGTAAGTGACTAGCCTGCTTTGGTGCATGTGAGAAAGCCCGACTAGGAGGAAGAGGATGGGGCAAGGGGAGCAAGTCGGGATTGGAAAGGCTCAAGGAAGTGGGCAGATGAGGCCTGCTGCAGCCTCTCTTCCATCAGAGCTTCCACAGGCGTGGCTTCAGTCTTCCAGAGGACACCTCCATGTCCAGTCATCTTTCACATGACTGCTGGCGGAAGCGGCGCTTGGCCACTGGCGGGATACCCTCTTCCCCTTGCAGCAGCAACTCCTCCTCCTCCTCCTCCTCCTCCAGCAAGCTGGTCTCAGGCCCACTGGATGCCTCAGGAGCGCAGTCCAAGGACTCGTAAATGGTGGGCAGGGTGGTCTGGTGGCTGAGCCGCTTCCGCAGGCCAACAAGCAGAGGCTGCGGCATGGAGGAGACGTCCACGTTGTTGCCCAGATCGATCCAGGCTAAGGAGGGGAACTTGGCCGCGTCCTTCATGGCGTCGGTGAGGTCCTTCACAGTGGCTCGGGTCAGGTGGTTCCCGTTAAGGGAGAGGTGGGTGAGGCTGGGCAACGACCACAGGAAAGGCATCAGGAAGTGCATCTCCTCATCCTTCAGGTCAGTGAAACTCAGGTCTATGGTGAAAAGGTGGTCACCGCTGTTCTGCAGGTAGCTGGCCAGACGCTGGGTGTCGCGTGTGGAGAGAGGGACCCCAGAGAGATCGAGGGCTTGTTGGCTGGGCTTCTTGTGCAGGCTCCACTTCAGGCTAAAGAAGGGGGAAAAGAGAGGCCGGGGGCTTCAGAAGGAAGGGCTGATCCCTTCAGAAAACTGGGCGTCTGCAGAGGGGGAGGGGGACAACCCAAAATGGGCCACATCACACAAATGCTGCACCTGGCCTGCTTGGGTTGGATTTGGGGCGCAAGTGCACCGAAGCAGTGCATGACGGCGTTACCGTAGGCTGGTCTAGTCTGGCACCACCGTTGTTTGCTGCAGGGGCCTGGCTTGAGCCAGCTGTTTTGGCCAAGCCATCCCTTTCCATCGGTCGAGGAGTTTGAGTAACTTTTGTGTGGAGGTCCCACAGCCCAAGATCGTGGCGGGGGAGGGGATTGCAGCATTAGACCCCAAATAAGCGTTTGCAACCCTTCCATCCCCTGGATCCAATTTCCCGTCCTCCTGCTGTGGGGGAGGGGGGAGCTGGAGCGAGTGCTGTGAGCTGCGGCTGCTTTGTGTTCTGGCCGCCTGGGAATGGCGCTGGGGAAGGGGGCTTGCCTTGGCCGGAAGAGGGGCAGAAGGACAAGGGGGAGGGGCGGCTTTGGCTCAGCTGTTGTCCTTGCAAGCAATGGTTTAATTAAGGCAATTCTGGGTTTTTCAGTAAGTAACCATGGTTCTTGAAATGGGAAGGGGCGGGGGGGGGGTGTTCAAAGCCAGTGCATGTATGAGTGCTTGCAAGGAGCAAGGATCTAGAGAAGCTGGCTTCACACGATATGCCCTAAACAGACTTTTGTGGTTTAGTGTTTTGCGGGTGGAAATCCAGGCCTTGTCCAATCACATTGCGTGAACTAGACTATCGCATTATGTTATATTATAATTTGTTTGGAATGCCGCTTGTTTTGTTACTTTGGATTTCATCTGCTGTGGGAACTGAACTCATGTCACACCCTCTAATACTGGGGTCCTCCTGGCTCCTGCAACCCCCCGACCATCCTCAGAGGGATTTCTGTGGCACACCATTCCTGCTCACCTGCTGTGGGGTTTGCCATGGGGCAGCCCAGACCGATGCCATTTGGAATGTGGAGTCAAGTGGTAGATCAGCTGCCGGCAGATCCGGTCGGAGGATTTCCACGGATCGTATTCCTGAAAGCAGGGAAGTGGCAGCCATCGGCAGGGGCCGGGGCCCCTCTCAGTTTGCAGAGCTGCCAGTCCCACATCTGCATCCTTTCCAAGTCCTCACGGTCTGAGCTCCGCCATTGAGGGCTCTCTGGGCCCTGGGAGATGCCTGGCCCCAGCCAGCTGCTCTGCCTTTCCAAAGGCTCGGGTAACTATCAGCCAGGAATCAAAGGAGACCGAGCAGCTGTTGGGGGCCATGGCGATCCTCTCCTGTGAGATCAGAGACCTTTGCCAGGAAGACACCTGGGAAGAGCTGAGGCAACCCCAAGATGCGGGGCTGCTTCCCTGCCCGTCCAGCTGCAATCAGCAGCCCCAGCCCCCCAGGCAGCATCAGGACATTTCCCCCCCCCCATCCCGCTGGCTGCAGGCCCTGCATCTCGCCTGGCCCTTCTGCACAGGAAGGGGGGCGCCAGCACAGTGCATTTGGGTGTCTGGTTCCTGGCAAAGAAGGGGAGGGACAGAAAGCAGCTGGGTCCAGAGGGGAACCCGCCCAGCTCCTGGCCAGAAGGGAAAGCAGAAGCACATCCTACTGGACAAGCTGGCTCAGGAGAGCCGCGAGCAAAGGGGGCACCCATGGAGGATGGTGGGTGCCACACCTTACAACCCAGACGCTACATCCATCACCGCCAATGGAGCCTCCCTCTTCTATTCCTAAACAGCAACCGGGAAGGAGAAAGCAAACTGGCAGAGCCTCCAAAGACTTTCCATTGGTTCCCCCCCCCCCCCAATGCAACGTGGAGCAATTCCATCTTGCCCTGATGTTTTGAAGTGCAGACTCCAAAAGCCAAAATCTGGGATAAGGAAGACAATGGCTGCAGTATCTGGGGGGCCTCTGGGCTGCCTCCCTCACCCTCCCCTTTTGCTCTTCATGCCTGGAGCAGGCCGGGTGGGGGAGAATCAAGCTCTTTGCTGAAAAGCAACAAAGATTGTGTGACTGAAAACACAGACAGGAGAGCCACATCCGCTCTGCTCTTGTTCGGTGACAAGTCCTGGACTTCTTCAACAACTGGTTGTGAGTAAGAAATAAATCCTTGTAGAAGACCCCACAACACACCTTTTTCAGTGTGGGATCTTCCTAGTTATCCCAGAATTCCAGCTTTTGGGCGGGCTTGATTCTACTGGATCATTTTTGTTCTTCCACTTAGGCTCTGATCAGAAATCCAGAGATCTCAATTTTGGGTGTCCCTAACCATAATAGAACTTTTGTACCTCTTAAAAGAAGAGCGGAATAATCTGAACATTTTTAAATCTAAAAAAATCCAGCAAGTGTCTCTACTGGAGGCCAGCCTAAAAACCTCTCCTTTCCATCCGCCAGCCTGTCCTGCCTCTGCCCCCATTTCATCCGGTGCGGGAACACTGAGCAGGGACAGAAGAGCCACGGCCCAAAGACCTGGCTTCTCTGGCATGTTCCTGCTGCAAAGCAGGCGGCCCCGGCTGGGATTCCCACTGGCACTTCTGGACTGAGGTGACTGGATCACTGCAGAGGCTGCTCTTTTGGAGAGGGGATCCTGTGAGGTCTCTGCAGAGGGGGACTTGGATAACCTTGGGAGGCAGGGCCAGCTGACAAGATTAAGCCCCATCCCCCCCTCAGGGCAGAGGCAGGCTGGAGGTCAGGGCAAGGGTGACCAAGGGCCTTCTTTGCTCCTGCTGCTGGAAAGCGCCTCCGATCTTTCCTAGCTGAAACTCCCCTAACTTAAGCCAGAGCCAGGGGAAGGAAGAGGAAGATGCATCTCTGGGCTCCCAGCAAGGAGTGTCGCAACATGAAACTGCCTCTTTCCTCACAGGTACGCCCAACTGGGGTGACGTTGGCCGGATGCTGCCACTTGCTTCTGTCCTTCTTCCCAAGGCAGGAGGAGGCCTGGAGTGGGATGGAAAGGCCTCACGTGCCCTTTACTCTGGTGAGGAGGAAGACCAGGTCTCCTAGTGGTTGGATAGGAACTGGCCCATTTATGGCGGCCATCAGGCCTTTTGGCCCCCTGGTCCTGCCCTTTCCGGAGAGGCAGCCCCCGGGCAGCCAAGCTTTTCTGGAGGAGGTGCCAGCAGGGCCCCCCAAACAGTGCCCTGTTTCCCCACCCAGAGACCTAAGTGCCGACGGTGCCTTAGGGCACGTGCTCCCCCCAAGGGGCCCAGTGGCCCTCACCTTTTTGGGGCACTGCAGGTCTCTGGCCAAGCTCATCAGGAGGTCGTGGGAGATGGGGTCCACCAGGTTGAGGAAGGTGGCCTTCTTGTAGAGCACGTCATTGAGGAACGTCCCCTCCAGGCCAAGGTCCTATGAGCAGAGAGCGAAAGTGGCTAAGAACTGGGGGGGGCACTGAAGAGGGAGCCCCCCCCCAGCCATGCCACTGGCCAGCAAGCAAGGCAGGCCTCTGGAGGGTGAAAGTGCAGATCTCGTCACCCAGACGTGGAAAGATTGCATCCTCGCAGCTGCGGTCCCCAAAACTCTTTCAACGCGATCCCCAGCTGCAAGATTGCCCATCGGATCCTGGCGGCAGCTCTTGGGCAGCTGAACCAACTGAATTCTTTGATGGAAAAAAAGGTTCGAGGGCAACTGCTCCCCACCCCCATCGGAGCTTGCTTGGCAAAGCTGCTTCCTCCGGCATCTCTTCCAACCCTGGTGTGTGAGTGGGCACTCGTCTGCACCTGCCCGGCACCACTGCCCACCCCTCCTGCTCTCGTGCCAGGTGCGCGTCTCTCTGGATCAGGAGGACACTTTCGACTAAGGAGCAGAAGCTACAGCAAACTCACCGCACCCACAACTGACAGAGTCAACAACCGACTGGGCAACACAATTGCTCTCCGGCAGGCACACAAAGGCTGGTCTGCCCCTTGGAACTGGGCCTGGGAAGGCTGGGACAATCCACACCTGGGGGAACCCGCCATCCCGACAGGGCTGCAAGGGGAGGGTGTCTTTTGCTTGGCACTGCCCCGGGCATCCCGATGCCCATGCAGCCTCTTGCAACCGGCCCCATGTCTGCCGCATTTCTGCCTCCAGGTTAGAGGACTCTTTCGGTGTTGGGGGAGGGGGGAGATCCCGAAATGTCAGCTAGTACAAAATCCCGCGGTGTGTGCGTGTGTGCATGTGTGTGTGTGTGATTGGAGCCCCCACGTCTTTGCCCGGCTCGTCTCTGGGGGCTGCCTGCACCCACCGAGCTGGAGAGGCTTCCGACGGCCGTGCCGGCACGTTCAGCTCCCGCCGTCCCGTTAGGAAGCGCCGCTGCCCCCCCCCCCGCCGCGCTTCCTCCCCATCCCCGCCGCGGCGCCCTTGCCCACCCGCCGGCCCGCCCGACAGCCGCGCTCGGAGCGAAGCTTCTGGCCAGATCCGGCGCTTCGCCGCGGCGCCCAGTTTCGCCGGAGACGCGCCCGCCCGGCTCGCTCTGCCCGAGAGGGCTCCGCGCGTCTGCCTCGCCCGCCGGAGGGAAGAAGAGGCGCGGCGCGCATCCCCAGCGCCGCCCCCCCCCCACCGCTCCCGCCGCCGGCCTCGCCTACCTTCCGCAGCAGCCGCAGCAGCTGCCCCGCCTGCTCGCGCCGGTGCTCGCGGAGGGTGGCCTGGATCTGGCGGATCCAGCCCACCCGCCGCACGTAGGGCGCCGCCGGGCGGCTCTTGCGCAGCCCCGCCGGCAGCTTCTCCGCGCCGAGCAGCAGCGAGGCCAGCCGGCAGTCCGGGCCGGGGCGCCGCGGCTGCTCCTCCGGGCGGCTCCTGCCGCGGAGGGACCCCTTGGAGCGGGCGGGGACGCCCGTCGCCTCCGCGCCGCTCTGCCGGCTCAGCCGGGAGCCCATCGCCGCCCGCCCGAGACGCGTCGCCCGCCGCGCCGGGGCGCCGGGAGGCCGGGGGGATCGGGCGGCGCCCTCCTGCCCGGCTGGCGCTGCCCGCGCGGCCCCTCCGGCTCCTGCCCGCCGTCCGCCGTCGGCTCGCGGGAGGCGGCTCTGTTTTTCCGGGCACGTGCGCGCGGCGCGCAGCCGGGGAGGAGCCGATCCTCGGCCGCGTCTCTGGTCCGGGGGGACGCGGCCCGCTCCTCTGCGCGAGGAAACTTCGCGTAGGCTGCTCGGCCTCCGCCGAACCCCCCTCGAGGCAGAGTAGAGCGTCCCTTGGGCCCCTCAGAGGCCAACAAGGCGGGCCTGAGACGGAGCGCCCCGCCTGCTCTGCCGGCCAGCACCAGGGGGCTCGGTCTGGGACCCGGCACGGCTTAAGCCAGCCCGCTTGACAGGTGGGGTCGTTGGAGTTGGGGGCGAAGAGCCAGGCTGTAGTGGAGGAAGAGAGACTCCCATGCGCCCCCCCTTGTGCTTGATAGGTGCAACGGAAGAGTCTCCGGTGTAAAAAAGAAAAAGATTTTGGTTTGATATCAGGACAATGTCCTGAAGGTAAGGGCGATGGGGGGGGGGGGTTAAACTGTGATGCACCCGTTGGAGATGCTGGATTCCTGCTTCTGGCAAGGTTGGACTTAAGGATCCCGAAGGTCCCTCCCGTCTCTTGCGTTGCGCAGACCCCTCTTGCTCACTTTGCCTGGCATAAGCTCCCGAGGGCCGCCGCTGTGCGGGCCCAGCCCTTTGGGATTCTGGCGTCCTTTCCTGCTTTTCTTCAGCACCACGGAGGGGGGTCTTGGTTCCTCGTCTCTGAGCTGCTGGGATAAAGATGCTCCCTCTGTTTTGAGCACTGTAAACTAGGGGGTGGCCACTCAGAACATCTGGAACACATCAGCTGTGTGCTTAAGTGCGCCATACCATAGGCCTGAATGGTGTGTACAAATGTCACAAAATTTCCACTCTGCCTTTCTAGGCAGTAAACGATGCCTCGAGACAATGAAGTGGAAGACCAGCATCCAAGGGAGCTGAGCCAGGAAGGAAAATCCTCCATATTCTAGGAAAAACACTTTGGGAATTTCAGCTGCCCAACCAGACAGCTTGCCTGTCTCACTGCTGCAGCCCCAATTCCACCTTGGCCGAGGGGCACCAGGTACCCTATGGCAGCCCCAAAGAACAGGGTGCCGATGGAAGTTACAACCCAAACAGCAGCTTGCAAAGCAGGAGGGGCTCCTCTGAGCCCAGGACCACATCTGGCCTGCAGGTTGCTCACCCTGCAGCAGAGGTCTGTGCTCCTCAACCCGCCTGGTGACCCCCTCCTCCATAATTGGATGTCAGAAAGAGTGAACTCAGGGCTGAGATGCAGCAGGGCCCATAGTGGGTGGGAGCTTTGGGGCCAGCATCGTGTGGAGAGTGATGGAATTGGCCAGGGAGCTTCGGGGCAGATCCTCCACCAAGGCCAGTGAAGGGTGAAGCAGAGGCAAGCAGGGCTGGCTTCTTGCAAGAGGTGAGTTGAGCAGCGCTGTTATCACCTTCATCCCTTGTGGCCATTGGCAAAATGTGGTGGCGATTTCATGCTGCAGCTGCCTACTCTGAGTGCCAGCCACTCAGGACGTAGCCAGGCCATTTAATTCTGCAGATCTCCTCCTTTAGGTGGGAAATGTTGGGTTGGCCCGGATTGCTTTTCTTTACATCATAAGGGATTTGGGCCAATTCTGGGGTCCCTTTTACCTATAAAGCACTATCTTCTTACCTGCAGAGGCTTCCTCCATCCCTGCCTGAAGGTTGTTCTACTGGTAGAACAGGAAGACAGCCTCATCTTGGGTTAGCTCAAGCCAAAGCCTCGGTTTAGAAGATGGCATCTCTCAAGGGCCATTGTCCAGCTCAGTCAGGCATGCTTCCCTCCCCCCCCCGCCCCCGATGAGCTGGCTGGCATTCTAGTGGCCTCAAGACGTTGTTGAGATGTCCTTCTGAGCCAATCTGTGAACCGATTGTGAACTCACTCTCTTCCCAACCATTGCCCTGAGTTAAAGGTGGTGGGCCGGAGCAGAACCTAGTCCCATTGTAGGCTTCACCTGGGAGCCCTGGGCCAGGTGCCCAGGTGGCACCCCAGAGAGATCAAAGAAAGAAGCCAGGACTCCTATTCGGCCAGAGTGGACTTTTACCGCATGAAAGGAAGGCCGGGCCCTCATAGCAAATGGAGAGAGAAATTAGTCACCTATCAACTCTCAGGGCTCACAAGAAGCTTTCCATTAAAAGGCTGGTGCATTTTGCCCTCCTCCCCTTCAGTTTCAGTTTATCTGGATCAATTCAGCCCTAAGGGAGATGCCGGCTGTGCCCACCACACAGATGCCCAGCGGGGACTGTTCTGGCCAAGTAGATCTGCACCCAGCCACTCCTAATGCAAGATATGAGCAAGCCCTTCCCAACTCATCCACCCCTTTGGCAGGATATATTTCAGCAGGAGTTTCATCTTACTGGTTATTATGGGATACTTCAGCTGAGACTGGTGCAAGATGTCCCAAAGGGTTACAGTAACAACTGCCAAAACCAGGTCAGTCAATGTGTTGCTTCTGTTGGCCAGAGTCCAACTGGCATTTTGTCTAGCATTAGACTTCACCTGGTTGCTTGGCACATCACAACACTCCATGTTGCACAAGGATCTCGCCCATCCTATCTCCCACATGAAGCAAACTTCCTCATAGCAAAGCTGTTATTGTTTTGGAAACTAGGCAGCTGGAACCTCCCTGTCAGATGGTGAGCTGCCATCCTCTTGTTTCTGTCAACACCGGTTTGCTGGTTTCCTCTCCACCTTCCACTTCCGTCCCACCTCCTCCCAGTCGGCCCAGACCAAGAGCCGCGCAGACATGGCTGGTCCCTGCTTTGGGTGGCAGAACATCGAAAACCCCTTTGCAGCACTCGGGAGAGAGAGCATCCACTGGTGGGATAAAACTGAATTCGGACTTCTCCAAGCCAAGAATAAAGTCTGTTATTTGACCGGTCAGTGCAGATGTGCTTAGACGAAGACTTTACATGTGTGTGAAGAAGTTTCATTTGCCAAATGTCTCTCGTGGGTGCCCCCGTGAAGCCCAGCACCAGCTGGCTCTTTGGCGCTTCCCTTGAGGATGCTTGGAAGGAAGTGCAGAATCTGACCAGAAGAAGCCCTCTCGGACTGCCCCACTGCTGACCTTTCACCTGCCCCCCCTTTCCAGTCGCCACAGTTGCTGACTTCCCTCCACAAAGCTCTCCCCCTTCGAGGCCACCCAAGCCGGTGTTGGAAGAGGGGGAAAGATGCTACCTTAATGTGGCTTTTCTCACTGGCCCATAACGGCTGTGCAAACCTGCCTCTTTCTCATGTTGCAGCCACGTGGGTCCCCTTCCTCTGGTCTGCAGCCCACGCCAGGGGCAGCCTCGAGTCACTCTTAGCTGTTCTGCTGTGGGGTTCTGGAGGCAACCGTTTGGTCTCTGTTGTGGTCAGTGAGCCTGCTGGTTCCGTTGGCCACCCCGAGATGGTTTGCAGAGATACACAGACACACCCTTTTTGGTCACCAGACCCTACCTTCCCGGCCCCTTCTGGACTCTACTCCTGTGTTTGGGGCCAGAGCGACTCACGTGAAGCCATTTGACATCCACCACCTGCCACTCCCAGGCAGAGTGAAGGAGGCTGATGGGCAGGTGTTTCCCTGCCAGCTGACAATGTTTAGGAAAGGGGGGGGGAAGGTTGAGGAATGCCCCAAGCCCTCTGCTCGACTTGGCTGATGCCTGAGAATGAGGCTGGCACAATTTGTCAACCTGGTGCCGCTGCAGGCCCCGGGCTTGCCAGTGGGGCAGAGACAGAATGCCAGGGGTTTTTTCTCCTTCAGGCCCTGGCAGACTGCCCCGGGGGGCTGCGAGGGGGTGGCGAGTGCTGGGGCAGCAGCTGCACAGGGAGGCAGCAGAAAGAGGCTGATGGCCCACCTTCATTCCGCAGGTAGAAGAAAGCGGGCAAGGCCCACCTTTCGTTTGAATTTGCTTTCTAAGCAGCTTCACTCAGGTCTAAATAGCTTACGTATATAACCGTAATGGATTTCAATGGATTCAGGGAAGGCATCCTTCGCTGAACTGAAGAGAATCTCTCTTGGATCCCCGTCTGGTGAGAGGGAGAATGGATCCTCTTTTCAGCTCTGCCGCCTCTCCAGCCTCCTGCCAGCCTGCAGCACATGGCTTGGGGTCTCCTTTCGTAGGGTGGGAGACTCCTAGAATGGGAAGGGCCCACGGAACCAGCCCCTCTGGCCCAGCTGTCCTTCTCTGCAGGGTGGCTTTGCTGCTCTTCTGCAGCCAGGCAGGAGGGGAGCGGAAAGCAGGGAACTGCTTGCCTTGAGTCAGACAGGGATGCTGCTCCAGATGCCTGTTTCGATCTGCCCTTCTGGCCTTTCCCCGTGAGGTGCAGCCCCAGAAGCAGGGCGTGAAGTCCAAGATCTTTGAGCCCGTCTCCTGCCCAGGCCATTGGCTCCCTTCCCCCTTGCCCCTCCCCTTTATAAAGTTCACCTGTGGCAGCTGCTGCTGCTGACACTGGCGTTGCCGCACGGCTCTTCCCCAGCAAACCAAAGGCCACCAGGAGAGGCAACTGCAGGGGAGCGTCTTGGCACTTTGAGCCCAGGGCCCTGGGGGGCAGAAAGGTAGGAATGTGGAGGGGAGGGGCTGCCTGGCCGTGCAAGGGGTCCAGCTTGCTGGGGGGAGGTTTGCCACCCTCTGGACAGAGAACAATGTTGAACCGTAAGCTAGGCAAAGCGAGGTGGTTCCTCTCTCTCTCTCTCTCTCTCTCTCTCACCATCCCTCCCTCTCTCTCTCTCCCTCTCTTTCTCTCCCTCCCTCCCTCTCTCTCTGACTCTCTCTCCCTCTCCTTTCCTCTTTCTCTCCCTCCCTCCCCCTCTCTCTGTCTCCCTCTCTTTCTCTCCTCCTCCCCCTCTCTCTGTCTCCTCTCTCTCTCCTCTCCCCTCTATCCCTCCTTTTTTTCACCCCCTCCCCTCGCACTATGTCTCCCTCTCCTTCCCTCTCTTGCTCTCCCTCCCCCTCTCTTGTCTCCCTTCTGTCTCTGTCTCTCTCTCTCTCTCACATCCCTCCCTCCCTTCCCTTTACCTCCCTCTCACCCTATCTCATCACCTTCTCCCCCTCTCTCTCTGTCCTCCATCTCCCTCTCTCCCGCTTTGTCTATCCCTCCCTCCCCATTTATCTCTGTCTCCCTCTCTGTCTCTCTTCTGTCTCTCTCTCTCTCTCTCTCACCATCCCTCCCTCCCTCTATCTCTCTGGTCTCTCTCTGCCTCTCTCCCTCTCTTTTCTCCCCTCCTTCCCCCTCTCTCTCTGTCTCTTCTCCCTCTCTTCTCTCCCTCCCTCCCCCTCTCTCTGTCTCCCTCCTCTTCCTCCCTCTCCCTCTCTCCACTCTTGTTCTCTCCTCCTTCCCCCCTCTCTCGTTCTCCCTCTACTTCCCTCGCTTTCTCCCCCCCCTGTCTCCCTCTCTAGTCTATCTCTCTCTCTCTCACACCATCCTCCTCCATTCTCCCTCCCCTCTCCCTCCCGCTCTCCCTCTCTCCCTCTCCCTTTCCTCCCCACTCTTTCTGTCTTCCCTCTCACTCTCCTCCATCTTTTTCTCTCCCTCCCTCCCCCTTATCTCTGTCTCCCTCTCCTTCCCTCTCTTTCTCTCCCTCCCTCCCCCTCTCTCTGTCTCCCTCTCTGTCTCTCTCTC
Organism: Azemiops feae; assembly: GCA_023970755.1. NCBI lineage: Eukaryota > Metazoa > Chordata > Lepidosauria > Squamata > Viperidae > Azemiops > Azemiops feae. The sequence continues at coordinate 1,198,507 of JALGBA010000352.1, read as the reverse complement.
TCTCTCTCACCATCCCTCCCTCCCTCTACCTCTCTCTGTGTCTCTCTGCCTCTCTCCCTCTCTTTCTCTCCCTCCTTCTCCCTCTCTCTCTGTCTCCCTCTCCCTCTCTCCCTCTTTTTCTCTCCCTCCCTCCCCCTCCCCCTCTCTCTGTCTCTGTCTCTGTCTGTCTCTCTCTCTCTCACTATCTATCTGGAATACTGTGTGTGCAGTTGTGGTTGCCGCACCTCAGAAGGGGTTTGGTAGAGCGAGAGAAGGCCGAGAGGAGCAGAAGTAAGGAGATCAAAGGGTGGAGCAGCTTCCCTGGGAGGAGAGGCTGTGGCATTAGGGCTTTTGAGTCCCGAAAGAAGGCGAACGAGAGGAGACATGAGGTGTACGTGGTGGATAAAGGGGAGAAGCCACGTTCACTTCCCAGAGGTCACCCAATGACATGGAATCCTGGAAGAAGCAGGACAGTCCAAAACAGAGAAGGAGGTGGGAGGGGAACTGCACTTTCTCACTTGCAACATTCTGTTCATGTAACCTTACAAGCAAGTAGAATTAACTGGCCTGGTGGTCTTTCCTGCCTGGCCTACCTGGTAAGGCTCTGCAGGTGATGGGCCACTGGGAGAACAGCCTGCTGGACTGACTATCTATCTATCTATCTATCTATCTATCTATCTATCTATCTATCTATCTATCTATCTATCTATCTATCTATCTATCTATCTATCTATCTATCTATCTATCTATCTATCTATCTATCTATCTATCTATCTATCTATCTATCAATCTATCTATCTATCAATCTATGTATCTTCTATCAATCTATCATCTATCTATCTATCTATCTATCTATCTATCTATCTATCTATCTATCTATCTATCTATCTATCTATCTATCTATCTATCTATCTATCTCTATCTTTCTCAATCTCTCTTGCATAACAACTGGTGCAGCTCTTCCCTATGGAAAGGAAGCACCAAGATTTGCTGGTCATTTCAGTTGCACAAAGTGTGCTGGGGCTTCAGAGGTCAGAGTCACACATGTGGGGTAGGGTCCCTTCCTCAGCCATTGACTTTCTGGAGTTCCATCAATGCTTGGCAGGTAGCAGCATCCAAACTGTCCCAGAGCGGCATTCTGAGTCTGGAGCCCCTTGTTCTGGGCAGATTCTCTCATAACCTGATGGACACCAGACATCAGAAAGAACAGAACGGAGTAATAGAGTTGGAAGGGATTTGGAGGTCTTCTAGTCCAGCCCTCTGCTCAGGCAGCAGACCCTATATCGTTTCAGACAAATGGCTATTCAGTCTCTTCTTGAAAGCCTCCAGTGATGGAGTCCCCACAACTTCTGGAGGCAAGCTGTTCCACTGGTTAATTGTCCTCACTGTTAGGAAATTCGTCCTTAGTTCTAGGTTGCTCCTCTCCTTGATTAGTTTCCACCCATTGTTTCTTGTCTTGCCTTCTGGTGCTTTGGAAAATAAGTTGACCCCCCCCCTCTTCTTTATGTCAGCCCCTCAGATATTGGAGCACTGCTGTCATGTCTCCCCCTAGTCCTTCTTTTCACTAGATTGTTGTTGTTAGTTGCGAAGTCGTGTCCCACCCATTCACTAGATTAGAAATACCCAATTCCTGCAACTGTTCTGCATATGTTTTAGCTTCCAGCCCCCTAATCATCTTTGTTGCTCTTCTCCGTGCTCTTTCCAGAATCTGAACATATTTTTCACAATGTAGTGATCAAAACTGGCTGCAGTATTCCAAGTGTGGTCTTACTAAGGCTTTATAAAGCGGTACTAATAGTTCACATGATCTTGGCTCGATGCCAAAGTGGCTTTGTGCAGCCTCAGAGGCCAGGTGAAGGGCCTTCCTTTTCCAGATGTTTCCCTTTGGGGAGGAGGCAGCCGAGCCCGTCTGCCCTCCATGTTGTCATGACCTGTACAGCGCAAATGTGTGCCCAGTGTTGGGTGCCCTGCAGGGCCAGTCCAAAGTGAAGCTGAAGAGGGGGCAGTTGGAATATGGATGTCCTAGGAGGGACCCCCTCCCCCAAACAAGGGAGGGCAGCAGGAAAGAATGACATGGGTGAGACGATACTTGCAGGTCTTCCCCGCAAGGCCAATGGCAACCCCACCGGACCCACAAGATGGCGGTGGCTGCCAGATCCCTCCCGCAGGTGCTTCCCCGGGGTTGGAAAATCCTGTGCCCGGTTGGGCTTCTCTCCAGAGCCTTAAAGCACGGGAGGGTGGCAGACCCTGCACTGCAGAATTTGGGGAAGGTGCTTCAAAATCATACCAATGCTTTACTGCTTTTTGGGGTGGAGTCGGGTTCTGCATTGCATGAACATTTGGCAACGAAACTGGTTTGCAGCTGGAAGTCAGATGGCTTTGCAAATTGGATAGATGAGATGATAGCTAGATGATAGCTGATAGATGATTGATTGATGACAGACAGATAAACAGATGATAGAGATGATTGATAGATCATGGATCCATTGATAGATGGATAGATGGTAGGTGATAAATTGATAATAGATGATAGATAGAAAGTAAGTAAGGCCACACCTGGAATACTGCATCCAGTTTTGGTCATCAAATTTCAAAAAAGATGTTGAGACTTTGGGAAAACTGCAAAGAAGAGCGACTGATTAAAGGCCTGGAGACAAAATATATGAAGAACAGTTGCAGCATTTGGGTTTGGCTAGTTAGAGAAAAGAAAGACTAGGGGGGATATGACAGCAGTGGGCTCCTACAAAGGAGAGGGAGTCAACTTATTTTCCAAAGCACCTGAAGGCAGGACAAGAAGCAACGGATGGAAACTAATCAAGGAGAGAAGCAACCTGAAATTAAGGAGAAACTTCCTAATAGTGAGGATAATTAACCAGTGGAACAGCTTGCTGTCAGAATTTGTAGGTGCTTCAGTCACTGGAGGTTTTTAAGAAAAGACTGGACAACCACCAATCTGAAATGATGTAGGGTCTCCTAGACCAGGGGTAGGCAACCTTGGCTCTTTTATGACTCGTGGACTTCAACTCCCAGAATTCCTGAGCCAGCCACGCTGAGGGGAAAGGGAGGGGTTTCCAAGCTGAGCCATGCTGGCTCAGGAATTCTGGGAGTTGAAGTCCACGAGTCATAAAAGAGCCAAGGTTGCCTACCCCTGTCCTAGACAGATAAAGATAGATAATAGAAAGAAACAACATGGAAGAGTCTGTGCATGTGCCATGGAACAGGAAATGAATACAGGCAAGATACAATTTTATCATCTGAAAAAAGAGTCTTATATTTGAAGGGGAGAGCCAACTTTTTGCAACCAGGGGACTACATTTTCATTTCTAAAAACAGGAGGAATGGGAAGGATGTAGCCAGAAACAAAATTACAGAGCCCAACATTAGAAGGTGAGGAGCGGCAATCTTTTGCCCTTATTTTTCCCAAGAAACACAAGAGAAGGAGATTTGCAGGGAAGGTCAGATGGGGAACAGAGGTCAGATCAGTCTTTCTGCGTGTTGTGCTGGGAGATGGAAAATTTGGTCCCTGTTAAGCCTACTCAGCTTATCCAATTGCCTCAAGTTATTTCTCAACCTAGGCAGAGTTTTACTGGCCCGTTCTAATCAGAACTTTCCCTTTGCTGAAATAAATACTTTTCTGAGGTTAAATGAAGCCACCTTGATTTCAAACAGCCTTGTTGAGCTAGATATCCTGGTTTCAAAACTGAAATAATAATGGATGATGATTAGAGAGCCAGTTTGGTTTACTGGTTAAGGCACCAGGCTACAAACCAGGAGAGAGTGAGTTCTAGTCCTGCCTTAGGTGTGAAAGTTGGCTGGGTGACTTTGGGCCAGTCCTTCTCTCTTGGCCCAACCCACCTTGCAGGGTTATTGTTGTGAGGAAAATAGGAGGTGGAAGGAGTATTCATGCCTTGAGCTACCTATAAAGACAGCATAAAAAATCAAACAGATAAACATATCAGGGCAATTATGGGGAATTGGAATAATAGGGAGACAACTTTATGAATACAAATGGGCTAGTCCAGGGGTAGGCAACCTTGGCTCTTTTATGACTCGTGGACTTCAACTCCTAGAATTCCTGAGCCAGCATGGCTCAGCTTGGAAACCCCTCCCTTTCCCCTCAGCGTGGCTGGCTCAGGAATTCTGAGAGTTGAAGTCCACAAGTCATAAAAGAGCCAAGGTTGCCTACCCCTGGGCTAGTCCTTCCCAAAAAATGGCAATTATATGGTCTCCTTTATTTCATATAACATATATAATAATAGAGGGAGATCTATTTGACAAGCTAAAAGCACTGATATGGAAGCCTAGTTGGCAAAGGAAGAAAGCCAGAATAAGGCTGAAGAAAATTGGGGTTTTGATTTATTAGAGGGGATTTCATATTATTAATTAGAGGGTTAAAGGGAGAAGTTGAGATAAGGGGAATTCTGGTCATTAGGTTTAAAATATTTGGAAATTAGTTGAAAATAAGGATTTTATCTGTTTAATATTTTAAAATTAGACCTAAAAGAAAAAAAAATAATTATTATGAATATGTTTGATTTATTGATTAACCCAGGTAATATATACAATGGTTTTGATTTATTAAAGGGGATATTATATTATTAAGTACATGATTTAATATGGTGGGAAATAGATAACGTTTAGGAAATAGAACAAGAATATATTCAAATAGATAAAATGTGTATTTTGGATATTAGATTCTGTTATGAATTGAGATAAGGGAAATCTTGGTTACCTAAAAACTGAAAATTATAAATATCAAAGATTAAATTAGAATATTGATGGGAATATTGGGAAAAAATTAATAACAGGATATGGATTGTTTATGAAGATTGAATGTAAAAAATAATTAAGATACGTATAAGCTAAACATTTATTGATAAATGTAATAATGATGTTTTTACTGAGCTGATATAATAAGAACTGTATTAGCTTGAATACGAGACAGAAAATGTTAAGGGAAAAAGAGGAAATATTTGATGTTGTAACTTGAGATTTGTACTAAAGATTTTGTTATCAAACTATTGATTAACCCAGCAACCACGTTGCTTTTTAAATACTTAAATGTAAAATTGGAAAATTAATAAAATATTATAAAAAAAAATCAAACAAATAAATAACAAAATTCGTCAGGATTTGGATTTGCTGACTTTCTATAGCCCATGTGAAACGATTACTTAAAAAAAAAAAGCAATTGTATGTGAAGGGTGTGTTTGTGTGTGTTTGTGTACCTGTGGACAACGCAGATGGGTAGATTGGCTTGTGATACCTCTGCGTAGAAAAATCCTGGTAGCTGCAACAAAGTAGTTCAGAAAAAGTAATTTTAGCTGAGAGTTTTGTACAGCCGTTTCCTAAAATATAGTTGATCGATATTGGTTGGGTTGAATTCCAAGAGACATAAAACAAGTGATAAATTTAGGGATGCATGGACAGAGAATACATTTAGCTATTGGTTTATGGTGCCAGGAATTGTTATAATAATTTATGAAAGAATATTCTTAATGACAAAATAATGATATACAGTATGAATGAAAGACTAATGGAAATACAGAGTTTTAGAGGAAAAAGAAACCCCATTTTTAGTTATTTAAACCTTTTTTAAAAAAATTCTTTGCCATTTATTTAGTGCCATTGCCCACAGAGAGTCTGTAATCACACATATTTTAAACTAACTACTAATATTCCAAGTTTGGTTGGTTAATGCTTGCAGGGCACTTACAGCTCGAACCCAGAGCCGTCCTTGAAGGTGGGATGAAGGCCTCCCACTAACCCCGCCTCAAGTCAATTTCTCTGCAGGCTTCCACCTTTGCTCCCTGGGGTCTCCCTTGTATGAAGACCCTTGATGGAGAAGGGGAAGAAAGGTTAATATTGGTTCAGATCTTGAGGGGGTGGGGTGTCTAACCTCAACCCACATGGACTCCCACTCTGTTCACACTTAAAGATTAGTGGCTCCATTTGCATGTCCTAAACTTGGTTAACATAGTCAAATGATGGCTTAATGTGTTGTGCAAATCCAGCCACTTTGGTTAGGTTATATTTGACTTACTATGTGAAAGCAGAGCATTCAATCCACTGGATCTGAAGGGCGGGGAGGAACCAGCGATGTAAACTTGTTGGGAACAATTGTCCAGCCAGCTCTACATCAAGAACATTTCCTGTTTCTGTGGTCAAAAATTAATTTGTTGAGCACATCGGCAAATCCCTTTAACACAGAGAAAGATTGCTAATAAACCTTGGGGAAAATGGATCAAGATGCATTCCCTCAATAGGCACCAAAAAGTCATTACCCTGTTTGCACATCCCCCTTTCTCTGGCAGCAGTGTGATGCCAAGTTCCGGTTAGCCAACCTGAGAGATTATGGACCGGCAGGGCAGGTAGGACAGCACTGCTCTTAGATTTTCTGGAAAATGTGGTAGAAGGTGTGTAGGCAAACAATTATGGTGGTTGAAAAAAACCACAGATGTTATGAAATGCTTACAACAAGGAGGTCCTTGACTCAGGCTCACGTTGGCGGTGGGAGGGGGACGGACAGGAATTGTGAGCCAGATGTTTTTAGGAGCTCCTAAAGGGTCCAGATCACACCTCAAAGAACCTCTGGCTGAAAGACCAACTTTCAGCTATTTTTCTTCCATATTTCCAGTAATCAGAACCCAACTGATAATATATATCTGTTAAGAAAAGTTTACAAGATAAGAATATTACTATAAATTCAATACAAAGCCATACTAATAGGGAAATAACCTTTTTCAATACGTTTCAAGTTAAATGAAAGAAAAGGTTAAATACTATCAGCTGGGGAATACTAGATGTGCTTGGTGCTCAGTGCTGTGATTTCCATTAAAAGAAGAGTTTGAACTAACAAGAAATGTCCTTAATGAGCTTAGAAGAAATCACAGCACCCAAAACGCTTCAAGTCTGCAGCCTTCCATTTTGCGTGGAGGGATTTCCTGAGCCACGAATGCCAGGAAGGGAGGCCACCTCTGCCCCAGGAGCTCAGTTTCTGTCCGGGCCCCATGACGTCTCTGAGCAGGAAGGCCACGCAAGGCAAGAGGGGAATTAAGCTGAAGGATTGTGGAAATGACTAGTAGGGATTCTGGTCCTGATGCAACCAGCTATTCTGAGGCGCGTCTCACGCCCAGACATGCAGGAGGATGAGCATCTCTCGTGCCCAGAACGCAACTCATCCATTCAGTGTTTTATTCCAGAGTTGCAGTGCGAAACTGGCAATCTTGCAGTACTGGAAGGGCTGTTACAAGGAAGAGGGTGTGGATGTCTTCTCCACAGCTCTTGCGGGCAGCAGAAGAACTGGTGGGCAGGAGGGGAGGGAGGGAGCTCAGGAGCAGCTGTCTGGCTGGGAGAGCCTTGATGCGGGGGAAGAGCTTGGCTGCTGGAGGGGTGTGGAGGGTTTCCAGCAAAGGCGGGACAGCCATTTGTCAGCGATGGCTTGGGGACCCCTGCCCTGGGTAGAGGGCTGGACTAGAAGACCTTCAAGGTCCCTTCCATGATTTTGTAAAATCTCCATTTGAAGAAAGGTTTAGAGTTATTAGCGGTTGAACTAGCTAACATTAAACAAATATTAAGTGATTGAAATAACAAAAAGGAAATTCATAGCATATCCTAAGAAAATATTTTTAGCCTCTCATCAAGTTGAGACCAGAGTCAGGCAAGGGTGATGGGCAGTCTAGAAATTTAATAAATACGCAAATTTAGCTTTATTTCCCTGTCGTAAGGCAAGACTTTATAGCTTTCGCTTTGATGCTGAAATTGAATGTTTGCCAAAGTACATGACGACAAACCAAATGCCTAAAACTGTTATGTTCAGAAGCCGATCTCCAGTTTTGGAAAACATCCCGTGATCCATTTTTCCAAACATTAAATCAATGAAGGGCATAATTCGAGATGTTTTTACTAAGACTCAAACACCAGAAATTCAAGAGGAGGGATGCCCAGGTGCCAAATAGAGCATTTTGTAGTGAAATAAAATGTCACTTTTCACAAAAGTATGGAGGGGGGGGTTGTGAAAGACCCCCTTACAGTGCTGCCCTTTCCCCAGTCCACTCAGGAGAGAGACAAGAGACAGAGGCAGCGGCCTGGTCCGGCCACTCAGTCAGGCACTCGTCCTCTGCAAGGCCAGCCAGGAGGAGCAGGAGCCCACCCTGGCAGGGGGAAGGGTTGGCCGATGGGGCTGTGCCCACAGCCAGCGAGTCAGTGGCCTGCCGGTGCTGATTCACTCTGAGGCTCTGGAAGGGAGAAGCTGTAGGAAGCCAGGGCCCCTCTGAAACAGGCCTGGGCGAAAGCAGGGAACAAGGCAGGGAACAATGGGGCTGGTGGGGACCTGCTGCTCTCACCTTGAACAGCAGCAGCAACAGCTGGGAGCAGGAAATCAGGACTTCAGAGCCTTCTTCTGGTGGTCCAAGATGGACTCTTCCCCACAACTGCTGGAGACCTCTCCCAATGACCCTCCGAGTTGGAATGCAAGGGCTTCATCCACGGAGAGTTGCAACCAGGGCAGTTGTCTGTGTGTGTGGGGGGGGGGCTGGGGCAGTTGGGGCAGAAAGATTGTCCCACATCTGAGAGCCTTTGATCTTCCCCAGCTGCTTCTTTCCAGAGAGATTGCACAAGGGAAGAAAGGAAGGAATCCCCATAGATCGCTTTGGGATCAGAAGGAGCCTTGCTTCCGGACGTTGCTCCATATAACAACAGGTAATGGTGGCAAGAACTCATCTCCTGTCCCTCGTCTCACCCCACCTCCAGCACACTGGGGTGGGGGAGGGCAGGGAGGCAGGTGGGGGGGCTCTGTACTGATATCAGGTCATGCTGTTTGTGCCTTTTTCGGGAGGCACCACACAATGGACTGCGCAATCTGTTCCTGTCCCCTGGCTTTTTTGGAGGTTCTTCCTTTCTGGTGAAACACAAAAGAGGGCGGGCGGTGGGGGGCAGGAGGACTAGAGGAGGGGGAATCCACTGATGATTTGGTCAGGGGGAAGCATGATTTCCTATTTGTTCACAGGACCCGTCTTTGTTACTTCATGACAATATGAGCTTTGCAGCCATTATCTATAGCGGTGCTTACTTATTTGAAACAATCGGTTGTGTTTCTGTCTTCTGGGACTCCCAAACAATGTCACATTTCTAGAAGCTGAATGAAAACATAGGAAACCTCAAGACATTTGAGGCCAATGCGCCAGCTGAAGCCACTGATCGCAAGAAGCTTCACCCACCCCTCGGCCAGAGCTCTCCCCCAATGACTGGCCATCCGGGGAGGGTTGCCTATTCCTCTGGGGGGTGAACTGTCCTTGTTTCTGCCTTGACTGCTCTGGCAGTTCTGCTAATCCGCCTCTCCTTTTATTTCTCAAGAAATATGAACACGAAGCTCTTGAAGATCGGGACCCTGACGGCGGTGCTCTTGGCCATTGCAATTGGCGTTGGGTTGTTCTTTGGGCTGCGCCCACAGCCACAAAAGCACATCTACGCAAAGGCAGCAGTGGCTACCGATGCAGGCCCCTGTTCGGTCATCGGGAGGTAGGTGTTGCTGGCAGGTGGCAGGAAACAGCTGCGAGTCTTCATTTTTTCAAAATCCACAATCCAGACAGCCTCCAAATGACGTCTGAAGTAAAAGCTCTGCCACAGGAATTTGCTTTTTCAGCCGAATAAAAGAGAACCGTTGTGGTTAAGACCACAGGCTAGAAACCGGGAAGCTGTGAGTTCAGCCCCACCTTGGGCACACAGCCAGTTGAGACCCCTTGGGCCAGTCACTCTCTCTAAGCCTTAGGAAGGAAGCAAGGGCAAATCACCTCTGAAAAACCTTGCCAAAAAACCTGCACTGACTTGGAGGCACAACAAACAACAAACAAATAAACAAAACCCCGCACACAGAACAGCACTCACTGCTCCTGGTTACCCCTTTTGTTTCAGGAGTATAATTTAGGGGTGTGAAGATGTTTCTGCATCTGTGTCCTTCAATAAATAATTGAGTGTAAAAAGTCATTTCTAATTTATTACAAATCTATCAGTAGGTACCAACTGGCTGGCCAGCTGCCTTCCCCACCCCTCTAATTCTAACCCTAATCCTAATTCTAATTCTAAATGATGTTGGCTTCTTCCACCAGTCACTTCTGGATCTGGGACCTGCAGCCCTAAGAAAACTAAAAAAATTCTGGCTTGCTTTAGCACCAGCATCTGGCTAGATGCAGCCTCAGAAGTCCTTAAGCAGCAGAACAGAATGGAATAACAGAGTTGGAAGGGACCTTGGAGGTCTTCTAGTCCAACCCCCTGCTCAAGCAGGAGACTCTATACTATTCTGGATAAATGGCTGTCCAGTCTCTTCTTAAAAATCTCAAGTGATGGAGCACTCACAACTTCTGGAGGCAAGCTGTTCCACTGGTTGATTGCTATGTCAGGAAATTCATCCTTAGTTCTAGATTGCTTCTCTCCTTAGTTAGTTTCCATCCATTGCTTCTTGACTTGCCTTCTGGTGCTTTGGAGAATAGCTTGACTCCCTCTTCTTTGGGGCAGCCCCTGAGATATTGAAACATTGCTATCATGTCACCCCCAGTCCTTCTTTTTTCTAGACAAGACATATCCAATTCCAGCAACCGTTCTTCATATGTTTTGGTCTCCAGGCCCTTAATCATCTTAGTTGCTCTTCTTCCCCTAGTTTTGGGGAACTCCTTTGGCCAGCTGTGATCTCCTTCTCTCTCCTCGCTGCCCAGGCCTTGAGCTGTGTCCTGGGAAAGTCCGCCCAATGTTTATCTCTCACCCCATGCAGGGACATCCTTCAGAAAGGGGGATCCGCTGTGGATGCTGCCATTGCCAGTCTCCTGTGTGTGGGCCTGATGAACCCCCACAGCATGGGCATCGGAGGGGGCCTTTTTTTCACCATCTTCTCAGCAGACGGTAAGGAGGGCAGGAGCTGTGGTAGCCTCGTGTGGGGATTCCAGAAAATGTGCACGGAAGACAGGGCCGGTCTTCCCAGCTCTGCTGATCAGTGGGCCTTTGCCTACTTTTGGCACTGAGAGTAAAATCACTATGTTGTGAAAACAAGTGGGAGTGATAAGTCAATACACACACACACACACACACACATGCAGCCATGCTAAGATCTTGTATGAGGTCTCCTGAAGGATGGTTGACTTGTTCAGCATGTTAAATAGGTTGTGTACACCAGTGGTTCTTAACCTGGGTGATATCGCCCCCCAGGGGGTGATTTCATTTTTCAGGGGGGCGATGGAACGAAAAGGGGCGACGCGGGGGCGAAGGAACAAAAAGGGGGCGATATGGGGGCGATGGAGCGAGACGTTTTGGGGACACTTTTGAGCCTTCCCCTGCGGCTCCAAGCCTCCTCCGCCATTTGCAGAGAGAGACAGAGACAGAGAGAGGCACTTGCGCTTCCCTTCTCTCTCTCTCTCTCATGCAGACTTGCCCCCTCGCAGGGCTCCTGATTGGCCCTGCGCCCGGGTGCCCCGTCCCCTGGGAGAAGCGCGGCCAGGAAGTCCCTTTCCCTGGCTGGCCCCGTCCGAGGTGCACGTGGCCAGGGAGCCGCGTGGGGAAGCCCCGGGATCCCCGCTGGGAGTGGCCCGCCAGAGCCTCAGCTGAGCGGGCCAGCCCTCCCGCAAGCCGCGGCCCCGAGGGAGAGCAGCCCCTGCGATCCCCAGCCGGCGGAACCGTTGGCCCAGCTGGCCGGGAAGGCGCGCCGGAGTCCCTGGGCAGCCGAGCCAGCCACGCGTCTCCCCGGGCCAGTCCGTGGTGCCCTGAGCGCCTTTCAGCGCCTTCTGCTGCCTCCTGCCCCCCCTCCCTGCCCCTTCGGCGCCGTCTGCCTTTCGTTCTCTCTCTCTCCTCACCTGGAGAGAGAGAGGGGGGAGGGAGGGAGAGGAAAGAGAGAAAGAGGGAGAGGGGAAAGTGAAAAAGAGAGAGAGAAAGAGAGAGGAAAGAGAGAGAGAGAGGAAGCACAAGTGTGATTGAGAGGTTATGTTGGGGGAGGGGGGCGATGACAACTTCCTCATTGGCTCAAGGGGGCGATTCTTTCAAAAAGGTTAAGAACCACTGGTGTACACCACCCTAATAATTAGAAACGGAAGGGATTTGTGAGCGTATAGCACAGCATGCGAGCTCACATAAGCAGCCTCAGATATCTTGGAGACTTTTCTTCATTTGGGTTAATATTCACCAAGATAAGGGAAAGCTGGCATGCTGCCAGCAAAGTGCCAGAGTCTGCCTATGTTTAAATATTTCAAAGGATGCTCCAAAAATACACATTGCTTCCACAGGTGTGGGGAGAAAACTTGGGTGGTTCAACCCCTACTCAGCTTAGAAGGTTGTCCGACTTTTCACAGAGACACACGGACACAGAAGGTTACCTGGAACATGAAATAGCCTTCTGGGAACCAGGTGTGGGTAGAGCTGGGGCTGGGGTCATGAGGAGTAGGGCAACCTGGCCTCCTTCTTTTCTGGTAAATGAGATTTTGTTGACAGACCTCCCCTACTCCTGTTTGGCGATATTGCCCATAAAATGCTGTCAAATTTCAGAGATGCCTGCTGGGCCAAACGTTGCTACTTAGCTCTTGAAAAGTAAGGCTTCTGTTTCAAAAAACAGGCATGAGGCCAATGTCAAATGATATACAGAGAAGTAGCTGGTGACTGACTGCTGAACCGGCACAGAGGCAGGGCATCCATAATGACTTTTGTTCTTGAAGTGCAGAAACTTTGCAAAGAAACCGTTGAAGCCGATCTCTGCTGACCTTCCTTTGAATTATGCCTTGAAGATGTCGCTCAGAAAGCTTGGATAGGTTTATGCATTAACTTGCCCAAAGGGAGGCAGCAGAACTTACCTTGTTCCTTACCTTCCAAGGGAAAGTGGAAATCATTAACGCCAGAGAAGTGGCACCCAAGAATGCATCCCGAGACATGTTTGGCAACAACACCGCTCTGTCCCAGAAAGGTAAAGCAAGGGGCAGGCACCGCCAGTGGTGGCTGGCTGCACATAGGAGCCCCTCCTCATGAGCTTGGGATCAAGGGTCCATGGGCCTCAAGAGAGTCTGAAGGTGACCAGGCTCAGGAAAGGGTGGGATGGTTTGGCTGGCCAGGACCACCCACTCTGCAAGAAGATTCACTGAGTATCTCATGTCTTCTGTGGTCTTGTGCATCTACTCACCCACCTTTACCTTCCTGCCTGTGATCTGAGCTGAGTGGTCGTCAGAGACGCTCTAGGGGATCCTGCACATCAGGGTTGGTCCCCTTAAGGTCGCTTCTAGCCCTATGATTCTTGGCCTTGAAAATGCATAGACTTTGCAGGTGAAATTAATTACTGATTGCACAAGTAATAAAGATGTCTACCCACAAACTACATGCTACTTAAAAACTCTACTCAAAATGAGTTCTTTCTTTCTTGGACACTCACAAAACTCGGTGGAGAACAGGGGCCAACAGGAAAAAGGCATTGCCTTTTGACTCTTGCAAACTATCTCTGGGCACTCAGTTTATAGTGAAGCAGAAAACAGATTACGGGCGGAAACCAAAATGATGTTGAGGGTCCTGGATGAGAGGGGAGTGGGCTGGCCAGAGTCCTGATCTCTGTGTCTTTTGCCTGCTCCAGGTGGATTGTCCATTGCGGTTCCAGGAGAAATCCGTGGCTACGAAATGGCCCACCAACGGCATGGCAAACTGCCTTGGAAGGAGCTGTTTCAGCCCAGCATCCAGTTAGCCAGAGAAGGCTTCCCTGTTGGTAAAGGCTTGGCCAAAGCCCTGGAGTCCAGGAGCAGTGAAGTTGAAAGCATCCCATCCTTGTGGTAGGCGGCAGGGGAGCACCTCAGCTCAAGGCAGGCCATGCCCTGCTGGCGGTGGGATGGGGGGAGACTTGTCCTCTTCCCCACAGGGGGGTGGCCTCCTAGGTCGGCTCAGGGACCAGCTGGGAAGGAAGGAAGGAAGGAAGGAAGGAAGGAAGGAAGGAAGGAAGGAAGGAAGGAAGGAAGGCTTCTCAACCATGGCGACTGATGGTCAAGATCTTGTTAAAGGAATATCTCTTTTTAGCTTGGAATCCAAAATCTGAAAGGAAGGCCCTTTCAAGACCATTGTGCAATTTGGGGGAAATCTCCTGCAGCACTCCCCATAGAATCACCCCTAGTGTTGGCCCCACAGCCTTTTATCAGCAGGTCAAACCTTCCTCTTTGTCTAGGCAGGTTAAGGTGACCAGTCAGTTCCCTGTATATCTGGCTGCTTCTGCTGCTTCACGAGGGCATCTTAGGGTTTGGTGCATAAATATGAAAGTAGCATTAAAAAGTACTGAAATAGACTGGACGTTCCAGGTTCACGGATGGGGCCATGTTCGGGGTCTCCTCAACAGCATCCCTGTCCTCAGATTCCTTGAAGCGCAGAAGGGTGAGGCGGCCTCCTTATCTCTACTCCAGCCAGGAAGCTCAGCTAATTGGGGTGAGGGAGGCTAACGAGAGGCCCTTGGAACGTGGGTGACAGAGAAGAGGATACGTGGCAGGGAGAGACTGTCACGGTTCCATGTGTGGCTGGAATTCGAAGACGTGGAGACACCCATGTTTGTTCACTGATTAATTCTGCCTTTTATGGAGCAAGATAATTAGAGATCAACAGGCAAGAGGTGCAGGAAAGAGAGAGAGGCTGAGATTGAGCTAATTATATGTGCTTCGTAAGCAGGTTCCTGCTAAATTTTACGGTGAGAACGAGGGGCACCTGATACAACTGAGTCGTGACTTTGTTTTCCTTGAATTTTGTTTCCACGCAAAAACCCACCCTAAGACAGGATGTGCTTTGGAAAAAGTATAAAATGAACTCACCTTAAAAGGGGGGGGGGGTTGCGCTCACTTTGTGGTTTACCCTCAAGCATCTTTTTTCTGAACAGAAAAAAAGCTTTAAAAGATCTCTCTATCTGGGGTAACCTAACTGAGTGGGGCACACCAGGTTAGGGACCCCCAATGCTCCTAGGAGCAGGAGAGGAGAGCCCACCGAGTGGTTTATGTAGCCCAGCAGGTACCAGATTTTAAGCAGACATGCACCAGGGCAGGGCCTGTGTTGTATAGTGAATAGAATAGAATAGAATAGAATAGAATAGAATAGAATAGAATAGAATAGAATAGAATAGAATAGAATATAGAATAACAGAAAGATAGAGAATAGAATAGAATAGAATAGAATAACAGAAAGATAGAGAATAGAATAGAATATAGAATAACAGAAAGATAGAGAATAGAATAGAATAGAATAGAATAACAGAAAGATAGAGAATAGAATAGAATAGAATAGAATAGAATAGAATAGAATAGAATAGAATAGAATAGAATAGAATAGAATAGAATAGAATAGAGGAATGAAAGAATAGAATAGAATAGAATAGAATAGAACAGAATAGAATAACCGAAAGATAGAGAATAGAATAGAATAGAATAGAATAGAATAGAATAGAATAGAATAACAGAAAGATAGAGAATAGAATAGAATAGAATAGAATAACAGAAAGATAGAGAATAGAATAGAATAGAATAGAATAGAATAGAATAGAATAGAATAGAATAGAATAGAATAGAGGAATGAAAGAATAGAATAGAATAGAATAGAATAGAATAGAACAGAATAGAATAACCGAAAGATAGAGAATAGAATAGAATAGAATAGAATAGAATAGAATAGAATAGAATAACAGAAAGATAGAGAATAGAATAGAATAGAATAGAATAGAATAGAATAGAATATAGAATAACAGAAAGATAGAGAATAGAATAGAATAGAATAACAGAAAGATAGAGAATAGAATAGAATATAGAATAACAGAAAGATAGAGAATAGAATAGAATAGAATAGAATAACAGAAAGATAGAGAATAGAATAGAATAGAATAGAATAGAATAGAATATAGAATAACAGAAAGATAGAGAATAGAATAGAATAGAATAGAATAGAATAGAATAGAATAGAATAGAATAGAATAGAATAGAATAGAATAGAATAGAATAGAATAGAGGAATGAAAGAATAGAATAGAATAGAATAGAATAGAACAGAATAGAATAACAGAAAGATAGAGAATAGAATAGAATAGAATAGAATAGAATAGAATAGAATAGAATAGAATAGAATAGAATAGAATAGAATAACAGAAAGATAGAGAATAGAATAGAATAGAATAGAATAGAATAGAATAGAATAGAATAGAATAGAATAGAATAGAATAGAATAGAGGAATGAAAGAATAGAATAGAATAGAATAGAATAGAATAGAATAGAATAGAATAGAATAGAATAGAATAGAATAGAATAGAATAGAGGAATGAAAGAATAGAATAGAATAGAATAGAATAGAATAGAATAGAATAGAATAGAATAGAATAACAGAAAGATAGAGAATAGAATAGAATAGAATAGAGGAATGAAAGAATAGAATAGAATAGAATAGAATAGAATAGAATATAGAATAACAGAAAGATAGAGAATAGAATAGAATAGAATAGAATAGAATAGAATAGAATAGAATAGAATAGAATATAGAATAACAGAAAGATAGAGAATAGAATAGAATAGAATAGAATAGAATAGAATAGAATAGAATAGAATAGAATAGAATAGAATAGAATAGAATAGAATAGAATAGAATAGAATAGAATAGAATAGAGGAATGAAAGAATAGAATAGAATAGAATAGAATAGAATAGAATAGAATAGAATAGAATAGAATAGAACAGAATAGAATAACAGAAAGATAGAGAATAGAATAGAATAGAATAGAATAGAATAGAATAGAATAGAATATAGAATAACAGAAAGATAGAGAATAGAATAGAATAGAATAGAATAGAATAGAATAGAATAGAATAGAATAGAATAGAATAGAATAGAATAGAATAGAATTTTTTTTATTGACCAAGTGTGATTGGGCACACAAGGAATTTGTCTCCAGTGCATAAGCTCTCAGTATATATACAAACAACAAATGATAGGTCATATATCATAGATCATAATTACAATCATTAATCATAATACAGAACAACGAGTGATAAATCATAGACATCAATAGGAGAAGGAAGATGAGAAAGATGAGAAGATAAGAAGTATAATATCAATACAGCCCTACTACATGGGTAAAATATCTTTAGGCCTAAGACGGTGCTGTGGGAATTAAGTGTTCAGCAGAGTGATGGGACAGAAGAAAAACTATCTTTGTGTCTAATTGTTTTGGCATGCAATGCCCTATGCGGCATCCAGAGGAGAGAAGTTGAAGCAGTTCATGTCCAGAATGTGAGGGGTCTGTAGATATTTTCACAGAGATCTATGACAATTCGCCACGGCCAACTCGCCATGGCCAACTCACCACAGGACAACGCATTGCTGGACAAAAGTTACACTAATAATAAAGAAATGGTGGAATAGAATCATTAAAGAAAGGGTGTAAAAGAAGGGACAGAATGAAATATAATCGACAAAAAATAAAATATTTTTTATTTTTATTTTAAATAATGAAATAGAATTGTTAAATTGTTTTGCAGTGAGTTGTCCCATGGCGAGTTGTTCCATTCCCTTTCACAGCCCTCTTTCTGGCTCATGCAGTATACAGGTCCTCAGTGGGAGGCAGGCTGGTAGCAGTTGCTTTTTCTGTAGTCCTAACTATCCGTTGAACTCTGTACTTGTCCTGTTCGGTTGCAATTCTGGCTGGGGAATTCTGGGGGATGAAGTTGACGCCTCTTCGAGAAACTCTGGCAGAGCTCGCGGCTCTCTCTCCAATAACGCCTTTGTCCTCAGTGTGGTCTTCTGCAAAAGCGGGAAGGTGCTGCAGGAGAAGCAGCTCCTCCGCCTGCCCAAGCTGGCCGGCACCTACGAGACCATCGCCAAGCAGGGTGCAGACGCCTTCTACACTGGCAGCCTGGCACAGCAGATGGTGGCCGAGGTCCAAGACGCAGGTGAGCAGCACAAACTATTTGCAAAGCAGGGGCTCGGTTGTCGTTGTCTCCTTGGGGAGCATTTCCACAGCCCAAGCAGTTCAGGCAGCCAGTAGAGGCTGGTTTCCCGTTCCTCCATTCTGGTTCAGCTGGTCCTGCGCTGCTGTGTCCCATCCTGGTTCTGAGGGGGGGGGTTTGCATCCCTGCACTCAGCACCCGGTCCAGGGCAGGGTCTGCCCTGCTGGAAGGTCTGCATATACATACCAAGCACCCTCTTTCTGCCGGGGGGGGGGGGCTTTTCTGCTAGCCACTTAGCAAAACTTGTTCCATGGCAAATTATAGTAAATGAGGATATTTGCTCCAAAAGAGCTGATGGTGTTTCAAAGCCTGCTGAGAACACTGCCCCATAGCCTATCTCGGGGGGGGGGGGAGAGGCACTCTGCAAAGGTGGCCTTGCCACAGAACTGTAATGGACTGTGTGGGTGACCTTGGGGGACGAGGGGAAGAGGAGCTGCCTAGGAAGCAACCAGGCAAGAGAGGCCGGAGTCCCTAGTGGCTAAACAGGCAGAGGAAGAAACTTAGAAATGGATCTGCACTAATGGATCAAGTACTTTTGTGGCCGAGGGAAGCTTCTGTCTTCAGACTTGCAAGATTTTGTTAATGCAGCCTTACAGTAAAGGAGCTTTAGCTCATCAGGTTGTGCTTCCTGTCTGGTTAGCTAGGAGGGCTGACAAGAGCCCAGCGTTGTGCGGCCAAAGCACACCGCTGAGTTGCAGAATTCTTGGGTGAACCAATGGTGGGGGACATGGCAGGCGCCCACAGAAGGGCAGGCAGAAAGAACTAGGCGTTGTAGGCGAGGGAATTCTGTGGAAGACACAAGAATCTGGGAGTGATCACATTTACACAATTTAAGATTATAATGCCCTGTGGAAGTCATGCTAAATGCCATAGTTAAGAGAAATTTTGCAGTGATGGATGCAGGCTGTTAACATCTCTGCTGCAAACAATGAATGGCCATCCAGAATCTGCATGTCTTGTAAATTGTGTGTAAGCAAGAAGCAGGGTTTTGGGACACATACACTTAGTGTGAGCAGCCTCTGAATTCCTACCTAATGTACACAACGTGGAGACTCATCCACAGGCTCCATTGGGTGTGCCAGGTCCTTAGAAGTAAACCCCTTTCAGTCAGAGGGGTACACCTTTGTTAAAATATTTCATTTGCCTGTTTATTGCTACTGTGTTTCCCCGAAAGTAAACCCGCTCCCAAATGTAAGCCCCAGCTGATTTTCGGGGTGTGGGCCTAATATAAGCCCTCCCCCGAAAGTAAGCCCTACTTAAGGGTCTGCACGGACGGCCTGCCTGTGATGAGGCAAAGCCGATGGGGGAGGGGGGATCCGGTATACCGGTTCCTTACCGCCACCCGGCTTGTTCCACGGCCTCATGGCAGCAGCATTAAGCAGGAGGTGGCAAATGGCCGTTTTTGGCGCGACATGGCCGTTTGCCGCCTCGTGCGTCGCACCCAATGCCGCTGCCGTGAGGCCTGGTGGATCCTCTCCCCTTCTGAGCCACGTGCCGTTATACCGGTTCCTTACCACCACCCGGCTTGTTCCACCCTCACGGCCGCACCATTGGCGAGAGCAAAGCGGCTCAGCCGAACGTGGCCGCAGAACAAGTGGGGCAGGTTCCCCCCTTACCTGCCCATTCTCTGCCTACAGAGCCACCAAAGCGGCAGGTGCTAACTTGCGTTTCAGCTGCATTCCGTTTCTCCATTCGCTTCTCAGCCTTCGCCACGTTTTGTGGGACTACCGGGGAAAAAAAAAAGTTCAATCAGACTTTCTAACTTCTTGAGATCTCACGAGAAGTTAGAAAATCTGACTGAATTTTTTTTGTCCCACAAACACGTGGCAAAGGCTGAGAAGCGATCGGAGAAACGGAATGCAGCTGAAAGGCAGGTTAGTAAAAAAACACTTGGGGGAGGCGAGGGCATCTGGGTGGGGGCAGGCGTGGCAACCTTACCCTGCGTGGTTTCTGTAGGTCCTGCCCCACCCCCGCGCACTCGCGGCCTACTGGTGTCGGTACTGGCAAAAAGTAAGCCCTCCCCAAAAGTAAAACACTGTGCTTACTTCAGAGCCCAAAAGAAAGTAAGACAGTGTCTTACTTTCGGGAAAACACGGTACCTGTCTCTAGCTTCATGCAGGGGTAGTTCTAAAACACGGGACCTATTTCTCATCCTTCTAGTCACTATATTTTTTTCCACTTCTGAGTGGGGAAGGGGAAGGCAGCCCTTCCTCCAGCCTTCTTCAGCTCAAGAAGGGAAATGGACTCTGTCTATGGACATCCTTGGTCTTCTAACTGGCCTTCAACCACCTTCTGGGTCATCATAACACCTGTGTCAACTTTAAAAATGAGCATGGCTGTAGCCATTTTCCATATTCATTTTCGGTTGATACATAGAAAGGAGGGAGGGGGGGTTGCCAAGTGCTTCGCTAATCTAAATAAACTTTTATCCCGTGGGAACCAAGGTCATCGGCTGCTCCCGAGACTGTAGGCTGGGCGTTTCGTGAAAAACCCGCCAAGAAGATGCATTGGGGAACGTAGTTGCTTGCATAGCCTCAGGGGTGGGATTTCTTAACTTTGTATTGGGGAATTGTTACATGTGTCTTCAGACTTGGTTTCACTTTTGAAGTGCCGATACTTTGTAACTAATAAACATGTTCTTTGAGGAATTTGCAGGCCTCAGAGTTCTGCTTTATTTGTCTCTGTCTGTCGGAACCATGGCAACCTGCTCTTTCGTTAGCTGTTGGTACTGCCATCAATGCTTCTGGGCAGCCCCTTTGGGGAGTCTCTGTGCACTTTAGCTTTGGCTTCCAAGAATTGGTGATGGCAAGAGAGTCTTGAGATGGCATTCAGAGACCCACTTCACATACCTATAGATGAAATTAAGAAATGCTATTCAGAAACTGCCTGAAAATTTGAAAGGAAGCACAAACTCACTTTGGAGAGAGCAGGTCAGCTGAGAAGTCAGGAGTCAGGACCTCTGAATTGTAGCAGTAGCTTTCTGATAGGGGCAGGGAGGGGGCAGTGCTCACTGCCCCTCTAGCTCAGATCCCAGATAAGCTATCCTCGTTGGAGAAGCCAGATTGGTTCGTGGAGCCATCAAAACCTTGAAGCACACCTTAGTAGCTTAGAAAGCTGATATTTGACCTCAGTAGCCTGATAACTAGAACCAAATGACTGAAGGTCAGAAGCATTCCAGGCAGTTTCAGAAAATGTGTGTCTCCCAGGGTGGGTGCCAACTTTGCAAACTCTTTCCCTCTCTGTGGGAGGTGAGGGCTGGCATGGTGCTCCACCGCACTTTCTGACTCATCTGCAAAACAGAGCATTAAAAATACCAGATATAAGTTAAAACAATACAAATCAAACCAGAATTGAAATTAACCAAAGTTAAGAGCCGATAAAGCTTAGAAGATGTGCTTTTATTGTTAAATATTGGGAGAGGATGCCCAACGCTTCTCCCGTTATCTGGGCGCCATGTGAGTGACCTTTCTCCGGGAGCAACTCCTGGCAGTGGGGGAGCCAGAGCTGGGGGGCGTCATCTCCACATGTCCAGTTGTCAGGATTACCTTCCTTCTGTTCCAGGCGGGATCCTTACCATGGAGGACCTGAGGGATTACCGACCAACCCTGGAAGAAAACCCTTTAAAAGTGCAACTTGGCCAGTTCAGCATGTATGTGCCCAGTGCGCCTCTAAGTGGTCCTGTGCTGGCCCTGATTCTCAACATCCTGAAAGGTCAGGGCTCCTCCGCCTCTTTAATATTTAGAGGGTTTCATTGGGACGTTCGCTTTTCAACAGAGTAAAGGGGGGGGGAGAAACGGGACGGGACTGTGAGCTATGAAAAATGCTGCAGCAGGATCGTCCCAAGCAGTGGCACCCCGTTGAGTTGGTTTCAGCCCAGAGGTCCCTCCATTCCACCCCAATGGGTTAAAGGGGCCCTCTTCTGATCCAGGGACAGGCAGTTTTCTTTGGCTGAACTGTTTTGCACAGTTTTTAGGGTGTCCCTCAACTGGATGGCCTGCCAGATACTTTAAAGTTGCCTCTCTGTCCACCTTCTCTCCCTGGTGGGTGCCCGTTAGTCAGCTTGTGCTGTTTCCTCTCTCATCTGGGCAGCCAAAGTGCCATCCACAGGGAGCCAAGAGGGGCTTCAGTCTCTCAGAAGTTCTGCTAAGGTGGCTTGACTCTCCCAGCCCCTCCTGGGGCAGGTGGGTGGGGGGCTAAGGACAAGGACCCCGAGGTCTGAAATGCAGGACAGTTTGGGGAGGAGGGTTAGGTAGGGGACTGTGCCGTGGGCTTTTTTTCGCTGCCATCAGAAATGTCCTCCCCCTCCCGTGGTGGGAACTCTTTGCGCCATGAGAAATGGGGAGACAGTGGCTACGTCTGGCAGCTTCGCCTCCCTCTTCATTGGTGTTTCTGTTTCTGCCAGGCAAGGTGTCCTTCCTCATCTGCACCCTTCTGAGGGCATTTTCACTGCCAGCCTCGTTACTTTTCTTGTTCCCTTTAATGATTTTACCTTGATTTTTCAGATGTCTGGAGCATTGGTTCATGTTAGTTTTAATCGCATTTTTATTATACCTTTTACATGGCCTTAATGGTTTTTCAAAGCTACTCTCCTCCAAAGGCAGAAACATAGAAAAGAAGCAAATCACATGGACCAAATTATTTGGCATTTTTTGCACTTCTGCTTGGGAGGTTTACCTGCAAGGCGTTGCACCATTTTTGCTCTCCAATCAGGGAAACGGTCCAAATGAAATTGGTACTTCAAGAGGTTTCTACCCCATGAACCTCTTGAAACATCCCAGACCCCCATGTGAGAAATGTTCCAATTCCAGTGGGGGGGGGGGTTTCCGCTCAATTCCACCAATCTTGCCCCCCCAGGCTCTTTCCTTCAGAAATCTTTTGCAAGGTATGGCTTCTATTCAGCAGAGCTTGGGACTGTGCTCTCCTGCTGGTCTTGCTTCCATCCAGGCCCCTCTGATGTTTGACCTACTGACCCCTTCTTTTCTGTGGCACATCCATTTGCCTTCACCTCCCCCCCACACACATCTTGCCCCCCACCAGCTCTTTCACACCCTTATTATTCCTTGTGATTTTATCCCCGCTCCAAGAAGAGCCGTGTGCCACTCCGTGCTGAACCTCTGGCATTTCCTTTCATTCCACAGGCTTCCCCCTTGTCACATTCTGCTTATCCCCGACAGCCACCAACCTCCATATTCACATAAGGTGTTCCATAATTCACATATATTGTGTATGTTTTCTAAATCAAAGAAGGTATAATAGACATCCATGCCTTCCTTAGTGAATGTAGGGCAGGAAGAATCTGTTCTGCTTGGGCAACACAGAGCAGCACTGCATTTCCCAAATGTTATTCATTTCTACCTGTGCCTTTTCAGGTCAGAAGCCTCACAAATCCACCTTTGCATTCACTGTTGCTGCTTTTTGCTTCCCGTCTGAGCTGAATGAAGACAGCTCCCAGCTGTGGCTCCAATTTGGTGTTACAGCAGGAATTGTGAGTCCAGGAAAACCCCAAGTTACTAATATGGTCTTTCCAGCATTTCCCTAGGTTTCCCCAATGACTACAGCAACACTCCTCTTCAACCTCCCCCTCCCCACCCATCTTTCTCGGACAGGTTTGCTTCAGATAATCCTTGGCACAGCCATCGTTTCCAACTTATTGTCTTCATCCAAGTTTGAACTACCAGAGCAGCGCTTGTTCAATCTAACCTCCGGCCTTGGTGCCTGATGGTCCCTGACGTGCCTGATGTTTGTGCTCGATTCTCATGGCAGGCTTCCGGTTCTCTAAGAACAGCACCCTGACTCCAGAAGAGAAGGGCCTGACGTACCACCGCATCTTGGAGGCTTTCCGCTTTGCCTACGCCAAGAGGAGTTTACTTGGAGACCCTGCATATGTCAACCTCACAGAGGTAACTCCATGCCTTGCTCTGCTCCTTTGCCTCTTTCCTACACCCCTTCCCCATTGCTCCTGGCTGAACAGAGCCAAGTGAGTCAGCTGCATTTTGTCGGAGGGGGGCTGAACTGAGAGACAAGCTGGCCATCACATTAGTTGCTCAGGAAAAACACAAGCAAGAATTATCGCTTGTCTTTTCCTATAGGATAACTCTTCCATTCTTCTGTCTAGGTGATGAGAAACATGACATCAGAGTCCTTTGCCGACAGTTTGCGGGGCAAAATCACCAACACTACCCATAACATCAGCTATTATGAACCAGATTACTACACTCCGGAGCATGCTGGGACATCCCATGTCTCGGTCGTAGCTGAGGATGGCAGCGCGGTCTCGGCCACCAGTACCATCAACCACTAGTGAGGTTCCAGGATGGAGGGGCTGCTGGAGAAGGGCTCAGTCAGGCCCAGAGGCTGCCCTTCCCAGCAGGGTCAGGGCTGAGGTGCTCTGGGAGGACCCTTCTCCAAATCGTGGCTTTTCCCCCACAAGCCCCAGGCTCCCAAAGCTGAGAAGGGGGAGTGGCCCGTGGAGGCTGGAGAGAAGCCAAGGGAACTGGCCCCATAGCGCCTGGACGCTTGCCCACCCAAGTCTTGATCTGAGTGTTGATCTTTCTGGATGACATTTGGCTTTGTGGGTCTGTCTGTGTGTACGTGTGCGTGCGCGCACGCACGCACATGAGCACAAGCAGGAGTGTTGTTTTGTTGTTTTGTTTTGTTAGAGCTAGTCGTGTCTGTTTTTTCCCAAGAGCCCCCAACCAGAGCTGCTTGCCACTCCCTTATCAGCTAAGCAGCTATCACTCCCAACTCTGCCCAACCCCAGCTCCATTGTGCCATCTGCCATTGCTCCCCACAATCTCTTCCCTGACCCTCCTCCTGAATTGGCTGGGGTGCACGACATGCTTCTTCCCCAGATATGTCCTGGCATCGCCCCAGCCCCTCTGCTGCCTTCCTTCCCCCTCTAGACAAGCCCTGAAATAGGGAAACACCTGTGTTCCCCTGGCCTTTGCCTGCTGGTTAGTCTGGCTTCTGCACTGGCCTTGCATTGCTAAGTCTGTGTGGAGAAGCCCCCGGCAGCTCCTTCCGGGAAGAGGGCTGGTGGTGCCCGGGCTCTGCGCAGGGGCAACAGGACCCCTGCGGCCTTGGAGCTTTGGCATTTCCAGGAACGGCTGGCAGGAAAGCTGGGTGCAACGTGGAGCTGCTGGGTTCACATATGGACCCCCTTTCTCTTGCCTGCCTCTGTAGCTTCGGCTCCGACCTCCGTTCCCCTGTGAATGGCATCATCTTCAACAATGAGATGGATGACTTCAGCTCCCCCCACATAGTGAATGGCTTTGGGGTCCCCCCTTCGGTGGCCAACTTCATTGCCCCAGGTAAGGCTTTGCTTGCGCACTTCTCCGCCTGCTGCTTGAGCAAATCATCCGGCCCCCTCCAGGCCCCTCTCTGGGGAGGGTCTCCTCCAGGCAGCCTCTGTCTTCCCTCTCCCCAGCCCCCCTCGGTTCCTTGAGCGCCGGGTGCCTCTGCAGCCATGGAGGGAGAGGCAATCCGTGGAAAGGCCCCCGCTGCTTCCAGGGAGTGGGCCAGGCTGCCACTTCTCTTCTCCCAGGGGTCAGGGATATCTGCAGTGGGTGGTCAGAAAAGTCAAGATGGCAGCCACATTCTTTTGTGTGAAGCTTTGCTCAGATTGCCTTTTTTGACCATCTACTGCAGATACCCTTCTCTGTGGCCTGTTCCTCAAGGCCTGCTTCTTCACCCTATCTCGTTTTTTTAAATAAACACATAAAAACTAATACAACCTAATAAAGAGCAGTGGATGAAAAAAGGAAGGAAGGAAAGAAGGATCAAAAAGATACAGAAATTTTCAATTTCCTTTGCAGCAATTATACATATAATTAAAAAAAAAACTCTTACCCTATGATTACAAAAAATCATAATTCTAATTTTTAAAACCACAAATCGTAAGTGTCTTTTTTCTGTTTCATGCAAAAAGTCGGGGTGGTGGTGGTGGTGGTGGTGGTTTCAGGTCAACCATAAGTATAGATGTTGCCTTCTCGGTAACCAGGCAGGCCAGCTGAGCTTGGTTCTCTGCAATTTCATCCTCCTTCCTCTGCTGTGGATAAAATCAAGCCTTTCTACTTTGGAGCATGGAATAATCTCGCTGCAGTTGCATATAAAAACAGAATTCCACAACTTTTTTCTAGTTGCTTGTCCATTAGTCCCAAAAGAAAAGTATCTGGCTTCAATTGCACTTATTTTAGTACATCTTGATAGGGTCAGAATGGATAGGTGATCCATTATGTTTACTTATAATATCTGGTCTATAAAATGCTTCTTGTGCTGAAAGCCACAAAGGCATTTTGGGGCAAAACCAGAGTTTATATTTATTCCATACAATAGGTCATCTAACATGGTCTTGTAAATATACATATATAAATATATACATATATACATATACATATATACAGCCAAAAGATTTCTCTTCCCATATTTGGGCCAACCGGGTGCATCATAAACACACACACACACACACACACATATATATATATATCGGGCTCATTCTGCCCTCATCAGCAAGCCACACCCTCTATGGGATTCGAACCAAGGCAGCCTGCATGCTAGGCAGTTGTATTAACCTCCAGGCCACCAGCTCTCCTCCCCTCTTTTGTCAGCCGGCAAAATACACACACACACACACACACACACACACACACAGAGATATAGATATAGATATAGATATAGATATAGATATAGATATAGATATATAGATATAGATATAGATATAGATATAGATATAGATATAGATATAGATATAGATATAGATATAGATATAGACTGTGTTGGCTTTTTTGGCAGCTGCAGCACAGGGCTGGTTCATATTTAAGTGATTGTCCACTAGGACTCCAAGATCCCTCTCACAGTTACTACTATTGAGCAAGGTACCTCCTATACTATACCTGTACATTTGGTTTTTCTTGCCTAAATGTAAAACCTTACTTCTCTTGGCTTCACTTGGTCTTTGCCTTTCAGAAGGTTTGTCTGAACCCCACTTGCAGCACAGACTCCCAAGGGGGGGAGGCCATCCTTGATCTCCAGTTCCAGTTGGTGACCCTCCAGGTGCTCCATCGGAACCCCCTGGACACACAGACCGACCCCCTTCCCTGCTTCCTTTGTCGCTCTCGCATGGGAATCGTGTCTTCTCCGTTTTGGGCAGTGGAGATTCCTCCCTGATTTGGGGGCAGCAACTGCTTCCCTGTGTTATTGTGATGCCCTCTAGAGCAGGGCTTTTCAACCTTTTCACCGATTGTACCACTTTTAGAATATGGCAATACTGAAGTACCACCAGTCGCCTAGCAAAGTGTCAGAAACTTGATGACCAAAAAAAAATGGAAAAAATTGATAAATTACAGGTAGTCCTCACCCCCCTTTAATATCCTCTCTTCTCTCACCCCCTTTAATATCCTCTCTTCTCTCACCCCCTTTAATATCCTCTTCTCTCACCCTCTTTAATATCCTCTCTTCTCTCACCCCCTTTAATATCCTCTTCTCTCACCCTCTTTAATATCCTCTCTTCTCTCACCCCCTTTAATATCCTCTTCTCTCACCCCCTTTAATATCCTCTCTTCTCTCCCCCCTTTATATTCTCTCTTCTCTCCCCCCTTTATATCCTCTCTTCTCTCCCCTTCAGCAGGACCCAGGCAACGCCTCGCGCAGTTCCAGCTGAATCTCTGCCTGAAGACTGCGTGAGGCTGCCTGCCACCCCCAATCAGCTGGAGCTGCGCGTGTCAGTCCTGGGCTCTCAGCAGGACCCAGGCAGGCAATGCCTCATGCAGCTCCAGCTGAATCTCCACCCGAAGACTGCATGAGGCTGCCTGCCACCCCCAAGGCCGCCATCAATCAGCTGGAGCTGCACGCTTTGATCCTGGGCTGGACCCAGGCAACGCCTCGTGCAGTTCCAGATGACTTTCCCACAAGCTTGTGCGGCGCTGCTGCCGCTTCACCTCATCCACTTTTACACTTGTTTTTTTACACTTTTTTTTTTACAATGCTGTTCAACCTGCCGTACGCGTACCACTTGCCAGGTGCCGATGTACCACTAGTGGTACATGTACCACCGGTTGAAAAGCCCTGCTCTAGAGTACTGATTCCCTCTAAGTTGTGTTGTTTACAAAACAGGGAAATCCAACTTGTATCTGAGGCTAAGCGTGAGGGATAACAGCACTGTGAAATTGCCTAGAAAGCAGCTTGCCAAGGGGAAGATTGTGGGAAGGAGTCCCCCGTTTCTCCTAGGATTTAGTGCTCAGGATATTTTCCCCTTGAGCCTGTATGATCAGCTCTTACCCAATCACCCAACCCCTGCCTCAGAATCTGGGGTGACAGCAGGCAGAGAAGGGTGAGCCCCATCTGTTTAATTCAGCCTTGGTCCCGCCACCCAAACAAACACGGTGCAGCCCTGCTTGGGGGGCCCCTGGGAAGCTCCATGACAGGCCTGAGAGAAGAGACCCCCGGCAGGTCTGTAAAAGTGCAGCAAGGACTCTGGCCAGGCCGATGAAAGGCACAGCCGTTCTTGCACAGGGAGAAGTTACCTTTGTAAGACGCTGGCTGGCCAACCCCTCCCATGTGCTCTCACCTGTACAGGAGCAAAGGAAGGGCTGATGGGAACCAGCACATAGTTCACAGGATATTTGCTACTACAACTATACTGGCTAGTGGTTTAAGTGGCATTTTCGAGGATCGTGTCCAGCAATGCATCTCACCTGGCTCCATCCCCAACAGGTAAACAACCTTTCTCATCCATGTGTCCGACTATCCTGGTGGATGAGAAGAACAAAGTCAGGATGGTGGTCGGTGCTTCTGGAGGGACAAAAATCACAACAGCAACAGCCCTGGTGGGTCACGCTGGGTAGGCTGAGGGATGCTTCTGGAGACCACCTCGTCTTGCTCTATCAAGAAGCCCCGGACCCCGTGGGTTCTCTGTGGGGTGGGGACAGGCAGCACTCATGGTGGGCATCTCTTTTCTGCTCTGGGAATACCAGTGTGCCTACCAGGACCAGAGAGGTTGCTAGGTCAACTATGGGGGACCCCTAAGGAGGGCCTGACCACAGGAGGGAAGTCTGAGCTAAGACCGAGATCTGCAAACAGGGCTGAATCGGTCCAGTGAAGGGGATGTGCATGCGATGCTTGACAGAAAAAGTGGCTTCCAAAGTCTCGCCAGGTTTTCCTTTCAGGTTCTTGAACAGGCTATTTTTTTAAGCTCTCTAGATTTTGTCTTTCTGGGAAAAAAGGAGATTTAACCCGCATAGTTATATCAGTTTTGTACTCTTTGCCATAGAATGGGTTTAGCTACAGCTGTGGATTGGGGGAGTTGAAAGGAAGATGGAGAGAAAAGGTTGATGGATGTCTCTCATCTAAAGTTACATTTGGATTTGCAAGCCCCTCAAAATTTACAGTTTGAACAGTAAAATTGGAACCACAGAAAAAGTGAAAGGAAGTTTCAAATCGCTCCATGTTGAAATTCCTAGGTGGCATTGAGCTTTCCATTATTATCTATTTCACATAATTTGGGGGAAGATGAGGGAGGGGTGGCTTCAGCATCACACTCAGCCCCTTAGGGAAAACAGTTGTTGGCTAACGCGATTGTCAAGTACATCTCAAAGCTCCTTGGCAAGGCAGACATTTTACTGAGCAGCTAAAGTCTCTCTGTGGTCTCTCACAATTCAACCTGGCTTCATGGATCCCTGGAAAGAACATCAGCTTCAATCCTGTCAGGAGATGCTTGGAGACCTAATCCTGTACCTCTTCTTTCGTGCAGACAATCATCAATGCCTTGTGGTTTGGCTATGATGTTAAGACTGCTGTGGAGGAGCCGCGAGTTCATAACCAGTTGCTCCCCTCAGCTACGCTTCTGGAGAAGAATGTGAAAAAGGTCTGTTTAAAAATGGAAGGATCGGGGAAAAGTCTTAACCCGAAGAGGGTTAACAGCTGAAGGGTTCTCTTTCAGGATTGGCTTTCCCACCTCTGTCACAATGTTGTGCAGTTAGGCTGCCTGGGAATCAGAGGGCCCCAATTCTAAAACACATGCAGAGTCTCAGGTTGGGTGAAGTTGCTCCCTTTAGCTCAAGGGGCTTTCCAAAGAGTAGCATTGTCCAATCCAGCTGACAGGTAACTTGTGACAGAACATCCCTAAGACCACAGCTGGGAGCAGCTGTCTCTTGACTGAGTGCAGTCATCTCTGGCCCGCAAGGCAAAAGAGTCTGAGGTAAGAAATGCTTTTGGATCTGTTGAAGATGACAGCGCGTCACCCGTTTTTTCCTTCCTAGGAAATAGAAGAAGACCTGGTGAGAAGGAAACATGAGGTCAAGAGGACCAATGAAGGTGCCGTGGTGCAGGCCATCCTCTGGACTGAAAATGGTTGGGCTGCAGCCTCCGATTCCCGGAAAGGGGGCTTCCCAGCAGGATACTGAGCTGGCCAGCTACACGTAGCTCAGAAGGCCCAAGGCTGACAGGCTCAGCACGTTCTACAGATCTCTGCAGCAAGGGATTCTGCATCTCACCAATGTGGAGCGTGGGATAGATTTATAATGAACATAGGATGATGAGATGACCATGGGACATTGCTTCATTGACAAATACTATATATATATGTAGAGATATGGGGAAAAAATCCAGCTGTTGGCATCCGCTTGGCCTTGGCATTTTTTAAGGATCCACAGAATCTGGCCATTGGTTCCTTGGTGGATCCCCTGCTGGATGCAGGAATTGCTGGAGAAAGCCAGACAACCCAAAGTGGCTTTTGTGGCTTTGTGTCTCTGGCAGCAGAAAAGGCACCCCAGCTGCTCCCACTGGTCCCTTTCCCAGACAGGTCAGCAGATGGCGCTCTACACTGGCGAACATAGAGCAGAAGGAGATTCCCCTCCCTCCGAATGGATGGGGCGAGAGGCAGGTGGCCTCCACATGGGCTGTCAGCAAACCCAGGTGTGTTTCGTCCAGGTGCAAGGAAACCTGATAATTGGGCTGCTTTTTGACCCAGGTTCAGAAGACAGAGGACTGTGAGAAGACTTGGGCCTTGGGAGACAGAGAGAGCTCTCTCGCCCCTTTGCCAGCCATGTCCCCTTCTGCTGCCCCAGCTACCATTCGGGCTGACCCACCCCCCTCCCCCAAACCAGAGTGGGGCTGGAAGGCAGCTCCCACAGATCAGAGCCCCCCCCCTAGAAGGGCCAACGGGCACCAGGCCATTCCCAGCACAAGGCATCGCCCACCCACAGCAAGAAGCCAACCAAAATGGGGCCAGGGTCAAAAAGAAATTACTTCAAAATAGCTAACTATAAAAAGGCTGTTTCTAATATTTTCATCCTTTCTCGAGTGTTATGCCCGGATTATCACAACTGAATGATTACGTATTGAAAAAACCATACTATTCATTCAGCCTAAAACTGCATGTCCTTTTTTTGTGGCCCAGTCAGGCTTGTAAAGATTCTAGTCAAGCTTCAACATCTTTTTGGCAAGTCTGTGGCCAACTAGGTATTTCCCCGTCCCACGCCGGGCATCTGATGGGATCATTTTCTAAGTAAGGAGCTTCGTGGCTGCTGCATTTCATCTATTTCTCCGTATCATTTTAATTTTTTTCTTTCAAAAGTTTTGTGTGTGTCATATAGCCCTTCCTGCCACTGGTTCACCATTAATCAGATAAGCTGGGAGGTCCAGTTTGGAACGTGTGGCCTGTCACTTAACGATGCCTCTCTCCAGGGTGATGAGGAGACGTCAGCGAGACTCTGTGCCAGGCTTGCCCCAGCTAGAAAGACCCTCGACTCCGTTTGGTTGAAGGCATGGGTTCTTTTACTAAGGATGGCAGAGCTGGCACTCTGGTTTTTCGTATTGTGTAGCTCATATTTAATTATCCTCCTCTTCCTTAAAAATGAGGTGAGGTTAATTCAGAGATTTTCTTTAGAAAAAAGCTTGCTAAAGATAATCCAAATCCACGGAATTTGTTTGGGGCAATAAAGCAAGGGAAGTTTCTTCAGTTACCTGAAAGAGACCAAAAATTATGTGGCTGTGCAGGAGACGGATAATCAGTTTCTTTTGATCACACTTACAGGGTTTTTCATGCTCTCCAATTTATCCTTTGGCGCCAGAAACTGGGCTTTCTGGAAACTGAGCACCCATTTTGGATCAAGGAAACCAATTTTAAAAAGCGAGCACAATCCAGGCACTTCCCAGCACAAAAGTGGGTGGAAGTGTATGTGGAACCAAGACGATGAGCAGGATGGCCCACTGGAGCCCCAGAGGGGAAGCTGCCCATTGCCCCCCGCCCTTGATGCCCCACTGAGGACAAGCAGCACATTGCCTGCCCAAAGGGGCCGAAGGGAAAGCTGCCCATGTTGCACTGCTGACCCCAAGGAGGGTGGCTGGAATGGGCTCGTCAAGAGGTGCCATGGCCAAACAAAAGGGAAAAAATGAAATCCTTGAAAATCCTCCACAAACAATTCTCAGCCTAAAATAAAATGGGAAGCTTTGAAGGCCATCAGATTTGAAAAGAAACAGACCCGCAAATAATTTGTGAAAAATATACTTTAAACTTTCTATAGAGCAAATGTGTGCATGAAGAAATAAAAAAAAAGCTCATGACCCAGAATGACTCTCCCATTCCTAGTGGAGCTCCCCCATTGCTTGCCTCCCTGCTTGTTACCAACACAGTAACGGTCAGCAGAATTGCAGCTTTGATGAAGGCTCAGCAGGTGGGAATACAACAGTCCGTAACTTTCACTTTCAGCAATAAGAACGGGAAAAGTTCCTGCTGGTGGCTTTGGCTCCGAGGCCTCCAGGGTGGGAGGGCAAAGCTTGGGGCATTCAGCCCCCCCCCCAGCCTGAGACCTCGGTCCAGAAAAGGCCCCTCTGCACCAAAGGTTAATGGCTCCCGGGTTCTGCAGGGCTTTCGGCCCTCTCCAGAGCTTTGGCAGCAGACCCTACTCAACCCCTGGGGGAGGGGGCTGCCTCAGGCCCCCTGGGCATTGGCTCATTTGCTTGCCAGGCTCCTTGCTCGTTTTCTCCCTGAGCAAAAGCTTCGTCCAAAGCCTGGAGCTTGGAAGAGCTTCCACCACACAGGCTGCAGCCTTTCTGCTCCCTTCAGCCCCGAAGGGGGTTTCCGTGGGGATTCTGGGTTCCTACCAAATTCGGCTCAGTCACGTAATTTCCCAGCCGTGCCAGTCTCAAGTCTTTCTCACTGGGCATCCTCGGCTTCCATCAGCCATTCAATGGTTCCAGGGGGACATTATCTCAGGGCAGAGAAGAGGCTACTTCAGCCCCGCACCCCTTTCCCTCAACTTCTGGACTCGCAGGAGACAGACGTGTGGCTCAGCTTCTCTTTTGCTACAGGACGAATGTCTCGTGTGTGCGGATATAAAGTCCAGTTGCAGGGCAACTTGCAGCAGGAAGTTAGGTCTGGCAGAGGAGAAATGTAGAACACAGTTTGGGCTGTGTGTGTGTGTGTGAGTGTGGTTTGCACAGGAATGCATCCAAAGGCTGATGGCGGAACCGCCAGAGAAGGAGAACAGTTGCCTCAGAGTTTAGCGGCGCTTCTCCCCACTTCTAGTAGCCGGAGGCTTCTCCTCGCTTCCTCCAGTCAGAATAAGGGAAGATGCAGGCGCCCTCCTGGGAGATGCCCTGCACCACATTCAGGGCATGTGGTGCAGTGTGGACTGAGTGCCCCAGGGTGATCAAAGCGGTCGTGAGGTTCTGCAGAGAGAGAGAAAAAAAAAGCAACGGTAAGCCCCACATGCCCCCTTCAAAGGCCTCCTGCACAGCTCTTTGGGCCACCATGTTAGGAAGGGGGGCCTGGGCAATGAGACAAGGCAGCCCGGAAGACCCTTCGGGAGAAGGCTGGCCAGACCTGGGCAGATGCAGAACAGGCTGCTCTAATTCAGGGTACACGAGCCTCATTCTCTCCACTGACTCACAGGGCAGGAGCAGAGTGAGTGGATTACAACTAGCAGGTAGCAGCAGGCTCAGGCTAGGCATAGGACAGTGATGGCGAACCTTTTAGAGACTGAGTGCCCAAACTGCAACCCAAAACCCACTTATGCATCGTCAGGTGCCGGGTGGGTGTGGCCCATTGGCTGGGCGTGGCTGCGGTGGTAACAGCAGACTGGGTGGGACTAAAAAGTTCAATCAATCAATTCCAACTTTGCAAGACCTTTTTTTTCCCATGAGAAGTTGAAATTGACTGATTGAACCTTTTTTTGTTTTGCACACGGCGGCGGAGGCCTAAAGCGAAAAGGTTTTATAAAACCCAGCTGAAGGCCTAGGACTGGGGCGACGGCGCGCGTGCCCACAGAGAGGGCTCCGAGTGCCGCCTCTGGCACCCGTGCCATAGGTTCGCCACCACTGGCATAGGAGGAACTTCCTGACACTACAAGTCGTAAGCCAGGGGAACAGGCTGCCCCATGAAGTGGTGAGTTCTGCTTTGTTGGGGGGTCTTCAGAGACTGGATGGCTGTCAAACCCACTGAGGTGAATCCCAGAATCAGGACTTGGACAATCTAAAGTCTGACTCCGGGAAGATCAGCCGGGCAGGGAATTCCAGGACAGGGAGACACTGCAGAGCTGCCCAAAGTACCTCAAAGTAAGTTTCTGAAGTTATTGGGGACTTTTCCATCCGAGTAACAGACAAGGGAGCTATTCTGGAAACCTCTTCCTCCAAGTCTCCAGCTGCACCCCTCTTCTCTCTGTGTCCCAGTTTCTCCCCACACTTTCACCCCCACCCTTCCTAAAGCACATGACTGACCTCCCATTTTCTTGTTCACCTAAGAGAAGACGGAGAGAGGGATGCTGAGGGATGCCCTGCTGAGGGATGGGGGCAGGCAGAAGGGATGGAGCCTTCCTCTTGCCTGTTCTATTTCTTTTCAATTTATTGGAAAGCTGGCAAAGTCTCCCCCCCCCCCCCTGCTCAACAAATGCCTCCCACAATGAGACAGGGGAAGGAATCCCAGACGGGCTTCATGGAATAAGAACCTGACCCAGGCTGGGAAGTAATGGAGGACTTTTTCACCCAGCCTTGCTGCTGTGAACATTTGTGCAGGACACGAGATCCCCACCACCAATTTAGGGGGGGAGGTGGGAGGGAGAGAGAGAAGAGCCAAGAATCAGGTCTGCGTCTCACCTGTGGAAACCACTTCTCCACTAGAACAGAGCCACCACCAGTGGCATAGAGGATGGGTGCTCTGATGGCTTGATCCAGATCGTACCCAAACCATAACTTATTGACGATGGCCTGCAACAAAGAGTCCTTTGATAAACCCATGAAAGAGGCATCTGGCCAGGAGCATCCTCACGGAAGCTAATGAATAGTCACGGGGAGCATTCAGTGAATGCAATTAAATTAAATTATATCAAGGTAGTCTTTTGCCCCAAGCGCTCTCATTGCTTGAACTGCAATGTCTATCCAGCCACAGACGGTCAAGTGCTTCTCGCTCCCACAGGAGTTTGCATATTCCTGTAACTGAAAGGGATTTGACTGCATAGAAACATGACTAAAACTTGACTCTTCGTGGGAAAAATAATCCCACCAGGCTGCTGTGAAGGGAAACCCGTGGCAAGCTCTCAGCTGAGGAGAAGAACAGCTTCTTCCCGGAAAATCACAGAACTAGAGGAAAACACTCTGGGGAGGGGGGGGGGGCGGCGGCAGCTCCGGAACAAGGCTTTGAACTGGAGTCTGCAGGGTGGGGTTCATTAATGAAAGCTTCTGGGCCATCCTCAAGGGCGGCTCTTGTATAAGGCAGTGGGCTTGCATGGCTTACCTGGGCTACAGCAGGGATAATGAGGGGCCCACCTGAGCCGCCTATTATTAGCTTGGACTTCCCATTTTTAGAAAGAAGAATGGATGGTGTCATGGAGGAGGGAGGCATCTCTCCTGGGGGGAGAACAGGATAAAGGGTTAGCTGATAGAAGAGAATCTTTGTAGTGCAGGGTTGAACTGTGGGGTCCTCTGGGCTTGGTTGTTGTCTTGCAAACTTTTAATTACCAAACTAGGTAACATCATCATCAAGTAATGAAATGTCTGTAATAAATCAACCAAGCTCAGGGAGCACCAAGGACCCCAAAGTATTGGCTCCTTACAGGATCCACCTCTTAGGAAACCGAACACCCACGCATAAGGTAGCAGCATGCTTACACACTTCCTCAGCAATCCTAGCCTCTGAGGAAGACCCAGAGAGTTCAGTGTGGTTCTTTGGGGGGGGGGGAACAGTGGTCTTTACCTGGAGAAATGCTTTCACTAGACCGCTTCATGCAAAAATCAGCCAGCTCATTGTTTAAGATGATCCCAGTTTGCTGCGAATAGACCATTGAGCCAAACCTAAGCAGAGAGAAAGCAGACGGAGGAGGGGAGAACATGGTCGGGAACGTATTGATCAAGAGGCTGCTGTGAATCTGTCTGTGTGGCCTCAGGTACCCCCTCTGAATGGGGCTCCAGGGGGCTCAGCTGGTACCTTACCCACCTCCTGGAACAGAGATGGGCAGGTCCTGCAAGGATCATAGGCCCCAGAGGCATCCTCTGATGGGGATGTTCGATCCCATACCAGCTCAAGGTTGACTCAGCCTTCCATCCTTCCGAGAACGGTAAAATGGGGACCCAGATTGTTGGGGACAAAATGCTGGCTCTGTAAACCGCTTAGAGAGGGCTGTAAAAGCACTGTGAAGCGGTATGTAAGTCTTAAGTGCTATTGCTTTTTTCTCTGGCTTGCATCACGTGTCCTCAGAGAACCCTTTTCCTGCCAGCCTCAGCAATGGCCTCCCCCTCAGACTGGGTGTTCTTGGCACGTCTGCGAGGAAGGCAGGCCTCTCCTTAAGGAGGCAAAGCTGAGAAGCTCTTGGGAGGGGACTCTGGAGGGACAGTCCTTGACTCAGTCCGGGGAAGGTGGCGAGCAACCTCCCCAACATTTTACAAGTTTTGCCTGTGGGACCTTCGGTTAACAAAGGAGGAGC
The DNA here is from genome assembly GCA_023970755.1 of Azemiops feae. Lineage (NCBI taxonomy): Eukaryota > Metazoa > Chordata > Lepidosauria > Squamata > Viperidae > Azemiops > Azemiops feae. Next base: position 1,161,652 of record JALGBA010000352.1, on the reverse strand, counting down.
AGGATTGTTCCTGGAACCGATGGCCATGAGGAGCACAAGCCCCACTGGGTCAGCTTCACACAGGGAATTGTGGCCGGACTCGGCAACTGGGAGTGGCTTTCAATGGAGTGACCACAGGTGCTTCTGCAGAGACTAACTGGAAGGAGGTGGCAACAAAACCAAGTGTGAGACCTTCTGTACATGGAGGGCCAAACGGCCAAGGCTGCCCTCAGCATCACTGGTCCACAGCTGCCCCCACTTACGGGTGGTTGATGGTGCTGGTGGCTGACACAGCACTCCCATCTTCTGCCAAAACAGCCACGTGGGAGGTGCCAAAAGGGGCCATTCTCAGGTGGGCAGGGTCATAGTGGCTGGCTGGGTGGTCACCCCGGTCGTCGATCAACTGCCTGATGTGGTCAGCAAAGGCATCTGACATCATCTCGTGGAGAACCTCCTGAAAGGGTGGGCATTCCAGTCAGGGAAAGAGACTGCCAGGGGTGGCCCCGAGACCACTTTCCCAAATGCTCACAAGCCAGGAGGGCTGTGAACAGAAAGTGGAGTTTCTGGAGAGTGGAGCGAGGGAAGCTGAAGGCTCAGCGTTCCTTTCCCAGCAACTGAGCCACACAGCCCATTGCAGAGAAAGCTGTGCCCTTTTACGGTGCCCCGTGCCCAGGACAAGGGGTGGGGCACCCAGGAAAAGGAAGACTCCCTTTGCTGCATTAGCACACAGGGTGGTGTGCCAATGCCTCAGTCAGAGCCGCTGCAAATTAAATAGCTGCCCTCTTCTCCTTCCAGCATCTTCATACAATATGAAATCAGAAAAACTTTTTATGTTTTCCTTATTCTGCTTGTAGATTTGAACTTTTTCTCTTTATGTGACTTCTCTGAGCTGCTGCAAAAATCAGTTTTTCGCATATTAATTAGAAATTCAGGACTCTCTTTTCCTATCACATGCAAGCAGTGGTGAGGACCGAAAGGTGAGGCACTCCGCCTTTAAATGCTGATTCTATGATGTAACCTAACAGTTGGCACATCTTTTTCTGTGCTGTGAATAGCATCAGAATGTTCTCTGGGCCATTTGCTCCCTTCAAAATAAAAATATCCAGCTCATTTTATAATGTTTAGGGGACAATTAAGACCTACCTTGCAAAGAATGGTTTGGAAATACAGGCTAGGAATGGTAAATAAGTAAAGAATAAAATAGATATTAACTTCCACTCATCTGGAAGTTTAAAAAACAGTAAGAACATTGCCCTTGTCATCTGAGATGAAAGATCCTGGGAGCAAAGTACCAGCTTCTGACCCACACCTACTACACAGGCAAGTGGGCACCAGGATGGCTCTAAGCACTGAGCTGCTGACCCTAATGTAATTCCAAAAATCTGAAGGCAGCCCCAGGAAAGACCCACCTCATTTATTTTAGAAAAATTGGGGTCATCTAATTTTGCTCTTTGGCCATTGGCAAACTTCAAGGTCTCTGCGATGTAGTGATAGGCCCTCGCTCTTCCCCTTGGTTCTTCCAGATCCACTTTGGTGAAATTGAACCCTGAAAGACAAGGAGAGTTGTGGATGATCTGCCCATCAACAGACTTAAAAAAATGTTTACAGGTAGTGCTCGACTTACAAGGATTTATGAGCCGTGGTGGCGCAGCGGTTGGAATGCAGTATTGCAGGCTGACTCTGCATTCCACTGCCAGCAGTTCGATCCTGACCAGCTCACGGTTGACTCAGCCTTCCATCCTTCCGGTGTTGGTAAAATGAGGACCCAGATTGTGGGGGGCAACAGGCCGACTCTGTAAACCGCTTAGAGAGGGCAGTGAAGCACTGTGAAGCGGTGTATAAGTCTAAGGGCTACTGTTATTGCTACGACCAGAACTGGGACCAGAATTTCTATCACTAATTGATATGGTCATTAAGTGAGCTGTGACTGATTTTAATTTTTTTTTGCCATGGTCATTAAGTGAATCACACATTTGTTAAGTGAATCTGGCTTCCACCGTTGACTTTTCTTGTTGGAAACCCCGTAGGAAGGTCATAAGTGGCACCCTGGGATGCTGCGTTGTAAATATACGCCGGTTGTCAAGGAGTCAAATTTTGATCATGTGGCTGTGGGGGTCACTGCAACGGTTGTAAGTGCAGTGATCATTCACATTTTTCAGCACCGTCATAACTTTGAACAGTCATTAAACAAATGGTTGTAAGTTGAGCACTACCTGTACTTTTGTTATGCTCAACTAAATAACAAAATTCTGTAGACGGAACAATATTGTTTCCACCTGCCAGCTCTTGATATCTTTACTCCAAACACCATGGGTGCAACTAAGAAGAACATTTGCATTGAGCCCAACACATTAATAATCCCACTGATGAGAGCCTCAGATGAGGTAATAGGACAAGAATAAATCAAAAGAGTTAATATTCTGATCTCCAGCAGCAAGGTGATCGCAACATTAAATGTTCCTTAGATTCATGTTTGGTTGTTGCTATATTACCTGCAGTTCACAGGAAATTGATTTCACATTGTTTAACTGTGTTTCAGGCTTGTTATTCGAGAAACCATGTAATAACTAATATAAATTTCATCAGCTCCAGTTTCCTATGAAGAAAGGTTATTGACTTATAAGGGTTCCTCCAAAGCTGTGGAACTTCAAAACCAGTGACGATATATTTGTAATAGCCCAATAGCTTAAGAATATAAAATGATGAATATAAAGTAAAGAAATCCTTCAAATAGGGAGATTCCCCTTTAAATTCTAGAGACAGCAACACAAAAGCACCCTCTAAAAAACCCCAGGAAGTGTCTGGACAAGCTAGGACTTGGAAAACAAGCTCCTGCTGTCTGCAGTTTTCTTCTCAATTAGCAAAAGCGATAACTTTCCTAGGAAAGGAATCCGTTTCACAAGAAAAGGTTTGAACAGTATCAGGCAGGAATCAATCAAACTCTGTAGAAATGAGCCACCAAAAGTTAGAACTGATTAAATTATGCACTGGACTATCGAAGCTTCATTTTGCCAGCTGAGAAACTAACAAACAATCCACAGACAGGCAGACAAGTCCTGATAAAGAGATAGGATTAGGAAGAGTTTCACAAGAACCCATTGTGAGTAATCTTGTGCTAAACATGACAAATGTAATCTTGGAGCAGAAATGACAAATGTAATCAACCAAGTGTGAACACTAGCCTTGAGAAAAAAAAGTCACATCGATTGACATGCTTTAAATAATAAACTTTCTATATAAATATCTGAGCCAGCTTTTACTCAGGGCAATTCATTTGGAACTCTGTCCCAAGAGTTCTGCAGAAACAAACAGCTGGAAAATGACCTTCCTCGTTCCAGGGTGGTGTTGGCCAACCACTGGACCCAAAAAATAAAATTTTACATTGAATAAAACACTGAGATAGATCAAGCTTATTTTCATCTCTGCCAAAGTTTTAAAAACAGCTCTCTTTGAACTGAATGGTTACAAAACAACAATGTTATTAAAGTCTCCCTTCACTAAAAACAAATCTTTGGATCTTGTTTTTAAATTGAATTATCCCATAAACAAAGTTTTCATGGGGAAGGGCCCCAGGCATCTATCTGCCTTCTTGCAGCACTGCACTGAAATCCCCTTCCCAGCAGGGGTTCCGATTCCTGCCCAGATCTCCAGGTGATAATTCTCAAGGTGAGCCTAAAGACCTAAACACTGAATTTCCCTGTTCCACCCACTGACCAACCTCTGATGAAGGCCCAGCTGGAAGACAGGAGATGGGTAAAACTACTTTTCTCAAAAGGTAAAATCTTGTAAGATGTTCCTACCAGGGAAATGTATCTGGTGTCTTGGAAATTAGTTTAACATAATGTCACGCTCTTTACAGGAAGGCTTTGCGTGATGTCAATTAAGTCTGGAATTAAATTCCTCCGAGTTACATTTATCTCTCCTTCCATGTCCTGGCTGAGAAGAATTCCTGGAAATCCTTAGCCCAAGATAAACAAATTCAGCCTAAAATCTTGATTGTTTCTACAGTTATTATTATAATACAAGAAGCTGATTTATTCAAGTTTATAGACAGAATCCAAAATAACATTAAATGAGATTAGGAGTATAAAATTTAAGAAAGCATATAGTAAAATCTTGTGTTTGGCTCTTTACTCAATTCTATTATCATAAAATCATAGAATTGTGGAGCTCAAAGTGGCCACAAAAATCACGTAGAGCAAGTCTATATTCAGAATTTCTGCTTATACAGGTCGAAGGTTTAAAGGCAAATTACAAAAAGAAAGCCATCCTTATATGGCAAACCATTCACTAACTCATTACTTAAGGGTTGAATAAAATGTATCAATCCACAATATGAAAACTTTGGGGACGTTTGAGTCAAAAAACATTTTAAAATATCAAGGAACTCTATCAGAGCATGCAAAGAAATTAACTCATATCTTTTCTAATTTGAGGAAACAAGAACACCATTAAAGTACAGTATCAGAAACAACAATGGACCAAAAATCCATTATTGTATAATTATATACTCTAATTTAATCAACCAGCCAAAGCTGTTGAAATTGTAGCATTCATATTTATCAAGCAAATTTGCTTGATAAATATGAATGCTACAATTTATAATAATTATAGTGGAATTCATGCTCAGCTCAAGAATAACTTGCCTCATTAAAACCAAAGTAATGTGGGTGGCTTTGGAAAAAGCTTATTCCTATCGAAGAAAAACAAAAAAAGATCAATATAGCAATAGCAATAGCACTTAAACTTATATACCGCATCACAGTGCTTTACAGCCCTCTGTACATGGTTTACAGAGTCAGCATATTGACCCCCACAATCTGGCTCCTCATTTTACTGACCTCAGAAGGATGGAAGGCGGAGTTAACCTTGAGCCGGTGAGAATCGAACTGCCAAACTGCTGGCAGTCAGCAGAAGTAGCCTGCAGTACTGCATTCTGACCACTGTGCCACCACAGCTTATATACTTTTTATATTAATATTCTGGAAATCCATCAGGGCAAGGAGTGGTTTTCAACATCACAGAATAATTGTAATGACAGTTACTGGAGGTGAAGAGCAAGCAGCTAAATTAACCACAGAAAATTGTTGTACGAAAAGAACTCAAGTTCTGTAAACAAAAGAAAACCCAAAGCCCTCTATTCCCTCTTCTCTTGCTGAAGCTTCTGCGCAGCCCTCATTTGTACCTTGAATGGATGCTGCAATATCACATTAATTTGAATCTGGCAGGCGGCACCATACTGGGTTTCCTCCAGAATCATCTGCTTTATGCCATGAGCTAACAATTCTGCTTTGGAAAAAAGCTTCTGTGCAATTGTTTGGTCTTGAATAAATGCTGCAGCAGTGCCGCACGCTCAGACAGCAATCACCCTGAGTTCCTGTTAATGCCAGTAAAGACCCAGATGCAGGTCCCATCCCCCTCAGTTCTGGGCAGGTAGAATTCTGGGTTCCTAGGTGAAGAAGCCAAGCCTTGAACAAGTCCCAAGGACAGGGTTTCTCCATCTTGACAACTCCCAGGCAGTTGAATCCACATGTCTTAAAGGTGGAGAAACCGTGTCTTAGGAGGAAGGGCAGCCCTCTTTGGGAAGGCTCAAAGCCTGTTGCAGAAGCCTGGTGCTTGACTTGTGGAATAAGTTGCAATGGACCATATATTTTTTTACTGCCAGCCCACCAGAACAGCTAAAGGACTGTCAACTATGATGAATTTCCAGGCTAGTTCTCCAAGGAGAGCCTTTCCCCATCTGGTATCACAAGAACCTCACCACCCAAAAGCCAGCTGTGTGATTCTTCCCCAGCTGGGCCCCTACCTCGGTTAATCAAGAGGCCCCTGGGGGCCAAGAGCTACCCTTTGCTCATTTACCTTTTAGGACATTGAGAATGAAGAAAAGGACTGCTCCGGCTGCTGGCCTTGGGGCTGAGAATATGGTATATTTGTCCAGTGACATATTCAAGGGTTTCACCAGTTCAACATGGTAATTCTTGAGGTCCTCCAATGTCAAAGTGCCACCTAAACAATGACGGCAGAAAAGAGTGAATCTTTCAATCCTCCTAGGAGGTGATACTTTTCAGAAAGGAGGTGCATGGTGATCTCTCTCTCTCTCTCTCTCTCTCTCTCAACTTGAAGTCTGCAGACTAGGAGCAGATTTGAGCCTGAGAGCTGCCATGGTGACCAACAGACAGCCTATCAGCAGCTCACTCTTCTCTGCCCCTTTTTCTGGAGAGAAGATCTTGGATTACGTATCCATAATTAAGATGGACTTCTGCGCAACTTCACGTGAGAGCCATTTTGGAAAAGTGAGGCCATTGGGAGAACCACTGGCTATCTTAGCCATTACAGGGCCCTTCCCCACTTGAACCAAACTGTGGTACAAATATGAATGTATCACAATTTTCTTTTTCTTATCTGCAGCCCAAGTCTCCGTCAACTTTACAGCATCCTTCGCTGTGCTGGTGGGAAAGTACTGCCTTTTTCCTTACCCCAACATCCATTTTGCATGGCTGTGGCCTCACAGGTGCAGAGATCCCTGCAGATTGGACGGATCCTGGCAGCTCTTGGCTGTTCCAGGCCGGAATGGGAAAAGTCACCAAGGGACAATTCAACAAATACAAAAGTTAAATTTATTTCAATGGGACCGTGGCCAATAATAATAAAGTCGAGAGTTACAAATATTTCAAGAAAAATATGGTCACCAATAATAAAGATAACTGAATGAAACGATTAATAGTGTTGAATTGTCCCACAGCTGTGGCGAGTTGGCCTAGAGCTGTTCCAGGCTGGGTCAGCATCTCTTCACCTCTAGTTTCCCTCTGCTTTGGGCAGTGGGAGTCTTGGGCTCTCTTCACTGAGACTTTCTCCTCTGTAGACCAGGTCTTGGAGCAGTCCGAACAGCTGCTGACCAACGGAGGTAGTGGAGGGGCCCCAAAGGGAGGTGGGGGTAAGAAGGAGAATAAATTTCCTGATGTCTTTTGGCTGTTTTTGAACATGGGCTTAGCGTGCTTTGGAGGTAGCGCAAACTCCGTACGTGAAATGAACCTGACTTTCATGTGTCCACATTCCAGAAGTAAGAACAGCACCCTTGGCAGGCATTGTACCTGTGGGAGGGGAGGGTCAGCCGTGGGGGCAACAAAAATGCTGCTGCTGTTTTCTACTGGCTTAAGAACGCGTGGATGGCTGTGGGGAAGAGCCCGTGGCCGACCCATTTATGTCACCCAAACTGCTGGTTACAATTTCAATATTCATCAATGCTCCCATTTTGACCTAAAGAGCTTGCAGCAACTAGGGAGGCAGGGGGCTTCTCTGAAATATCAGAGCCATGAGTTCAGCAAAAAACAGTATGACGTGTGTCCTCCCCGATTGTTGACTGGAGTGTTACAAAAGGGGGAAATTTTCTAGAAGCCATAGGACACATTTACAAACCTGTGTAACTCACTGCTTCCTCTTATTCTTTATCTTGTTGTGAAAAGCAGGACAGAGCGAGACCCGATTTTGCCTTCTCTGCACTCCTACCAGTTATCCATTAATCCTCCCTGCTTACTTCCTATTCTCTAGCTGTGGCGAGACCCGAGGGGACTCATGCCACGACTGCCAGAGAGGCCTCTGGAAGGCCTCTGGACAAGAGGGAGCCCGCCTGACCAGGCCTCCAAGGCTTGCTGGAAGGGAACGTGCCTGCAGAGAAGCTACCATGGCCACGGAGAGCCTTTTCTCTCTACTCCAGCATCTCCCAAGCCCCTTTGAAGGGGACGTGAAGGGCATAAGGGAGGTCAGACAGGCAGGCAAGAGCACCTTCTCCCCACAGGCACAGGCTCACCCTCTCTCGGCCGAGGGTCTGGCCGAGGGTCTGGCACTGCCCCAGTTCACAGAACTCAGTTCACTCAGATCCCAGGCTCAGAGATCGCCCCAGCACGAAACAACTGCAGATTATTTACTTCGTGACTGGCAGGAACATCAAAAGGAACCGTGCAACTTAGCCCTACCTTCAGCTCTGACATCTTGCACTAACTTTTCTGCCGTCTTCCCGGTGTAGAATTCTTCGGCCCCGTTTTCTGCCACGGCTTTGAGGGTCTTCTCTAGGGCTGCCCAGTGTAAGTCCTCTCCGGGGCTCAGGACGGCTCCTTGGTCATTGCAAAGCAGTTGGCTGAAAGGGAGGCCAAGAAGGACGCCGGTCAGCCATTCCTGTTCTTGGGGCCTCTTTGTGGAAGCCCCGATTTAGCCTCTACACACAACCAGCTCTGGTTAATGCCCAAGAATGGAGGCCAGTCTCTAATCTGTGGCCAGATACGACTTTCCTTTAAATATAGGTAATCCGCGACTTCATTTAGTGACCATTCAAAGTTACAACAGCACTGGAAAAAGTGACTTATGACCAGTTTTCACACTTAACTCATGGTCATGTGATCAAAATTCAGAAGCTTGGCAACTGACTCATATTTGTGATGGTTGGAGTGTCCCGGGGTTTTGTGATCACTTTTTTTTTATCTTCTGACAAGCAAAGTCAACGGGGAAGCCAGATTCACTTAACAACCATGTTACTAACTTAACAACTACAGTGATTCCCTTAACAACTGTGGCAAGAAAGGTTGTAAAAATGGGGCAAAACTCACTCAACAGCTGTCTCACTTAGCAATAGAAATTTTGGGCTTAATTGTGGTCATAAGTCAAGGACTCCCTGTCCATTTCTCCTGGGACTGCATTTAGGATCACTCTGGGCGAGTACGGTTTCCATGCCTTTCCAGATATTGCTTTGATGTGTGGGACTAAAGGTTCTGTGGGTGGGAGCGGCTGAAGCTCCTGATGGCCAAAGGGTAGCAGGGCAGGTTCCCCCACTGCCCCTTCCCTGAAAGTGGGGCTGTGGTGGCTACTCCCCCTGGCATGCCATGTAGAAGCATGCCCCCCTCCACCGAAAGGGAAGGAAAAGGCTAAATCTCTTCACACACACACACACCCTACAACTAGGCAAGAAGAGGTGCTGCTAGGCCAGGCCTATAGGCAAATAATGATGCTGGGCCTCAATAAAGATAGCTTGCGGACAGCAGGGGGGAGAGAGAGAGATAAGAAAGACCAGGCAACCTATTTCCCTATCAAGGCTTATCCTTATCCTTCTTGGGGAGCTGGAAGGATAAGGCCAAGGTCCCTGTTTTCCAAAGGGGAGGGGGAGGGCATGCCAGTCAAACAATGGAGGCCTGGAAGGGATTAGAGATGATCAGCCTGGGCGCAACCTGGAAACAAAGCGATACTACCTAGATGTCAGCAGAGATTTGTGAATTACATGCTTTATCCAACTACCTTCCTGTTTTTACTGAGTAATTTTATGGACAGTGTTTTTGCAAGGCATTGACGATCTGACTGTCTCTCCCCCCCCCCAACTACTAAGGTCAGATGGCTGGTTCTTATTGATGCTGAGCAGGGTCCTGCCTTATCCTTGGGAGGTGGGGGAGGGGCTACATGTGGTGGGTTTGTGTGTTTTATTGCTGTAAGCCACCCCAGAGTCACTTGTGTGAGATGGACAGCTATATAAATCACAATGTAACTTATTTGGGCACAGCAGTTGATAGTGTATCCCATATTTTAATTAGCAACTTAATTAAACATGGTCAACTCTTGACTTTATTATACTCAAGATATCCTTAGTTCCTAATCAGACTGGAGGGTTGTACTAAGGGGTACCACAAGGTTTAGAATAAAAAAGTGGAGGGGATGGATATCAGATTTGCAGATCATATAGCATTCGGTGAGATATAGAATGCTTAAAAGACAGGAACAGCATTTAAAAACGCTCAAGGATTAAAGAAGTTGGCTGAAAATAAGAGACTCCGTTCTTCACTTAGAAAACAGAAATCAAATGTACACGTATAAGACGAGTTGGTATCAAGAGGTATGAAAAGACTTGAACTTGTGGCTCATCAGAAGCTGCATATGGAGGTTCATACTAGAGAACCTTAAAGATAGTTACATATTTCTACGAATCTTCTCCCAAGTAGCAAGCATTATTTTGTGATGGGCAACTGTGGCAAAAGGATTATAGAAAACTTTCTTAGCCTGGTTATGTTCAACATTGGTGTAAAGGATCCAAACAGGACACTGGCCTGCCATTGGCCAATCCCACATTTAAAAGTTTGATCTCACCATAAGGACGAGTTCTTCAAAGGCGACTCCAGGAATTTCAGAAACTGGGTCAAAACCTCTGGTATCCGGATTCCAAGGCCAAGCATCTCAATGGTGGGTTCAAAAAGGTCCTTCCATGGCAATCTGCCGTAGCGTAGGTGAGCTTCTTCATAACCACGAAGTTCCCCAGGAACAGCAATCCATTGAGACCCTGTCGAAGGAAGGCATTATGGATAATGCAGAGTCTTCTCAAATTACCTTTCTATATATCACCCTAATTTCACTATTAGATTGCTTGGGTTAGTTCCAGAACTCCCGTGTGACTTGTAAAAACATACCAAAATTATTAGTAGAAAAATCTGAGTGTTTACCTCAGTGTTTCTCAACCCTAGCAACCTTGATGAGGTGTGTGGACTTCATCTCCCAGAATTCCCCAACCAGCCAGCCAGCCACACATCTTAAAATCAGTAAGGTTGAGAAACACTGGCCTACCTGATCGCTCATTCTAGCAAAACCCTTTCAGATGCAAGTATGGTTGATGTTTTTAAGGGTCAGAAGTCAGAAGAGAATGGCTGTTGATATGAATGCCCACCTGTATGTTTTCTTAAGGAATCCTCTTTGGGATTAAAGAAGCTAAGTTCCTCGACATTTTAAGTCTTTAAGGTATTTAAAGTCACTGGACAGTCGCTTGTCTGAAATGGTATAGGATCTCCTGTTTGATCATGGGGTTGAACTAGATAGAAGATTTCCAAGGTCCCTTCCAGCTCTATTCTGATTGATTGATTGATTGATTGATTGATTGACATGTGAAATTCTATCAGTCTTAAGGCATCTAAGTGGCAAAAGCCTAAGCCAGTGATGGCGAACCTTTTAGAGACTGAGTGCCCAAACTGCAACCCAAAACCCACTTATGCATCGTCGGGTGCCGGGTGGGTGTGGCCCATTGGCTGGGTGTGGCCCATTGGCTGGGTATGGCCCATTGGGTGGGCGTGGCTGCGGTGGTAATGGCAGACTGGGTGGGACTAAAAAGTTCAATCAATTCCAACTTTGCAAGCTTTTTTTTCCCCGCAAGAAGTTGAAATTGACTGATTGATTGAACCTTTTTTTTTTTTGCACACGGCAGCGCAGGCCTAAAGCGAAAAGGTTTTATAAAACCCAGCTGAAGGCCTAGGAGTGGGGTGATGGTGCGCATGCCCACAGAGAGGGCTTTGAGTGCCGCCTCTGGCACCCGTGCCATAGGTTCGCCACCACTGCCCTAAGCCATTAATCATGGGTTGCAAAACTCAACTTGATTCACACACTAGACTGAAGACACTTATAATGGTTTGGGAGGGGGGTGAGGCCAGCCAATGTGTTGATGCCATCTTACACAACCTGCCTCTATGGTGAAACCACCTCTGGGGGGGGTGGCTCTTATCCCAAGGTAGCTTCAAGTTTCTTCCAGTGTAAATGAGGTCATCTCTTGATCAAGGTAACATCTGCCAGGCTGATTCTCCCAAATAGATCAAAGAACAGGATCTCAAGTCCCCCAAGCCTGCATTTCCTCCCCAGCCCCACTGATACAAACCATGGTATTATTGAATTGTACAGTTACCTGGAAGCAAAGTGTCTGTACACTTTTTCAGCAAACCTTCGGTGATGTTTTGGGGAGCCCTTTCACGAGCATTGAGCACCTCAATTTTTCCTGCAGTCCAAAGAACACATTGAAAAATTCACACAGCTTCCGTGGAGGTGATGAATAACATCTAGCTTTGTCCTGACAAAGTTTACCTAGATTCCAACCTCAAATCTCTTATTTCACTCACAAACCCCGTGTTCAATCGACATTTAAGGCTATAGTTTGTTGGTAGCTTACACTTTCTTAATTTTCTTAGGGTCTTAAAAAACATGATTCAAAGTAGTCAAAAGTGACCAACCCTTTTCTGAGGAGCAGTGCCTGCTGCTACATTAGTGGTCCCACCGGAGGCCACTTCTTCTTGAGCTTGGAGGAGCCTACCTGTGGGTGCATCGTAGATGGTGAAAATAACGCCTCCACCCAGGCCCATGCTCTGCGGATTCAGGACTGACGTGCAGATCAAGGCTGCAATAGCAGCATCCACCGCGGAGCCGCCACGTTTCAAGATGTCCCTGTGGGGCATGAAGAGGACAGAGCGTGAAACATCAAAAGCCCGGCAGCAGAAGAGCTTCTCCGGGGAAATCAGGCACAACGGGCTCACCGGCCTCTGCCTGTTGAAGGCAGATTGGACCACCACAGCTGCCTGAAAGGGTCAATGGTGCCCTTCAGCAGGCAGAGGCTAGTGACCAGTGGCTGCTGATTTAACTGTAGTGGGGAGCAGGACTTCACCTGAAGACTGCGGACCATCTCTGAGGATGCAGATGAATCCACAAAGTACATGCAGTTCTCCCTTCCAACTCTTGTGTGCTTGTCCTCACTGGTTAAGAAAACAGAAGAGCTCAAAGGAGACTTGCAACACAATTCATCAGCAGGAACGGGCAGGGAAGAGTAGAGAATGTCTAGACAGCCAGGGATTCTGAGGAATTGCACGCTCAGCTACTCTGGGGAAAAAGACAGCTCACAAACAGCTGCTGTTACAAGAAACGTCGTGTCCCGAGAGCTGCTGATAATTGCTGATTGTGAGTGAGTGAATGACTGCTTGTTCTTGAGTAAGCAGAGTTGCAGCCTAGGAATATAAGGCAACCAGATTTTGGAGAGGGAATTCACTGGGCAAACATACGGTACAGAGGCAGCTAATACAACGTTTGTTCATTTGTTTGTTCATTTGTATTCCACCTTTGTTATTTTGAGAGCTCACTAAAGGTGGAGAACATACCTAATATACCTCCCCCCTTCTATTTCCCACAGCAACAACCCCCTGTGTTGGGCTGAAAGAGAGTGACTGGCCCAAAGTTGGAACAAGGTTTGTGAAGACAGCGTGTTCAACGACTCTACTAAATTTTCCCTGTGTGTCTTTCTACTAGTGTTGCCTAAAAAACAGAAGAGGAATCGACATAATTCAGACATCTGAACTGCAAAGTCTATGGCGTGTTTGCTCTCCTCTCTCAAAACAATTTGACTTATATTTGCAGCAAGGACAAATTAGCACTAGAGGAAAGAAAGTCCAAAGATTGGAACGCTGAATGGCCACATTTCAGCTCATGAGGAAAACGAAAGATTCACTGGACCGAAAGGGCCCTGAAGTGAAAGAAGCAACTCTCCACAAGGAAGAAACCAAACAGAGGAGGAAGTTCAGGGAAATGAGAATGACAACTGGGAGCAAAAGGCATAGAGGCCTTCTGCACCTCTAGAAATCAGAAACAACTTTTAGGGACACACCAAGGAGGAAGAAAAGGATATCCTGCAGTACCTGAAGGTGGACCCTGAAGGCGGAGGAAACACATTACAGAAATAACATTCAAACATTCCATCCTTTTCAGTTAATGAAATGGCTTGAAAATAAGAGAATGTTTGAAAGAGTTATTTGTTAAAAGAAACCAAGCATACAGGTCCTGCCCTCTGGAAATGATGATGATAATGATAATAATGATAGATAGATAGATAGATAGATAGATAGATAGATAGATAGATAGATAGATAGATAGATAGATAGATAGATAGATAGATAGATAGATAGATAGATAGATAGATAGATAGATAGATAGATGATAGATAGATGATAGACAGATAGATATTGATAGATTGATAGATTGATAGATATTGATAGAAGATACATAGATTGATAGATTGATAGAAGATAGATGATAGATAGATAGATAGATAGATAGATAGATAGATAGATAGATAGATAGATAGATGGGGAGAGGGGGAGAGAGAGAGAGGGAGAGAGAGAGAAAGAGGAGGGAGAGGAGGGGAGAGAGAGAAAGAGAGAGGGAGAGGGAGGGGAGGGGGAGGAGACGGGGAGAGAGAGGATAGGGAGAGAGAGGGGGAGGGAGGGAGAGAAAGAGAGGGAGAGAAAGGGAGAGAGAGGAGAGAGGAGAGAGGGGAGAGAAGAGAGAGGGAGAGAGGGAGGGGAGGGAGAGAGAGAGAGAGAGAGAGAGAGAGGGAGGGAGAGGGAGAGAGGAGAGAGAGAGAGAGAGAGAGAGTGTCATCTGCATAAGGCCCCTACGGGATGCTCCTGAATTGCTCCCATGACCTCCAAAGGCACATCATCAAATCCTGCCAATGGGATCCTGCTCCTCCTCCGAGGAGCAGCAAAGGTAAGACATCTTCAGAGCTGTTACAAGAGATGCTGCCCAGGCAAACTTGACAGTACTTTGCCACAATTGAGGTCTCAACTGAATTTTCCTCAATCTCAGCCACGGCTTTTTTTGCATCAAGATGAACAGAGGCCAGACAGGGAGGAGGTGCAGCACACTTGTAGTCCTGCATCCACTTTTGGTCACCCCGTTATAAAAAAGATGGTGAGACTCTGGAAAGAGCGCAGAGAAGAGCGACAGAGACGATTAGGGGGTGGATAAAACAATTGAATGATAGGAATTGGGTTTGTCTAGTTTAATGAAAAGAAGAAATAGGGGTGACATGATAGCAGCATTCCAGTATTTGAGGGGCTGCCACAAAGAAGAGGGGGTCACATTATTCTCCAAAGCACCAGAGGGCAGGGCGAGAAACAATGGTTGGAAACTGCCCAAAGAGAGAAGCAACCTGGAATTAAGGAGAAACTTCCTAACCAGTGAGGACAATTAACCAGGGGAACAGCCTGCCTCCAGAAGCTGTAGAGGCTCCATCACTGGAGGTTTTTAAGAAGAGACTGGACAGCCACTTGTCTCAAATTGCACAGGGTCTCCTGCTTGAGCAGGGGTCGGACTAGAAGACCTCCAAGGTCCCATCCAGCTCTATTCCGAATTTAATCTTCTTCCTTTGCTGGTCGGGCAACCAGAGGAGCTGAGCAGGGAGCCTCACACACCAGCCCAGCAGGGTCGAGCGAGAGCGGCTCCGGGGCTTTCTGGGGACTCTGGTTGACCTTCCAACAGTCATGCTCTCCCCATCTCCTCCGGGCAAGGAAACCAGGAGGCGGCAGCGCGCAGCCCCGCAGTTCCCTCTTGGTTGGGGGCACCGAACTCGCCCGGCTCCCTCCCCGACCTTCTAGACTGCGGGGTGGCTGTCAAAGAGTTTGAAGGAGGGGGCGGCCCTCCTTCAAACCCCGAGACCTCCGCAGGGAAGGGGGGGCAGCGGTCTGTTCAGCCCGGGAAGGGAAAGTGCCTCTGGTTCTGGTCCGGCTGGCGTTGGACTCGGCTGTCTGCCCCACCTGCCCCCCCACTACGTCCCAGGGCAGATTCCCCCGAGTCACTCGCTGCCCTCTTCCCTTCTGCCTGGAAGAGGACTGGGCTCTGAAGCTTTGGGCCCACCCGGCCCTTCGTCCCCTGGGCAGAGGGAGGGCAGCGGCCCCAGCAGCGCTCGGCAGGGCCTGCCGGAGGGGAGGGGGCTCTAGTTCGTTGGACGCCCTCCCCGGGCAAAGCGGCAAGGCAACAGCAAACCGGCCGCAGAGGCTGAGGCTCCCGGCCCCTCCTTTAGCCTTACCCCAAAAACGAAGAAGGGGGGAGGCTGATGTGCTCCGAAGAATGCGCCTCCCGCGCCCTCTAAAAGCCCTGGAAGCCCTTTCGTGAAAAATACAAGGATCCGTTCGGAAGCCGCCCTCTCGCCCAGGAAGAGGACAAATGGGGCAGGGGGAGGCAAGAAGGTGGAGACCCTCCTTTCCTTCCCACAAACCAGGCAGGAAGTAGGGCGGCAGCTCGATGACCCTGTAGCCAATATGGGGAGCTGCCTCCAGTGACACTGGTCCACCTACCCCCAATATTTGAACTGTGGGGAAGGGTCTTCTTGTATTTTCTGAGAAGAACGGGAGGGAGCTGGTAGCCCCTTTTAAGGCTAGCAAATGCTATTGTGGGGCTCAGCTGCAGCTCACACCAGCCGGTGCCTCGTAATCAAAGGTCTGGGAGGGGCTGCCAGCTCTTTCTGATGGGGCCCCCTCCTGAGGGGGGAGAAGAAGAGGTGAGGCTGCTTGGAGGCAAAGGGTGGCATGAAGGGCAGCGCTTGATTGGCAGGGTGTCCTGCCACCCTTTGGGGGGAGACTCTGCTCACATCTCCATTTCTCTGGTTGCCCTGTGTCTCTCTCCTTCTCTCCCCCCTTGCCCCTCCCCATCTCCATCCTGCTCCTCCACCGGTGAGGTGGAGGGCAAAGGGCTCGGTCTCTCCGCACGTGAGAGATTCCAGCTGAGCTCTGCAGCTGGACCCTCAGCTAGAATGGCAACCCGGTGGCTGATTGGAGGAGGGCAGGGAATCTGGGCACTGCACAGGATCTTTGCTTGTGGGTTCACCACTTTCTCAACCCCTCCATTGGGTGAGGAAGTGTCTTAAATGCAGAATGTTTCCATTCAGGCAAACCTGGTTGTCCAAAACTAAGGACTTACTTAAGAGAGACTAGAATCTCAGAAAAGCTAAAGTAGGCTTCCGTGATGAGCTGAACGTGCCCACAGCAAAGTCCGAAGACCCGTTTTTCAGAACCTCTTTGGGCGAAGAGAGGAGAGGAAATCGCCCACAGACGGGATGGGCCTTGTAAGGAGACCTCAGGGCAGGGGTCTCTCCCGGGGGGTTTCAGTGCCAGCAGATGAAGCAATCAGCCATCAAGCTCATAGTAACGGGGAGACTTCTAAAGGCCACTTTCAGAAATGGCTTATCTAACCATCTTAAAAGTACTAGAGATTTTTGAAATGACAAATCTGGTGAGTCTATCTTCGTTTTTGAATAGAAAAATGGGAAAATTAGAAAATATAGCAAAAATTACCTATAAATTTAAGAACTTGAAGAATTTGAAATAAATGACAAAAAAACTAAATAAAATTTGGAACTAAGAAAATTATAAATAAATTAAGGGTCCAGACAAGAATTGCACTTTTAGCATAATATTTTAGAAGTAACTATATAAAATAAACAGCTTTGTGTGGCAACCTAACTTATTTTGTTTAGTCATATTAGAGATCTGACAACTTAAATTGGACACTTGAAGAGATTGAAGATTCCAGGGAAAAAGGAAAAAAAAGAACTTGGCCTTTGCCTTAGGATTCGAGTTTGCAAAATGATGCAAATACTATAATGTTTCTCATCAAATTTGCAGATGACACTAAACTGGCAGGAATAGCCAACACCCCAGAAGACAAGCTCAGGATTCAAAAAGATCTTGACAAACTTGAACAATGGGCCTTATCCAACAAAATGAGTTTCAATGTGGAGAAAAGCAAAGTTTTACATTTAGGTAGGAAAAATTAAAGATATAAATACAGATTAGGTGAGACCTGGCTCAAAAACAGTAACTGTGAGAGGGACCTTGGAGTCCTAGTGGACAATCACTTGACTATGAGCCAGCAGCAGCAGCAGCCAAAAAAGCTAATACAATCCTGGGTTGTATAAACAGAGGCATAGAATCAAGATCACATGAAGTATTAGTATCGCTTTATAAAACCCTAGTAAGACCACACCTTGAATACTGCAACCAATTTTGGTCACCATACTACAAAAAAGATGTTGAGATCTTGGAAAAAGTTCAGAGAAGAGCAACTAAGATGATCAAAGGCTTGGAGACTAAAACATATGAAGAACGGCTGCAGGACTTGGGTCTGGCTAGTCTAATGAAAAGAAGAAATAGGAGAGACATGATAGCAGTAGTCCAGTATTTGAGGGGCTGCCACAAAGAAGAGGGGGTCACGTTATTCACCAAAGCACCAGAGGGCAGGACAAGAAACAATGGTTGGAAACTGATCAGAGAGAAGCAACCTGGAATTAAGGAGAAACTTCCTAACAGTGAGGACAATTAACCAGAGGAACAGTCTGCCTCCAGAAATCATGGGCATTCCATCACTGGAGGTTTTTAAGAAGAGACTGGACAGTCACTTGTCTGAGATGGTATAGGTTCTCCTGCTTGAGCGGGGGGAGGGCTGGACTAGAAGACCTCCAAGGTCCCTTCCAGTTCTATTCTATCTTAAATGTTTGAAGTATTAACAGAGATCACTGGAGGTTTTCAAGAAGACACTGGACAAACATTTGTCTGAATGGTATAAGGTCTCCTGCTTAAACGGGGTTGGACTAGGAGACCTCAAAGATTCCTTCCAACTCCATGATTCTAGTCTAATCTAAACTTTGAAGAATGAAGTGAAACATTAGTAGCCACAATATCAACAATATTGCTAAATATTTGCTTCTATGGATGGACTAAGTGTGATGGATGTTAATGAAGGAATGACAGATGTGAAACTAATCCTACAGAAATAATAGTATCATAAACATTGGATTAAAAACAATGTAGATTATGAGACAGCGAAGGCATTTAAAGTGGAACAAGTGACTGGTCAAGGGAATGACCCAGATGGGGTTTGGATATACAAAAGCAGCAGGCTGGAGTTTTAAAACTTAAAGGGGAAATACGAATGACAAACCACAAGAATGACTTGGATAATGTCTTTTCATTGGATTTGCAAAAGAGGATTGCTGAGGCTTTGAAGAATGGGATAGGATTTATTTGATGGGATAAAGAATGGAAGAGAGATCAAATCCTATGACAATATTTGAACTAATTAAAAATTAAGATTTTCAGAGATAAAAGGAAGAAATTATAAAGTTGGTTTGTTTGATCAAGGTTATAATAAGATATATTTTTATGAAATTCTGGCAGCTCTTTACAGACTTTTTGCTGATATCAAGATTGAAAAGCTGATGTCTTATGGATTTGTTTATAGATAAGAGATGGAATAGGGAAAAAGAGCTTTGCTTGTAACTTTATGGGGTGAAGAGCTACCAAACTTGTTTATACTCGCGAGGAAGATTGGAAATCACTTCTTTCTATATTTTTCTTTTGCTTTATTTCATTTTTTTTCTTTTTCTTTTGTTTGCACTTTTTATTCTCTTTCTCTTTCTGTTTGTATTAGCTTTTATAACTGCAATTCACATCTTTAATAAAAATTATATTAAAACAGGTATGGTTTATAACTTTGCTTGAACACCTTGAAGCAAGCAAAGTTATAACTAGCAGCCAACATGGGTTTGTCAAAAACAGATCGTGCCAGACAAATCTTATTTCATTCTTTGTCAAAGTGATTAACTTAGTAGACCAGTGAAATGCTGTGGACATAGTATACTTAAACTTCAGCAAGGCATTCGACAAAGTAGACCACAACCTACTCCTTGGTAAGCTAGAAAATTGTGTGATGGATTTGTAACTGGCTGACAAACGGTACTCAATGAGTCTACATCTACATGGAGGGAAGTAAGAAGTAATACAATATCGCTGAAGTCAATCTTCCCAACTGAATTATGGCTCATTGACCACAATACATGGCATCCCAGAGATGACAAGGCCATCAGAGTAGAAAGATAATGACAACTAAGGTCTCTAAAGACCCTTCTGGTCTTGCAAGAAAAGTTGCAACAGAACTGAAATCCACCCAAAGTCTAGTTACAGAGGTTTTCTTTTTTAAAAAACGCCACCTCTCCTGAACCCCTCTTTTCTAGGAAACAAGCAAAATAGAGGATCTGGCTTCACATCTTACTGTAAACCCCTCTCAATTAGTTTGTTGAGTAAATCATAATTGCGTGCATTCAGACGCTATGTTGGGACAAAACCAAAGAAATAAGGGGAAAGTGCAAAGAATGAGCGCAGCTAAGTTTTAAAAGTTAAGGACTTATTGAAGAGATAACAGCAAACGACATGACTGTACGGTATATGACATGCTCTAGGAAAAGTTTCAACAATTATTTGATATTTATTTAAACGTTTTATATGGCTGCCATCTCAAGCAGTGCGCCTGGGCATGCACAATGAAAACCGACGGCCTAGAGACGGATCAAAGGCGGGAGGCTCCGAAGCGGCGTCGAGCTCCCCGGGCGCCTCTCAGCCTGCCTGGGAGCTGAGCTTAGGCGAGGCGTCCCAAACGGCCGGGCGGCAGATGGAGCCACCCGCCTCCTGCCCTGCTCGGCTCTGGGCTCGCGAGGCGCTCGAGAAGCGCTGAAAAGGGCCCGTCGGTTTTCTCCCCCGCCCCGTCGGCAGCCGCCCCGCCGCCGTAGCAGCCCGGTGGCGGCGGCGAGAAGCAGGCAAGCAGCACCGCGGTTCATTCCCCCACCCCCACCAGCCGCCCCGCTCGCGGCCCCCGATGGCGCGTCCCGCCCGTCCCTATTTGGCGGCCTTCCTGCCTACCTGCCGACCTCCGAGCATCTGCGGGTGTCCGCGGCCACAGCCGCGTGCCAGTAGCGGGGAGGGTCGCACCTGGGACGGTCGAGGAAGCGCAGCAGCAGCCCCGCGCCCGCCGCCACGACGGCCGCCAGCAGCAGCCCCGCGCAGCAGGCCGCCCGCCTCGAGAGCCCCATCCCACCGCCGTGGCCCGCCCGCTCGGCTGCCTCCCCCGACCAGGCGCCCTTCGGAGCAGCTCCCGGGCCGGGCGGCCCTTCGGGGTGGGCAGGGAGGAGGGACGGGCAGGCCCGCGCCCCCGCCCCGCCCCCTCGAAGCGCGCCCCCGCCCCTGCCGGCGGCCGTCGGACGGGGAGACGCGCGCCGGGCTGGGGGCCACGTTCCTTCCTCGCCCGGACTTCGACGGCTCCGCGCGCGCTTGGCGAACTGCCTCCCTTTCCGGGAAGACAAGCAAAGGACAGTGGAGTTTCTCGAAAGGAGGGGGAAAATCCCAGCTGCGAGTTCCCTGCTTGGGAAGGAAAAACGGGCTGAGCCTAACCCTGACACCATCTCTGTCGGTGACCCTCTTGCAGCACCCCCCCCGTCCCTCCCCCGAGCTCGCTGCAAAGGGCCCCTCCGGCCTCCCTCCCTTCCCCTCCTTTGCTGGAGCCACAGTTGGGGGGGGGACAGGAGGAGAATCCCAGGAAGCCGGAGAAATGTGAAGAAATGCGAAGTGGGGTCCTTGAGGTTTCCATTTTAATCCCCCCCCCGCCCATCTTCAGCTTATCCCCCCACCCTTTATCTTCTCCTCGGGCCATAAATGTCTTAAAATAGCAAATCTGGAGAACTACACAGTGGCCAACAGATTGGAAGAGACCAACCACCCTACAAGAGTCTTAGTTTCATGTCCTAACCAAATTGTGCTTAGGATCATCTACCACAGTGATGGCGAACCTTTTAGAGACCGAGTGCCCAGACCACAACCCAAAACCCACTTATTTATCGCAAAGTGCCAGAGCCGCATCAGCATTGTGGTGCCCTCAGGGAGGAATGGGGGTATGGCCCACTGGGTGGGCATGGCTGCGGTTGTCACGGCAGACTGGGTGGGTGTGGCTGGGGTGGGCATGGCCTCCTCGATGTTGCTCATGGGGGGGATGCCTGTGGGGGCCGGGCAAGGTTGGGGGAAATCCAGGGGGTCTCTGGCGGGTGGAGCGGTGGGCAGGAGGCCCAGCATAGATGGGGGGGAGGTACGCAATCCTAGCTGGGACTGGGGGGCCATGGCGCCGATGGGGATCCGGCTTTGCCTGTTCGAGGTGGCCTTTGGCTTGCTGGATGTGGGCGTGCTCTACCACCTCTACTCGAGCTTGCTAGCTGGCCACTTCGCCTCCTTTGTGCTGGGTGGGGCTACCGCTCCAGGCAGCGGCGGCGGCCTAATGGACCTGCGCAAGCTGCTGGCAGTGGCAGCGCGTGTGCCCACAGAGAGGGCTCTGAGTGCCGCCTCTGGCACGCGTGCCATAGGTTCACCACCACTGATCTACCAGATAAAGGCCCAGCATGGAGAAAGATGCCAGATGCTCCAGCCGGCATAAGAAAGGCTGAGCAACAGGAGACGCTATTTCTCATGCCTGCTGGATAAGGGAGAAAGCCAAAGAATCCAAAAAAAGAGGGCAAGGTGGGCTTCACTGACTGCAGAGAGGCCTCGGACTGGGTCGATCAGGCCAAGGTGGGAAAACTGCTCAGAAAAACGGGAATCCCAGAACGTTGCTTTGCCCTCCCGAGAAACTTACTAGCAAGTCAGGAAGCCCCAGGCAGGGAACTTGGGGAACCAGACCAGCTCTGGGCTGGCAAAGGCGCTCTCCCCTTGTTATTTCAGCCTGCATGCTAACTATGTATTAAGGGGAGCCTGGTTTTAAAACTGAGGGGGAAAACGTCAGTAAGCTGCGGATGTGCTGATGACTCTGGCTCAATAGCTGAAAATGCAAAGCATCCGCAAGCCTCAGGAGTCAAAGTCAAGGAGCACAATGAGAAACCAGGAGTAAAATCAAATATAAAGAAGACCAGACTAAGGACAGCAAGCAGAACCGCCAGCCTTAGAATTGACAAGGGAGAGGAGATACTGAAGTAGCGGAGAGCTTCCGCCCTTCAAGACCACCCATCAACAGTAAAGGATCAAGCAGTCAAGAAATACACCGCAGACAAGCGCTTGGCAGGGCAGCCGGGAGGTCTTGGAAAAGATATTCAAATGCTCCGAGGTTTCTATACCTACAAAGGTCAGAATCACACGAGCCGTGGCATTCCCTGTGACCCTCTATGGAAGCGAAGGTCAGACTTTAAAGAAGCAGGATAGGAAGAGTATTGATGCCTTTTGGCTTTGGAGAACCCTCCTGGGAAGAGCCTGGACAGGCAAGGAAACAGCTGATGGATCATGGAAGAAATCAGCCCAGAGTTCTGAAGGCTCAAATGACCCCTTGGATTCATAATGCCAAGACCCAGTTCTCTAAAGGAGGCTCTGATGCTGGGAGAGACAGAAGGGAACAGCAGCAAGGGGGAGGGACTTGTTAGAGCAGAGATGGGGGCATCTCTGGAAGGCCCCCCAGGGCCAGGCTGGGGACTGAACCTCCTGGAGAAAATCTCTCTTTGTGGTTGCTAAAAGTCAGCAATGGCTTAATGGGACACAATACATTTTTAAAAGCCCACAACTGAGGCAAGCAGGTTTGGGTCATAATCAGCCACGCTAGTTTGAGAACAGTCTTTTCCTGGCACTCCACCCAACGCTTCAAGGTTGTGACACTTTGCTGCCTGTTAGCAGGTCAGTTCAGGGTGTACGTGGGGCGGGGCAGGCCTGGCCTCTCTCTTGGGTGTCGGCTGCTTGCTAGTTCACTCAGTCTCTGCCGGCTGTTTTCCAGCCCCTCCTCACTCATCACAGGGCGGGAATGTGAGCTCCAAAACTAATCAGCCTTAGTTGAGGCTTGTCCTTCTCCTTCATTAAGCACTAATGAGGAGATTAAAAGTGTCTGGGACACTTTTAGGGAAGAACTGCTAAAAAATAAAGAGAACAGAAACCGTTGTGTGAATTCCGAATCTCAGCATTCACTAGTGCTGGACTCAGATGTCCATTAAGCCCTAAAGGGGCTTATGGGCCTCTGAGTTAGTATCAAACTTGGTTTCTGGCGAAAGTGGCAGACGTTGACACCCTGACAGCCACCCCGCAGATCTCCCACTGCAGTTGCCAAATTGCCATTTTAATGCGACTGCTGGGTGACATTAAATCCATGATCTGAAAGTATTTTACTTACTGTTCTTACTCTTGTCCGACTTGCATTTTGTGCAACTTCCTTTCCCACAAGAACCGCGTGTGTGGTGGGCTGGGTTGTGTTTTCAATTTCCTTGCAAATTGTCCATGAAATCACTTCTTTGGTCTGGTGGCACCCATTTCTTTTGGAAGTGCCGCTCTGAAGCATCCATAAAATTTTAAGAACATCTCTAGACCTGCATTTCTGGCTGATAGCTTAGCTTTGGCTTATTCAGCTGTGGCTTATTAAATATCGTATTCCATACTGATCCGCTTAATCATGGCTTGTGCAATGCATGGAGCGGGTCTGGAAAAGGGGGTGCCTGGGTGGGGATGGGCTTCTTGGCCCTTCCTGGGGAGCAGGCAGCTTTGGTCCTATCGGGGTCACTCTAGCCATGGGTGGGACCCCTCCCCTCCCCTCCCCCCTCCCCTCCCCCCTGGATCACGCTGGTAATCAAAAGACCAGACCAGGCCCCCAGCGCAGGCTCCAGGGGGAGGTCCTGGGGTGTGTTGATATCCCACAGCCCACCCTCCGGGTCTGCAATTCCAGCAGAAAAAGTATCCCCAGCCAGACTGAGAGCCCCCCAGCCTGGCACTCCCACAGCACCAGACTCCAGGCTGCCTCTGGTCTGAGGTCACCCCTGGTTCCTCAGCCATAGGCCAAAAGCATCCCAGGAGATGCCAGACCTGCTTGCCCCCCCCCCAAGTCCAGGGCAGCAAAGATGAGGTGAGTGTGCTGTTGCTTTCCCCACAATGCCGCACCGTGACTGCCTCCATTCCTCTCAAAAGTGGCCTTGCCGCCTTGGCCTCAAGTCCCATCGTGCCAGCCTCACCAGCTCTCTACCATGCCATGAGCCACAGGCTGCCACCTCTGCCCCCCCTTTCCCTGCAGCTCCCCCATATCCACCAATCTAGGGGCCACACTGCCCCCAGCCACATCTCTCACATCTTCCTGCCCTCCACGGCAGCGCCTCTTCTGAAGGGGCCTGCTTGGGGCTTTGGGCAGCTGGAGGGTCTCTGCACAGCCCTCTTCCCTCTGCTCTGGGACTGGGAACAGGACATCCTGAAAGCTACCAGTGCCCTAAAAGGCCTCCTCTGAAGAGCCATGAGGGCAACTTTAGAGGGAGATGTGGGTAGAAGGGTTATTGGCACAGGGTTATCGGAGGACCCCGTCTCTCCAGCTGAGTCAGCCTGGCTGGCCCCATTTTGGGGAGCTTGTGGGGTGGGTGGGGGGGAAGCCCAGAGTCATTGCTTGCCTGTGAGGGGGTCCCACAGGAGGGAGGATCGATGGGCTCCAACTTGTCTGCCTTCCAGAAGCATCTGAAGATGGAGCTTTTCCAGAAGCCGTTTGGATGCCAAGGCCAGGTTTTAAGTTGCATGGCATACAGTTTGTACAGTTTACAAACTTTCTACGGTTTATTCCGAGTACTCACTATTGCCAGGCGTCGGCTGCCAAGAATCCACTTGCAATTGTGGCGAGATAAAAATTTGATGGATAAATAGATAGCAACTAGCATAGCAGGAACAGGCCTTCCGAGGTCCTGGCTGCCTGTGCCCAGAATAAAAGACTCTGAGGGCTATTGGGGGGGCACTGTGGGAGGTGTCCTTCCAGCAGCAGGACTCTTGTGGGGAGGGGGACACCGGCTGTATCCTTGACCCAAAGCAGGGCAGAAACGGGAAAGGCCGGCCAGTCCGGATTTCCCTCCCAGTCATACAGAAGACAGAAGGGCAGAGAATGGCAGGACTTGCTAGGGGCTAAAAACAACATTTTAAGCGGGAGCAGAGATTGGCCTGAACTGAGGTATAAACAGGCTGTCAGATCCCCAAACCCTTTTCCCCTCCCCCCCTCTTGCATATATGCTCTTGTTTGGGGCCTGCCATTCTGCTGGGAGGACGGGGGATTTGCTTTCACTTGGGGTAACTTTCGCTTTCTGCCTTTCCTCTCCTGCCTTTATCCATTTGAGAGAAGAAAGTGCCTCCCTTATCAGGAGACAGTTACGGAGAAACGAAACTGGAGAAGACCTTGAGATGCACGCCAACTGTGCCAGTTACCTGCACATCGTTGCCACCTGTGGATTGGCTGGATTTCAAGTGGACACTATGACTTTGGTGGGAGGAGGAAGATTGCTAGTTTAACTATAACATTTGAGCGGGATTTTCCCCGGATCTCGCCTTGACTTCCCTACTGCCACTAGCCCTAATAAAAGTTCCTTTTGAGACGATGCCTGTTTCAAGAGTTCTGCTTCCTTGGGTGGTCCTGACACAGGCTGTTCTGTCTGGGAGAATGATGCAGCTGGAGACAGAAGGGAAGTATGTCCAGAACTGACAGGTGCCAATCAGACCTCTGAGGGGAGAAGGCAAAACTTGCTGCTTGACCCAACTGCAGACCATTTCAGGGGCTCTTGGAGCACAGACTGCGAAGAGGAGAACTTTCATCTTGGATTGATCCTTTGGACTGGCGAATTTCCTACCTGGGAAATAGAGGATATCCACGCAAGGATGCACAAGAGTGCCAGTTTTAAAAATTAGACAGGAAGGAAGGACTCTCCGTTCAGCACAATCTTCCTTTGCAAATGGAAGCGCCAGAAGAAAGCAAAGATTTGTGTTTTTATTAGCTTTATATTCTGCCTGTCCTTTAGCAGCACAAGGCAGAGAATGGCTCCCCATCTACATTTCTCTTTCCCCCCCACCCCGCAAGAGTCCTGCAGAGTACATTGGTCTAAAATCATACAATGAGCTTCCAGGTTCTACATTTAGGCAAGAAAAACCAAATGTATAGGTATAGTATAGGGGGTACCTTGCTCAAGAGTAGTAACAGTGAGAGGGACCTCGGAGTCCTAGTGGACAGTCATTTAAATATGAGCCAGCAGTGTGCTGCAGCTGCCAAAAAGGCCAACACAATGCTGGGCTGCATTAACAGAGGGATAGAATCAAGATCACGTGAAGTATTAATACCACTTTACAATGCCTTGGTAAGGCCACACTTGGGAATACTGCATCCAGTTTTGGTCACCACGATGTAAAAAAGATGTTGAGACTCTAGAAAGAGTGCAGAGAAGGGCAACAAAGATGATTAGGGGACTGGAGGCTAAAGCATATCAAGAACGTTTGCTGGAATTGGGTATGTCCAGTTTAATGAAAAGAAGGACTAGGGGTGACATGATAGCAGTATTCCAATATCTCAGGGGCTGCCACAAAGAAGAGGGAGTCAAGCTATTCTCCAAGGCGCCTGAGGGCAGGACAAGAAGTAATGGATGGAAACTAGTCAAGGAAAGAAGCAACCTGGAACTGAGGAGAAACTTCCTGACAGTTAGAACAATTAACCAGTGGAACAACCTGCCTCCAGAAGCGGTGAATGCTCCCACACTGAAAGTTTTTAAGAAGAGACTGGACAGCCATTTGTCTGAAATGGTATAGGGTTTCCTGCCTGAGCAGGGGGTTGGACTCGATGACCTCCAAGGTCCCTTCCAACTTTATTATTATTATTATTATTATTATTATTATTATTATTATTATTATTATTATTATTATTATTATTATTATTATTATTATTATTATTATTATTATTATTATTATTATTATTATGGAGGCTCAATTTGAAAGTACATCTTTCTGCTCCCGGACCAATACTCTACCCATTACACCACATTACCTTAAGAGGACAGCAAACATCTCACATATGACAGGCTACTCAGTTTGAATGCAGCACCTGGAAAGTTTCTAGGGCTGATCATTTTAAGCTTATAAGGACATAGATGGAATTGTAATTACTAGAAGTCAGCGTGGAGTCGTCAAGAACGAATGGAAAAACCTGCTCTGTGGGCTTCTGCATCAGCCTGGAGGTCAGGCCAGGGAAGTGGGGGCTGGGGGGCAGCGTCTCTGTCTCTGAAGTGGCAGTGTGAATGCTTCACTTCCGTTGGATCACAGGACAAGTCAGAGGTCTCATTGCCCTTCAGGATGGCTCTTCTTCTCTGGGCGCTTGGTGGAGCCCCCTTGCCAGCTGTGTTGAGGGACTTCAGTGCCCGGAGGGGTTCCTTGGTCTACGGAGAGTCTCTGGGAGGGGAAGCAGCAGAAGCTGTGCCTAGCGTGATGGGGGGGGGGAGGAGAAAAGTAAATCCACCCAAGCAGGGCTGTGTGCTCCCTCCCTCTCCATCCTGCTTAGTTTTATTTTAATTGAATTTTAAACTTATTATCTTTATTTATTGTTTTAACATTTTATAGTGCATTTTAACTGAACGTCTGTAAGCCACCGTGAGGCGCCTCTGGCAAGGTGGGCAGCATCCAAGTTCAATGAATAAAGAAACAAGAGATTCCCACAGCTGGAAAGGAGGAGGATGGCAAGAAGCAACCTCCCCTCTGCTGAGCTCAGCCTCGGATTCCTGACTTCACGGAGTCCAGGTGAGGAAATGGCCTTGAAGGTGCAAAAACCTTCAGGGCAACCCAAGGCTGACCACTCCTCTTCACACAAGCCAGTGATGGACTTCCTTGGAGGAGCCCAATTCACCCTTAGGCTGGTTGCTCTAAGGAGGCGACGCTAAACCAAACCGTGTTGCCACCAGAAATCAGGCAAAGGGAGGCTGGCTGTCTCCATTGGCTGCCAATTTGGATATTGGTCTTGGGATGACTCCATTCACATTCTTTGGATTTGATTACAGGATCCTTAAAAGTTGACTTTTCAGTTCTGCTGAACAAACAGTAGATGCTGTTGCCAATTCCTGTTTATTTGCAGCTCAGTCTTGTAGAGATTAATGGCAATTTCTGAAGAACAGACAAATATTGTTACAGGATGTTAGCAAGAGAAATCAGAGAAAGGAGAAAGATTGTGGTAGCTCCTCCAACTCTGCTCC
Organism: Azemiops feae; assembly: GCA_023970755.1. Lineage (NCBI taxonomy): Eukaryota > Metazoa > Chordata > Lepidosauria > Squamata > Viperidae > Azemiops > Azemiops feae. The sequence goes on along the minus strand of JALGBA010000352.1, from coordinate 1,133,265 downwards.
GACACAGGCAACCAGGTGGAGCAGAGAACCAGCTGCCCAGATGGTCTCAGGATGCCTCCTCCCACACAGCACTGGACAACGTCTGGACCAAGAATGCTTTGCCACCTAAGCCAATTTGGCCAACAGGCCACGTGGTGGTGGTGGGGCAGCACTGGAGAAACAAGCAACCCATCTTCCCTCCCTCTCTCAGGTTCTGGGTTGTCCTCTGCAGAATATCAATTTCTCTCATTATGAAGCTCTTCCCAGCAGATCACCCACCAAAAGACCTTGGATTAGGGGACTGGAGGCTAAAACATACGAAGAACGGTTGCAGGAATTGGGTATGTCTAGTTTAATGAAAAGAAGGACTAGGGGGGACCTGATAGCAGTCTTCCAATACCTAAGGGGCTGCAGTAAAGAAGAGAGGGGTCAACCCATTCTCCAAAGCCCCTGAAGGCAGGACAAGAAGCAAAGGATGGAAACTAAACAAGGAGAGAACCATCTTAGAACTAAAGAGAAATTTCCTGACAGTGAGAACAATTAACCAGTGGAACGGCTTGCCTCAGAAGATGTGGGTGCTCCATCACTGGAGGTTCTTAAGCAGAGATAGGACAGCCATTTGTCCAGACTGATATAGGGTCTCCTGCTTGTGCAGGGGGTTGGACTAGAAGACCTCCAAAGTCCCTTCCAAATCAGTTATTCTGTTATTCTGATTGTTGTTGTTGTTGTTAGTTGCGAAGTCGTGTCCGACCCATCGCGACCCCATGGACGTTATTATTCTGATTACCTTTCGCCAATTTACCATCCCAGTGCACCAATTATGAACACCACAAAGAGGCTTTCAGAATTTCCCTATTAAACCTTTCCCTCGGCAAGAGATACCGTTGCTTGCTAAGGCTGACTCTTGCTCCGAGAAGGCAGCAAATTCAGCACTGAAAACAGTTTCTCAACCTGCAGCTGAGGAAACTGCTCAGAAACGCAGTGGGAGATAACAAGCCTGCTGGGAAAGATAAGCTGTTCAGCCTTGAGAATGCCATCTTTGCTGACTCATCAAGAACCTTGCTGTTTCATCAACTCGCATAGAAAGGTTCCTTCCCATTGGCATGTGGGGCTGCAGAGATACATCAACATGCTGCATCAGAAACCTTGTGAAATGTCCAGAAAATCTGATGACTTTTAAAGACCAGAATAATCCAGGAGATGTCACCATAGCAAAGGTGATCTCTCTTCAACCTCAGAACTCCCAGATTTATCAAGCAAAGAAGATCCTTCCTTGTCTCAGACATAGACGAGAGAAAATAACAACAGAACAAAGAGTTGGAAGGAATCTTGGAGGTCTTCTAGTCCAACCTTCTGCTCAAGCAGGAGACCCTGTACCACATCAGAACGTTTTAATTATACTAGGCAAGACTATTCTTGCAGGCAGCAGCAGAAGGACTGATGGATCAGCAGATCCTTATGATCGCCTCTTCCTGATCAGAACATGAGTCACCGCTCCTTCCTCCCCTCCAGATTCCTGCAGGAGCCATCAGTTTGGAAGGTTGCCCCATTGATCCAAGTTGGCCAGTGACCCCAGGGCGCCCCATTGAGGAAAGTCCTGTGGCTGCCAGTGACAAAAGAGCCCCTATCAATGTCTCCCAAGCAGGAGGAGAAGATCCATTCTGCTCCCTTCTGCAGAGCTTCCTGCATCCAAAACCCCAGTAGAAATGCCACTCCATAGTAGAGAGAGGGAGGCTAGGAGGACGGCATGCCAGCAGCTGATCACTGCGGCCCAGTCCAAAAGTTTGGCACTTGTCTGGCAAATGCTTGCATCTCATTCATGGCAGAAGCCCCTTGGTTCAATTCCTGCAGCAGCTTAGGAGGAACACAACAATTGTCCCATTCGATGTGGAAGTGGGCTCTCCGCCAGGGGACCCAGGAATGAGGACATCACATCAGTCAGGAGCAACCTGGAAAGGCAGCCCGCAATTCTGGCTTGGGTTTTTTTCTTTCATTGACTGCGCCACACGTGTTCCTAAAGTTGGGGGGGAAGGGTAATAATATTTCAATTTATTTCTCACTTCAATTGTCTCACCTCAAGAAAGGTGAGAGAAAGCTGGCCCCCAAATCCATATAATCAGTCTTAAGTATCAGCTGTAAGTCACATGCTGGACATCAGTATGAATGGTGACTCTGAAAATCTTCTGCCAGCGTTGCAATTTGACTGTGTTGCACCATCTGGCAGAAAAACCCACCTCCAACCTAATCTACCTTTATATGGCATGATTGTTGATTTTAGAACCACGTAAGAATGGCCTGTGATCAGTAGATACAAGGAGTTTTGTTAGTCTTTGGTCTCGTCTGAATTTCAGACACCTGGGAGACAGGCATATAGAGAGACCAAAGGTCTGGTAATCAAATTAAAGTTTTTATGCCTCTCAAGAATGAGTTGCCTACAATCTGCCTCTCTTTTTCTTCTAAATAATCTTGGATGTTGTCTGCTATTATGCCTGTGGTTAATTTAAGCCTTCTAGACAAGAATGTTATCGGCCTATTGTTTCCTGATATTGTCCCTTTTGTTGGGTCTTTTTGAATCAGATGAGATCTGCCAGCGATTAACCAGTTGCTGATATCTCTTTTCTGAATACTTCATTAAGCTTTTTAGCTATAACTGGATGTTTGACATTTGAGCCAAAAGCCATGCAGTTGATCATTTCCAGATGTCCAATTTTTATTTTTTTTCCACTCAATTGTTAATCATTTCTGCTGTTATATTAATATTATTAAATATTATTCTATTTGATGTTACTAAATTCAAATTCTTTTATCCAGCCAATTTTTTTCTCATAGACCTGTTGAGTTTCTCATAGATCCTTCCAAAACTGGATTGTTTCCTTTTTGTTTATGGAGATTCTCAGTCATCCAGCTCACGGGTGTCCCAAAGGTGCTTTTTCAAGAGGCAACTGGACTTTCTTGTTTGTCTGAAGACGTTTCACTTCTCATCCAAAAAGCTTCTTCAGCTCTGACTGCATGGTCCAGAATAGAAGGATGTATATTCCTTGCAGACAGCTGGTCATTTGCATTCTTTTAGAGAGTCATTGAGGCCACCTGGAGGTTTACCTGTATCGTCAGAATCACCTGAGTGATCCTGGGTGTGGAGCCTTTTTGGAACTGCTGAAAGGACTGTGTGTGCTTTCTACAGCAGGTTTTCTGCCCTGTGTCCCTTCACTGTTGAGCAAAGGTGCAGGCTGTTGGGGATGAGTCTGTGTTGTCTGCATAGCAGACTGAAGTGCAAATGGTCCCTATAGTCTGCAATTTTTGGAAATCCATTCACACTCCTGCACCAATCGAGGGGTGTTCATCCTGAGGTGCATAGCTAAACATCTTTGGAGATTCTCAGTCATCCAGGTCATGGTTGTCCCAAAGGAGGGTTTTCAAGAGGCAACTGGACTTTCTCCTAGAACTAAGGAGAAACTTCCTGACAGTTAGAGCAATTAACCAGTGGAACAACCTGCCTCCAGAAGCGGTGAATGCTCCAACACTGAAAGTTTTTAAGAAGAGACTGGACAGATATTTGTCTGAAATGGTATAGGGTTTCCTGCCTGAGCAGGGGGCTGGACTAGTACCTCCAAGGTCCCTTCCAACTTTATTATTATTATTATTATTATTATTATTATTATTATCTTTTATTCATTAAACATGAACCTCAGTCAACTGAACATTCAAATTGGCTGACGCTGATGGCCAACACGGGTTGCTACCAGCATCCTAGGTGTCAACCAGGTACCTTCTCAAAATATAAGATGGTCCGAGTAGCGCAGTTCTTTGCAACATTGCTGGAGTTATTGCAGGAAGCTGCAATTTCTTGATGTATTTTCCAAAGTTTTTGGACATAGTTCCCAGTGCCCCGATGACAATGAGTACCACTGTTACACATTTCATCCATAATCGCGCAGTTTCGATGGCCAGGTCGCGATATTTCGTAATTTTTTCCAGTTCTTTTTCTTCGACTCTGGCATCTCCTGGTACAGCAATATCAATCAGCTGTACGCTTCGGTTCTCTACAACTGCGATATCCGGCGTTGTTGTTGTTGTTGTTGTTGTTGTTGTTGTTGTTATTATTATTATTATTATTATTATTATTATTATTATTATTATTATTATTATTATTATTATTATTATTATTATTATTATTATTACACAGTCAGCCAGATGTTCAGACTGGATTTGGCATTTTTGTCTACCTATCGAGTCCTTTCCAAGGACCTGGGATAGGCAGATGTGGATGTTTGATGTTATTACAGATCTCGTCGCAGGATGGAAGCAGTTCCTAGTCAGGACGCCTTTTGCAATTGACTAATGGTGAATTTGTCAATGCCAATGGTGTTCAAGTGGTGCTCCAGTTGTTTTGGGATTGCACCCAAGGCGCCTATTACTATTGGTACTACCCTTGCTTGCCTTTGCCACAGTCTTTCTATTTCTATTTGTAGGTCTTTGTATTTTGTTATTTCTTTCTCGTCTATTCTGCTGTCTCCAGGCACTGCCACGTCCACTATCCAGACTTTTTTGTCTTTCTTATCGACAATTGTTAAGTCCGGGGTGTTATGTTGCAGGTGCTTGTCTGTTTGAATTCTGAAGTCCCAGAGCAGTTTAACTTTATCATTTTCTATGACTTTCTCTATTTTATGATCCCACCAGTTCTTGCTTACAGGCAAATGATATTTCTTGCAGATCTTCCAATGCACCATTGTTGCTACTTTGTCTTGCCACTGCTTGTAGTCAGTCTGTGCGATCTTCTTGCAGCAGCTTACCAGGTGGTCCACTGTTTCTTCAGCTTCTTTGCATAGGCGGCACTTACTGCTGTCTTCTCAATTTTGACTTTGTATGCATTTGTCCTTAAGGCTTGGTCTTGTGCAGCCAGAGTTAGTCCCTGGGTCTCTTTCTTCAACTTTCCTGCTCTTAGCCATTGCCAGGTCTTGTTATTATCTGCTTTCCCAGCTATTTTTTTTAATGTACTGGCCATGTAGTGCTTTGTCTTCCCATGCCTCTATTCTGTTCTTCATTTGGTCTTTCTTGTAGGCCAGTTTGGTCTCTCCAGTAGTCAGTAAGCCTTCCTGATATACTAATTTCAGTGCATCTTCGTCATTGTCCTTCAGATATTCTTCCAAAGCCATTTTTTCTTCTTCAACCATCTGATATACTTGCAGCATTCCACGTCCACCTATTTGCCTTGGTAGATAGAGTCTGTCAATGTCACTGCGTGGATGAAGGGCATGATTCATTGTCATTATTTTTCTGGTCTTCCTATCCATTGCTTTTAGTTCTGCTTGAGTCCAGTCCACTATTCCAGCTGTGTATCTAATGACTGGAATTGCCCAGGTGTTGATTGCCGTCATGGTATTTCCTCCACTGAGTTTGGACTTTTAAGATCTTCTTCACTCTCTTGATGTATTCTAATCTTTTTCTTGACTTCAGTGTGCTTGATGTTGTCAGCTTGAAGGATACCCAAGTATTTGTAGTAATCTTTCTCATCCAGACTCTTAATGTTATTTTCGTGGGGCATCTTGATTCCTTCAGTTTTCACTATTTTTCCTTGTTTGATAGTAAGTGTGGCACATTTGTCCAAGCCAAACTCCATTGCAATATCTTGGCTATATATACGGACAGTGTTGAGCAGCGATTCTATTTCAGATGATGTTTTTCCATACAGCTTCAGATCATCCATGTAAAGGAGGTGGGATAGTCTGGCAGATGTTTTTGATGTTTGATAGCTATGTCCTGAGTTATTCAGTATTGTTGACAGAGGAAACAGTGCAATAACAAATAGTAGTGGTGATAATGAATCTCCTTGAAATATTCCTCTCTTGATATTAACCTCTCCCAATCTTTCACCATTGACCTGCAACTGTGTCTTCCATTGTGCCATCGATCTTTGCACAAATTTTCTGATGTTTCTACTGACTCCTGTTATTTCTAGGCACTTGATTATCCAGTCATGTGGCAGAGAGTCAAATGCCTTTTTGTAGTCAATCCATGCCACATTCAGGTTGGTCTTCCTTTTCTTGCAGTTTTCCAAGATCATTTTGTCTATTAGGAGTTGATCTTTTGTTCCTCTGCTATTGGGGCGGTTTCCTTTCTGCTCAGGTGGAACGAGATTGTTTTCAACTAGATGCTGTTGTACTGCATCAGCTACCACACCAGTTAGCAATTTGAAAGTTGTTGGTAAGCAGGTAATTGGCCTGTAGTTGCCTGATGTTGCTTCTTTTGCTGGATTTTTCATTATTAGGTAGGTTTTCCCAGTTGTTAGCCACTTTTCAATTTCTCCTCCTTGTAGTATATTGTAGTATATTGTGGAATTGCTTGGCAACGAGTGGGTATATAACAGTTAGATGTTTCAACCAAAACCCATGCAGTTCATCTTCACCTGGTGCTGACCAATTTTTGATCTTCCTTGCTCTTTTTTCTACCATTTTTGTTGTTATTACTAGTTCTTTCATTTCAACTTCTGTTTTATTTGCATCCACCTCTTTTAACCAAGCCGCATCCTTGATGTATTTCTTTGGGTTATCCCATATCTGCTTCCAGAACTGCACTGTTTCTTCCTTGTCAGGTACTGACTGATTCATTGCAGTTTCTCCATTGATGGATTGGTAGAAATGTTTCTGATTGGATTGAAATTGGAGGTTGTGCCTATAATTTGCAATTCGAGCTTCGTATCTACTGATTTTCATGGCTATAGCTGTTATTTGCTGCTTTGTTATTTCCAGTGCTTCCTTGATCTTCCTTGTTTCTAAGTGGTATTTCTTGATTAGGTATTCTTTGGTCTTCTCGTTCTTCAGCTTCTTTTCTTTCATCTGTTCTAGCTTGCTTGCATGTGATCTTAATTTGCTGATCTTATTTTCTAGCCTAACCTTCCATTTGTGGTGCATTTTTTGTTTGTTTTTCTTCCTTGTTGATTTTGCATCCCAGGTATTCAGTTATAACTGCAGCTGTGCTGTACATTAGTTGGTTTGTTTCTTGCAGTGAATTGGTTCTTATACTTGATATTGCAGTATTTGCATCTTTTAATGCTTGTGCTAGCTGTTTCTTTGGAACAAGCTTCAATGCAGGCAGCCTTATTCTGTTGTTTTTGTGCTGTTCTAGATGCTCAGTTATTCTTTGTTTCAATTCTTTTATTTCTTTAGTTAGAGGGCTTTGTTCTTCCTGAGGAAGAAGTGTCTGGTTTCCAAATGAGAACAGTTGTATATCTCTGCTGGATTCCTTCACTGCCAACTTCCCCTGGTTTGCCTCTACATTCTGGAATACTTCTGGCAAGGCTTTGATTTCTTTGCCCTGGGTAAACCTTTGCAGTTCGTCCAATTCTTTTTCTGTGAATACTTTATTTCGTATTATAAATCGCCGTTGATCTGCTAGTCTCTGGTTCTGTTATTTCTGATTCTGGATGTTGTTCTTTCCAGAACTGGTGCATTCGTTTTATATATCCTCTTCTTGTTGGACTTGATCTGTAATAACAGATCATTATTTCTTTTTTTTCAATCACTGTGTATTTGCGACGGGTAAACACCTTTTCTTCCAGTAGTTCTGCAGCTGCTGGCCCTGGTTGCTCAGCCAACAATCCTGAGTCCTGTAACCCATTTTTCACCAGATATCCAGGAACTACTACTACTACTATTACTAGTAGTACTATTACTACTACTAATTATTATTATTATTATTATTGTTGTTGTTGTTGTTGTTGTTGTTGTTATTGTTATTATTGTTGTTATTGCTGTTATTGTTATTGTTATCTTGTTTTTCTTTGAAGACATTTCGCTTCTCATCCAAGAAGCTTCTTCAGCTCTGACTTCAACCCATATGCACTACTCAGGTGACCCTGAGGACACAGACAAATCTCCAAGTGGCCTCAACGACTCTCTAAAGATTGCAAATGATCAGCTGTCTGCAAGGAATATAAATCCTCCCGTTCCCCACCATCTAGTCAGAGCTGAAGAAGCTTCTTGGATGAGAAGTGAAACGTCTTAAAAACAAAAACAAAAAACCCCAAGAAAGTCCAGATGCCTCTTGAAAAAGCTCCTTTTTGTTTGGTTTTTCATTTTCCTTTCATTTTCAGTATTTATATTCTAATTATACTTTTGGTAGAATCATCTCTGGTCTGATTATTATGAGTAGAATGATGGCAAGGAAAAGCATTACACAGTCAGTTTCTACAAAAAGTTGAGGGGAAATTAGATAAAGATAAAAACTGGCCATGGCTTAAAATGGGAACATTTCAAAAAAGAAGCTGGGCTGGTTCTGGTTGCTCAAGAGCAAGCTATTCATACTAGTGCAATCAAGACGAGAACTGAAAAATCATCCAGTGATTCAGAGTGCAGATGGTGCAAAGAGGCGGAAGAAACAGCAGATCAAATACTCAGCTTGTGCAAGAAGAAAACGGCTAAAGACAGAACTGAATGGTGGAAACGCCATCAAAGCCACCAAGACCTGGGCCACACCTGGAGTCTGAATGATTGCAGGAGAACATGAAGGTTCAGCCTCTATTTTGACAGGCACAAGTTTGATGTGGAAGGCCCCCATCTCTCCACTGCAATGGTTCAAGGGGAGAGAATTGAGACGTGATAGCATCTTCCAGTATTTGAGGGGCTGCCACAAAGAGGGGTTCAACCTATTCTCCAAAGCACCCGAGGGCAGGACAAGAAGTAACGGATGGAAATTTATCAAGGAGAAATCCAGCCTCGAACTAAGGAGAAATTTCCTGACAGTGAGAACAATTATTCAGTGGAACGGCCTGCCTTTGGAAGTTGTGGGTGCTCCATCACTGGAGGCTTTCAACAAGAGACTGCACAGCCATTTGTCCAGAATGGTTTACTAATGCTTTAGTATACCATTTAGTAAGCAGGGGGTTGGACTAGAAGACTTCCAAGATACCTTCCACCTTTGTTATTCTGTATTCTAATTACAGGGAAGCAAATTTACTTGGATTTTAATTTCAGACCTGTGCAGATTGTGGTATCTCACTGATTATGCAGTTGGTAAGCTGTGGGGAAGGTAGTTGTAGCTTACTGATTTAAACCCCATCATTTGCTCTTCTGGGCTCTTCTTCTAGGGCTAGGCCTAGTAAGTGAGCATTCCTCTGGTCCTTGGCAGCATAAAAACATGTTGGCATCAGTTCAGCTGTTGTCAGTCCTAAAAGGTAGACTTGAAGTCAACTTTATTGAGAAAGGTTCTAGTAAGAAAATCTTGCAAGTAAGTCTGCCTGTGTTTTTCCTCCCTCTCTCTTATATGACAGTGAATCATGGAGGAGCCAGTTTCCTCCTTTTCCCAACACTCTCCTGCCCCCCCCACCCCCGGCTTCTCAAGCTTCTTCTGCACCTACCTGTGGATGCCTTTTCCATGGTCACCTCCTGGCCTCTGGGGACCAGTGAGGGGCAGCTTTGATTCTCTTCCCACCCAGCATCAGCATCCAGTGGAAAAGCAGCACCAGGTGGTCACTTTAAGGTGTGGCAAAGGGGGTGGGGGTGTCTTGGCACTCACCAGATGCTCTGGGAAAGTATCCTATGGCTTGGCTATTTCCCCCAATGCAGCTGGAGCTTCATACTGATGACCTGGCTAGAAGATAATGTGTTGATTGCACAGAAGAACTTCCTTCCTTCCTTCCTTCCTTCCTTCCTTCCTTCCTTCTTCTCTTCCTTCCTTCCTTCTTACTTCCTTCCTTCCTTCCTTCCTTCCTTCCTTCCTTCCTTCCTTCCTTCCTCTTCAATTCACAGCTTAGCAAATGAGGTCTCACACAGCCCAACCTTAACCAACCCACCCCCCCCAATTCTGTTCTGGGGATACACGTGTTATGGGAAAAAAACATTCTCGGTGTGTTGCGTGTTCTCAGGACAAAATATTTCCTATCAGAAACATGCCCTTATTTGGCAGATCTGAGGACATTTTTACCCAGAATGAGGCAAAATCCATAGCTAAAAGTCTATGGAGATTCTCAGTCATCCAGGTCATAGTTATCCCGAAGATGCTTTTTCACAAGGCACCTCGTGAAAAAGCATCTTTGGCATAATCCACAGCTACCTTGACACCAAGCTGAAGAGGCGGCTTCCTTCCAACCCTCCTGCGGGACACAGCTTGACTACCCGGAGAAGCTGCAATTTGCCCCGTCAGCTCTCCCAATTTTTGCCCCGGCTGGCAGGGACTTGAGGCTGGTGAGCTCCTCCTGGCTTCTCTTGCCCAGCCTGGCCCTTGGCAGTGGCGGTGGCAGCGGCTTCATTGCCAGCAGGAGCTTCCAGGCTCTTTCCTCCTCCATGTCCCCTTGGAGGGCCATTGCTGGAACTCCGCTGGATTCCTCCCTCTTCACACGGCTGCTTCTGGGGAGAGACAAATCGTCTCCTTTTCCTGTTCTCCTTGTCCAGAAGGCATCTGCGTCTCTTGCGTGCCTTGTGACTTTCTCTTCTGAAGTTGTTTTCGCACTGGACACACTGCTAGGACTGATGATCTGGTGAGCACATGTGGATAAAAAGTGAGAGCCATGTAAGTTTTATGTTCCTGGAACACCCACCCATTCCCGTCTTGTTGTCAGAGAGCAATTGTGTAAGCCTCACAAATGCCTTCCTCCAAATGGTGTCAGAAATCCTGAACTCTTCGCATAAAATGCCTGACGTATTACAGCTGCCTGCCAGTGACTGCCAAAGAAATCTGACTAGAATCTGGTATAACTGCAGCTCCATGCCTGAAGTGGCTAGAATTCCTGGCTTATCTTTCCTGAAGGACAGAACGAGATGAAATGAGCAGTGATTCCAACATAGATAGAAATACACACCAAAGCAGTTTAGCACATGCCTTCTGATTTCCCCATCGTTAATCCCCCATCATTGGCTTCTTGCTGGTCTCTCAGCCACGAACAAAACAGTAAACAACAACAAAGCAGCAACAGTAAACACTTCAGTGAAGGTGCTGATCCAGGGGTGCATCTGCTGTCAGAAAAGGGCCCCCACATGGGAGGGATAAGAAACGGCTGCAAGCAGAGAGGCCAGCATCACAACGCCCTTCCAGGAATCCCTGGTGCGGCGCGTCTATGTGCGGTTGTGGTTGCTGCACCTCAGAAGGGGTTTGGTAGAGCGAGAGAAGGCCGAGAGGAGCAGAACTAAGGAGGAGAAGCCACGTTCCCTTCCCAGAGGTCACCCAATGACATGGAACCCTGGAAGAAGCAGGATAGATAAGAACATTTTTTACACAACGTCATTCAATTTGGAAGTCGTTACCATGAGATGCATTTCCTGGTTACCAGCTTTACTGGCTTCAAAGAAGGGTTGGATCAATTCTTGGAAGTCCTGGGGGTTGAAGGCCCTTATCCTTGGCAGTCGAGGGGCTGCCTCTGAAGGCCAACTGCTGGGAAATAGGTGGGCTTCCTAGGGTGGGGGGTGGGCTGTAGGAGAACAGATGGCTGGACTGGATGGACCAGGGGTCTGATCCAGCAGCGTACATATCAATATGTTCTTAGTTATAGCTGTGCTGGTGTGAAGTCTGACAATCAATCAAAAGTAAATATTTATAAACACACCGTGTCCACACAACAGGCCTTTCCCTCTAAAACTTGCTGGAGGATGGATGATGGATCTTCCATTTGGCCACCCTGGGAATGCTGAGAACAAGGAGCCGAGAGAGCTGCCGGGGGTGGTGGTGGTGCAGAAACATGCCTGTAACACCAAAAGGGATATAAAATGTTTCTTGCAAACTCCCCCCATCCGTGTCTTTGTTTCATATAGTTCCACATTTGTCTGCTTATATACAAAACAAATCTTTATGAGGGAGAAGCTGAATATTATTTATAGAAATAAGACAAGTGATTGTCCAGTCTCTTCTTAAAAACTTCCAGTGATGAAGCACCCACAACTTCCGGAGGGAAGCTGTTCCACTGGTTAATTGTCCTCCCTGTTAGGAAGTTTCTCCTTAATTCCAGGTTGCTTCTCTCTTTGGTCAGTTTCCATCCATTGTTTCTTGTCCTGCCCTCTGGTGCTTTGGAGAATAAGTTGACCCCCTCTTCTTTGTGGCAGCCTCTCAAATGCTTGCAATTAGGTGGGTCTGGCAGGGAAGGGAGAGAAGTGGAGGGAGGTGGCTAACAGAGGTGGCCAGCTGGGTGTTTCGGACAGCCTCCATCCCCCACAGGTGATCCACGAGGTGAGCAGGAGGAGGGTCTCTGGGCTGTCCTGGTAAGCCCCTACCTACCTCACGGACAGAGCCTGGGGGGAGATGATGATGAGGCTGCCTGCAGGTGATGCTCCTGTTTCACTGGGTAGCCCCTCCTGCCCTCTGCACCAGGATGCACTGGCAGCTCTAGTTATCTGCAACGTTTCCGTCCTCAACCCATATTAGGAAGAGGATGGGGGAGTCCCCACCCCAGTCTGCAAATCTTTGCAAAACCAGTAATTGCTTTTCTTAGCAAGACCCTTCACAAAGCTCTCAGTTTTGCTGGCCTTATTACTGAGATGGATTCGAGCTTTGCTGTTGGCACAGAGTAAACAAACTCTGAGCATGGCTGGGGCCACATTGCAGAATGCAGAAAGCATTTCTACAGCTGTCTAGATGGGTTTAGTGAGATCTATTGTAATTCTTTGCAGACCCACTTCACCTCCCCTCCCACCACCCTTGCAGACAGCAGCTGAAAGAGACCAGGCTGCATTTAACTGATTTTACAGAGTAAACAAATATTTCATTCTTCCTAGAATGAGGAAAGTAGGGAAAGAGATGGTTTGTGGTTGGGGGGCGGAATCACTAGTCAATTCCTTCTCTTGGGTTTTTTCCCATTCCTGCCAGAATACAGAATAACAGAATTGGAAAGGACCTCGGGGGTCTTCTAATTCAACACCCTGCATAAACAGAAGACCCTATATTATTCCGGACAAATGACTGTCCAGTCTTTTCTTAAAAGCCTCTAGTGTTGGAGAACCTACGGCTTCTGGAGGCAAGCCATTCCACTGATTAATTGTTCTCACTGTCAGGAAATTTCTCCTTAATTCTAGGTTGTATCTCTCCTCGATAAATTTCCATCCATTACTTTTTGTCCTGCCCTTACGTGACCCCCTCTTCTTTCTGGCAGCCCCTCAAATATTGGAACACTACTATCACATCACCTCTAGTCCTTCTCTTATTTAGATTAGACACATCCAGTTCCTGCAACTGTTCATCATGTTTTAGCCTCCAGCCCCTTAATCACCTTCGTTGCTCTTCTCTTCTTTGTAGAGTTTCAATGTCTTTTTTTGTATTGTGGTGACCAGAACTGGATGTAATATTGCAAGTTTGGTCTACTGCATCGAGTTCAGTTCACCACGATACAAAAAAGAGGTTGAGACTCTGGAAAGAGTGCAGAGAAGAGCAACAAAGATGACTAATAGGTTGAGAACGGAAGAACGGTTGAGGGAACTGGATATATCTAGTCCAATGAAAAGAAGGACTAGGGGTGACGTGATAGCAGTCTTCCAAAAATGCCAATCATCAGTGGCTTGCAGAACCTGCAGGTTGGCAGCAAGGACAATTACCTTTGATTAGCTTGGTCAGCTTTTGATCAGCAAGTACCTGAGTGCTGTCCAGAAGGGGGTGGACCTTCACCCTCCCGTCATCCTGATGGGGATGGACCAACCAGGGCACGAGCTGTTGTTTCAAGGACAAGAACAGAGATCTCACAATCACATCATTCATCTACCCCTGTGTGGACTTTTTCATGGACAAAATCAATGCTAGTCAGACTTAATTGCAACTAGCACTCATCCTATGATGGATCTGCTGGCATGAAATATCAAGATTCTCCCACTATCAAATCTATGCTGAAATTCAGATAACCATAGGTGCTCCTTAGCCAAACGCCATCTGTTCCTGGATGCTCAAGAGCTGCCCAGGGAGCCTGCCAGTCCTGAGAGACCCACAGGCAGCAGGCACCCCATGGCAGCTGCTGGGTGTTGCATGGACTGCAGTGCAGCAGCCGTTTCCCAGATGATCACAAGGTGCGTTCCTTCACAAAAGAGTCAACCTGTCAGAATCCAATTATATTTTATTTCTAGCTACCTACTCTGAGAAAAACCCAATTCTTACTCTCTTCTGGATTCTGTCATACTACAAAGGGGGGGGGAGTAAACATGGGTGTTTATGACTGGCATTCCTCCTATCAACTACAAAGTAACGTCCTCTGTGGATTCCCTCTCTGGAGTACTAACCATAACAATGCGGCCATCAGCCTTTGATCTCACTCCCTATGAAGTCTCCTTTTACCGGCAGCGAGGAAAAAAAAGGGGGGGGGAGATTGCAACGCTTGGGATCCGATGGATTTAACACCCAGCCATCTGCCAATTTGAATTGACCGGAAGGAATGTGGAGTGGGGCTGCCTGGGAACACTTTAAAACATTGAATGGTAAGGGGGGACCCCTCAGATCCTGTCTAGCATGCCTTCAGTCAGTTTCTCTTAATAAAGATTCCTGTTGGAAGAACCGTTCCAAGAGTTCTGTCTTCTTAAGATGTAAATTGAGGTGGGTCCTTACACAACCTTTCCAACTTCATAGTGAGAGATAACCCAGCACTTGGCACCCTTAGTCTGCTTATAGATTCTCCTTGGAAAGCAAGAGTATTTGCCAAAAATCTTGTGCTGTTCACTGAACCTTCTTCCTAATAAATGTTACCAACCAGAGCTTGGAAGTTCTTTGGAATTAACTCTACGCAGCCCAGGTTGCGACAAGCAGTCGTCTCCATGAGAAGAGACTTGGGGAGGGGGAGTCAGACTGTGAGGATGCTGCTGACTACAAACAGAAAGTGGGCAGAGCACAGGGAATGACACTCTCACACACATACTTTCATGCCCCAGTCTTTAACGGTTGTGACCGTGTCTCCTCAGCCTGCCTCTCTTTTGAGGCAACCTATGGTCCTGGGCTCCAGTACGACACTCCCTTGGCTCCGGCTGTCACACCTGCTGTTTTACCATTGACAACTTCAGAGGGTCCCTGCCAGAAGGTAGGACATCTTATTGAAGCCAGATGTTTGCCCTGTCCTTGACTGGGTCCTCCCACTCTGTTGGCAACATCTGCAAATCCAGCTTCCTGTTCAAGACCTGGAACAGCTGCCATGCTTCAGAACCAATTTGGGTCCTCTTGGGATTTGTTGAGCTCCAGAGTCCAGATTAGGCACGAGTTCCCCTCCCCCCTGGGCAAAGCTCTCACTGAAGCCGTTAATCTTGTGCAGCTACACCCTCATATTGTGACACACACACACCCACTGAAGAGAGACCTATGTTGAACCGAAAAGAACCACTCAGGAAGCAAACTGATGTTTCTGCAGTTCTTCCCTGGCTTGACAATTACACAGTTACACCAACATTGTGCAACGAGGGAAAGCTGAGGTGTTGCTTGAGTTCGCCTTGGAGAGGAGTGTTCTTGATCGTAGCCCGCTTTACCCCGAAGCCCTTTCTTAGTAGGAGACCAAAGACATCAGCAAGATGAGCCAATGTTTTATTCCCCCTCCGGCCCCTGATCCCATTCCCCAACTCTTGCTTAAAGAACACAATAATGTCAAGCAGTCCAGGAATTTCCAGGATCTTTGCCAAGAAAAGCTTAAACATCATCGGCCTCCTATTTCGACATCAATGCCAGAGAACCTGGCAGATGCTCTAAAGGCAGGGCAAGATAGGGTCCTTTAAAATAGCGCAAAGGGGAGAAACGGAGCCTCCCTCAGCAAGCCAACCAGCCCTCGCTCTGCCCCTGAAAGAGCTGTTGCCGCCACAGTTGGGCCTGAGGTTGAGATCTGGGGTGGAGTCTAAGATTGGGGTCACTGATACTGGGAAGCCATTCAACAGCCAGAGGAGAAGCTCTGGTAGTGGTAGAGGGCAGAATCCAAAGAGACTGCTCCTTCTCATCTGGAAAGAAAGAGCAAAGCTGTGCGTCCCGGTCCTTGGCTGCAAAGGGGCCCAAGAGGCGATGCTGATGCTGGCCATCCACTCTAGCCCCGTTGCTGGGATGCTCTTGACCGCCCCAGGACACACTTCTCTTTTCAGGCAGGCAGGCAGGATCCTTCCTCGACAGATCTTTGGCCTGCAGCCATCTCCCATTTTTATTTTTAAGCAAAGGGTTTCTTGTTAAAAGGGAATGCTGGAGGCTGGATTTGAGTTTGCTTTGCTATTCCCATTGGGACACTTTTAGATTTTTCTTTTTTTTAATGAGCTTAGGCCAATGATGTGCAAAACAACATGTTGTGGTAAAAAGTTGATCCCCAAAGGCTTAACTTCCAAAAGTTCCCAGAGTCAGTAGTGGAGGTTGCCAGGACTCTAAACCTCTAAAAAGAAAACCCCGAAATTACTTAAAAAATACATTGGTTAAAGTCAATGGTTCTCATGCCTTTAATGATTTTTTTCATTTGGTAACATAAGAAGTGACTCTGGTAGCAGCAGCCTCCAAAGGAGCTTACGGTCTCACGAAGGCTTTCGGGGACAGCAGGAAGCTTGCAGCGTTCTGGTTTCAGCAGCTGGACCAACCGCAAAGCCATAAGAAGAACAGGTTGCCTCGCTCTTCCTTCCCTGCTCGGGTAATCCCTCAGTTGGGCAGCTCTCACTGTGGCAGCCCTGAATAGTGACGAGTCCTCAGCTGGGGAGGCTGAAGGTTCTGAGAAGCTCAGGGAAACGGTTCCCACCAGTGAACCCAACCAAGTCAGCACCGACGAGATGATCCAATCTCTTGGCGCAAAACTTTATTGAGTACATAATTTTGGCACAATTGAAAGCAAAACCAGCTCTGATTATTTCCTGCGTGAATCACTATAATTAAAACATACAATTCTCCCTCCCTCGTATTAGTTCATGTCATATTGGCCAGTCAGGTGTCAAACGTTTGTTATGAGAAAGTGTCTTTGTGGGTTGGTAAACACCTTCTGAAACATCCTTGGTTCATACAGTTGGATTTCTTGTTGTCTGGAGTCTGCATTCCATTTGCCCCCTCCCCTCCCCCCTAGTGCGTTGGCAAGCTAAGAAGCAGTAAAGGTGGCAATATCATGCGCATGCTTCAAGGTTGACACCAGCTCATGACATCAATGAGGGCAGAAAACTGTCAAAAGGAGGAGAGCCAGAGGGACCTGCAAATGCAGAGTGGTCAGGAAAGCCCTCGTTCCTTTTTAAAAGCTGTATCAAATAGCAACAACAAAGCCTATAGATGTACTTCAAATTTATGTTGGGAATATGGATAACATGAAGGGACCTAATTTCATGCCTGGTAGATTTGCAAAAAATCAGAACATTTTGGGTTCAAATACATACAGTGATATAAAGCATTTTAAATATTAATATTCAGCTGAAAGCAGAAGTCTTCTTGTTGGGACTAATGGACTGATAATTTAGTTATGGGACACTGTTACACACAGCCACTGCTGCAAGATTATCACGTGTACAAAAATGGAAAGACTCTGCCATGCTCGCCATGGAGGAAGGGCTGGTGAAGATGACAGGATTAGCAGAGATGGCAAAATGGCCTCATTTGATTAGAGGAAGTACAATAACTACATTTATTAGTGGCTGGAAACCCCTGGTGGACTTTTTGCTGAAAAAGGGGAAAAAATGAACTTGTGATTCATGAGTTTGATGATTAGAAACCATAGATTATGGAAAGAAGGAATCTATGCTGCAATTTCTTTTAAGGGTAAGATATAAACCTACTTGGATTAGAAAGACCGGAAGCCGCTTCTTTACTGATTCTTTTCCTTTCTTCTCTGTTCCTTTTTCTTTATTTCTTTTTCATTACCTTTCCCTGTTCTTCTCTTCAATTCAAAATGTGTATTGCATTTATTCTGTTGAAAACCTCTTTAGTAAACATCATAAAGAATAAAAATAAGAATTGTGCTTGCAGCCCAGTCCCCATATACACATAAGCCCAACCTAAGACTCATGTTCTTCCTGGGACCCTCAGTGCGACTTTCATCTCCCGGCAAGGCCTGTGAATGGGGAGCCCACCTTACCAGTCCAGCAGGGGGGACCCTGCCAAAGGACCCTTCCACAAACCTTCAAGCCAAGTTGGATTTGGGCCACTTTATTGCTCGTTACTTTAGAGCAGGAGTCTCCAAACTTGGCAACTTTAAGACTTGTGGACTTCAACTCCCAGAATTTCCCAGCCAGCAACGCTGGGAGTTGAAGTCTACAAGCCTTAAAGTTGCCAAGTTTGGGAACCCCTGCCTTAACGCCCAGGAGAGACCCCAAGTTTGTTGGGGGATCATTGGGGAGGGGCCATTCCTACCCCCAAAGCCTTTGCCCTCTCCAGTAGACCTTGGTTTCTGAGCTCCTCTCATAACCTCTCCTCCTCTGCCCCCTTCAGACAACAGTTTCTCTCCTGTTTTCCCACAAGGAAGCGGAGAGCAGAACTCGGCTATTTTGTCTGCGGGAGGGGGGGAGAGTGTGTGAATCCCCTGAAATAATACCATTCTCTGAAGAACTGTTTAGAGTCAGTTCAAGATGCAGCTTCACCACAATTTCCAGAGAATAGCAAAGAAGTAGCTGGCTTTAATTGCCTGTTTGTCTGGTTTCCAGTACTTGTCAGTTTCAATCACATCGCAGTTGCCCAACTGCTAGTCAGTTTCTTCCTCCCACTCAACAGAACCCAGTTAGTTGCCCTGTCTTTACACAGCTCTAATAAGGGGGGGGGAGCTTGAAATCACTGCCAGCACCTCCCCCAGTTTAATGTTTGCTTTGCACCCATATTGGTCTTTTTCACTGCTTGTTTTTGATACTAGTACAATTATCAGCATTTCACAGCACATAAGAGGAGCAATGTCGGTGCTGATTAACGAAAGGCTCAGGGGAGACAGGAATAAGCAGGGAGGAATGTGCAGCAAGAATGTGCAGCGGGGGGGGGAGGGAGGGAGGAGAATCAGAGCAATGTAAGTAGCATCACGGTGCTAATTCCTCGGCTTCCCTATGCGCTTTGCGGTGTCATCTGCCTGCCCCAAAGAGGCAGACCTGGTGATACGATGCTGCTTTTGTCCCCCGGGGATATGGCTTAGTTCAGATCCATATGATAGGGGTGCAGCGCCCAGTCCTCCCTCCGCTGCACGTTCCCCACCCTTTCCTTACTGCAGGAAGGAGAAAGAAGCACTTGGCCTTCCCTTGAACTGCCCAAGGGGAGCAGGAACAAGGAGCCAGGAGGTTGCAGAGGAGGGTTCTGGTCAGTGGAAATGAAGGAAGTGAACAGGCAAATGCTCCGCACACTCACGCTGGCTAAGGAAAGTTGGGACCCTGTAGACAGGGGTGTTCTGTTCACAAGGCAGACATGAAGACGAGGCAGTTGGTACAAAAGATGTTCTTTATTGAAGACATTTACTGAACAGAAGCAAACGAGAAAATGGCAACATGCCCTTTTATACTTCCCCTGCAAGGGGAGGCTCAACCAATGAATGCAGGCTATTCTCCCGCCTCGCGCATGCGCGCGAGGCTGGAGTCAGCCTGTCTGGGTCCCGGGCAGACATGTGGTCTGCCCGGGTCTCTACAACCGGTCCCGGGCAAACACGTGGTCTGCCCGGGTCTTTGCAGTTGTCCTGCAGGTTTCCTGAGCCTTGCTGATTGACTCAGCAAGGCCCAGGACACAACACCCCTCCCCCCTTGGCTTGGACAATGCCATCCCAGCCAATAACCATGTCACATTTAGTCCAAATGGCAGCCTGGCTGTTCCCCGTACCCCGAGTAACCTGGTCTCAGTGGGATTCAAGGTCAATCCACGTTCTTTCACTCTTAGATAACATGGGCCTCGCAGGATCTCACATACTCCTGCAAATATTTAGGCAGGGCCTTAATCCGCCCAGATCTTCGTGGATCCATAGTAGGGACGGGTGTGATGACATTTGGGGGAAGTGAATTGGGTGCCTGGAGTGCTTGCTCCCGGTTTGCGCATGACAAACCAGGACTCTGTCACCCAGAAGACTCAGGTGTTCCCCCTGACTGCTGACTGGCTGGATCCGCTAAACCCAAACCAGATTTCCTTGGAGGGGTCGAGTTCCCTGAGTTCCTTGGTGGGGTGGAGTTCCCCGAAAACCCTTGGAACTCCCCTTGGGAGCAATGTCCTTCAGGCCAAGGCCAGCAGCAGGAGTGCCCTGAGTAGCCGATTTACGGCCATTTGCCCTAAGCCAGGGACCTCTGCCAGAGTCAGGAGCCACCTCCATGGCAGAACTCCCTGCTTCTATGCCAGAGTCAGGATCCGCCTCCATGGCAAGACCCTCATCTGGAGCATTTGGAGACTCCCCTGCTTGGAGAGACTGTGATCCACAATCGTAATTGGGGTCCCCCTCCCCCCCGAGAGCAGAGTCAGGGGAGGAATGCCGGCCTGGCATCCGCCAACGCAGCTGGTCTATGTGGCGCCTGAGTACACGCCCATCATCCAAGACCACTTCGTATGACAGAGGCCCAGAGACTTTAGAGATTACAGCAGGTACCCAGAGATGCCCCTGCCCATAGTTCCTGGTCCAAACCGGATCACCCACTTGAAGTCTCCTAGGTGTCCGCGGCTGCGACACCTGTGAAGCCACCCGGTCAGGGTGGAGCCTGTCCAGCTTTGTAATCAGTCTGCGACCCCAGCGGAGTTCAGCTGGGCTCTTTCCAGTAGCTGTGCATGGTGTGGTGCGGTGTGTGAGAAGAAAATCAGCTAACCTGTGATGCCAGGGTCCTTGAGTGATTCTCTTTAATGCGTCTTTCGTGGTGCGCACCATGCGTTCAGCCTGACCGTTGGTGGCAGGATGGAAAGGAGCAGATGTGGCGTGCCAGATCATGTTGGCTTGTAGAAATGCCTGAAACTCAGAAGAGGTAAATTGGGGACCATTGTCTGATACAAGAACATCAGGAAGACCATGGGAAGCGAAGATTCCTCTGAGCACCTGGATGGTCCTGGCAGTAGTAGTGGAGGACACAGGAACGACCTCTAGCCACTTGGAATGGCTATCCACGAGGAGGAGGAAGAATTGCCCCTGAAAGGGCCCAGCATAATCTATATGAACACGTGACCATGGAGTGAGTGTCTCCTCCCACCTATGTACAGGGGCCTGGGGCATTTCTGGTCGTGATTGCTGGCACACTTGACATCCCTGAACCTGGGCCTCGATGTCCTTATCGAGGCCAGGCCACCAAAGATGGCTGCGCACAAGCGCCTTCATCCTTACTATTCCCGGATGTCCCTCATGAAGAGAGAGCAAGACTCTAGTCCTCAATGAGGCCAGGATGACTACTCGATTGCCCCACAGGATGCACCCCTTGAATGTGGACAATTCATGCTTCCTGCGCCAGAAGCTCTGGAAATCAGTCCCAGGACACGTGTCAGGCCATCCTGACAACACACGTCAGCACGCGTGCAAGCGTGTGATCAGTGGCAGTTTCTGCAGCCACATCCCTAGCATTGAGGGGAGATTCTGGTAAGTCCTGAATGGACAGAATATGCACAGCAGGGGCAGGGTCTGCCTCTATTTGCTTAAGAGGTAACCTGCTTAGGCCATCAGCATGGCCCATCTCAGTACCTGGTTTGTGAACCAGGGTGTAATCATAAGCTGCTAAGAAGATAGACCATCTCAGCATTCTAGGAGATATAATCTGAGGAGTTTGTTTGTTGGTTGTAAACAACCCTAGCAAAGGCTTGTGGTCGGTATAGACCGTGAAATGGCGTCCATATAAGAAATCATGAAATTTCTTGATGCCTGAGATTATTGCCAAGCCTTCCCTGTCAATCTGTGCATAATTTCGCTCTGCAGATGAGAGGGTCCTAGAATAGTAGGCCACAGGAACCTGAGTTCCATCTTCCTTGAGATGGCTTAGCACTGCTCCTACCCCATAAAGGGAAGCATCACATGCGATGCACACAGGCAACTGCTCATTGAAGTGAGCCAGTACAGCATTGGAGGACAGCAAACCCTTGACTTTTGTAAAGGCTTCCTCATGGACTTTTGTCCATGCCCAGGGAGCCTGTTTGTCTAAGAGCCTGTGTAGCGGCTCAGCCACAGCAGCCTTGTGGGGGAGAAAAGAATGGTAAAAATTCAAGAGGCCCAGAAAAGCCTGTAGTTCTGTTTTTGACTGGGGACTAGGGGCCAGGTGGATGGCCTGGAATTTGGACTCTGTGGGGTGGATGCCTTCTGCATCAATGCGGAACCCCAAGAACTCGGTGGATGTCACCCCTATTTTACATTTGTCCTGCTGTAGTTTCAGCCCAGCTTGGCGGAAACGCAGCAAGACAGCCCTCAGCCTTTCGGCCAAGTTCCCTGATGATTCTCCTGCAATGAGGATGTCATCAGAATAGGGGCAGACCCCGGGAATCTCTCTGAGCGTTCGCTCCATCACCCCTTGAAAGATGCCAGGGGCTACATTGACCCCAAACTGCAACCTCTTTACTTTGAACGCACCTCTGTGCGTGACTATGGTTTGTGCCTCAGCAGTTGCCTCATTAACAGGTAACTGTTGATAGGCTTGAGCCAAATCAAGCTTGGCAAAGTACTTCCCTCCTTTCAGTGAGGCCAAAATGTGGCTCACCACGGGCACAGGATATGCATGCTGTTGTAAAGCCTTATTCAAAGTGCATTTATAGTCCGTACAGATTCGGACTTCCCCATTGGATTTTAGGGGAGTTACTATGGGGGTTTCCCATGGACTAGAGTCCACAGGTTCCAGAATGCCTTGTTGGAGCAACTTGTCCAACTCGGCATCAATTTTGCTCTTTAAGGCAAAAGGCACCCTCCTTGGCTTGACCCTTATGGGTGTAATGCCTGGATCCAATTTCAATGCAATGGGAGGCCCCTTGTACGATCCAAGTTCTGAGCTGAACACATCTGCAAACTCCTTACATACTCCTGCAAGGTTAGCTGTTTGCAGCTGGTTCAGACCAGTCACTTGGATCCCAAGTGCCTCGAACCAATCGAGTCCTATGAGACTCGTTCTATCACCAACAACCACTACATCCAATAATCCATTGAAGCCCTTTCGCTGCACTCTGAGCGTGGCTTCCCCCTTCACGCTTACTCGCGTGTTCTGGAAATCAGTGAGAACAAGATTGGAGGGCCTGAGCCTAACTCTTGAGCCACTCTGGAAGCAAATCTTATTGAACGTGTCCACTGAAATAATAGAAAGAGCGGATCCTGTGTCCAGCTCCATAGCCAGGGGAACTCCCTGCAGCTTCACATCTATGCGCAGCTTTTTCTTAAGGGGCCTATGGGTTCCTGTCTTGAACACCCCCCCTTCGGGATGCGCAAAAACCCACCGTTTTGGCTGGGGACCTTGGTACCTTTCAGAGGCAATTCAGGGGACCTGTTCTTTGGACGACCCATGCAGGCCGATGCTATATGGCCTTGCCTTCCGCACGCTCAACAGACAGCAGATCGGAATCGACAGTCGGCCCTCCTGTGGTGACCCCCACAGCCGAAACAGCGAAGGGATGCAGGCGGTGGCCCTCTACGATCCGGCAGTCGTCTCTCCGCCGCTGGCTGGATCTTGTCCACCTCTTCCTCCTCGGAGTCTTCTCCCAAGGCCTCACGCGCGGCCTCCTGGTGGACTGGGACGGCCGCTGGATGACTCTTCGTAGACTGCAAGGCCTTCACCGTGCCTCCGGCTGCTTCCTCTGCTGCGATTTCACGTAAGGCGTCTTGAAAGGTGACGTCCGTCTTTGCAAACAGCTTCTGCTGTACTTCGCGGCTTTGCAACCCGCACACAAGTCTATCTCGGAGCCTTTCCTCCAAATCCTGGAACGCACATGGGCGTGCGGCTTGCCTCAAGGCTGCGACGAAATCCGCAGCTGATTCGCTGGGCCGCTGGTCCCTTTGCTCGAACTGATGCCTCCAAGCTATAATCGAGAGCTTGGGCTCGAAGTGTTCTCGCAGCATCTTCTTCAAATCGGTGTACGCGACTGATTCCAATGGTGCCGGGGCGCCAAGATTCTCAGCGATTTCAAAAGTCTCTTGCCCACAGACACACAGCAAGGTAGCCGCTTTCAGGCCGTCTTCCTGGACTCTATTCACTCTGAAATAGTTTTCAACGCGAGCTGCATACGAGCTCCAGCGCTCCGGATGCAAGATGTCGAATTCGCCGAGACGGCCCAGCTTGGACATCTTCTTCTTCGATGGCCTCGTCCACATCTCTCGCCATAAGGAACTGAGAAGGGGTCCGACGGAGCCAAGCCCTCCTCCAGCGTATGTATGCTGGCCTGCGACTGCTCCTCCTGGACGCCGCGCTTCTCTCCTCTTCCCGGCCTAGGTGAGTAGGCCTACTTCTGTTTCTTCGGGATTCCAAACGGCGAATCCCACCTTCGTCGCCAATGTTCTGTTCGCAAGGCAGACATGAAGACGGGGCAGTTGGTACAAAAGATGTTCTATATTGAAGACATTTACTGAATATACTTCCCCTGCAAGGGGAGGCTCAACCAATGAATGCAGGCTATTCTCCCGCCTCGCGCATGCACACGAGGCTGGAGACAGCCTGTCTGGGTCCCGGGCAGACATGTGGTCTGCCCGGGTCTCTACAACCGGTCCCGGGCAAACACGTGGTCTGCCCGGGTCTCTGCAGTTGTCCTGCAGGTTTCCTGAGCCTTGCTGATTGACTCAGTAAGGCCCAGGACACAACAAGGGGGATGACCCAGAGCCCCTCCAGTTCTGCTGCACCTGGGAAGACACTTGTTGTCAAAGACCACACCCAAGTCCTTCTTGCTCCTCTCAGCCCAAGTTCAGGCTGCAATTTCATTCTGTCATATGTATTGGCCAAACCTCCCAGGTTTTCATCAACTGCAATATATAAATAGATCGTCCATCTGATTATTAATAAAAATGCTGAACAATACTGGCTGCAAGACTAATCCCATAGAACCTATAAAATAGTTGACTGCACTGCAGCTTGACGTAAAACTATTTGTTTTGATTCTGTAAGTGTTGTGAACCCAGCTTACTATAGTGTGATCCAAAATACTCTTTAACTGTTTGTTAAGGAAAATGTTGTTTGGAACTTTGTCAAAACCTTTGTTGAAATCAGGAGAGAATACATTCTTGTCCACTAGAATCAAAGGAGCAAAAATTGTCTCCCGTGATTTGTTTTTGGCCGAGTCAGACTGACTATTTGAAGTCATGACATTGTTTTCAGTATCCTTACAAATGTCCTGTTTCATTATCTGCTAGAACATCTTTCCTGGGATTGAAGTTTGGCTCAAAGGTCAAAAATGATCAGGATCCTGTTTTTTTAAAGCAAGAAATTTGCCACTTTTGTTCTTCCCCATCCTTTGGCACATCTCCAGTTCTCCAGGACTCCGTGTTCCCAGGTCTTGCAATTTTCCAGAGATTTAGATCGCAATTCTAATATGTTAGACTGGGGAAAAGTGAAAAGATTTAGAGATATTTAACAGTAGTCTCTTTTAAAATTGGGCTCTCTTTTCCTTTCTGTACTTGAAACAATTGGGAAGGAAGGAAGGAAGGAAGGAAGGAAGGAAGGAAGGAAGGAAGGAAGGAAGGAAGGAAGGAAGGAAGGAAGGAAGGAAGGAAGGAAGGAAGGAAGGAAGGAAGGAAGGAAAAGGATTTTTGATCACCATTTCAATTCCTGGATAAAGTCATGAATTCAGCTGGCCTCAGTGAACCTATTTATTTATTTATCAAATTTACATAGCCTTATACAGTACATATTTTCTTTATAAAAGCAGGAAGTGCAGCTGATTACAGATACAGGTCTAAGCAAAACAATAGATCTGTTTTCTGGCATCTCAGTTCATATTAGAGTAGATGGCAGCAAGTGTTCAATCTTAAATCTTTCCTGACCATAAAGGTAGAAAAATTCTGGACAAGCCCGTATCTTCTATAGACTCAAATATTAATTCTGCACTGCTTCCCGTCTGTTCCCAAATTAGATCTTCACTAGTAGAAGGAATTCAAAATCCACGTGGTTTGATACCAAATACAGAGATTTGAGAAGGCTTGGGAAGAAACAAATGAAAAGAGAACATAATTCTTTAAACTACAAAATCTTTAAATTTATGCTTGATCTTGGACAAGTATCAAAAAAAAGTTCTAATCAAAAAAGCCTCCTATTTGGAGAAAGCTGGACAGAATTGGAACAGGACTCAAAATATGAAAACCTAACACATTTGGGGGGTTTAGTTGAAGCTGGACTAAGAGCTTCATGAAACGGTCTTGAATCTCTGTGTTGGCTGCTGCTTGGGGAGATTTTATGCGATTTTATTCTGTTCTGTTCTCGCAAAGCAGACATCGAGACGAGGCAGGTTCACAACAAAGGATCTTTTATTAGGTACATTCACAGAACAGAAGCCCAGCACACAATGGCAACAAGCCCTTTTATACTCCCCGTGCAAGGGGATGCACAGCCAATCATTGCAGGCTATTCTCCCGCCTCGCGCATGCGCGCAAGGCTGGAGACAGCCTGTCTGGGTCCCGGGCAGACACATGGTCTGTCCGGGTCTCTGCAACCTTTCTGCAGCCTTCCTGAGCCTTGCTGAATGACTCAGCAAGGCCCAGGACATAACACATTCTGTTTGTCAGGAAAGGACTTTTGTTGCTCTGCCAAATGACCACTTATTAGTGCACAGAAAATAAAATAATTAAGTCATTAAAATAATAAAGTCCAGAGAAGATTTTATGCTCCCAGAGCTTTTTAAAGACAATGTGGATTGGTGGGTTACCATATTGGCCATTCCATAAATAATTCAGAGTACAATCCCAAGGAATGGAAGCTTAAGAGTTCCATTGTTTAAGAAAGGGAACTGGGTGGATTGTTCTAGATGGCAACTCCTCTTGAACCCTTTGAATGAAATATTGGACTCAAGGTTTTATATTGCTTTTTGTTCTTTGATATAGTTTTTAAATGATTATAAGCTGCCCAGATCATGTATTTTAGGAGGGGGGGCATATACATTGATGTAATAAGTAAACACATAAAATCTTTAGTCTTGAATAGAATAACACTTCAGTGTGGCAGCTTCTCTGAAAGAGCAGGTGGCAGCTGTGGCGAGGAAGGTCTTGAACTTCAGTCGCCCTTGTTCCTGGACTGGGAGGCCTTCCAAACACCTCATGCCACAGTTTCCTCAAGTGTAGTTGACCGCAATGCTTTCTACATGGGGCTGCCCTTGAAGACCATTCAGAAGCTCCATCTTGTGTGCAGAACGCAGGAGCAGGTAACACCTTTGCTTTGCCAGCTGTACTGGTTGCCAGTTAGTGTCTAGGTGCAATTCAAGGTGCTGGTTACCGCACCTAAAACTCTTCGTGGCATTGGACATAGCTATCTGAGGGACCATCCAGTCATTTCTGGCCCAGAGTTGGCATGCTCCAGGTCCCATCAATCAAACAATGTCACGTGATGAGACCCCCAAAGCAGGCTTTCTCTATCACCGCACCTGCTCTCTGGAACAACATTCCTCAGAGATCTGTATGGCTCCTACTCTGCCCCCATTTAATAGGTACAAGATTTTACCCTGGCATATTTCCAGCCAGTGTATAAGGATACAGAGTACTTGAACTGTGCTGTGTGGATAAGCCCTCCTTGTTATGTAATTCAAACTGGTTGAGTCATAGATGTGAAGATACTTAATTATGGACTCCTTTTGTAAGCAGGATCTCCAGGAGGGACTTAAAGAACCTTTCCTACTGCAGCATTGCTCTCTGTCTATCCCAGAGTCAGCAGAAAATTAATCTGACATGGGACATGTCCCTGTTGCCACCGGCTTTCTCCATCACTGTTTCAAATCGCAGCAGCCACCTGACTTGCCTCCAGAATGAGGAGGTTTAAGGTTAAGTCGGCACCAGATCTTCGGGTAGCTTTAAGGATTTGTTACTGTCTTTTCAAGCTAGTCTTTTTCTTTGCCTGGCATGAATGGGGGACAGTAAAGAGAGTAAATGGGAAGAGGAGCAGTGAAGTAAAGTCCTAAAGCAGCATAAAGCAATGGTGCTGGGAGCATGGCACAGCAGGAAGGAAGGGGAAAGGAATTAAGATCAGAAGAAGTGCAGGTGGGCCCTGGAGGGAGGTCATTTGAGACCATGGCAGTAGGAAGGTGCTTTGCCAAAGTGCCCATCACTGCAAGTGGCACGCAGGAGACTGTTCCTCAGAAGGGAAAATGTGTGGACTAGAAGGCAGAGGTGCCCTGGCTATACTGGAAGCAAGTGGTGGGCAAGAGCAACAGTCTGGAAGCAGAGGAAGTGGGGGGCTAGCCCTCCCTTTGCACCCCCAGAGACAGCAGGTGCTGAGGGACTGAGAGGGAGTGAATTTCTTCATTGCCACACTGTCTTCTGTTTCCATGATGAATCTGTTGAGTTGTGGTTATTTGCTCCATGGGGGGGGGGAGCTGTGGAACTTCGCAGGACTTTACACATGGAGATCTATTTCCACACTGTGGTGGACTGTCTTTTGTGGAAGAAGGGGATCTGCAATACACTGCCGGGGATCAGTCAACAAAGCCAAGCGGGAGATTTAAAGTTGAAGAAAATGAAGCACATCGTTAGTCTGTGGAAGTAATTTTCGCACAGCTTGGATGGCCTCAAAGGGGATTGCATAAAGGCATAGAGAAGAGGCCGAAGAACTGTTGGTGCTACAGGCTCAAAATTAGTTCCAAGCGGAGATCGAAGAAGATTCTCAGGCATCCAGGTAGAGTTGTCTGGAAGTTGAGTTGTGGCAACTGGACTTCTTTTCTTTTTTGGTTTGAAACATTTCGCTAATTGGATAAGAGCAAACATTTCAAAGCCAAGAACCAGATGTTCTGTGGTCGGCAAGTCTCCAAATCCCATAATGATGGCAGGCAAGAATTACGGGGGAGTCCTAGGTCTTAGCTCCAGTGGTGAGATTCAGCCAGTTCGCACCACTTTGGCAGAACCGGTAGCTAATGTTTTGTTGTCCAGGCCCAGAATGGACTTCCGGAAGCAGCATCCACACAGAGAACCGGTTGTTCACATATTTGAATCCCACCACTGCTTAGCTCCTGCTTGTAAGCACCCAGAAGCACCTGGATGGCCACTGTGAAGAACAAAATGCCGGGCCTTGGACTGAACCACAGCCCATTGTCTTCTCGATGGTGCCCACTGTGCCTGCTGTTTTGGCAGAGATAGACATTAAGACTTGTGAGATTTTTTTTTGAAAGCAACCAGAATTTGCTTCTGTCTCATACAGCCAGCACTGGCTTCCTTTGTGCACTTAAAGTCTTTTCCCACAGAGAGGGCCACGTTGTTCAGCTCATTCCAGAATTTATGGCGTGTTAAGCAATGCACAATTGCAACATATTAATTTCCAATAGGGAATAAAATGTACAAAAAGATTACAGATGCCAAAGAGAGAAAGCTATTTCTCCAACTCATTCCAGCTGTTCTTCATTTAAGTCTTAATTGATTGCAATCACTGGGGAACTCTGCCAACTTTCATGTTCACAATGCAAATTTGGCGCTTTTTGGGGATGTTCTCTCCTGACTGTTGGGACCAGAGTAGC
This sequence comes from Azemiops feae, assembly GCA_023970755.1. Lineage (NCBI taxonomy): Eukaryota > Metazoa > Chordata > Lepidosauria > Squamata > Viperidae > Azemiops > Azemiops feae. The sequence goes on along the minus strand of JALGBA010000352.1, from coordinate 1,103,883 downwards.
ATTCGTGTAGTGTTGGCATCATGCCAGGATCTCGAGAAGGGCAACCAGGGCGCACCATTCTACTGGGGTTCTGCTGCATCTCTTCTTGCACTTTCTGCATTTCCCCCTGCCAGCCTTCTTTCCTTTGGCTGCACCCAGGCCGGAGACCCAGAGTTGCCTCTTATGGTGATCTGGAGTGATGGGTGGGGCTCTCTCCTCTCCTTCTGTGCTCAGCATTGGCAGCAGACTCCTTGGAACAAACCCAGCGTTTGACACAGGCTGATGCCTGAGCTTGGGCTAATTTGTGAGGTAATGGTCCAACATGATCTTTTAACAAGCTTGTCCAAAATTGCCTGTACATTTAATGTTTCTATTTCTTTGCTACAAGATGCCCTGTCTGAATCACTCCAACCCTGGCCTCCCTCAAGGGTGTTGTGGCACCGAGGCTTAGGCAGCCCAGGTTTGTGTAGAGCAGGGGTGTCAAACTCGCAACGTCACGTGTCCCCATTGCCAGCAATGGGATGGGCGCGGTTTCGGCGTGACGCATCTGGCCCGTGGGCTGGCAGTTTGACACCCCTGGTGTAGAGGTAGGACCTATTCCCTGAATTTGGGAGAGAAAAGGACTTTTACCTTTGCAAAGGTGGTTTTTTCACCAACCCAAAATTAAAAATCACCAAGTAATTCAGGCAAAGCGAAAAGCATTTATTAAGGGGGATCAAGTCATTTTATAGGGTAAAGAAACAAATGGTGTATATGACAGGTCAAAAAGCAAATGATTAAAGAATAAGACACTGATCACATGAGAGAACTGAGCAATATAAAACCCCGATTCCAGTTTATAGCATCTTTTTTAATTTAGTTGTGATAGAAGTAAATGAAAGGTCTTCAAAATTTAAAATAGTTTAAGAGGAATTAACTGTAAGAGAAAGTAGCTTCAAGAGGAAACAGCTAGCTGAAAGATAAAACTGAATTGGATAACAGGAAAATCAAACTAAACTGAAAAACAGGAGAGAACCTATTGTTCTAAGGAGCCATAAAATATCCCCAGAACTCAAAAACAGGCAACTGAGTATGTCTAATATCTTATTGAATATTATTTGGCACACCTTGCATATATTATCTCCTAATTTTAATGTACATGTGATGCATGATTTAGTATGTAGCAGGAAATATGTAGAAGGTGGTCGGGAAGAGTGTAACCTCATAGTACCTCAGCCAGTTGGGGAACGAGGAGGAATGGACAACCAGTGCAGGGAATGTATAAAGATGTTCATCTGAGATGATGAACTTTGGAGAGAACCAAGCCTTGATGGCTTCTTCCCGCTTATTGCAATAAACGAAACAAAAGGCCTTCACTGTGTCTTGGCTGGTTATAGGTCGGGCGAGCTTGCCACTGGTTGTGAAGAAAAGTAGCCAGGAGCACATAACATAAGGATACTGCTTATAAGAGCTATGTGCTTAGAGCTTGAAGCATTGTTAGAAATCCACACACCCACTTCATGGTCTGCTTGTTGCTCCCCCCTGGGAGGAGGTTTCGAAGTATTTATAGCGGAACTACTAGATTCTGTAATAGCTTTGTTTCTTATGCCATCCGTCTTGTAAATTTGTAGGATTTTTTTTTGTCAGGTTTATGTATACATTCAAACTAGACTGTGATATTTCTGTGTCATGTGTGTATGTATGTGTGTATGCATAATGGTATTTGAGAGCTGAATGCAACAAAATTTCATTTTAATGTATGCTAATGCATATGCAAAGTATTAGTACCACTTTATAAATCCCTAGTGAGATCACACCTGAAATACTGCAACCAATTTTGGTCACCATACTACAAAAAGGTTGTTGAGACTTTGGAAAAAATTCAGAGAAGAGCAACTAAGACGATCAAGGCCTGGAGACTAAAACATATGAAGAACGTCTGCAGGACTTGGGTTTGGCTAGCTAGTCTAAAGAAAAGAAGAAACAGGGGTGACATGAAAGCGCTATTCCAGTATTTAAGAGGCTGCCACAAAGAGGGGGTCAAATTATTCTCCAAAGCACCAGAGGGCAGGACGAGAAACAATGGCTGGAAACTGAACAAAGAGAGAAGCAACCTGGAACTAAGGAGAAACTTCTTGACAGTGAGGACAATTAACCAGAGGAACAGCTTACCCCCCCCCCCCCGAGATCGTGGGCACTCCATCACTGGAGGATTTTAAGAAGAGCCTAGACATTCTGAGACGGTATAGGTTCTCCTGCTTGAGCTGGGGGGCTGGACTAGAAGACCTCCAAGGTCCCTTCCAGCTCTATTCTATTATCCTATTCCTATTCCATTCTATTGTTTATTTTATTCTATTTTGATTAGCGTACATTTAAAGTACGCTATTCTATTCTTCTATTTTATTCTTTAGTTGTCAAGTGCATTCAAGGAGGTTCCAGAATACGCTCCCTGCTGTTGCCGAAAAGCAGACTTCTTAAAAACGGCTTTCGTTCGTTAGACGAAAACAAAGTTTCCCAAACTCCAGAAGGAACAACGGCTGCCGTGCTGAAATGCTAACATCTCCTTTAGTAGAAAGGAGTTTGCGGAGGGAGGAGACCCACTCCGGGCACCTGCCGTCCGCACAGCAACCCCTCGCGCCATGAGAAACCCGCTCCCCGCCCAAGGGAGGCCCGTCTGGGGGGTCTCCAGGCCTCCTTCGGCCCCTGGCCGCGGGGAGCTGCCGGGCCGAGCCCCGGGCACGAGGCCTCCCCCGGCCTGGTCTGACGCGCCGCGGCCGCCCACAGCGCCGGAAGCAGCGCGAGCGGTCAGTGACGTCATCGGGGCGCGCGGGCAGCGACGTTTCCTCCGCCATGAGGGCCGCGCCGGGCCGCGCCAAGAGCCCCGAGCTGGCCGCGCCGCTTTTCCCTGCGCCCAGCTACCTGCTGGTAAGCCGCGCCCGAAGAGCCCGGAGGGGCCCCGGCTGGCTGGCTGCGTTTTGGGGGGGGGAATGGGCTGGGGGGCGGCCCCCTCCCTCCCTGAGCGGAGCCCGGCGGGGCGGGTGGGTCGCCGAGGAGGGGGCTCCCCGGGGAAGGAGGCTGTTGGGCGGGCGGTCTCCGCCAACAGCTGCCTTCGGTCCTGCGACCCTCCCGGCGTCCCCTCGCCTCCTCCGAGCCGGTTCCCTCCGCTGCTCTTCCCACGACTCGGCTTTTGCTCTTTCCCCAGCACCGACAGACCCGAAGACACAAAAGCCTGGGACCCACAAAAATATATTTTCAAAAGTCAGAAAGAGTAAAAAGGAAGTAGCCTTGCCTTCTCCGCCTTAAAAATGCACACAATTAATAGAATTCATACACGTAAAATACTAATAAAACATATCTGCTATTCAAAATAAAAGTTAAGTCATATATTAAGAAAATTGTGAACATTACATTAAATGTTTAATACTATTACTTTTTTTGAAGGAAAAGGTCCACAAAGGCAGAAGTGCCTAGGGCCAAAAACAGGTCATAATGCGGCCTAGACTTAGACTGAGAAAGGACTAAAAGGAAAAATAAAACTCTGCTGATGTCCACATTGCAGTGACACTGGATATTGACTGCAGAGTAGTCATTTCTATGTTTATCATAAATTTGGGTTTATTGATCATCTTGGTCAAGTTTCCCCCCCTGAATTGTATGCAGCCTTTTATTTGGCATTTGGATAAGGTAGCTAATAAGTACCACTTCTAGCAAAATGTGTCTTGGGTCTCTGGCAAAATATTAGGTCTCACCTCTTTTACTTTCAGGCAAAGTAAGCGGCACACTTTAATATAAAGTGTTTCTTTTCTACTCTGTAAAAAGGGAGACAGAAGTCTATGCATTTGTTGACTCACAAGGAGAGTGAACATGGGTCTTGGGCAGAGGATCATCGGCAGGAATTTTTTAGGTTTATGTGCCCCCCACCCCATTGCCAAGCAGCCCAATACAGCCTTAAACCAGGCCTGAAAGAAAGGGCATTAGAAGTCTCTATTGAGACTTACGTCATATTCCAACAGCATATTTAGAGTTTATTTACCAGCAGCTTAAGTGGTTTCTTGTAGATAAGTGGAATTAAAACATAATTCTGTGTAAAATTCTGTTTGAATTAAGAGAAACATAATTGCTGCTACAGTTCTCATCCAATTCATATTTGCTCTGGTTCTAGGTTGCTTAAAATGTTGAAATCAATCAATATGGTAATTGTGTTGATATGAAGGAAACATTTGCCAGACATTTAAATAGAGTTTCATTGCTTTATCTCAGAAAGGTGAATTGATAGGTTCTCCTGCTTGAGCAGGGGGTTGGACTAGAAGACCTCCAAGGTCCCTTGCTGATTGATTGATTGATTGATACTCTTTTCTGTTTGAAACAGGCTAATTTAAAGGCTGACTGTCTGAACAAGCCGTTTGCTCAGAGGTGCCATGATCTCATGACAATTATTGAAGATTTTCCTGCCAAGGTAGGAAGTTCGCCCCTAGTCAGGGCCTCTGATAACGTATTTTTTCTTCTTTCAAGGGAACAGGCCTAATTGCTTTCAGGCTAAGGCAAGGTATGAATAGGAAGAACTGCCTGGAAAGTTCAGAGAAGGAATTTAAGAGGAGGCCCTTTCATATTTTACCTTGAAATCAAGATTTTTAACCAGGCTAATTAGACTGAGAAACGCTGGTCTATGACCTAATAAAGTTATTATTATTATTAGACTGAGAAAGGACTAGAACCGTGGTGGCGAACCTATGGCACGTGTGCCACAGGTGGCACGCAGAGCCCTCTCTGTGGGCACACGCGCCGTCGCCCCAGTCCTAGGCCTTCAGCTGGGTTTTATAAAACCTCTTCGCTTTAGGCCTCCACCGCCGTGTGGAGAAAAAAAAAAGGTTCAATCAATCAATCAATTTCAACTTCTCGTGGGAAAAAAAAAGATCTCGCAAAGTTGAAATTGATTGATTGTACTTTTTAGTCCCACCCAGTCTGCCGTTACCACCGCAGCCACACCCACCCAATGGTCACACCCACCCAATTGGCCACGCCCACCCGGCACCCGACGATACATAAATGGGTTTTGAGTTGCAGTTTGGGCACTCGGTCTCTAAAAGGTTCGCCATCACTGGACTAGAAGGGGAAATAAAACTCGGGGGCTCTAGAAAAAATAAAAGATGAATAGGCAGGAGTCTCTAATAGTGACCTACACTGCGTGTGCCATGTTTGTTTTCCTGCTTGAAAACAACCTGGCGTCTTTTTCTAACAAGCACAAACTCTCAGCAGCTCTGGAGAAGCAGTGAGTGGCTGTGCTTCAGCCAGTAGAAAGGGCAATTATTCATTAGGTGTAAAACTATAATTGTGTGTGGAAATGACCTTGGACACAGGAAGAAGAGCTGCAGACTAGATAATGGTCAGGTAAGAGGCAGCTAAGCCTGCAGAAGCGGTGGGGGGGGGCATGACAAACATCTCAGACAAACATCTTCCTAGTTTCTTGGACTATAAAGGCAAGAGGAGAGGAGATTCCTATCAGACTTGCTTCTGTTAATGTAACCTTACAGTAAAGTTACTGGTATTACTAGTTCTTCCGGGGATGCTTTTTGTCTGGGCTACCTCGCAAGGCTGACAAGAATGGAAACTGATCCTGGAAGCAATTCTCTGTATGTTAGGCTGATTGCGCCCACTGGCCTGTGAGCCCACTGGCTTAGGAAGGGAGGCAGGATCAGGGATTTGACAGAACCGCTTCTAGAGCTTCCCACTGATGCATGCAGAGACAAGTGATCCTACAAGGAATCCGAAATAAGCCCAAGAGTCTGTGGGCATAAGTGGTATTTTCATCCGCCTTCCAGTCCATGAAAAAGAACCAGAAAGGGTTGGGTTTTTTTTAAAAATAAATCTGTTAAAAGTATTAATTCTGAAAATTGTGGTCCACTTGAAGCTGCCAAGAGGGCTTTCCAGAAGGCTGAAGAAGTCACAAGGATCAACTGTCCTTGAAGTGATACAAATTAATATGGGAAAAGTTTGTGGAAGTGGAAGTAGCAGGGACTTCAAAGAAAAGAACCTCTGTGGTGCTTCAGATTCTCCTTGTAAGGCAGGTGGAAACAATGCAAGCAGGTGAAGTGGACTTGAAAAAAGTGGATTTTAGTAGACTCAAGAGCAGTAGGATCCCACGGGAAAAGGAGCCCAGGATAGGTGGAATTCTGAAATAAGGGGATGCTAAGAGCACAATTGCAAACAGTTGAGAAGGCAGCAGAAGAAGCCAAGAAAGTGAAGCTCTAAAGACAAACATGGACCTGGGCAGGTAGTCCTCAAGTTACTATGCTAATTGGGACCAGATTTCCTATCACTAAGCAATGTGGTTGTAAAGCTTGACATCACGTGACCATATCGCTTAGCAACAGCAATCCCAGCAGTCACTTGCTGTTAACCGAATCCCGCATGTCATTGAGTGAGGACCCCCGCATGCGCGTATGTGTGTGTATCTGTGATTGTGATTATAAATAAAAATTAAGCCAAAATTTGAAGTGGCTCTTCTGTCCACTGGCAAGGAAAGCCCGGCTCTCCCAGGAGCCGGAAGTGGCCCAGGGGGCACGAGGGTCCGGGGGAAGCGATCTCTCTTCTGATTCCAGCTACGGCTTGGCTAACGGCTTTTCTCTCCTGCAAAGGAGCTGCACTCCATCTTTCCTTGGCTGGTGGAGAACATTTTTGGCAGTTTGGATGGCATCATTTCAGGGTGGAACCTCCGCTGCCTACAAAGCAGAACAAACTACACCGAGTACAACGTCGCTCTGGACTTCCTGTCCCCCGGGTGAGTTGGCTCAGTGCTGCGTCAGTGCCATTTGGAGCCCTTTCTGGAGAATTGCGCGCTAGTTTATGAGATCTGTGACCGAAATCATCCCGTGGTTTGATTAGATGATAGTGCTCATCGAATACACGCAAACGTTCACGTGAAATAACAACATAAAAACAAAGCTCGCTATGGGAGAACCCCAGGGTGCTTCATTAACTTTTTTCTTTTCTTTCTTCCTTTCTTTGCAGAGGCCCAATGATGAAGTTGGTCTACAAGCTGCAAGCTGAGGAATACAGACATGAGTTCCCCATCTCCTACCTTCCCGTTAGTGTCTGGAAAGGAGGTGACATGAGAGGGACTTTGAACTCAGTACAGAGCTTGGCAGTCTTAATTCCTTGCATGGAAATTCTATTCGGCTATGAACTTTCTGAGTTGCTCTTCAACTCCCCCCACCTACCTTTCTCCCAGCCCCCTTTTGGCCACCCTGCACAGTGCCACTTGGCAGAAGTGGTGATGCCAGTGGCACTGGGGGCTGAAGTCGCAGCCCGGGGCCTTCAGCAACCTCAGCCAGCTGCAGCTGCCCCTGGGCTGCTATTCCAACGCTGGCACAGTCACCGTGGCTGAACCGTGATGCTGTGCAGGGCAGCCAAAGGGCAGAGATGCGGGGTGGGGGGGGAGAGGATAAGGTGGGTAGGGGAATTCAGGAGGAGGCAATCCCGTCCCTTCCCAAGGCTCGGGGCTCGGAGAGACCACACCGGGAATGGTAGGATCCGTGTAGGTCCTCACCTAACAACCAGTGGGATACGATTGGCAACAGGAATTACTGGGATTGCTGTCACTAAGTGATGTGGTCACATGACATTGTGCTTTGACTGCTTTGCCTAGCGATAGAAATACTGGTCTCAATTGCCATCGTTAACTGAGGACTAGCAGTACAATTAAGGGCAATTCTTAGCCTATATTTGATTTGTTTTCATTACGTTGCGTCTTATGAGACATGTCGTTGTTTGCCTACCCTTTCAGGGCCCAGTGAAAACTTCAATTCAAGAACGGATTTTACCAGAATGTTCTTTATATCACAACAAAGTCCAATTTTCTCCCACTGGGGGCCTGAGTTTGAACTTGATTCTTAGTATCCTTTGGCCTTGTGAGTGTGGAGCGCTTTCCCTGCAGAGCGGTGAGTGAGGGAGGTGATTGTCAGAGAGGGGCTGGAGAGAGCAGCAGAACGCAGGCAGCAGCTGCCCCCCAGTAATGAATGGAAGAGAAGCCACCCCCTTTCTCCCCTGACACCTACATTTGGCTGGCACCATCAGATTGGGCGCCATGCTGCTCTCGCTGCTGCTTTGACCATGGCGCTCAGCAGCCCCTTTGCTCTTCCAAGGATGGAGCTCGCAGACAAGGTAGTTGCATGCTGTGACCAGGAAGACAGTTGGCAGCTGCTTTTAACCACAAAGCAATTTCCCACAGTTCCTTTAACCCGATTTATTGAAAGGGAAAAGGGATTATTCTACAGCAGGGGTGTCAAACTGCCGGCCCACAGGCCGGTTGCATCATGCAGAGCCCAGCAATGTGACAAAAGTCACGGCACGTCGTGTGACGCGGCGAGTTTGACACCTGTGTTCTATAGCAATCTTGGCAAATGTTTAGCGCTTAATTTTTTCTAAGTTTATAATGTTCATAAGTTTATAACGTGCTTTCCTGATCTCTTGCTAACCACCTGCTAATGCATTGAGGAGATGGCTGCCTGCTCCTGTGCTGTTGTCACTTTAGGGAAGGCCATTACAGTTGAGTTGCCCGCTGTGAGGCCACTAGCTCTCGCTCCCCACTGAATGGATGGAGAGCCTTCTGCCTTCCCTGCTCTCGTGGGGAGGAAATTCTTCGGGTGGGTGCAGCTTGCAAGCCATGAACCTTCCTGTGAATCAAGGTGTGGCAAGCAAGATCGACACTCTGGGAGGTTCCTCCTGCTACTTAAGTTGCGTGGGAATCTTTGTGCTACGAATGAAGTCATCATAATCTGAAGGACTGTGTAAAACTGGGGTCAGGGAGTCTTAGGGCCAAATAAAATAGCAGCCAGCCTGCTTCTTGCTTGGAGGAAGTTGCCCCCTTGACTCGCTCCTGCCAGATCCATATGAATATTACATGTTCTACTTTGCCATCAGCCTCCTTACCCAGAGGGTGAGTACACCTTGGCCTTCCTTGCTAAGGCCACTCTTCTTGTTGACATAGTAAAGGAAGGGAGAAGAAGCTGAAGTGCCGTTTATTTACCTCCGGGGCTTTTAAGCCACTTCGTTATTGTATCAGCTCTACTTTCTTGTGGAAAGCCAGTATGTCTTTTCTAAAGCAGGGGTCCCCAATGCCCGGTCTGCAGCCAGGTAGTGGTCCGTGGCCTGCTGGGAACTGGGTTGTGCAAGTGGCAGGCGTGCACGCAAACCCGTCCCTTCCCCCCCCCCCCACCGATGCGGGAGCTGGAAAGATTGGCAACCACTGTTTTAAAGTGCTGGAAATATTGCATCTGTCTGTGCCATTCAGGTCTGTTATTGTTTCATTGCTCATCCAAACCCTTTGTGGGGTTTCCAGTTTGAACCAATTCTTCTGCCCATCAAAGGAAAGTTTGCATTTTTGTTAATCTGCAGGAGTTGATCACTTTTAGCACTGGCCTGTCGTTTGCCAAGTTGCCATTTGGTTGTTGTTCGTGAATACCAGATGGGGTAATAAGCTTGTGTGTGCAGTGTGCCATTTTAGGTTATATGGAGATGAAATAGTGGCTGGTTGCTCCAGATGGAAAGTTATCTGACCCTTCCTAGGTGGCAAGGAAGCTTTAAGCATCTTGAGTTGAAGTCTTGGCCTCCTGTAGATTGGACTGTGAAACCTTAAGATGACTCTTTCTGTTTGTGCTTCAGAGCATCTCCACCACCTGTCCCATCAGCATGTCAAACAGCGCTTACTTCATCCTGGTGGACCGGTACTTGAAGTGGTTCCTGCCCATAGAAGGGAGTGTCCCTCCCATCCCTTCCTCAGAGCCTGGAGGGGTGGTCCCTTCGCCTGCTCCCCGGTGGGTGTTCGCTGTCCTGCTCTCTCCTCGTCTGCTGGTTGCAGCTGTAGAAAAGGCAGTTCTGGGAGGCGGGATGGGGGGAATATGTGGAAGCAGTTGCAAATTGGGACTCTGCAAAGAAAAAGCCTCCAGTGGCTTTTCAGGATGCCAGGAATTTATAAGCTGGGATGCTAACAGTTGACAACTTGCCATGTGTAGCAAGTGTATTGTGTATGTTTGCCGCCTTAAGTTACCAATAAAGTAATACAGGTAGGATAAAATCTAATAAGTGGCAGCAACAGGAACAGTGCTACAAAATGCAATTTCTGAAATAGTTCCTGTTTTCATTTTCTGCAAATAGGAATAAATTGATTGACTAAAAGGTATTCCAAGAAACAGTGACTTAGCAGCACACTAAAAGCATTAACCTCTATGGCTTTTTTCAGTAGTGCTGACTAGATATTTAGTGAAGCATTTATAAAAAAAAAAAAGGGAGCAAACACGAGTATATTCTTCAGAGGGTAACCGTGGGGGCTTCGGGTGATCAGGCTGCTCTGCTACATGTCAGAACCTCTGATCAGGTTTGAGAAACGGCTAGCTTGCTCCGGCCTCTGCTGGCGTGTCTGGATGCTCTCTTTTGACGTGGCCTTCTCCTTTTCGAAGCTCTCCCACAATGCCCTTCACCTCCTACGGGATGCATCCCACCAGTCTTCTGAAGAGGCACGTCGCTCACCAGACTTCGGTGAACGCAGACCCTGCTTCCCAAGAGATCTGGAGGTCTGAAACGTTGCTTCAGGTGTGTGGCTGGCGGGAACTTGTGCCCTCAAGAGCTGCTGCGCTCCAGCTCGGCGGCAGCGGTGAGGGCTCTTCCGCTGACCAGTGGAGAGAGCCATCCTCTTGCAGTGGCTGCGCCTGGGCCTTGGAAGGGGCCCCTGCGGCTGCTTATGCAGCATTTCTTCTGGAGCCGAGAGGCCCTTTGCTCCTTCACGGGGAGCTGATCCTAGTCGAACGGGGCCCGTGAATTGAAACACAGCTGTCCTTCAGTCAATCTATTTTGAGGGGGTATGGTTCAGCTTATTAGGGCAGATAATTAATACCTATAGTGGTAAAAAAGGTAAAAAAAAGATCTTAGTGGCACGTGTTGCACACTTGCATAAGAGCTGAAGTGTGCCTTCAATTGTATGACTAATAATGGAATAAACAATCATAACCTTGGAAAGATGGGGAATGATCTGGCAGATCGGTCCCTCCTTGTCCCTCCCTGGGTGGCTCGTTTTGGGGTTCCCTTCGGCCCCTGATTGAGTGCCTTCTTCCTCAGGTCTTTGTGGAGATGTGGCTCCACCACTATTCGCTGGACATGTATCAGAAGATGCAGTCTCCTCACATCAAGGTAAGCAGAGAGACGGTGCTTCCTTCAGGGAGGGAAGGAGCTGCCAGACTGGGCAGAGGCAGGGAATGGAGGGAGCTCCTCTCTGCAGTGGGGTGATAAACAGCGGCCACCTTCATGAGGACTTAAGGAGTTGGAAAAGGTGGAGGTTTTCCTGGAATTAGGAAATGATTTAGTAAGGCTGGGTGGCGTGGATTGCTCAGAGGAAGGGCTTTGGCTGCTGTAACCACTGGAGTTCACTGCCAGAAGCTCTTGCTGGCAAATGGGTTTCAAAAGAGGTCCTACAAAGCCGTGGGGGAGGAGGCCTTTCTGACTGGCAGCAGCCCTCAGCGGGACAAGAGGCTCTGGCAGTCCTGTTGGGCTCTCCCGAGGCGGCTGCTTGACGGTGGGGAAGAGCGCTGGCCTTGGGTCTGACAGATGTGGGCCTCCTTTAATCTCATTGGACTTTGCACAGCCATTAGAATCAGGAAGTGCAGGCAGGGCCAGTGTGGTTGCCGCTCAGCCTGTTCATGCAACCCTAACCCTGGGCTAGATAAAGGCTGGTGAAGAGCTTAGGATGGACGGGCCCACTAGTGCCAATCCAGTATTTGGACAACTGCGAAGAGGGTTGGGAATTGCAAGCTAACCTGATGCAGGAATTGGACAGTGTGGAACCTCTGTAATCTTTCTAGGTGATGTGACCACAAGTATATATGCTATGATACAGGGGGGAAATGCCTGAGCTGGCTGTTAACTCCTTGCCAGAGCGCAGCCTATAACCTCAGGTGTCGTCCTGTGAACAGAGCGGTGTTTTTCTCTCCCATCCTGGGTTCCTTCCAGAACTGGATAACCTATGGGAAGACCACCCTTAGGTGGCAGGGAGCGCTTATCTGTGCTCTGTAGGACTTGCCAGTTCTGGACCTGAGAATAATAAAATATTGGGCAAGAGCTCTGGATGGAAAAGATCTGAAAGCCCTTTGGTTGAAATTAAGCCTTTCTGGAGTGTTCTGTGTTGTTACTGTTTCATATCATTTATATCATGTGTGCCCTTGAGACACATATAGTTTAATGGGCGGGGAAACTATGGAGGAAGGGGAAGAAATGTGCAGAAGGAGAACAGCTGCAGCAAACTATCCTAAACCAACACATCCTCTGTTTTATTGGGGTCAGATTTTAAACAGCCGCAGCAGCAAGCCTTCCTATGAACAGAACCAAGTCAAACTGACAGATCCTGATTTGTTGCTAAGGAAGACTTCAGATGAAGCCACACGGTTAACTGAAATGTGGCTTCACATTATTGTTGATGCATTTTCTCTTGCAAGAAGTCCTTGGAGGGATCCAGTGATTTTTTCAATCCCACCAAGAAACCCACCTTCATATGTGACCTCCAGAGATCTCCTTCCTTCTTTGTCAGGAAGCGAGCCAGAATTAACTTCTAGGCAAGGGCAGTGCAAGTTGAACAGGTGGCCAGAACTTGGTTAGGGCTGGTTATGGGGTGTGTCATAGGGCGCTCCTCTGCAGGCACAGCTGCCACAGGGCTGTGGCATTGTGATGGTTGACTCTCTGGGACCTTGTCTTTCATCCCCATCTTCCTGGGTCCGTTCTCACTGTTTTTTTGTTTCTTTCCTTTTTCATCTCTTTCTCTTTCTCTCTCTCTCTCTCTCCCTCTCCCTCCCTCCCTCCCCTATCCTCTTTTCCATCCCTCCTTCTGTTGTCTCTCAGCTGGAGGTTCTCCACTACCGGCTCTCTTTATCCAGCATCCACCCTGCCCAATCCAGCCACCAGGCCCTCCATACATACCAAGTATTTCCATCTTTTCATTTCGTTTCATTTCATTTTCTTTGTATTTTAAACAAAACACCCGTTGAAATGGAAGCATATAGAACCTGCAGGGCAGAAAGGACAACTCTCCCCTTTCCTCACTGGGGTAGCTCTCCAGGGACTCTTGGGAGCCTGAGACGGTGGCCGGGGTCTTCAGCCCCCACTGCACTGATCGATTGCTGCTGTGGTGTTAGAATAACCACCCGGCAAGATCAAAGGCCAGGAGAATTGGGGCAGTGTGGAGGCAGCAGCCCAGCCACAGCAAGAAGTCTCTGGAGTCACCGCAGCTAAGGAGAAGCTCAGACCTAAGAAATGGGCCCTGCCGGTCTTGGCTTTGCTGAAGGCTCCACGTGCCCAGGTCCTCCGATGCTCCGGGGGAGAGAAGGCGAGCACCTCAGGCCTCTGGCTTGGAGAGATGTATCCACAGGAGGGAGGACACCTAGCCAAAATCAGCTGCTCACAACTAAAAATCCTGTCAGTCAACTGAGGAGGAAGCCCTGTGAATGAGTTCTGCACAGCCGGTCCTGCTGGGGTCAGATTTTCTGCATCCTTTAGTTCTTCCTTTAGTTCATCTGTGGCCAAAGAGGTTAATGGTTCTCTTGAGAAAGAGCATTTTGCCTATCACCACTCTGTGCCACGAGTTCTGATTTATGACTTGTACTAGAGTCCCCTCATCTGCCCCTCATCTGCCATAGTTTTCAAGCCACATAGCTCTTTCACACTCCTGCTGAGCCAAAATCAAAGCAAATTCATTTTGGCCCAGCCATTCCGAGTGCTGGGGGCCTTTTATTCCTTATGCCCGAGTCCCTGCGGCTCAGAGGTAGGTGGGAAAAGACCACCAGCCCTCCGTGTGATGTGCCCCAATCGAGAGGGAGCAAGTTAGCAGTGATCCAAACTGTTTAGCACCCGTTCTATGTGATTTGAATCACGGAGATGGTTTGGTAGCTCAAGTCAAAAAGCCCTGTGCCCTATTACCCTTCCACCACATTCTTAATGAATTTTTGCTCTCTTTTTTTTTTTTAATTCCGTCTTCCATATTTTTATAAATAATTCAAGGCGGCTAACATATCAAATACCCCTTCCCCCTCCTGTTGCCCCCACAACAACCCTGTGAGGTGAGTTGGGCTCAGAAGGAGTGACTGGCCTAAAGTCCCCCGGCTATCTGGCCTAAGGCGGGACTTGAACTCACCATCTCCTGCTCTTAGACCAAACTGGTTCTTATGCTGAAAGGGCCAGTTTGATTCATGCAGAATTTTTTTTTTAGATTTTGAAGTCTCTTCACCCTGTTGGCCCATAAATGTTCTAGGGAGGGTTTGACAACATTTTGCATCTTGGCTGTGTATTTAAAAGAAAAGGTCTGTCTCAAACTTCCTGTGTGTTAGGGCGATATGATAGCAGTAATCTATAAGCCTGAACTTATCTGACCCAGATAAGTTCTTCTGCATGAACTATTGTTCAACACACACACACACCCCTTTGTGTGAATTCCTCACATGGTAAATTTCCCCTCCTAAAAATAGTTTGTAGGCACAATATTTTGATCCACGAGAAGGTATCCAAATGGATCCAGTCAGTTGGCTTCTGTTATTGGCAGAATTCCAAGGAGCGGCAGGGAGGATGGGGGTCTTTTGCATGAGGTGCTTTGAGCCATGTTCCCCCTTATCATTGGCTGTCCATAGAAGGCGGGTGAGAGCCGAGAGAAAGCGCTTGCTTGTATTTGCTCTACAGGGATTGTATTTGGTCCTTCCCAGTGACTCCCCCCCCCTTGTCTATTCATCCACTGGGGCTTGTGTGTCCAGGAAGTAGAGAGAGCTGGCCAAATCCACTCTCCCTTGGACAACCACTTTAATTGCTCCCTCCTTAGTAGCAACCAGTTTTGCTTTCTGAGCTCAAGTTGTCGAGTGTATTTCACTTCTGAGCCATGGAATCAGTTGGCCCTAGATGAGGTTCAAGTGTGCGTGTGTTCTTGGTTCAGGTGCCTTTTCTGTGCCTCTTCTGGACTTCCTTTGTGATGGGGACCTAACTTTACTTCTCTCCTTCTTCTTCATTTTCTTTGTCTTTTTCTTCTGCTGTTGCTTTCAATCTAGGAGTCCTTCAAACCCACCGAGGAACACGTCTTGGTTATCCGGTTGCTTCTGAAACACCTACACACCTTCAGCAACAGCGTAAAGTCAGAACCAATTTCTCCTTCAGGGCATTCCCACACTGCCAGTCCACTAGAGGAATTCAAAAGGTCTGTACTTAACAGAGAAAATAAAACCTGGGTTTGTTGGGGGGGTTGGCTAGAACGGTGTTTCTCAACCTCGCTAGGCTGGCAGGGGAATTCTGGCAGTTGAAGTCCACCCATCTTCAAGCTGCCGAGGTTGAGAAGCGCTGGGCTAGAAACACTGATTTTCCTGAGCCTTGAATAAAAAACGTGTAAATTCAACAAAATAACACCGTTTTCTGTACTGCCAGGGCCCTCCTCTTCTTCTCACAAATGGTGCCTCTTCTTCAGTGGTGATGGCAAATGAGCTTAACAACGTGGAAGCTAAAATACTCCGTACTTCGGCAAGCAGAGTTTATTTCTGCGCAGCCAGATCACTTTACCTATTTTGTGTGCATTATTAATTTAGCAGTTTTGGGAAACGTTTTGCCTTAATTTCAGGAAAAAAGTCATTTTGAAAAATAAAAATTTACCGCAAGTTGAACCTGAACCTGAAAATTAATAACAACAACAAGAAGAAGAATAGCTCTTAGGTCCTTGTTAAGTTTTTACCAGTCCCAGACTGTGAATCGAATTGAAGACTAAATCAACAACAAGAACAACTATAATAATAATATATTAGGATGTCATATTGCCATAAATAAGAGGCGGGATGTATTCCTTCTATTTGGCTTTCCTGTGGTCAAACTTCTGGGATGCTGTGTCCAGTTTTGGATGCCCCAGAAAATGTAGACAGATTGGAGGAGCAAATTTCAGGGATTCTGGAAGCTAACCAAAAATTGGAAGTTATTGGGTGTATTTTGTCTGAAGCATTTAAGATGAGGGGTGGGGTATGTGTGGCTACTCTACAAGATATTGACGCGCAAAAGATCTCTGGTCTAAATCAAACTGCCTGGGCATACAACTTGGTTGAGAGCTTGTTGGGTTTTTTAGTCTAAGAAGTCTAAGAACCGGTCTCTGGGCTGAGGAAGTTCTGGGCTCTGGAAGCTGAGAAGGAATTCTCGTCCTGGTATCGTCTTGAGCCGATAAAGTAGCAGCTCCCTGATTCAGTATTCAGCAAAACTCAATTCTGCTCTCTGAAGAGAAGAAAAAGGTCACCCCCCAAACTTGTAAAGCTCTCTTTTCCAACTTCCTTTACCCCCTGAAATTTTCAGCATAAACCAAAATTTTGTTAAGTAGAACGTTTTGGTTTGTTATGTTTCCAGGAACTGTGGAACTGAAGCTTTCAACTAGCCTCTTAAGATACTTGCTCAGATGGCTTGGCAGGAAATCAGAGTTGGCAGGAGGCACTGAGGCCTCGAGTCACTAGAACAGGGGTGGGCAACCTTGGCTCTTTTATGACTCCTGGACTTCAACTCCCAGAATTCCTGAGCCAGCCTGGCTCAGCTTGGAAACCTCTCCCTTTCCCCTCAGCATGGCTGGCTCAGGAATTCTGGGAGTTGAAGTCCACGAGTCATAAAAGAGCCAAGGTTGCCTACCTCTGGCCTAGGCCTAGGCCGCTTTATGACTCGTGGACTTCAACTCCCAGAATTCCTGAGCCAGCCATGCTGAGGGAAAAGGGAGAGGTTTCCAAGCTGAGCCATGCTGGCTCAGGAATTCTGGGAGTTGAAGTCCACCAGTCATAAAAGAGCCAAGGTTGCCTACCCCTGCACTAGAACAATCCAAATTAAAGCCCTCCAGGCAGTTGACTGTCCAGTTGCTGCTAGAATTCCTCCGGCAAAGGAGGGCCCTCCATCTTTGAGGGTAGTTGGTTCCTTGTCAAACTGCCTTAACACTTACGGAAATTGTGTCTAACATTCAATCGGAATCTTCCTTCCTCTAACTCGGAGGTCCCCAACCCCTGGTCCGTGGACTGGCACCGGTCCGCAGCATGCCAGCAACCTGTCCGCGCAAACAAGCGAAGCCCCATCCACGGGATGCAGGCAGCATCCGAAACCACGCCCCCTCCGGTCTGTGGAAGAACCTTTCTCCATGGAACCGGTCCCTGGTGCCCAAAAGGTTGGGGACCACTGCTCTAACTGGGATCACTGTTTCCTGTGCTATTACAACAGGCCTTACACTTTCTGTGTACGATGTCAATTATGGTACTTGTAGAAAGTTGTCATGTAAGTTGAACAGGTTTTGTCTGTATGGAGCATAGCTGTCTCCTCTGCATCACATTTAATTGGGACAAAGTGCTTTTTTTCTTGTAGGGACCGTTGGCTAACTTTGTGGGATGTCTTTGCAGGATTGTGATCCCTCGGTTTGTTCAGCAGAAACTCTACATATTCCTCCAGCACTGCTTTGGTCACTGGCCTCTGGATGCGTCTTTCAGAGCCGTAGGTACCATTTGGATGTTGGTTGTGCTTGTATTCATCCTTTCAGGGTGAGAATTTGAATTTCAGAGCATTGGTGGAACTAGTACTGCTAATTTCTAGGAAGTCTTGGAAGTCCTGCCACGTCTTGTAAAGAAGGATCAAGTTGCACAGCCTCAGTCAGTAAAATAATAGCGGTGCTTAAAAAAAATCTCAAGATTATTAAAAAATCTCTCTCTTACCTTCTACAGATAAATTAATTCTACATAATAATACTAATAATAGTATAGTTACTGATATTTATCACATAAAGGCATTATTAAATTACATAATATCAGCTGATTATTCATTAAAGTAATAATATGTGATCTATAATATAATTGAAAGGGCCAAAAAAAGAGAAAACTAGCAAGTTTTGTATTGGAAGTTAAGATGATGGAATGAGAGAAATTACTCTTGAAAATGCAGCTAACTAACAGTGAACAAAACAAAAAAGGGACCCAAGTAAATGCAATAACAATTACGGCATATAAAATTTACAACCCAGATTTAAAGAGTTAATTAAATTAAAGACGGTGTGGAGTCTTTCCTTTACATTAGCAAAGTGTCCCTTAAAAGGCAGAGTTCACAGCGTCATTTTCAAATGGAACACTTGGGTTTCCAGGGACCCTTGACAGCCTTTTTTAGCAATTCTGTAGGTATGGCAAGTCCAAATTTATTAACAAGAGAGATAAATTCCAATGTTGGGAATATAATTGAACAAGGTATCGACATATTCAAATGATTTTCAAGAGCCTGGTTTACTACGATGAGATAATCATCTGACACAAGGCAGTTGTAATGGGCTGTGAGGAAGTAACCCTGAGGAAGAGGAGAAAGACAACAGACGGGAGAAATCTTGGGCCAAAGCAGGAAGTTGGAGAATGCATTTCACTGGATCTCCTTCGTTCTCTTTAGGGCAAAGGCAGCGGAGGAAGGGGGCACACCCAAAGTCCAAGGCTCTTATTTCTATGGGTCCAGGACAAAGCGCATGGCCAACTTGCCGTGGGGCAAGATTGAATATTGAAGAAAATGATGGAATAGAATCATTAAAGGAGGGACAAAATGAAACGGGAATGACAAAAATTAAAATATTTTTTAAATTATTTTAAATAATTAAATTGCATTGTTGAATTGTCCTGTGGTGAGTTGGCCATGGCGAGTTGTCTCGTTCCATATTACCATAACTCTACAGGTAATAAAAGTAGTTTCAGTATTCATAACGTTTGGTGTTCACATCTGGTCTACCTCGTCGCCCCATCCACTCTGTGGGATGGATGTTGGTATCCTTAACCATAGATTTGCAACACGGGTGATGAAGAAAGTTTTAAGTGCAGACATACATTTAAACACCACATTTGTTCCTGCAGGTTCTGGAAATGTGGTTAAGCTACTTACAGCCTTGGAGATATGCACCGGAGAAACAACCACCGCCAAGCGCAGAGGCCCCACTTCGTAGTGTGTCGGAGAAATGGTGTGTCCTGGGCTGGGGCCCTTGGGGCCCCTGCAGATCTGGCCGGCTGCCTTTGCTCCAGGCACAGGGCAGGTTGGGTAGAGGAGGGAGGGAGGGTGTGCAGGGGCTGGCCCTCCAGCGGGTGGCTGGGGCAGCAATGGGTGTGGCTGCAGCTGACTTTTCAAGTCCCAGCATGAGCATGTGGGGCAGGGGGGAATCGGGGTGTTTTTCTGGCCCCCCTTCTCTCCAGCCCTGGCCGTTGCTGCTCACATGGGGGCATTGGGGCCCATGGAAGTGTCCCTCTGGTGTGACGGTCTTTCTGCAGCCTTAGTCAACTTTTCAGGTGCCAGGAAGTGCCACACCTGCTGTAACCCGGGATTGCCCTGGAGCTGGCAGGAGAGAAACCCTCTTCTCTGACTGAGCACGCCCTGCGCTGGCTGTTTTCTTAAAGGGAGCCTTTCGTCCAGGAGAACCTGCTGTTGTACACGAAGCTCTTTGTCGGCTTCCTGAACCGAGCTCTCCGCACAGACCTGGTCAGCCCCAAGAATGCCCTGATGGTGTTCAGGGTGGCCAAGGTTTTTGCTCAGCCCCACCTGGCTGAGATGGTCCAGAGAGGTAAAGAAGCACCCCCACCCCACCTTCTCTGTGGGGGAGGGCGCTTTGGGGGCTCTCCAGACCCGTTTCTGATCCGTGGTACCCCAGAGTGCCAAGCAAGAGCTTGACCCCCCGCCGGCTGCTTAGTGCTCGGAAGCAGCCCCCTTTCGTGGCGGCCAGAGGGAGCTTGCCCAGGCCTGAGGCCGGCCGGCCGTTCCCATCTCTCTCTCTGCAGCAGAGCAGCTCTTCCTGGAGGCCGACCTGAGCCTGCCCCCCCGCCAGCACCGCCTCTTCGTCAGCCCCTCGCTGGGAGGCAGCTTCCTGTCCGGCCGGGCTCCCACCACCACAGACGCCTCCTTTAAAGTGAAGAGCCACGTCTTCGGCCTGGAAGGACAGGACTTCCAGTACAAGCAGATGTTTGGGACAGACGTCAGGAACCTGGTAGGTTGGTTGGCGCTGCTGAGCGGACGGGGAAGCCCCTCCCGCGATAGAACTGCGGCCCTCCGGCATAGTTGCACCAAAGCCCCCCCCCCGGCACAGCGCCAGATTACTGGGTGATCCTCTCGTCCGCTGAGACAAGCCTGCCCTACTCCCTGCCGGCAGAGGAGGATCCCGTTCGTCAAGGATGACAGGATCCAGGGGAAGAGCCTCCTCTGCTGCAGTGTCGCTCCCCCCTCCCCCTCCTGTCCTTCCAGAGGAGCCTGAAGGCCTGGGGAGTCCGTCACCGGACCCCACCTGCTCCCCCCCCCACCCGCCTTCTTTAATTTCATATTATTGCACTTCCAGTTCATTATTATTGTTTTATTCCTTTGCTATTGTTATTTTTACATTTCTTTCTGTTTTATTGTAAGCTGCCCAGAGTAGCCCCATGGCGAGATGGGCAGCAAATAAATTCAACAATTAATAATAATAATAATAATAATAATAATGAGATGAAGACATACAGAAACGAATCATTGCTTAAGCTGGTTGTTTGGGAAGAGGTGCTGCCTCCCGGCTTCCTGCCGAAGGGGGGGGGGTCCCTTGCTCTTTGCTGGGCCTGAGGCCGGCCGTCTTCTGAGCTGCCCTGACTGCTGCTCTCCTGTCCAGGTGCTGCGACTAGCCCAGCTGATCGGCCAGGCCCAGCAGTCGGCCAGGTCCCTCTCGGACCGCTCGGCGGAGGCCAGCCCCGGCCAGTCCTTCCTCTCCTGGCTCTGGTTTGGCTCGAGCGACCTGAACGGCTCCTACCTGGGGAACGACATGGACGACATGGGGCAAGAGACTATAAGAAAAACGGATGAATACCTGGAGAAAGCCCTGGAGTATTTATGCCAGATATTCCGGGTAGGAAGCGGAGCTCTTCAGGCTCCGGCTACAGTCAGCTCCTGGCCTCGGGTTGACCCAGGCTCGCCTGCTCTAGCCCTGGGTTTGTGGGCATCCCTGGACAGGTCCGGGCTGGAGAGGTCAGCGGGACAAGAGACCTCTGGGCTTTCCTGGCCCATCCTGGGAGGGGGAGGGCTGCCCCTTCTCTGCTTCACCAGGCCATGGACACAGGCTGCAGCTGGCTAAAACATTCCAGCCGCGCGAAGCCTCCCTTGGGCTGCACTTTGTTTTTCTGGCAGCTTTTTCAGTTTAATTAAGGGATTTTGAGAAAGAACACCTTTAAAGTTGCCAACATGTATTTTCTAGAGCTGGGGTCCCCAATCCCCGGTCCGTGGACCGGTACCAGTCCGTGGCATGCCAGCAACCGGTCCACACAAACAAAGCCCCATTTGTGGGATGCAGGCAGCACACAAAACCACACACTATCTGGTCCACGGAAAAACCTTTGTCCATGGAACCGGTCCCTGGTGCCCAAAAGGTTGGGGGCCTCTGTTCTAGAGAGAGAATGATTTGTAGTAACCTCTCCATTGAGTCAGGGTCCAAATTCCCCAAACTCTTGAGATAATGGTTGGTTTTACAATTCAAAGAGGACTGATGTGAGAACCATTAAGCCTTGCGTTCAGAGGCCTCTCACATTTTCTCATGTAACAATGCAATTAATGTGTAATAGGGGTGTCTTGTTTCAATTTTTGCCAGTTGAACGAAGCCCAGCTGAGCCAGCTGATCCTGAACAGGGGAGGGGCTCCAGAGGAGAACGGGAAGAAGTTGCTGCCAGACTGCATGGAGGGCGAAAAAGGGCTAATGCTCACGCCGCTTGGGAGATACCAGGTAGGCCAGTGACCTGCTCAGGAAGTTGTGCAAAGTAGCAGTGCACATAAGAATATAAGCAGGGCCCTGATAGATTGATAGATAGGTAGTCCAGCAGGCTGTTCTCCCAGTGGCCCATCACCTGCAGAGCCTTACCAGGTAGGCCAGGCAGGAAAGACCACCAGGCCAGTTAATTCTACTTGGTTGTAAGGTTACATGAACAGAATGTTGCAAGTGACAAAGTGCAGTTCCCCTCCCACCTCCTTCTCTGTTTTGGACTGTCCTGCTTCTTCCAGGATTCCATGTCATTGGGTGACCTCTGGGAAGTGAACGTGGCTTCTCCCCTTTATCCACCACGTACACCTCATGTCTCCTCTCGTTCGCCTTCTTTCGGGACTCAAAAGCCCTTAATGTCACAGCCTCTCCTCCCAGGGAAGCTGCTCCACCCTTTGATCTCCTTACTTCTGCTCCTCTCGGCCTTCTCTCGCTCTACCAAACCTCTTCTGAGGTGAGGCAACCACAACTGCACACACAGTATTCCAGACGCGCTGCACCAGGGATTCCTGCAGGGGCGTTGTGACGCTGGCCTCTCTGCTTGCAGCCCTGTTTCCTATCCCTCCCATCGGGGGGGGAGGGGGCTTTTCTGACAGCAGATGCACCCCTGGATCAGCACCTTCTCTGAAGTGTTTACTGTTGCTCTGAGATCTGATCGTTCACTCCTAGCTCTGATCCCATCAGTTTGGAAGACTAGCTGGGATTTTGGGCACCAACCTGTATCACTTTACACTTGCCTGACATCTGCCATTTTGACTTCCACTTCCCAACAGGGAGAGATCCCTCTGGAGCTGTTCGTGGTCCCTTATTGTCTTTACCACCCTAAACAATTTAGCTTCATCAACAAACTTGGCCACTCCCAAGTAATTTGTGAATAGGTTGAAAGGCGCCATTCAAAATGTCCATTTGTCCCTCTCTTGGTTTGCTAGTCACCAGCCACTTGCTTACCTGCCATTGTCTTCCGTGGCTGTTAAGCTTCCTGGGAAGATGAGAATCTTTATTAAAGGCTTCTTGAAAACTTAAGTCAGTGATGCCTAGTAGCTCATCCTTATCCACATGTTTAATAACACCCTCAGAAACGGCTAGTAGTTTAGTTAAGACAGTGAAGGTGTTCTGGAGCGTAGTCCACAGATGCAACGGGGCTAGGGTGGTCCTAAGCTGCATTAACAGAGGGATGGAATCGGGAGCACATGAAGTGCTAGTACTGGGTTGCAAAGCCTTGGTAAGGCCACACTTGGAATGCTGCATCCAGTTTTGGTCACCGTGATATGAAAAAGATGCTGAGACTTTGGAAAAAGTACAGAGAAGAGCAACAAAGATGATTATGGAACTGAAGGCTAAAGCATATGAAGAAAGGTTGCAGGAACTGGCTATGTCTGGTCTAGTGAAAAGAAGGACTAGGGGTGATATCAGAGCAGTGTTCCAATATCAGAGGGGCTGCCACAAAGAAGAGGGGGTCAACCTATTTTCCCAAGCACCAGAAGGCAAGACAAGAAACAATGCATGGAAACTAAACAAGGAGAGAACCAACTTAGAACTAAGGAGGAATTTCCTGACAGAACAATTAACCAGTGGAACTGCTTGCCTTCAGAAGTTGTGGGTGCTCCATCACTGGAGGCTTTTAAGAAAAGATTGGACAGTCATTTGTCTGAAATGGTCTAGGGTTCCCTGCTTGAGAGCTAGCTTGGAGCTTGGAACTAGAAGATCTCCAAGGACCCTTCCAACTCTATTATTCTGTATTTAGTAATTTATTGTTTATAGCAATTTCCACTATGTTCTTGGAACAGATGTTAATCAAACAGGACTAAAAACAATTGTCTCCCCCCATGAGCCAATTCTTAAAAGTTTGAGTTCCCTTCTGGTCTTCAATTAGAGAGGCTCAGTAGAGGCAGGTTGCGTGTGTTAGTTGGGAAGTCCACAATCTCGGCTTTCAACTCCTTAATAACTCTTAGTGGGTGCCTTCAGAGCCTGGTGAGGTGTTGGTGTTCAGTTTGTCACTAAGGCCAAGCGCGTTTCCTCTTGTTGCACTCTACGGCTCAGTTCCTCTGATTTCATCCCCGAGGATGGAGTCACATTTCCTTTTTTCAAAAATGATTTGTTTTATGTTCCTGGTAAAATTAATACATTTATTGGTAAGTAAGTAGGTCTCAGCATCTTTTTCATATCACGGTGACCAAAACTGGATGCAGCATTCCAAATGTGGCCTTACCAAGGCTTTGTTACATTAAAATGGCTCAAGAACAAATGTAAGAAAGAAGAAAATGACATACAGTTTGACATTTCATGGGAAGCCAATTATTCAGAAAAGTGTTTTCCAGCATATTATCATGTCAGCCAGAAATTTGGCTACCACCAGAAATACCAGGAGCCCAAAGTCAGCTGAGAGAACCCTTGAATATACATGGTTTAAACATTCTGGTTGAAAAACATATAAAGATTTGTCTCAAATCAGTATACCGTCCACAAACTGTAAGTTTCTGTGGTTTACAATAACTTTTATCAGAGCTCAATATCGTCTTGGAACTGAGTTATTTTCGCACTTCTGCTGGTACAGATATCTGCACACACATAAAACACTGTTGAAGGGTGAAGAAAGCAGGAGATGTAAAGAAAACAAAACATGGTGAATCATGATGAGTTAGAGCTTTGCTGTGGGAGAGAAGATGGCCTTGCTCCTTATCCAGGACACTGGCTGGCTGTTTTCCCGTGGTCAGAGAAGGCGGGGGGTCAGTAACCTGTGCTGTTTGATGGAAGGCTATTTTGTTGGAGATTTGAGGTTGCTTTATAGGGAGATTTTGAAAGTCATTTTTTAAATAATTTCACTGGAATAATTAGGAAAAACCTGTGTGAGGAGGATGTAATTAATTCACACAGTTGTCAAGCTCAGCTGGAAGGTTGAGTTGCAGCACCACTCCTACAGGTTCTCTCCGAGATAGACGATGGGTCCAGAACTGCTGGCTTTTTGTCTCGGTCTCACGATCCAAGGCTTTCCTTCTCACACTAGATCATCAATGGCCTGCGTAGGTTCCAGATAGAGTACCAGGGAGACCCGGAGCTTCAGCCAATCCGAAGTTACGAAAGCACCACCCTCGTCCGTCTGTTTTTCCGGCTGTCTTTGGCCATTAACGAACGCGTAAGTGAACCTCTCGGCTCCCTTCTTCCCTTTGCCTTCACATTCCGAGCGCCTCCAGACTCGCCACCAGGGTCTAGATGCCGGAGTAGATCTAGATCAGGCTGGCATCGCCTCATGAGGACTAGAAGCCCGTGGCGTGTTGGACAAGGCCACAGGACTAGGACAGTGCTCTTTTTGGCTAAGCAATTTGCCGTGGCAGCAAATTCTGTGATTAGCCATCCCTGAGGGAGGGTGGGGTCCGTTTGGCTTTCACGCTTGTGACTTCAATCTCATTTCCCTCATCTTGTGTTGATTTCACCTTGGTCCCTTCTAGTTTGGAAGCCAGATGGAGAGGCTCTGTGCCAGAGAAGACTTCCTTGGCAGTTTCTGCCGCTATCACCTGACTAACCCCTCCCTGCTGACCAAGGCCCAGCGCAGCCCACACACCAAGTGGCATGTGGGGCAGATTCAGCAGCCGAGAGTCAGCCTGAGGTTTCTGGCCAGCTACAGGGCGCTCTTGTCCATGCTGATAGTTTACTTCATGGCGTCCTGGTTCTGCCTCGGGCCAGCGGCCTGCACCTTCCTCCTCCTCTTGGGATACTTTCTCTTTGCCTGCGGGATGACCATTTTGACTGAGAAAAGGCAGCTTCATTGACAGCAGAAGGCCCAAGCAAGCCCTACCTTCAGCTGGGTGTGCAGACTCTCCTGGGTGCTGAAGAACGTCTGTTTAACCGCACATTCAGAGGATGTAATTCTATCTGTCAGACTGTTGCTATGTATACATTCTATTTTGATAAAGGTGTTTTTTAAAAAACAACAACAACCCAACAGCACGGCCTTGGGAGATTCCTGGTGGCAGGGGAAGCCGAAAGAAGCAGGGCCCGAGCCACTCTGGCGTCCCCGGTATGGCAAGGCTGCTTGGGCTATGCCAGCTTCTGCAGCCGGGCCCCAATCCAGTGCCCAGGGCAGCCAGCTGTTGCATCAGTCTCCTTGCAGCCTTCCAGCTTGGCAGGCTTCATTTTGCAGTTTGAGGACCCGTTCACTTGTGCAAGCAGTGCCTTGGATTGTAATATAATGTTGGGGTGCTTTGCTGAATTGTGGGGTCCAGCTGTCAGCTGTCCCAACTTGGTCAGTTAGAAAAGGAAAACTCTTAGGCCCATAGGTATACTTTACTAAAGCCAAGCAGTTGTTTTGGGAAACAGTTCCTGTCCCTGCAGCTGGCCTTCCTCTCTTGTCCTTGAAGCAGCTGGATTTTCTCATGGGACGGTCCGAGGTTTGGTTTCATTTCCTCATGCTATCTCCTGGCAACCCTCCCTCTCATACACCCAATGCCCTCCCCCCTTTTAATGGCAGGCTGCCGACAGCAAGCAAGCAAGGTGCAGCGTAGCGTAAGGGCACCCTGACACCAGCCCTCATTCATCATAAGGGGAGGGGGCTGAACGAACAGAAAATAGTGACTGAAAAAGTGGCAAACCATGGTTCTGAGGACCAGGTGGATGCAAAACAGTGATCATAAGTGATCATTTTATTACCCAATTTCTAGGCTTCTCTTTGTAGCCTAAGGCCAGCGGGCAAGGTGTGACAACAGCACCCCCTCTGCACCCCCATACATGGAGAAATTTAAGGTTTGACTGCCCGATGGAGAGTCTTGTTCTCCCGTCTAAAGGCTAAGAAGGAAAGCTTCCTGCCCCCCCATCCCTGCCCTGTTAGTTCCATGGAAGTTGCACAAACTGCCTTCGCAGGTCTAAAGTGAGTCAAACAATCCTACCTGGAGCAGGGCATCCCAAAGGGCTAAGTGGGAGGGGCCACAGAAGTAGCCAACTCCATGAATTGAAAGCCTTGATGAGGGGCGACTGCGGAGTTGGCCTCCGCCTTCCCGTCGGCACCTGGCCACACACCTGCATTAATGGGGGTCTCCAAAGGGGCTGCTCAAAGTAAGGTCTGTTGCGCTGGCCCAGCCTGGGGATGTCCACGGAATGTCCGGCTGAAAGAGGCCAGGAAGGAGCAGAGTCGGGAGCGTCCTTGGATGATGGAGCTGCCCTTCCAGGGGGGACCACGGGGCCGGAGTTGGGGCTTCCGAAGAGCCAGGGGGGTTCTGAGCAGCCCCTTTTCCCCTCCGCCCCCGCCTTCCGTCGGGCCAAGGCTGCAGATGGACGCCCAGGCCGCCACCGCCTCGTGCAGTCCCGCCAGGAGTTTTCGGAGTGGGGAACTCTCGGCCGGGAAAGGGAAGCCGAGGGCCGCTGGCTGGGGGAACGGGGGCCTCGGGCTCCTCCCCTGCCCCCACCGCCGCCTCTCCCTCCTCCAGCGCGCGGCGGCCTCGGCTGGGCCAGGCGGGAGCCGGGCGAGCGGGCAGCCCTCCCGGCCGAGGGGCCCCGGCCCCGCTGCCACCCGCGCTCCTCTCGGGAGGGGCCGCAAGGGCCGCGCCAGTCCCGGGCGCCCCCGCGGGGAGAGCGCGCGCGCGCGGGGGCGGCCCCTCCCCGGAGACCCCGCGCGCGTCCGGTCTCCTTGGCGACGGGGACGCGGCGGCGGCCGGGCGAGCGAGCGAGCGAGGCTCGAGCGGCCCTGCTCGGCTTCCCCGCGATGCGCCCCGGGCACTGGTAGCGCATGCAGGGCTCGGGCTTCCCGCCGCTGGGCCACCTGCCGCACTGGCCGCGCGCGGGGCAGACGGAGCGGCCCGGCTGGCCTTTCGCGCCCGGCCCGGCCGACGCCCCCCCGCCGCCCACGCCCTCCCCGAGGCGGGCGGCCCCCGAGCTGGAGCGCAGCCTGCAGTTCCTGCAGCAGCAACACGGCGAGACGCTCCGGCAGCTGCACCAGGAGATCGACCGGCTGAAGCGGCGCAACCAGGGTGCGGGAGGGGGAGGGGAGGGGAGGGGCGGGGCCGCCTCGACCCCCCCCCCCTCCGCCCTGACCACGCCCTCTCCGCCCTCTCTCCTCGCAGATCTGCAGTACCGGCTCATCATGCAGCCGCTGCTCCAGCAGGCAGGTGGGCGAGCGGGCCGGGGGCCGGCCGGGCGGGCGCTGGGCGGGGCGGGGCGCGGCCGGCGGGCGGGCGCGGGGCCTCCCGGAGCGCCCCCTCGCCTCTCCTGCCTCTCGCCAGGCTTCCTCCCCGCGGAGGGCGAAGGCGCCTCTGCTCGCCGGGACAAGGCGAAGCGGGCCGGCGGCGGCCCCGGCGAGTTGCCGGGGCGCCCGGAAGGTAGGTGGGGCGGTTTCCCGGGAGGGGCTCCTGGCGGCGCGGCCCGCTGCCTTCAGCCCGGGGGCCGCCGGGAGGCCAGCCGGTAAGTAGCTCGGAGAGGCGACGGGAGGCCCCGCGGGGCGCCTGCGGGCCAGAGCCGGACCCGAGTGAGGCGACCCGGCTGGAGCGTCTCTCGGCGGCGGCGGCTCCCTCGAGGAACTCCCGGGGCAGCTCGCTCGGCCGGACGCCGCGAGAGAAGCCGCCGCGGAACAGCGTCGCTCCGGGCTCTGATTCGGCCTCGCGGGCAGCTGGCGAAGGTGCCGCGTCCCTTCTGGCTCTCCACCGCTCGGCCTTCCTCGGGACGGGCCGCCCAGGAGCTCCGGGCCGTCGGATGCCTTCGCGCCCGGAGCCGGGCCGGCCGGAGCCCGCTTCCCCTCGGCCCGGCCGGCTGACCGGTGGAAGGAAGGGCCGGTCCCGCCGGAGGCCGCAGAGGGCTTGGCGGGCAGCGGCCTTTGCCCCGCCTCGGTTGCCACCCCTGCCCGGGTTTGCGAGCGGGCGCCGCGGCGTCTCCCTCCTGTTGCAGATGCGGAGTCCCCGGAGCAGAAGGCCGGCGAAGGCGAGCCCCTGGCCGAAGAGGAGGCGGCCCCGGAGGGGAGCCCCGAGTGGGAGAGGGACGCCGACGGCCTCAGTCCGGCGCCTCGGGCGTCGGCGGTGGCGGCAGCCCCAGGCAGGTGGGAGAGCCCAGCCGGCCGCGCCGTTTCTGCCCCGGTGCGAAAGCGGCCGCCTCTCTCCGTGCGCCGATGAGCAGAGGAAGGGGAGAGGCTCTGCTGGCCGGTCCGGAGCCGATTACACCCCCGCGTTCCTCCCTGGGGGGGGGGGGGAATTGGCCCCGCTGCCCCTCCGGAGTCCCCCAAGCCCCCGAATCGGCTTTGCACTACCTGCTGACCCGGGTGGCCGGGCAGTCGTAAGAGAGCTCTTGTTCCGTGTTGAACTTCTGAAGTCCGGCTTCGTTACGTGTGAACCGAGGCTTCCGTGCAAGCCTTGTGTAGGCTGCTGGTCAAGATGTGCTCGCAATCCCTCGGTTGGCAGAAAAGCCCCCCCCCCCGGCTGCTTCCGGCTCTTCGAGTGGAGCTGGGGGGGGGGCGACTGGTAATTCCAGGAGGGTGTTTTTGTTTTTGCCTTTTTTGATTATGAAAAACAAAGAGAAATATACACAAAGTTACAAAGAAGAAACAGAGAAACATATATTCACATATAAAGGCATCTCAGTGAATGGAAGCCATAGTTCATCATAATCATCCATAGCTGATCCAACACGTTCTGCAGACCGTTGAGTAATTGGAGCAATGTACTAGGGTTGATTGCAAAATATTGCCTCTACTGCCATTATCTTAATCAGGAATATTTTAATACATAAACAGGAAAATAGCCCTTATAAATTAGCTTTTTTCCTTGCATTTATTTCTCTATAGAGTCACCTCCATTCACTACACATTTCTGCCACTGATGGTCTCTTAAAACCATCACAAAGGAACTCCACCCTTTGTCTTTTCAACCAGCCTCTTTCCTTTTGTTCATTCAAGTCCAGTAGATACCCAGGAAGGGTTCCTTCCATTCTGAGAACAGGTGGAAGTCTCATGGTGCCAGGTTTGTGCTGTGTGGTGGATGGAGGAAGCCAGTGAGATGCAAGTTTGTGTCTTCGGTGGCTCACACCAGGTGTGAGGCCTGGCATTGTGTGGCAGCAAAATTAACTTTCCTTTGCAAACTCCTCTTAACCATTATTTCAAAGTTTTTAGCCTTACATATAGAACTCTGAGCTGATAGAGATGTCGGATTCAGGGAATTCATGTGATAAACACCATCTACATTCTCAATAAGTAGAACCCTGAATTTTCCTGCCAAATTTCCTGGACTGTGAATTCTCCCCCCCCCCTTACATGAAGTTTTGTGATGAAATTCCATGGACCTGCCCTTTGTGGGTCCTAACAACAATCCCTTGTTTTGTCGGCTGTTATGATGCTGTGAGGAAATTTCTCACCTTCATTTTTATAATGTGACAATTGCTCACTTCAAGCTCTCATTTCTGTCATCTATGTGGGAGCAACTCAAATGCACAAACCTCCCAATACTCAAGAACATTAATAACAAGACCTGTAAATTCCCATGCAATCCCAAGCTTGAGAACAGATTCCCTTTGAATGATTTCCTGAATCAGTTCATGACCCTTTCTCATGTGAAACTGATAAGTTGCTGTCAGATTATCTACTTCATTCTTTTTCAAACCAATAAATTCTTGGTTCACCATCTTTGCTGTCTTGGCTCAGAGGGGAAGTGGATTCATGTCCTCACCATAAGCAACCTGCATTCAGTGATGAATTTTAGTTGGGGGCGCTCCGACATCCAATCCTGGCATGTTGCTTAAACTCTCACCGTAGGCTTCCATTCCACAGACGGGAGCAATCACACCTTTTCTCCCAACAACTGCAAGGGAAGAACTGCCTGGAGATAAATCTCTTCCTATATTGAATAAATGCATGGAATATTACGCAGAAATGGGAGTAACTACAGGATAAGGACTGATTTCCAACAATTTGACAAATTGCTCGAGCCTGGAGCTAAACAACTCCAAGATACCTTTTGTCCAAGTAGACATTATCTACTCTCTACTAAAGTTTTTGCTACCGTCAGGGTTTTGTTTGTTAACACTTCTTTTCACTGTCCAGGCAAAATAGGAATCCCTCATTTTTCATTGCATTCAGCCATTAAAAGCTCTCTATCTCCCATAGATTCTTCTGAAGGGTAATTGTAGGTTATCAAAGGATTTAATTGCCACTTGGAGTAGGTTAGGCTTTTGGAAGGCTGAAAATTATGCATATTCCAACTAAGATGCCTGGAGATGTTGTAATGGCCAATAGTGGGCAAGCATTTGTCCTTTGCAGCAGAAAATGAGAAAAGCACAATCGTTCTCAAAATCAATCCACAGCTTAAACCCATCTTCTATCCAGATCTTCCATGTATTCATTTTTAAAATTATTTCTGAAATGTAGGTTAGTTCGCCTGTGGCATCAACTTAGGTTGGGAAAAGAAGATCAAAAGTGCTTTTCTGGAAGTCATGGAATCATTGTAATGATAAGAAGACCTTTGAAACCCATTATACTTGCATTCCAAGAGTCTATTTAACATGCCACATATGAATGTTTTGGAGGAGGCCCAGAAGAAAAATTTCAACTAAGCAGATTGTCCCAAATTTAGTCCTAGCCAACAGATGTGGCTAACAAATATACAGTAAGATTTGATATACAGTAAGATTTGAAAAACATCTAATTGACAAGATTTGGAAACATCTAATAGACAGGTGCATCTTTTAAAAATGTCTTTGGAATTGAAGTTCCTCACTGGAATTTATGAAACAAATATCTGAATTTAAATTTGAAAGTATATTGTGTATGTGTGTATGTATACACACAACTTGCATGTCATATATAATATTCTTGGGCAGGGGTAGGCAACCTTGGCTCTTTTATGACTCGTGGACTTCAACTCCCAGAATTCCTGAGCCAGCCATGCTGAGGGGAAAGGGAGAGGTTTCCAAGCTGAGCCATGCTGGCTCAGGAATTTTGGGAGTTGAAGTCCACGAGTCATAAAAGAGCCAAGGTTGCCTACCCCTGTAATCTAGGGAATACATTCTTTCTACTAAACTTGCCCCAAGGTTTAAAGACTGACATCTCTGATCTAGAAATCTCTTTACATACTGTATTCATATTTTAAATTATTAAATGATTTTGTGTGATGGGAGATTGGAGTCACATTCTACCTAGATCATTCTTATTGGTTCTCATCTAAATTTGATTAGATTTAATTTTTAATTTAAGCCCTCTTTTCTGGCAATAGAAGAAAACAAGAGAAATAATTGTATTTATTTAAGCTCCTGGTTTTTTTTTAATGTGGGAATGTTATTAACCTTTAGTTTTTACAGTTTAACACAAGAGTGTTGTGTTCTGTTGTCCACATTTGTAATGACTTGAGCTTTTTGTGATAAAGGGAGTGATGGTGACCGGCATTCCTTTTAGAGGGTCTGCTTTTCAGAGTCCTGACTTTGAGAGCCTTGTGGAGGCTGTGCTCGACTCTTTCCAGCGCTAATCCTGCCCTGCCTGGCATTGCAGAGACGTGGCCGTCTGCGAGCGGAGGATGTCACCCCTGTCTCTGCCTCGTCCCTCGGCAAGCCAGAGCAGGGCTGGAGACGTGAGAATCCCGGTTGCGTCGTCCAACCCCTTCTTGGTGAACGTGCTGCCTTCCTACATGCGGAAGCCCCCCAGCCTGGAGGAATGTGAGGTGGTGATTCGCCAGCTGTGGAACATTAACCACATGCAGATGCAAGAGGTGAGGCCTTTGCTCACTGGGGGTGCCAAAGATGCCCTGGGCAGGGCTCAGGGAGGGCTCTACAAGAGCCATTTTCTCCTCTCTTCCCGCAGCTGATGTACTTGAGATCATGCCTGGATGATATACACAAGACCAAAAGAATTCCTGAAGATTACATGTTAGCCGGTCAACTTGGGTAAGCCGGTTTCATAGCTGAAGGTTGAAAGGTCCGGCAGAGACTTTTTTCTGGAGCCAAGGGAGAGTCTGAAATCAGCATTGTGCAATTACTCCCCCCCCTCAACTGACAGGGCTGATTGGTAAATGTCAAATTACCTTCTCAAATTTTAGAAAATATTTGTTTTCCTCACAGTCTCAGGTTTTAAGAAGACCTCCGTGATCTCTGACTCTCCAGGGGTTTTTCCAGGGTCCTGAATGTGACACTGAAGAAAATGGGATCACTTCTCAAGCAAGAAAAGTTAAATGCCACATTTACTGGCCCCGTAACTGATTCTGCTCTGCTTCACCGAGTCCCACAGAATCGACCTGATTTGCTTATGTTCTGGCCCAGTGGTGGCGAACCTATGGCACGGGTGCCAGAGGAGGCACTCAAGAGCCCTCTCTGTGGGCACCCGCACCATGCCCCAGAGATGGCAACCATCCCTCTTCAAGCAGCCACCCGCTAACTTGCCGAGGTCCCACATGGCCAGATGCATCCCAGCACAGCTGGTTTCCCTCCCCCCCATCCCATCCCTCCTGGCCTCGCATGCTCTCCTTTTCCCAGGCACGACCCACTGCATCGCCTCCTCAGCTCAGTTGGCTGGCCATCGAGCTCAGAGGCGGCTTCTCTGAACTGCTGGCAGCGGGCTACGGAGCCCTAGAGTGCGCCGGTTGAGGGGCCAGCAGGCTGTGGCTGCTGACAGACACTGTTGGCCCCCATGCACTCGCTGGCCTCTGTGTGCGGGGGCCGATGCTGTCAGGCAGCAGCCCCTGCATCGCCTTGCCCTGCAACAATGGCACCCCCGCCCTGCCTCGCTTTGCCTGGCCTCGCCCCGCAGGACGAGCCTCCTGCCCACCGCCCCACCTGCCAGAGACCCCCTGGATCTCCCCCAACCCTGTCCGGCCCCCACAGGAGGAACATCGAGGTGACCACGCCCACCTTGGCCACACCCACCCATTCTGCCATGACCACCCAGTGGGCCATGCCCACCTGGCACCCAGCGATAAATAAGTGGGTTTTGGGTTGCAGTTTGGGCACTCGGTCTCTAAAAGGTTTGCCATCACTGTTCTGGCCTGTTCAACCCTCCCTGGTCCTAGTTCAGGACTCTCGTTCTTGGACTGGGAGGGAGAGGCTGGCCTAGACGCCCCCGTCAGGGAAATCCCTGGCCAAGGAGAGGCTGGAACTGGATCCACCCTCCTAGTCCAGCCTCTTCACCACTGCCCTTCCCACCTGGCTCTTGTGTTGGAGCCGAGCAGCCTAGACACACCTTGTGAGCTCCAGTTGTTAAGAGTTAAGGATCCCACTGGATCATGCTGGCACTCTCATAGTAATTTCCACTGGACCTTGGAAAAATACGGCCACGGGATTCTCTTCCTGGGATTGGTTTGGTGATAGTGGGGTGAAAAGGCAAAGATTGGGTTCTGCCCACTTTGATGTCAGGTTCAGGGCAGGGCACACACACAATGCATGGGCTTCTTTGTAAAGGACACTCAATGATTGTTAGCTTGTCGTCTTGATTTGTTAGTGATTGTGAAGTTGTGGTTGAGGGAAGAACGTGCCCCCTCCCCAGCCCACCTGAGCCTCTGCAGCCCCTTGGTCTCTGGCATTCTCTTTGCTGGCTCTTTGAACAAGAGCCAAGGCCGACCACAGGCTCCCTTCAGCTGGCTGGCTGGAACTCTGTGCCAAGGGGCCAGGCAAGGCTTCCGGGCCAAAACCCTTCGGCGGGCGGCCTCCCTTTGGGGAACTTATCCGAGCCCTTTCGTTTAGGAGCCAGGAGAGCACGAAGTTACCCAGAGTGAGGAACGCCCCGAAGAAATGGTAAGCAGGCTTTCTAGCTTTACACAAGCCCCTTTTAATACCCCCCCCCCTTAATTAGTATTATGAAATTAAAATTCTGCACTGCACACCTGAAATATCTCAGTTCAGCAACAGAAATGCTTCCAAGTTCTGGTCTTTACGTGTAGAAAAATACCAAAGGCAGACAATTAAGATCATAGA
This sequence comes from Azemiops feae, assembly GCA_023970755.1. Lineage (NCBI taxonomy): Eukaryota > Metazoa > Chordata > Lepidosauria > Squamata > Viperidae > Azemiops > Azemiops feae. The sequence goes on along the minus strand of JALGBA010000352.1, from coordinate 1,069,280 downwards.
AAAACATCCAAATCTGTTTTGCCTACATCTGGGCAAGACAAAACACGGCGCTTTGCCTTCTGCCTCTTGAAAAAAATAATTTGGAACTTTTAAAAAACTTCAGACCTTAAAATAACGGAGAAAGTTTGAAATGGAGCTGGGTTGCCTGTTTGGAAGTGTACGCTTGGTCTGCACAGCTGAAAGCAGCTTTTGACAAAGTCTGTTGCTTTCCTGGTCCAATCAGCATATTCCAAAACATGTTAATGCTGACATCAACCCATTATTCTTGATGTAACCCCAATAAAAATGTATTTTTGAGCATTTTCCCTTTGTTGGCTGCAACAAGAGAATAGCTGCTTTTGCTTGAAAATTGAGTCCCTTAAGGAAAGCGCCTCCCTTGAAGTCTCCCCTCGGCCCTCAACAGGCCCGCTGCTTTGTTTTCCAGCCGGATCCTGACCCCGCTGCCTGCTGCCGAAAGAGCCGTGCTGCCCGCCCTGAAGCAGACGCTGGGGAACGCCTTTGCCGAGAGGCAGAAGCGAGCACAAGCCGTTCAGAGGAACAGGCTGCACAGGACCGCCCTGTAGCCGGGGAACTCCTGGATGCTGCCCCTGGGACCGCCGTTCAGAGCCCCTCAGGCCGTTTCTCAGGCCTTTTCCCCCTCACCTGATTTTTGTTAGACTTTGTATGTATGCCGGCTTTCATGCTCACTACACTGCAGAAAGCCACCGTTATAGTGCTTAAGACGGGTTTGCCTTCAAAAGCAGCGGTTTACTCTGCCTTTAATACCACAGTTGGAGCTTGGAGGCCCAATACAGGCAAGCCTGCTTAGATCAAAGGGATTTGTGAAAATACAAGCCTGGGTTGGCAAAAAAGCATGGATGTTAAATACTGTAACAATAGATTTATTACAATAAAACAAATGCAATGATTCGTGTCTGAAAGGTTGCACCTGTTGTACTACAATTAATCAGCATCCTGCAAAGTAATTACTTGAAAATCTTCAAAATGGCAGAGTGCGCAGAGATTGACAGAAGAGGCGGCATCCGGGGTGCCGCCTTAACAATGCCAACATTCAAAAAGGCTGCCAAGGCGGGGAATGGGGTGTCCAAACAGTCCAGTTCCTGAAACTGAAATCGCAGAAACATCAACTTGAGTATTAAAAGCCGGAGGTCCCGATCCCTGGTAGAGCCCCGCCGGCCCCCACTTGATGCCTTGTGAGAAGCAGAGCGCAGGGGGTCCTCCTGCCGACTGAGGGCACGGCTGGCATCTCTCCACGAGGGGGGCTCCTGGGACCCGGCTTGCTTTCCACAAACTCTTCTCTGCAAAGGCATTTTTAACCCTCCCCTGAAAACTGGACATTCCCGTAGGCCTCAAGAGCCTGGCCAGGCGCCAAGGCAGAAGCAGCGCAAGCAGGAAGGCCAGCTCTGAGCCCACAGAGGCTCTTGTTTCCGGTGCCCGACCAGCCGGTCAAGCGGCCGACAAGCAGGCCTGCCGGATGCTCTGGGCCCAGGTGTGGAGGAGGGCGGTGACCGAGTGCTTGTCCGGCAGCTGCAACAACTTGGACATCATGTAGCGATACACCGACTGCAGGAAAGGGTTTGCTTCTGCAAAGGGAGACAACATTGCAAGAAGAGGCACAATGAAAGGCTGAATAATGCCCTGAATAATCGGGAGGAGAGAAAGGTTTTTCTTCCTCTTATCACTTCCTTCTTTAAAAACGAAGCATTAATCTCTGGAAGCAATTTCTTTGCCCAACCTGCTCTCTGCCCCCCTCAGCTTCTCCCCCCCCCCATCATACAGATTCTGAAAGGTCTTTGGCTCAACAGTGTGATTCCCGGATTCCCCTCCCCCCCCCCGGCTTAGGGGAGAACAGGAGGGTTCGGAGCAGCTGAGCTCAGAAGGGCCCCCAACACCCTACCGTATTGCTGAGGGTTGTCAATCCAGAGGGGGCTCTGGTCCGGGTAGTCGGCCGGGACGCTGAGCTGCAGCGGAGGAACGCTGGGAAGGTTCTTGTCATCTGGAACCAGATGTGCCATTTGTTTTTTGGGGGGAATCTTGCAAAAACAACCTGAAAGCTTTTTTGCACATCAGTCAAAAGTGCCAACCCTTCTTTCCTACTCCACTGTCCCCAAGTCCCCTTTGGCCTCAGCTGCCGCCCCTGCTGGGCACCGACTGGCACTTGGGGGGTCAGACCCTGCAGTGGGTCCACCCCGAAGGCCGCCGTCTTCGCCACTCACCTATCTTGCATATGAGATGGACTGTGCCATTGTTGCTGCAGTGGGCGGGATCGAGGTTGACTAGGAACTTGGGGTTTAATCTCGCCACCTCCCCTTGCAGCACGTTGGGGATGGTCTGCCTCTCATCATCTTCGTACTTCCGCTTCCGAGGGGACGGCGCCGGAGCCCTGGGCAACGAGAGGGCCATCCAGGCAGCCAAGCGTTTATGACTGCCTCAGGGTATCAGGGTAGTCCTCAACTTATAACAGTTCATTTAGTGACCTTTCTAAGTTGCAACAGCACTGAAAAAAGTGACTCGGGACCTTTCTTCACACTTATGACCAAAGCAGCCTCCCCAGGGTCACGTGATTTAAATTCGGACGCTTGGCAACATATTTATGACGGTCGCAGGGTCCCGGGGTCGTGTGATCCCCTTTTGCGACCTCCTTACAAGCAAAGTCAATGGAAAAGCTGGATTCACTTAACAACCATGTTACTAATTTAACAACTGCAATGATTCACTCAACAACTATGACTAGAAAGGTCATAAAATGAGGCAAAAGTCACAACAACTGTCTCACTTAGCAACAGAAATGTTGGGTTCAATTGTGGATGTAAGTTGAGGACCATCTGTAAACACAATTAAGCAAACTTGATTTTTATTTTTCTTATTTTTAATTAAGACAAGGGAGGGCGTAACAGGACATGTTTTAGATCACATTTATGCAAAAATATGGCAAATCCCAAGAGGTCCCCAAACGCTTAAGCCCCGCTGCGCTTCCCGAAACCTTCCCCCCCCCCCGTCCTTCAAGAGTCAAACAGTAACACCTACATGATTGGGGGGCCATGGATGGCGGTCACGGCCGGCATGAAAGTTCGATACAGGGAATGATTGAAGACTGGCGAGCGGATATTGGCAAGGACAGCATCCAGCAACGGTTGGCACAAATACTGCTGCTTTGTGGGAGGCACTGCAGGGGGAGGAGGGGTGGGCTGGCATACAACAGAGACACCAATTACCTGCGCGTGAACCAAGCACCTTTGTTGCTACCTCTATCTGCTCAGGTCCTAAACTTGGCAAAAAGTCACAAAGAAGATGGCAATTGAAATGCCAAGTCTGTTTCTTGACCATCTTTCTAGTGATTTAAGTTCAGATACTCTCTGGAGACCCGTTTTTCCCACCCGTGTCAGCACAAAAGAGAGTAACTAGGATCAGAACGGGAGTCTTTCCAATCCGGTGCTTTTCTACCGGTTGCCTCAGCTGCCGGCCCCTCTCGGCTCGGCTCTGGGCCGACCAATCCCTGCCTGCCTGGCTCCCTTCACCTGCCGTCTCCTGCACAACCTGCCCCCTGCTCAGCATCGAGAACTCAAGGCTCAGACCCTGCTTAGCCACCGTTTTTTCACCTGCAACTTCAGGTCCTCACTGAAGTGCAGAATCCGAGGCTCTGAGGAACGTGCAGGCTGCCACATTACGGGATATCAGAAAGGTGAGAAAATCCTCCTCCCTTCACTTACCACGGCCATGTCGTTCTTGAGCTTCTCCAGAGCAATTTCACATTTCTGCAAAGTTTTCAGAGGACAGCTAAGAAGGAAAGAAGCGACTCTCAGGCTTCCCTCTCGGGGGAAACGGGAGCGCAGAGACGTTCCTTGCATCAGCTCGGCCAAAGCCACTAGCCGGATGCTTGGCTGGCCGTCTCCAGGGAAGTGAATGCGGCCCCTGCTTCTCTGCATGCAGGTGGGGCCAGGAAGAACAAAAGCTGCAATGGGGGTGCTAGTTGCTGAGAACACCTGTGTGACGCTGTGACCGACCGGACAGTGGAGGCTGGTGGTGGTGAGGAGCAGGTGGAAAGCCCAGCAGAAGAATAGAGCCGCCCCCCCCCCCACGAGGTTCATTGCAAGAGGAAAGCAGCAGAGACTCCCAGAGGGAAACATGCAACCACCTAAGGATTTACCGCTTCTTAGGATCCGTCAGAATGTCCAGCAGACTCTTCATCTTGCTTAGGTCCTTCTTCCTGTCTGAAGGGAAAAAGGCAGGGAGGCCCAACCCGGTCAGAACAAAGCAAGGGGGGCCATGCGCGATCTATTTAGTGGCCGTTTAGTCCTTTTCCTTCACTGAGGAACTCAGAAAGAAAATGTAAAATTACCCCAAACACAACAGCAGTCAAAACACAACCCCACCCTCGACGGCCTGGCTTTAAAGAGAAAACCCGCCAGCTCAGCCAGCTCAAAAGATCAGTTCTTCAAGGGGACTGAGGAGACCTCCTTTGGCTGCCAGCCAAGATGGTGAAGAAGCCAAATTTAATATCCAAGTTTGTGAGGGCACAACTGCAAGAATGCCCATTATAATAAAATTGTAAAAGGTTGCGACAAAGAAAAAGGGACAAAGTGGTGGCTGAACAGCAGTCAACAGAGTCTTACATGAACCAGTTTCCAGGTCAGAAAAAGCAGCCTAGAAAGCTGCCTTATTTACGACTCTTTTCAGCCGCAGCTGGCACGAAAGACGCCCCCCTCCTCCCTGCCACGCGGGGGCCAAGATGGCTGCAAGAGGCTGGTGGCTCCTTCGTGGGACCTTGTGCACATCCACAGTCCCGGAATGCGCCCCTGCAGCTCACCAGCTTCTTCCTCTTAACTTCCCAAGCTGAACAGTATCTGACAATGAAACGGGACATGGCTGGTCCCAAGTAAGGATCTGGGATCTCAGATCACTGGCAGATGCTCCCAAGGCCCGTGTGCACCCAGGGACTCTTCAGTGGCTGTTGAGGAGCAGCCTCACATCCTGCCCAGAGACCCCTATGACAACTGACTCCAACCCACACATGTGCGGGGTGGGTGGGTGGGGGGTTCAGCTGTTCTTCTCTCATCCTTCTGGACTTCTAGTGGAGAAATGTCAGACTGAGCGGCTCCCTTGGAAAGGGAGAGGTCTCCCCCCCCCCCCAGCTGACCCGGGGCTCAGGTAGGACTCTTGCAGTCTGAAGAATTCTCTGAAATCAAATGAGAATCCAAAGAATTGACCCCCGGTGAGCTGATCTGCAATCAGCTGGCGAACTGAGCGGCGGCGTTCCCAACGTACGTGGAGCTGTGGCATGGCCAGATTAGGCAGGACCCGAGAGCCGATCTCCCCATTTCTAAAGCACTTTCTACAGTTTATCACCTTTAAGCAGAAGAGAGACTTTCTTCAGATACAGGTAAGCATTTCTGCTGGGAGTTTTCCAGTATTTTTGTGGCTATAATATAAAAACTGGACACGGATGTTGGGATTTGCACATTTAGTAAAAAAAAAAGAAAAAAAAAGTTGGATTACTGCCTTTATGAGAGAATGAGAGAACTTGTTTTTAATGGATGGAGCTTATCTATGGCAGCTAATTCCAGGCTCCAATTCCACAACAACACATTTGCCATAGGTGCAACTGGAGCCTGGAATTCCTGATAGTGGCCTTGCAGGAACATTGGGGTCCTGTTCCCCACCCATCTCCCCTGCGTTTCCTATTACCTCTTCTTTTTCTCTCTGCTTCCAGTGGCGTTGCCAGCTGAAATGTATGTTTTGGACCTAGAAGGGGTGCCTTTGACTAACATGTGTTGACGGTCATGGATTTACACGCAGTGTGTGCTATTCACCACGGCTGTGAAAAAAAATCACAGCATCAAGGTTTGGATGAAATTGAACTTTTTAGATCCAGGCATGATGAAGTTACATTTAAAGTGACAAAATTTATAAAGCCTGAATTTGAGACTTTGGCAAAGCAAAATGACAAAGCGAGTAAAATTATTGATGATGCTAAGCAAGAATGAGAGGGTGAACTTTTTAGAAAATAGTGGAAACCACTTTTGCACTTTTTGCTTGAAACTGAAATAAATGAAACTTTAATTTTGGGATTTGATTATTAAAACTGTTTATGATTACAGAAATACTGTGTACTATTGAATTTTATAGCAAAAGGTTAATGTTTTTTATATTTGTAACTGTATTGAAGGAAGTCAGAAGTTATTCTATTTTCTTTATTCCTTGCACTCTCCATTTCTTTCCTTTTAATTTAATAAAGTGTGTATATGTGTACGGAGAGAGAGAGAGGGAGAGAGAGAGAGAGAGAGGAGAGAGAGAGAGAGAGAGAGGGGGAGAGAGAGAGGGAGAGAGAGAGAGGGAGGGAGGGAGGGAGAGAGAGAGAGAGAGGGAGAGAGAGATATCCTCTCTCTCTCCGGTTATTGAAAGGACAGACACCCCCCTCTCCCCAAAGGACCCAGACCTTCATTTTTGTCGATCTTGTTGATCATCCGGCGCAGAGGCTCGATGTATTTGGACAGCTGCTTGAGCTTCTCCAGGTACTGCTGCTCCTCAGACTGGCTGGAGCTGGCCGGGCTCATGACAGAGCTGGGGTTGCCTTGGGGGAACAAAAAGCAGCATGTTCAGGGGTGGGAGGGTTGGCTTAACAGGAAGGGGCTGACCTCGTCCTGAAACGGGGCCCGTTTGGAACATTCAATCCATCGAGTGCAGGCAAAAGAGCTCCCCACCCCACAAAGCCAGATGCACCAGGAGAGGCGTCAGGCAGAAAATTAAACTGAGTTTCATTTACTTTCAGTCAAAATGAGGTATTAAATAAGATTAGTCTCCTGTTACTAGGCAATACTTTCCTCCCCTTATCATATTAAAATACAAGTTTAGCTGTAACTTCAGGCAGTTTACAGGAGCTGGAAACTAACCAGAGAGAGAAGCAACCTAGAACTAAGGAGAAATTTCCCATCAGTGCGAACAATTAACCGGTGGAATTAATCTCTGGAATGATAAGAGGGTCTCCTGCTTGAGCAGGAGTTTGGACTAGATAGAAGACCTCTTCCAACTCTTGTCATTCTGTTAATCAGCTCCCGAAGGCACTGGGCCTCCTTCTCTGACCTGGCCAGGTCCCAAAAAACCCACACTGCCAAGAAACCTCCTTCTGAAGGAATCCACCACGGAAACTCTTGTTTTAGAAGCCTGAAGGGATGCAAGTTACCTGGCGTGTTGAGTGGCCCTGGGGATGGGACGCTGAAATTCTGCGGTGTCCGGGCAGCTGCTGGGCTCTGCGAAGGCTGCGGAGATGGGCTGGGAAGGAAGCTGCTGGGAGACGGGGCTGGGCCAGAACTGGAAGAGGAGGAAGAGGTTTCAGGGCCGGAGCAGAGATGGGCCAGCGGCTTCCGCTTTCCTCAAGAGGACCTGCCCACCGAGAGACTGGCCCGCACCTGACGTTGGAGTTGGGCTGGGAGTTGGGCTGCCCAGACTGAGGAGAAGGCTGTGGCTGAGGTGGGGGAGGCATCGGCTGGGGTGTCTGGGCTTGCTGGACAGGCGACGGAGAAGACATCAGGGCGATGCTGCTCTGGCTGACCTGGAAGAGAAAGAGAGTCTTTGGGAAGAGAGGCCTCAGCAGAGCAGGCAGCCTTTGGGCCCCACACTCAGGCCAGCAGGGAAGGGGCCCAAGGAGCCCCTTTCCCTTGGGAATCTCTGCCAGAGAGATCCACAGGCAGGCACCATCTCAGCTGAACCCCAACATTCCTAGGGGACCCTGAGCCATTTCCTCAGCTGCACAAAGCAAGTCCATAACACAAAGACTGAAAATCCTTGTGAGGAAGTTGGCCGATTTACGTCTCCTATGACTCCACCGCACTCCCTGGGTCTGAGCGGCTCTCGGAGTAATTAATTCAAGAGGGACCAGGATAAACTGGCATCAGAAAATGGGGGCCTTCGGTTAGCTGATTGATATATGGCTGCCCAGTTCACAAACTGCAACTCCTCAGGTGCAGAATTAGCTCACCTTAGCCTAAGGTCCCCAAATCCTATCCACTTCCCTCATAATCCACAATTGAAAAAGATGCCACGCCAGCACCTCTGAGGTTCACTGACAACTAAGGGGGCCTTAAAGACGCTCGGGGACAAGGTCAGCCAGCCAGAGACAGCCCAGCAGGTCTCTGCCAGTGCCCACCAACCCCTATTTCTACCAGAGCACAATGGCTGGGTTCTGCGAGGACTCAGCTTTCCATAAACCTTAACTAGGGGCCTCCAGCCTGGACTTACAAACATGCCGATGTTAACTCTTTTCTCTCAGGATTGACCCACTACTTGGCGGCAGATGTTTCCCTTGGTTGTTTTGAGCGTAAAGTATGTTCAGATTAGAAGCTTCCTTATTTAGGCTCTCAGCTGCCTTTGCAGAAAGCAACTTTCATGACCAAAAGCCAAGGTGTCACCCCTGATCAGATCTGTCCTCCATCCTCACCACGCAACAACGCCATTAGTCAGGAGCTGCTGTGTGAAGGAAAACTCTCAAAGAGGAGACAATGGAATTCAGAGAGTTGCAGCTTTTTCTCAGCCCAAAAGAACAGAACGGAGTTTTCAGAAATCGCACTTGGCAGAGATGCTACAGCACTGATGAGGCATGGAGGGCTGGGCCGGCAGGAAATTCTGCAAGTAGAGCTGATGGGAGGCCCCAGGGCATGCCAAGAGAGCCAGAAGAACGGAAATGCAACAGGGGTGCTGCTATCAACCACAAGTCCCCTCTTGCCACACAGAGCCCTGAGCTGACCCAGGGGCTGCACGGAGGCATGGACTAAATCCATCTGTTTCAGGTTGATGCACTGCCAGCTAAGTCAAGTGCAAGCTTTGCTGCAGGCCAAAAATGGCTTTCAAGACCCGTCTCCATCTTGCCAGCAAAAGATGACTAAACCTGAACGTGGTCTCACCTCTTCCTAAACTTGTTCTGTGTTGGGGCCACTTTCACCACCAGTCCAGAGCTCTGAAGCCACAGAATTCATCGCTTAATCCCCAGGTTCAGTTCCCACTGGCAGAATGGGAATAGCCAGAGGGAGAGAGAAGGGCAGCTGCTGCAAGGGGGTGGGGTGGGGTGGGGGGGTACTGGGCAGACCTAGCCAAACGGGGTAACTGGTCACAACCTGATGGCTGCCCACAGAAGATGAAACCTTTTGACCCTTAGAGGCTGGCTGGAATGAGATAAAAAGGGCTTCAGATCTGCGAAAGGGCGCAGTCCGCTTGACGTAATATCGCACTGCCCTGCGGACATCCAAAGTGTGCCATTGTCGAATGAGGACGGAGGCACCCCCATAAATCAGCTGGTGGGAATTCCTCCCAGGAGGCCACCGGCACAAATAAAAGGCAGGAAAAGCAGAAGGGGGAGGCACCAGGAAAGGAGGGTGCGGCTATTCTGACCCAAAGCAGCCTGGAGGAGCCACACAAGGGGCACCGGGGAGAAACCTACCCAGAAACAGCCAAATTAACAAGACCTTTCCCAGCTCTTTAACGACCTAATTCACAGGATGCGGCCAGCCAAGAGTAAAGATAGATAAGAGGAAGCCGAGTTGAAGCAAAGCCACCAACCTGGGGGCTGTTATTGGGTGATCATCCTTGGAGCTTTTTCTCTCCCCCCCCCCCGACACCCCCAGAGATCAAGGCAATGGAAAAACTGAACCTCTTAGATGCAAGTTCAGTGAAGATTTGGACTGTACAGCAGAAAGTCTGCAAAAATGATAAAAACTGAGAAAATCACTCTTTTAGCTCCAGGAACTTGAAATAGGTTTGATGTGTAAAGTTCTCTTCTGTTTTCCTTCCAGCTTATTAAAAGACTTGCACAGTGGAGCCCAGGGCCGCCACTGATCTCGGTGGACGGGCTCAATTCCGGGGTTTAAGAGAAGATGCAGGAGGGAATCTGGAGCAGAGGAACCATTTTAAGGGCGGTTGGGGTGGAAAAGACTCTCTTCAGTCACACCCCTCGATGAAAATCTTCCCCCCGGGTCTCACCCCCAAACTGTCCAGGCCTGCCATTGAGGATGTCTCAGGCACATCTCACCTGGGAGCAGGTGCGGTTTCTCTTTCCAGTTCGAGAGACCTCACCTGCATCCCTGTCTCGGCTCCTGGGCAGCACCTGCCATCGGTCCGACGTGGCCCCCCGCAGCAGCTGCTCCAAGTGCAGGTCAAAGGTGGGAGATGACCAAGACCAGACAATCAGCCCTCGCACAAGCCCCCAGCCACAACCCACTCCGCTCCACGAAGTACCTGAGGCATTTGTGGTCCACCCAAAGGCATGGTGCTTGGAGGCGTGGCAGAGACAGCAGTGGTGGGCGGGAACCGTGGTCTTATTGGCATCCCACCTCGGGCCATACTTGCGGTGATCATCTTGGGAGGACAGAGGGACAGACAAAAGTAATCGCAACACGAGAAATGCAGCACATTGGCAGGATAAGAAGCACATGCAGCATCTGGGGAGCTGGAAGCCAAGCAAGGGTCCTGGCAGCAGTCGGCTTACCAAAGTAGCTATGGTTAATGCGGTGGGAGGGGGGAGCTGCAGCCCAGTTGCAGGAGAGACACACACCATTGCCCAGGTGTGATGGGAGCCTGGAGGCCACTAGCCCTGGGCTTGCCTCCTTCCAGAAGGGTGGCCCAGGCTTGGACTGGGACACAAGCCGGGGTCCAGACACAGATGGGACAGGCCACCCACAGCTCAGTCACTATCTGTGGCCGGATCAGTGCCTGACAGGCACTCAACTAAGCAAGCAAAAAGGCACTAATGTGTTGGCACCAATTTGACAGCCTCTTTGGGTAAGGGCTGCCACTAAGTCAGAGACTGCAGCAGCCGTAGCACACATTTCAGGTGGTCAGTGCTGGCAACCACCACTGCAAAACAGGAGCATGCGAGTGTCACAACCAAAGGGGAAAGAAGCCACAGCTCAGGAGCATCAAATGGAGCATTGTGGTTAGTTCATGGGGAACAAGGAAGCTCCGTTCCCAGCATGGGTTGGGAAGAGTCATTCAGAAGCAGCAATGGGGATGAGACACAGATCACATGCACACGCGTAACATCCACCACATGCAGCGGAAGGCCAGAAGGACGAGAAGGGCAGCGCTGTGCAACACCAGCTTCCAAGCAAAGGCAGAGGGATGATGGGGGGCAACGCCAGCAAGACAAGGGGGGCAGCGGCAGATGGACTCCCTCCAGGCATTCCTCCACATTCTGAGCCACACAGGAGGCCTAGCATGGACGCAATGCTGCGAGAACACTGTGGCTCAACCAAGCGGGCTGCCTCGGCCTTGCCTTCTGCCACACCGCCAAAGGAAACCCAGCGGGAGCCAGAAGGCAGCCCTGACCTGGAGCAGGAGCACCACCACCACCGTCAGCACCAACAGGGACCCCCGGGGGCAGCAGCCTCCATCAGAGGGGAGGCTCCGGCAAGGCAGCAACCCCGCAGCTTCAAAAAAGGCAATTCGTCAAATCTGCCCTCATTCGTGAGCAGCGCCTGAACCGGGAGAGAAGCTGCTGAACAGCTCAGTGCAGGGACAGGCAGCCCAAAGGAGGGGCAGACTCGGAGGGCCTTTGCACTCCAGCCAGGCCCCGTGAAGGTAAGGCCCTGCTCGTCTCTCTTACAGAGGCCAAGAGGGACGATGGGTGAAGATGCTGCCTCTGAACAGGGAAGCTGAGAGACTAAAGCCGGGGCAGCGGCCCCAGGAGGAACTGCCTAATTCTGCCCCCTCCCAAATGGAGTTACGAAGGGCCAACCTGACTGAAAGACTGGGAAAGACGATGCACAAAGAGCCGTGTGCTTGTCCTAGAAAGCCTTCCTGAAGGGAAGAGCCACTCCAGCTGTTCTCCGATGTGGACAGAAGCGCCTGTTCCTGGCTTCAGTCCACCAGGATGTGCTCAACTGAACTGCAGGGCCAGTAGCCCATCACAGGCAGAGCCTCAAGCAACTCTTCTCTGCCCCCCAGAGATTCCACTGCACAGCCAGAATAACCTCTGGGGAGCCGGAGACCTGGAATTATCAAAAGTGAGACAGGGCGAAGTTGCAAAGACTTGCTCAGCCCAGGAGCGCATCCCCTGGGAAAGGCACTTGCAATCGCTTCTGAAGAAGAAAGCAGCAGCCGAGCCCAGAGGTTGACCTGCAGAAGCCGGGGTCCTCCAGGTTTGCAAAGAAGCCTGGCCAGGCGGCTGCTGAAGGGCAATGAAGTTGGAAGCCCCTAATGTTTTCATCCGAGGCAAAGAAGCCACCCCTCCTTTTACCACTTTCAAAGAGGCACCGAACTGGCTGTCCCAGAGGGGTCTTCTCATCAAGGTGGAGGCCATTTGGGAGCCAGCTGGGCAGACTGGAATTTTCAGCAGATTCGGGGCTCCCTCCCAAAACCGAGTCTCTAGTGTAGCTGCCCAGATAACTTTCTACCCCTCCAGCTCCTGCCCTTTCCTCTCCCTGAGATGTGTCTGAAGGTGGGGTGGGGCTGTAGCTGCCCCCCTTTCCTTCCCTAAGCATGCCAAAGAGGCGATGCACAGTAGAGGGGCTATACTCGCTCTGCAGTGAGCCAGCCTGCCTCCTGCTCGTTTTAGGAACGCAGGTAAAAGAAAGGAACAGAGGAGGTGAGGCACCAAACGCTGCACCTGCTGGCAGCTGGAGGTCAAGGTCGGCCCGCGGCCGTCCTCTCGCGGTCTCCCTCTCCTTGACAATCCAGGGAGCCCCGTCTTAAGGCCACCGGTTATTTCTGGAGCTGCAGCTGTTGTCACCAGCTGGGGCACTTCTTCCCACTGCCAAGGCCACAGCCGGGGCGGCCTCTAACCAGACGGGCTTCTTTGGAAAGGGGCAATGGCATGGAAGAAGCTCCATGTCACAACCCAAGTTTCCAAGAAAGACCACAGAACACGAAAAGCTATCCCAAGGCAGCCATGGTGGAGAATGGGATCGCTCGCAAAAAAGGTTTCAAAAAGTGCCTGGGACAAATCCAAATGATGCAAGCTGGACGTGGGAGCAGAGCCAGCCGTTCAGCTCCCAGAAACCTCTCGTTTTATTCCGTTAGGACTTTGCATTATCCCTCATCCCATCTATGAAGTTTGAGATGCAAGCAGCCCCGGGGCCTCCGCCAAGCCCCTTCTTTTCTTTCCTACTCCGCAAAAGGTGCAGCAACCAGTCAGCCACCATGAGCTTCTTGCTTTCTCTGAGCCATTCCTGATCTTCTGAGCTCCCCCCCCCCATCAGCCTCTGTTCCCCCAGTGGAGGACAGCCCAGTCTCCCCCAAGTCCCCTGGATCCTCCAGCAAGGAGAGGGATCTCTGGGAAGGCTCACTTGTCAGATGGCATCTCACTCTCACTTGCTGCAGAGGCCGAAAAGTTCTGATGGGGTTTCTGGGGGGTAGGAGAGACATCTCCCCCCCCCCACACACACACACACACAAGCACTTTTGGCACGATATGGCAGAAAGAGAAGCCCAGAAAAGAACAGCTGAGAAAGGCAGGAGAGAAACGGTCCAATTACTGCCAATATGCTCCAATAGGCCTTTCTCCTCTTTCCTGCCACAGCCTTCGAGACTTTCACCGAAGATCAGGGAACCTTTCCTGCAGGGGATCTTTCAGAGCTGCCGTTTAACTGGCCACGTGCAGCAGCCACTGCTGTGGCCCTCTGTCTTGCTAGCACTCAGGACCTGGAAGGACTAGGACTGCCGCCGCCGCTGGGTGCTGGGAGTCTGGCAGCTTGGAGAAGAACGAGACTAGGGATCCCCAACTGGGACAGGGTGAAGCTGAACCGAACTTATCCCTCTGGGGGGGAGAGGAGGAAGAGGTGGGCCTGCTGAATGTGAGTGTCTGGGAGAGAGCAGGGCCACAGAGGGAGAGGCTGGAGATGAGGTGAGCTGGAATGTGGGATGGGTTGTCCAAGCCAAAGGCCCCAACGGCCGGGCTTTGTGTCTCTCACACTTGATGGGCTGAGTTGGAGAGTTTGGGATGGCACTGGATGCAGGATCCTTACTTTGCTGATGATATTCGACTCTCCATCCCCACCCTAAGCCAGACATGTGGTGCCATTCAGGGGCTCCCCCAGACCCTTCAGGCTGTGGGCATCTGGACGAGGAAGAACTGGTTGCAACTCAGCCCTAGCGAGATGAATCTGGAGAGTCACCCTCTCTGACGCTTGACAGAATAGAGCCGAGTACAGTTTGGGGCAAGCGGCACCCACGGCAAAAATGTCAATTCTGCCCCTTCCAGGACTGGGAGCCCCTGCTCAAGACCACCCATGTCTTAGTCACTTCCCAACTGCACGAGGGCAATGCTCTCTGCCTGGGGCTGGAAGCTTTAGCCGCTCCGGAATGTGGAGGTTTGTCTCTGTTGCGCTGGCTCCCAGTTACCCTCCGGGTGCGAAGCCTCAGGACCCTGGGACCCCCTAAGGTCTTCGAGATGTGGTTTTGCTTACAGCTGAGTTGAGACAGGGAACAAGGACTTTTACATTTGTTAACTGATGCTATTATTTTAGGGCCCAGTTTGCACTTCTTGCTGACAACTGGATTAGAGAAGATGTTATTTATTGGATTTGCCTATACACACCTCACTGAATTATGAGGTGGGGAGTTTTATATTTGTTAATTTCCAGCCGGCTTCAGACAAGCAAAGTCAATGGGGGGAAGCCTGATTCCCTTAACGCATTGATTCGCTTAACAACTGTGGCAAAAAAAAAATCGTAAAATGAGGTGCAATTCACTTCAACAACTGTCTTGCTTAGCAATGGAAATTTTGGGCTCTATCGTGGTTGTAAGTCAAGGACTAGCTGCAGCCCCCAACCCAGAAGGGGAACCCGCCTCTCTCTGAAATGGCCACCCCTCCCATTCAAATCTGCTGCAAGATCTTCGCTCAAAGAGCAACCAGCCCCACGTGTTTATTTAAGTGGGGCAGCATTTCTCAATCTCAGCAAATTTAAGATGTGTGGACTTCCACAACTCCCAGAATTCTCCAGCCAGCATGGCTTCACGTTGCCAAGGCTGAGAAACACCGAATTAGGGATTTCATGCTAAATTTCCAATGGGAGCCATTCGAGTTCTCTCTTTTTAAGTCAGATTTCTGCAGAGCTCTGAAAATCCCGAAACATTCACCCTCCCCTGCTCTTCACTCTGTGCAAGAGAGATGCCGCCCTCCGGTGCTTGGCCCTATCCTCAAACTGCTCCCGGCTTGCCGTCCACACTTCCAGGGGATCCCTGACAAAAGCAGAGAGGCTCTCTCTCGAAGAGGCTTCCGAGAGCCAGACGGAGATAACAGACTTTTCCCAATGCCAGCAAGACTGAACTCTTGTATCGAGGGCGCACGGCCGGGATGCTGGGAAGGAAAGAGAGCCTCCCTAGGGCACCCTGCTTGGGCCAAGGGCTTCAAGAGCTCCTAGTGAGCCAGGAAGGGAAAGGCTGCACAGGATCAGTTCCAGGGATCTCTTCTTGCATCCAGCCAGATTCTTAGTACTTTTTTCCTGGAAGAACAGCAGGCAGTCAGGCAGCGTGCTGGAAATGAGTCGCCAGCCCAGCATGACAGGGCCACGATCAGTGCCCCGTGGAACTGGCTCCTTGAAACAAGGCGGCACCTAAAGTTCAGGTTACCCAGAACAGAGAAGAGGAGGGGAGGAGCATCCAACCAAAGCTTCTGGTAGGAGAAAGGGACAAAACCTCTTTCAGAAAAAGCCAGGAAGCCCCTCTAAAGCGGCCTGGGGGCCTTGCCAAGCACAGGGCAAGGGCGCCGGGTTGCCCCACTGCAGGAGGCAGAAACTGCACTCGAAAGAGGGGCAGAACTGAACTGCCCTTCTCCTCTCCCCAGGACCAGGAGAGAGGCCCTACCCAGCCTGCAGCTTCTGGGGTAGCAGCTTACCTGGCTGGATGCTCCCATCTGAGCAGCCTGGACTTGGGAAGCCACCTGCTGCTGCTGCTGCTGCTGCTGCTGCTGCTGCTGCTGCTGTTGCTGCTGCAAAGCTCTGACCTTAAGGAAGAGAACCAAGAGTGGGTTCTACAGCGCTCAATCTCAGGGCCGTCTCTCAAGCGTGCAGGGATTCCTGCCTGCCTCTTTCCCATCTGTGCCCTGAACCCCAGACGCAGCCCGATTCCTGGGGAGCCTGGCAGCCGCTCCCAAGGCCCAACTGAAGGATTTCTTTCAGGCCTACTACAAATTTGGGAATCCCACAGTGGGAGCCTGAATGGAGATGAGCATGCTGACCCCATGCACAGAAATGCCAAGGCTGCCAGGAGAAGCCTAGCAGGGCCTCCTCTGGTCTGCTAGACTTTGAAAGATTGAGAATCACCCTTTGATCATCAAAGATATCCATCATGTAGGATGTGTCCTCTTCCTCTTCAATAAATTCAGTAGATTCAATAGATTGTAAATGTATTCCATCCATCTCATTAAGTTGTAAATCTGATTGTGTATCATAGTCAATCAAAGGTTGAGCTTCAATTTTTAATTCTGAGTCCTCCTTGAAACTAAGCGATCTAATATGTTCTTTAAGTTCCAGTCTCATTTCCAAGATTTTTTCTAATATAAGTCCATAATTAATCTGTGAGTAGGATTCCATCTTCTTTTTTTTTTTATAGAAATTCAGCTTAAAGAATAGATTGCAGCGTTATAAAATATAAAATGCAGACAGAAATATATTTCCAAAGAGAGATAGAAAAAAAAAACCAATAGTCAAGTCCAGCACAGAGATAAAAAATAGCAGTCAGTTGTTATGTTGTAATCCAGTCTGGGCATCACGCCAAAATCAGGGAGTGGGAGTTCAAATGGAACGGTTACATTGTATCAGTCATAGTTTCTGGGCTTCATGCCAAGTCCCAGGATGCATTGTATCCAAAACAATCTACATAAGTCCGCCCAGAGAGCAAAAAGTTTTTTAGGCAGTACTGTTCAGGAGGGGGGGAGAAAGAAAGAACATTCCACCCCCTCCCTAAGGATTTTCACCTAAACTGAAGATAAACAAGCCAAAAGAGAAAGTCACAATAACCCGGATGCTCGAGTTCCAACTGCTTATGTAGACAAAATAAAATAAAAAAAAAACAATAATTATTTTTCCGAAGCCCGTTTTCCCCAGTAATCAAACGCTGCTTTCTCAAAATAGGGAAATAGTTCTTAAAGCTGTTAGCAGGGAAAAAGGTAAATTAACAAGAGGGAAGGAGAGGTCTCACCCGGATCTTCCACGGTGGTTCTTTTTGCTTAGATGTTGCTGTGACTTTCGGCTGGAGCAGCTGAGTGATCGGCCATGTTACTGGCCGATCTTTTCCCCGTCGGCCCAAAGGTGGTTTTCTCGGACCGCAGAGGGAGCTGCCGCTCCCTCCGCGATCGACGAGTGCCCTCCTCTACGGTGGTCGCCCCTCCAGGGCGACTTTCGACCCTGTCCAGGGTCTACCGGCGGGGGGAAACCGGACGGCCAAGAGAACGAGTTCTCTGCACGTCCGCGGGCGCTGCGACCGGAACCGGAACCCTATTATTATTATTATAATGTTATTATATTACTATGTCTAATGCAATAGTTTTAAAATATATAAATTCATGTTTATTTACAAAATATGTATGTGAAATAGAATAAGAGATATAATTTGATTGAGAAGCATAAATTGAAATTGGAATAATAGAGGTGAGAAACAATTTATATTTTAGGAATGCTCGAATTGTATACCATAAGAGGGAACTTTTAAAGTAGTAGTTTAAATTGTATATGTATGACTGTATTTTTTGTTGTGTTCTAAGGAGTGCCCTATCTCCACGATGTGTTATAAGCACTTGGCTGTAAAACAAATAAAAACTAATAAAACTTGTTATGGAAAAGAGAATCACCCGAGTTTGTGAACTGCACACCCAGAAACCGTTGCCCACAAACATGAATCCAATATTAAAGAGCAGGCCTGTCATTTCACACCCATTACCTTTCAGGCTAAGAAGTATTATACAAAGAGTATGAAGACACAAAGAAAAAAATTAAAAGGCAGGAGATAGAAAAAAAGAAAATTCAGCAGTATCAGCAGTAGTTACTGAACTCCTCAATACCTCTCTATCTTGCAAAGCAATCTTGCTTTTACTATACGTTACCTCATAATTGTACTGTTCAAATGTGTCATTTCTCCACAAACCAGTTTTCTTGGTCTTCCTTCATTTTGTTAATTATTTATATATAATCGAACTATCACAACATACTTATTTCATACAGTCACTCGCTTTTGTATTCCTCTTTGTCAGCTTTGCAAATGAGCCTGACTGCAGCCATTTTCATCTCATTTGAAGTTGCCACATGGAATGGATGGAGGGGGGGGTTTCCCAGGTGCTTCGCTAGTCAAAACAGACTACTGTCCCATGGGAACCAAGGTCATCTATTGCTCCCTCATTCAGGCGCAGGGCGTAACCCACAAAAGCCCGCCAACTGCATTAATTGGGGAACACGATGTACTACTTAGCTTTGGGGGCAGAGATTTGATACTTTGTAACTGAGAGCTTATTATTGATTCTCCAGACTTGGTTTCATTTTTGACCGTGCCAATACTCTGTTAACAATAAAAAATGTTCTTTGAGGAATTTGCAAGCTTCAGAGATCTGCTTTATCTGTTTATGTTGGTCGGAACCATGACACTCTTATTTTCTTACCACACACATTTATTCCTCTGCTCTCAGCTTTCTTATACGTTTCTCCCGATATATGCAATGGTCATTTTCCATTTAATAAAATGGACATTTCAGGTCCCCAAATCCCTATTATATCCCTGCTTATTTAGCTATACTTTGGGGCCTGCCGTTCTGGTGTGTGGGGGGGGGGGAAGAATACTTTCGCTTGGGATAACTTTCGCTTTCTACTTTCTCTATCTATGCTTAGTCCTACTCTTCCTCCCTCCCTCCCCTATCTTCCTGGGAACAGAAGAAACGAAACTGATGCGCATCAACTGTACCAGTTACCCAAACATCGTGCAACCTGTGGATTGGCTGGATTTCAAATGAACACTATGACTTTGTTGGGAGGAGGAGGAATGCCTCCTGAATTATACCGTTCAAGCGGGTTTTTCCCCAGATCTCGCCTTGATTTCTCTACTGTCACTAACCCCTAATAAAAGTTCCTTTTGAGACGATGCCTGTTTCAAGAGTTCTGCTTTCTTGGGTGGTTAGCTGAGGTGGGTCCTTACACAAGGCGAGATCTGCGTAGTACTCAACCCGGAGAAGCTGCTGCCCTACCGGGGGAGTCGCAACCAAATCTCACATGGAGGAGTTCCAGGCAGAACAATGGTCCGAAGATCTCCTCTGTTTAAAACCAGATGAGAGCCTCTCCAGGGATCTGGAAGAAGCTGGACCCTCTGGTGAAAAAGATCGAGCCAGATAGTCATTTGGGGTTGGAAAACGGGAAGGATGGGAAGAAAAAGCTCCGAAAATCACCCTCACCCGAGGTGAAGAAAAAAGTAAAGAAGAAAAATCCGGAGCCTGCCCCTCCTGAGAAAGATAAAGAGAAGGAAGAACAGAAGTCGGACACGATGGAAGCAGCGATGGAATATGTGAGAAAGACCCTCGACGAATTCAAAGTGCATCTAAAAGAGCGCCCTGAATCAGAGGATGGGATGGAGGATGAATCGGAGGGAGAGGAATCGACTGCCAGGGAGACAGCGGTGGCTGGAACCTCGGCGGCAGCACCACAGCTGGACATTTTGGATTTGTAAAAATTCTACACCTCTTTAAGAGGCAGTTTTGGTGGCCTGCTTTGAAAAAGGACATAGAAAGCTATGTCGCCAACTGCCCCACATGTGCAGGAGCTAAACGACGACAAGGAAAATCTCCTGGACTACTCCAGTCGGTTGCGAGTCCGTCAGAACCCTGGAGAGAGATTTCTATGGATTTTTATTGTAGAACTACCTGAAAGTGCTGGAAACAGTGTGATTTGGGTAGTAACAGACTTGTTCTCCAGACAGGTCCACTTTATACCATGCACAAAGATCCCAACAGCTAAGACTCTAGCCAAACTCTTTGTGCAAAATGTTTATAGATTCCATGGAGCCCCACAATGCATAATTTCAGACAGGGGGGTCCAATTCACTTCTAAGTTCTGGAAAGCCTTTCTGGACTTGATGGGTTCTAGTCAAGGGTTATCATCTAGTCATCATCCTCAAACGAATGGGGGGACAGAGAGACTGAACTCAGTTCTAGAACAATACATGAGATGTTTTATTAACTATCAGCAAGACAATTGGTCTGATCTGTTACCATTTGCTGAGGTTGCATATAATAATGCTGTGCATTCTAGTATGGGTTTCACACCATTTCAAGTAGCCAGTGGTCAGACTTTTGTACCATGCCTGAGCTAAGGAGCCTGAAATACCCTCCTTGCAGGAATGTATTAAACAGCTGCAGAATACATGGCCTGTTGTCAGGAAAGCATTAGATGATGCTAGGAAGCTTATAAGGCATAAGCAGACAAACAGGGTGGAACAGAAACCATTTAAAGTTGGTGACAGAATATACCTGTCAGAATCCAATTATATTTTATTTCTAGCTATCTACTCTGAGAAAACCCAATTCTTACTCTCTTCTGGATTCTGTCATACTACAAAGGGGGGGGGGAGTAAACACGGGTGTTTATGATTGGCATTCCTCCTATCAACTACAAAGTAACATCCTCTGTGGATTCCCTTCGAGAGTACTAACCATAACAATGCGGCCATCAGCCTTTGATCTCACTCCCTATGAAGCCTCCTTTTACCGGCAGCAAGGAAAAAAAAAAGGGGGGGGGGGAGATTGCAACGTTTGGGATCCGATGGATTTAACACCCAACCATCTGCCAATTTGAATTGACCGGAAGGAATGTGGAGTGGGGCTGTCTGGGAACACTTTAAAACATTGAATGGTCAGTGGGGTCCCTCAGATCCTGTCTAGCATGCCTTCAGTCAGTTTTTCTTAATAAAGATTCCTGTTGGAAGAAACGTTCCAAGAGTTCTGTCTTCTTAAGATGTAAATTGAGGTGGGTCCTTACAATACCTTTCCACTAAGTACTTACAATCTTTACAACCTTCAAAGAAATTAGGCCCTAAATTTGTGGGACCGTTTCCTGTTAAACATATCATCAATCCGGTTACTGTTGAATTAGACTTGCCTAAAAACCTATGGCAAATCCACCCTGTTTTCCACTGCAGCTTACTCAAACCGGAGGTTACCTCTACACTTAGGCCTCCAGCACCCCAGGTGCCCACGCCTATCATGGTGGAAGGGGAACAACATTTTGAAATTAAAGACATTTTAGATTCTCGCAAACGCCATGGGGCCACACAATACTTGGTAGCCGGGAAGGACCTTCCTTCCTCTCAAAACAAGAAACATGTTAGGGCACCTAGACTCCTTAAACATTTCCATTCTAAATATCCTGATAAACCTAAATAATGTAAATATTTTGGCTCTGTTTCCCTCTCCCCTTTTAATGTCTTCTAGGTGGACTTCCCGTTCTTCTAGGGGGGCCATATGTCAGGTCCCAAATCCCTATTATATCCCTGCTTATTTAGCTATACTTTGGGGCCTGCCATTCTGGTGGGGGGAGGGAGAATACTTTCACTTGGGGTAACTTTCGCTTTCTACTTTCTCTATCTATGCTTAGTCCTCCCCTCCCTCCCTCCCTCCCCTATCCTCCTGGGAACGGAAGAAACAAAACTGGAAAAGACCTTGAGATGCGCGCCAACTGTACCAGTTACCCAAACATCGTGCTACCTGTGGGTTGGCTGGATTTCAAATGAACTTTATGACTTTGGTGGGAGGAGGAAGAATGCCTCTTGAATTATACCATTTATGCGGGTTTCCCCCCAGACTTCCCTACTGTCACTAACCCCTAATAAAAGTTCCTTTTGAGACGATGCCTGTTTCAAGAGTTCTGCTTTCTTGGGTGGTTAGCTAGGTGGGTCCTTACAGGACATAAGCATAGTCTTATATCTAGCTACTTTATAGTTTTTTTTAAATAGACTATATACTATCTGTTTTTTGCCAGTATTTGCATTTCTTCATTTACTCATACTTAGAAAACATAATAATTAATAATTAATAATAATAATAATAAAAAGACAAAAAAGTCTAGATAGTGGACGTGGCAGTGCCTGGAGACAGCAGAATAGACGAGAAAGAACTGGAGAAGATAACAAAATACAAAGACCTACAAATAGAAATAGAAAGACTGTGGCAAAAGCAAGCAAGGGTAGTACCAATAGTAATAGGCGCCTTGGGTGCAATCCCAAAACAACTGGAGCACCACTTGAACACCATTGGCATTGACAAATTCGCCATTAGTCAATTGCAAAAGGCGACCTTGCTAGGAACCGCTTCCATCCTGCGACAATATCTGTAATAACATCGAACATCCACATCTGCCTATCCCAGGTCCTTGGTAAGGACTCGATAGGTAGACAAAATGCCAAATCCAGTCTAAACATCTGGCTGACTGTGCGATGATCCATAATAATAATAATAATAATAATAATAATAATAATAATAATAATAATAATAATAATAATAAAGTTGGAAGGGACCTTGGAGGTCATCTAGTCCAATCCCTTGCTCAGGCAGGTAACCCTATACCTTTTCAAATGGCTGTCCAGTCTCTTCTTAAAAACTTCCATTGTTGGAGCATTCACCGCTTCTGGAGGCAGGTTGTTCCACTGGTTAATTGTTCTAACTGTCAGGAAATTTCTCCTTAGTTCTAGGTTGCTTCTCCCCTTGGTTAGTTTCCATTGCTTCTTGTCCTGCCTTCAGGGGCTTTGGAAAATAGCTTGACTTCCTCTTCTTTGTGGCAGCCCCTGAGATATTGGAACACTGCTATCCTGTCCCCCCTCATCCTTCTCTTCATTAAACTAGACATCCCCAATTCCAGCAATCGTTCCTTATATGTTTTAGCCTCCAGCCCCCTAATCATCTTTGTTGCTCTTCTCTGTACTCTTTCTAGAGTCTCAAGATCTTTTTTACATCGTGGTGACCAAAACTGGATGCAGTATTCCAAGTGTGGCCTTACCAAGGCATTGTAAAGTGGTATTAACACTTCACGTGATCTTGATTCTATCCCTCTGTTAATGCAGCCTAGCACTGTGTTGGCTATTTTGGCAGCTGCAGCACACTGCTGGCTCATATTTAAGTGATTGTCCACCAGGACTCCAAGATCCAAGATTTTCTCATCTATTTTTTGTAATAAATTGATATATAGATAAATATAACTTGCAACTGTTCACTCCATTTTCACTGACAAACACATTGATCCCACTCTGATACATTAACTTTCAGATCTTTTATTCCTTGTAGTATCATATTATCTATTAAAAATTTGCTGAAAACCAGGTTTTAATCAACAAGCTATACATTTTTGTCTCTCTGCACTTCTATCACCACAAGTATTTCATATACCTTTAATCCACAAATATATTTTTCCGAGCAAGGGGAGATTGTCTCAGTGCTAAATATTGCTAGGCATTTCACCTACATTTACATAAATTTTACTTTCATCAAATGGCACTCTTAATTACATTCAGCAACACATCTTAAACTGCACATTCTTGCAAAACTCTCTCAATTCACATCTATTCACTCTATCATGCTTTAACATCTCTCAATATACACCATCTAAGTGGGCAGCCTTACAATTGTTCAACATTTTTACACTTCCATCATTTTTAAATCCTAACATTCACATCATTATAGTATCCACCTCTTGACATCAACAGCATTTCTCTACGAGTTCCAAAATATTATCCCCAGCTATCGCTGACTGGAGCTGCATAGCAAATAATTTCATGAGTTTTAGTTTCAATTCCATTCTCTCTGTTGAAGACTTCTTGCTTAGCCTTTTTTCTAGTTTTAAAATTAATTTTTATTTCCATTAAAACTGTTCTGCATTTTCTCTACCTTTGTTAATCTTAACCATTTCCTTGCTTTCTTTGACTATTCTATATTGCTGGCTTTAGGGGCCAGAGGGAAAACGGACGTGGCCATTCTGAGCACTTACTTGCATGGCTTTTAACTGCTGGGGCAGGATGGCCATGGACATGACTTGGCCAGGGATCTGTCCCGGAACGGTCTGTGCCTGAGAGACCAGGGGCTGGGGAGGAAGCGATTGGGACGGGGCCTGGGCCACCTGCTGCTGCTGCTGCATCGGTTGCGGCGGTGGGGGCTGAGGTGGCTGTTGCGGCTGCTGCTGCTGCTGCTGGGCCTGAGCAGCCTGAGCGGCCTGCTGTTGCAGCTGTTGCTGCATCTGAGCAATTCGCTGCAGTTGCTGCTGCTGCTGCTGCATCTGAAGTCAGAAGTGGAAGAGAAGGAAGTGCTATCAGGAAGACAGAAAGAGCATCAGGAAGGCCCTGGGGAGGCTCCGTTGCCCCAGGTGCTGCACCAAAGCCCACCTGGATTCCTTTTTCTGCACTTGGGAGCAGATTCAGAGACCCAGCTATGAAAATGCAGGCCCTCTTTCCCTTGGGCCCCGAGTGGAGCAGACTGATGGCCTCAGGGGAGCCAGCCCAGCCCTTCCCAGGATGCCCACAAAAGCCGGCCTGGCCGGCCCTCGGCCACCAGAGCCTGCGTCCCTCGCCTGCTGCTGGAGACTTTGAAGCGTTTGCTCTCACCTGCTGCTGGCTTTGTTGATGCAGCTGCAACTTGAGCATTTGCTGCTGCTGCTGCTGCTGGGCCACCTGCATTTGCTGCTGAGCTACTGCTGCTGCTTGCTGCTGCTGCACCTGGAACTGCTGCTGCTGCTGCATTGCTGACTGCTGGGCCTGGAACTGCTGCTGCTGCAGGGCGGCCTGCTGCTGCTGCTGGAACTGCTGCTGCTGCTGCTGCGCAGCCATCTGCTGCAGCTGGAGCTGGGCTGAAGAGAGAGTCACGAAGGGCCACATGTTGAATGTGCACCAAGACACGTTTTGCAGTGAAGGTCCCTGATTCTGCACAAGAGCGGCCCTCCTATCTGGCTGCCGTCCCCTCCCTGCACCTCACAGTCTTTGGGCTTTGAGTCTTGTGTTCAAAAAGACCCTCTTGCAATCGTCTACAGAGACAAAGTGTTTGCAGTCCCGGGGGAGGCTTCCCCACGATTCCAAACCCATCAGAGGGAACCTCCCTCAAGGTCTGCCCCAAATACTTACTCGGCTGGCTGGCAGCAGGGATGTTGGGGATGCCGTGAGGGGCCATCCCGGCAGGTCCAGGAGGCTGCTGCCCTGGGAGATTCATTGGCTGCCCCATGGGGGGCCCGAGCCCACTCAACCCGCCCAGGGAGGCCCCCTGAGGACGAGAAGTCATCCCCATGGCCCCTGGTCCTGCTGGAGGACCACCAGTCAGGTTCTGCAGCGCGTTCATGGGGTCTGGGGAGAAAAGACAGACAGCTGCATCTGCTCCGCTCCGTCAGCTCAGACGAAGATGTAGCCAGCGCCCCCCCTCCGCCAGCGCCCCCCCGTCTTCCGTGCAGTAGAATTCTGATTCTGGCAACCTTGGAGGAGGCTGAAGCGGTGTCAGGATGTGTTTTTCAGAGCCCACTTCCTCTTTCCATCCGGGCAGCCCCGGGCAGCCCCGGCTACCTACCCCTCCAGCCTGGCCTTTGCTTTCGGAAGAGGCCCTAGGAAGCGTCACTACAAAGGAAGGGGGCAAAGAAGAGGGCTCCTTACCGCTGACAGAGGCCAGGGACTTCTTGTTGTCTAGGAAACAAAAGGGGGTAACAGTTGTACACACAGATTTAGGGAATGACCCGACTGGGCCAATAGGGCTTCTGCTGGGGAACATGGGTTTTTCCTTTAAGGTCCTTTCAAATTTGTAGCTGGAAATGAGAAGTGGGGCGCTGGAGCCCCTAAAATCTTGGGCTCTCCCTCCAATGGGCTTCTAGGCCCAAAACAAAGTGTCATTTCTGAGGATGTTTGGGGGCTCAGAGTTAATGCCGATATCCCTCATTCCCTGGAAAAGACTCATTTTCCAGAAAAATAATTAGGCCATCTGAAACAAGATGAGTAATTATATTCTCACTATTATTATTACATAGGATCCTCAAATGCAAAGGAGACACCTTCCCCTGAAAGCTGCTCAAGCCTTTCAATGGGAGGACTTGGATGCTGGGCCTGGCTTTCTTATTCCTCATTTTCAGCTCTTTTCCTTCCTTCCTTCCTTCCTTCCTTCCTTCCTTCCTCCCTCCCTCCCTCCCCCTTTCCTTTCCTACCCTCCTCCTTCCTTCCTTCCTTCCTTCCTCCCTCCCCCCTTCCCTTCCCTCCCTCTCCCCATTCCTTCCAAGAGCTCAGCATCACACAAACAATTCTCCTTGGATTTCCGAGACCAGGCCCAGCTAGAGCGCTTTCTCCACGCTTGGGAACCTGGCTCCAAATTCCAGCTTGGAAAGGGTGGGGTAAGACTTGATGCGAGCTCCCCACTCTGGCTCCTTCCCATCCCGGGACAAGGCAGCCAGGAAAAATGGCCTTAAGCCAACCCACAGGAACAAAAAGGGCTACTTACGAATATCCCGGAAATGGATGATGAGTCTTGCCACGAGAGAGAGATATTCGTCCTAAAATTAGGAAAGGAAAACGCATTGTGGAAGGCAGCAGGGAGGCAGGCGAGGGCTGATACAACTTGTTGCCCCATCAGGCTGGGGCTGCCGGCCTTTGCGGAGCAGGGGAGAAAGGCAGGCCAGCCACCACCGGAGCAAAAGGGCTTGGAGATCCAGTGGAACCGATCTCCGTGATCCGTGGGGCTCAGAAACTCACGGCCACAAACCCCTCCTGCACTGCATTGCGTGCCATGCAGTCCGGGACATCTGGGGCCACAGAGCTGGGAAGAGCGGATCACCACTTCAGGTTACAGTGACGGAGGGAAACTTGGCTGAACTCTGGGGGGGTGGAGGGGGGGCACCATCCCTGCTCTGACCCTTCGGCTTCTCAGCCGCTTCCACCCGCCTGGGCCCTTCCCAAGCAAGCAGTCTCCCTGCTCCTAGTCCGGCACCTTCGCCACTAGGACACGCTTCCTTTTGGCCTCCCCCCCTTAGGAAGAGTTTCCAACCTACAAGCAGAACCTCCTTTTCTGAAACTTCCTCCCCTGAAGAGAGGGGTCAGAGCCTTGCTGAGCGAATTTCCCGAGGAGGCGGCAGGAATCCAGATTCTAAGCACCTTCACCGGAAAGTACCTGGGTGTGGATGGCTTTCGCTCACATGAAGCGAATAATGTGCCATCTCAAGCCGTTTTCTTGACGCAGTTGGGCATCTTCTGGTGCCTCCTGCTTGGGCCTGCAGAAGTGCCCGATGGGGAGGAAGGAAAGGGGCTTGGCGGGGGGAAGGGAGCAGCCCAGGTGGGCCACACGACGTCCAGAGCGCAGGGAGCAGCCCCTGCGGCTTTCTTGCAGTGCTGCTCAGCAAGGCACCTGCGTGACGTAGATCTGCCAGGCGGGGATGGAGCCCTGGACAGAACAGCACCAGGCCAAGAACAGCACCCCCGACAGGCAGGGGAACTTGTGTGCGGAGGCCGCCTCGCCGGCAGGGCCACCGGCTCCCTCCCACCCGTCTCCTCCAGCAAGGAAAGGAACTTCTTACCCGCGTTTTGGCCTTCATGAAAACATGGTTTTCCATTTCTTTGCTGGTCTTACTGTGAGCAACGCCAGCCTTTCTCATGGCATCTTCACTGCAAGAAAGAAGAATCTGCTCAGGCTCAACTGGGGCAGCCTGGGACAACTTTCCAATATTTATGGCACGTCTCTTGTGAATGAGCCCGGCGCTTCACCTGGCTTCTCTTCAGGAAAACAGCTACGGATTTTGTTTAGTAGTGTTTTTCTACCTATAATGAACTCCTGGGAAGCCTGGTGGCCAAAGCCCCTTCGCTGCCGGTCAGGCGGCTCTTTCTTGAATGGGTGCTGGGGCTTCTCCTGCACCAGCCCCATTTGCTCCCCTTGTAGCACAGCCCACAATCCGGATTGTGCTTGGTTGCCATACAGAAGGACACTTCCTTGCCTATAAGCAACCAGGGCCTGGGACAGCGCAAGGAACCGCAGCTGCACTGGCTCTCTTGGGCCAAGGAGCCATGGTACTCGGCCTCGTCTGCTGAAATAAAGTCTTCTCTTGAAGGAGGAATTCTGAGTCAGGGCATCTAAATGGGTCGGATTGGGAAGGGGGGATCAGAGGGGGGAAAAAACCCCATTTGAAAGCTGAGGAAACTGGACTCCTTCAGTTATATGGAGGGCTTTACTATGAGTGTCTTCATTTATCATTTCCGTTTGTGATTTCCACATACAATTATAGCCAGCTTCCAAGCGTGAGGGAAAAAAATAGACAAATTAACACAGGAGCAGAAAGGCCTGTACAACTACGAACAAGCCATTCAGACTCAACAGCAAGCTCATGGACATCCTGGCACGAGGACTTCCAAGGCCTTCCTGAAGGTCTGAGGGGGAAGAACATTCCAGAAGGCATGCCTCCCTTGTGCCGGAAGACCAAACAGCCCACCTACTCAAGTCTTATTGGACAGGCAGATTCAACGGAAGATGGGTGATCCTGCAAACAGGTTATACAGGTGGCAACCAGCATGTTGGACCACATCTGGAAGCCAGCCTGTAACCACTGCAGCTCACACCACTGCATTCTGAATAGGGCTGTGGTTTTTGGGTAATGGTACATGTCATAATTCATATACAAGGTTGACTGAGCCATGAGTGGCCATGAACAGGGTACCATGATCCAAGAAAAGGCACAATTAGTGCAATCTGTGCAAAGCCTTTCTTGGCTGTAGCTGCTATCTCTTCCTCAAGCAACAGCTATCATTCCAGAAAGAAAACCAAATTGCACACTGTAACATGGGGAAATGCAGCTCCATTGAAAAATGAGATTAATAAAATTCCTGGAACTAGGTGATCTTGCTCCAGTTCAGTTTCAGTTTATTTCTTCCCATCCAGACCTGAACAGCCTCTAGAAACTGAGACAACACTCTGACCACACTATGTTTGATCCAGATGGATACCATGATTGATGGTCTCCAAGGCTGCTAAGAGATCTGAATTTGACGTGAATCTGGAGTCTGTCAAACCACGACAGTTGTATCATCCCCGTTCTGGCTCCACCAGAGATCATCTACAAATGCAATCTATTTATTTATTTGTTAAATTTATTTGCCACCTATCTCGCCATGGGGCTACTCTAGGCAGCTTACAACTATAAAAAGAAACAAAAAAAGTATAAACAGAAGTAAAACAGAACAATAAAACAAAGAAAAAGAACACAACAATACGATAACCAAAAGATGGACGGGTGGAAAGCAGAAGGGGGGAGGTGGAATCTGCCATCAATCCAGCAGCCCCCTCCAGCGTAGAACTCCCTCTTCAGGCTGTGAATGCCACCTCCCTCTCATTGCTACAACCAGGATTGAAATTGGACTGAAAAAAGGCAGCTAATCCACTTCTTCTAGCCCCCCCCCCCCCGGAGCTGCAATGTGAATGCCAAAAGGGAAGGCTGGAGACTGGATGGATATTAACTAACACTGTTGGGTCCAGAGATGTTTTTAAGGTGAACTTCTCCATCAAGGGACCATCCCCTTACTCAAGAACAAATTTGCCACCACTTGGACCCCACCATATCCCACTTCCCAGGAGGCATTAACCCAGTCAGGAGGGGCATGGATCTAACATTCATTTGGTCACGTTTGCAGGACCATGAATCTACTCCAGATCTTGCCCCCTGTAGCATCAGGCCTTCCTGCTTCTACACCCTTTTATACACCTCTGGCTGATTCCAACATGCCCTAAAAACGTGCCAGTCCAGAACAGGGGTAGGAACCTTTTATATTCTTCATAGAATTGGAAGGAATGACATTTTAGATAAAGCTTAAGGATCAAAATTGGTGTCTTAAATAATTAAGGAATACATTTTACTCCTTAACCCACCTGCTTTCCAACATTTTGGACCCATTCAATACAGGGAATAGGAGCTCTGGTGGTTGTATTGGGAGGATAAGAGAGATCCCTGGACTGTCCAGCCTTGAGCTGTTAGAAGGGATCTTCCCTTTTGAACATCTAAATCAAAAGGGATCTTCCCTTTTGAACAGATCTGTGAACATAGTATATTTAGTATATTTAGACTTCAGCAAGGCATTTGACAAAGTAGACCACAACCTACTTCTTGATAAGCTAGAAAAATGTGGGATAGACAGCATCACCACCAGATGGATTTGTAACTGGCTGACAAAACGTACTCAATGAGTAGTCCTTAATGGTACTACATCTACAGTATATAGATGGAAAGGAGGCAGCCGGCGGCAATGCGAGGCAGCGGACTGGTGAGGTGGCTGGGGATAGCACAGAGGTGGCGGGCGGTGGCAGCAGGGGACCGGGAGGCCCGTGGGCGACGGAGAAGCAGCCTCGGCGAACCGGAGGCCTGCAGGCAGAGGCGAGGCAGCAGCGGCAAACCAAGAAGCCTGCAGGTGGAGGCAAGGCGGCAGTGGCGGACCGGGAGGCCTGCAGGTGGAGGCGAGGCAGCAGCGGCAGACCGGGAGGCCTGTAGGCGGCGGCAGTGGCGAAGCAGCAGCGGACCAGAGGCCTACAGGTGGCAAGGCAGCAAGACAGAAACCACCAAACACCAAACTCATGGAAGAGACAACTGAGGCTATTGTGGTATGCAATACATGTTCCATGTATGCACTGATGCCCAAAGAACACCCCAACTATACATGCATCAGATGCAAATTATGTGAACTATTACAGGAAAAGGTTAGGAACTTAGAAGCAATTCTAGCCAAACCCAGCTCCACCCAAACAAACAACTCCCAGAGGACTTGACCCCACCGATAAACCCTTGGAGGAAGACAAATGGAGGTATGTCACACAGAGAAGAAAACACAATACCCAAAGAAACAGCATACAACAAACAAATCCCCTCTGCCCAACCCTACCCAACCAGAAACAGCCCCACTAAAACTGACCAATCGATTTCTCCCCTTAGACAGAAACACGCAGACCCACAACCCTCCCC
Source organism: Azemiops feae (assembly GCA_023970755.1). Classification (NCBI taxonomy): domain Eukaryota; kingdom Metazoa; phylum Chordata; class Lepidosauria; order Squamata; family Viperidae; genus Azemiops; species Azemiops feae. Next base: position 1,038,387 of record JALGBA010000352.1, on the reverse strand, counting down.
CTCAAAGAAGACATGCAGACAACTAGCAAAAATACAACTTGAAACATCCCTAAAAAGGTCACTTCAAATATCCCTAAAAAAGTCACTTCAACAAACACACCTGAGATAAACAGAAAAGCACCCCAGACTGCAGGGCCCCCCCAAAAAAGAAAGGAGAGTGTTGGTAATAGGAGACTCCATCCTCAAAGGAACAGAACCATCCATCTGCAGACCAGACATACAATCCAAGTTGTGGCTGACAACCTAACCAAAATAATTAGGCTACAGATTACTACCCCTTCCTCCTCCTCCACATTGGGACGAACGGCACAACAAAAAAACTGAGTGCAATAGTGAGGGACTACAAACAACTAGGCAACAAAGTTAAGCAGCTAGGAGCACAAGTAGTGTTCTCGTCAGTGCTCCCAACGAAAGGTCAACACCCATTGAGGGGAAAAAGAATTTTAGGGACTTCCGGTTTTGTGCCCGTAGCGAATGGCCGTGTGAGAGTGGACCTCCGCTCCCCACAGCTAGTTTCGTCCTGCCAGGGGGACCCTAGATGGGTCTGAAGTCGCCCTGAAGAGGTGACCGTGAAGGAGGGGCGCCCTGTTGATTACGAAGCGATGGCAATCGCTTCGTCTGATCCGGGGGAAGCCCTCCGAACCCGACAGTAGAAAGGCTAGCGTGAGACCAGCGTCTAGTCCAAGCTACTTGCAGCCGAAGTCCCAGAGCACGAACCTGAACATCGGTGAACGGCGTGCTTGGAATTGGTGAGTACTGATCTTCTTTCTCCTATCTACTAATTGAATCCTTGAGAAAGATCCCCAAAGCAAGAAAACCTCCGGAAGTGAAGGGAGGGGACTATATCCCCATCCCCTTACAGATGGAAACGGCGATTTAATATTAAGGAGGAAAGAGATATACTAAAATTTGATTTAAAATACTACAGTCTGGATAAATTTAGGAACTAAAAAACTGTCAAGATTATACCCTGAAGAGTTTTTGATGGAATTATAAAAATATATAACAAAAATAACTTTTTGATTGGAAAAAAAAACTGAAAAAAGAAATAACTGCTGACATCTAGTGGAGAATAAGAATCTGCCATAGTTCCGACAGATGAAACTCTTCAAAAGAACTTCAAGGCATTGTTTACCTTAAAGAATATTTTATTCGAGAAACAACGTATCGGCACTACATAGTTGAAACCAGAAACTAAATTCCCCTCCCCTGGATAAAAGTAACAAACTGCAATTCCCTCCTCCAATAAATAGTCATAAATCACATTCCCCAATTAGCTTGAAGCGTGGGCTTTCTCCCCAGCTCTCCAGCCCGCCAAAACACTATGAGCTCTGGGCCCAATGTCCTTGGGTTCCCACGACTAAGTTATTATTGTTATGACTAGCTGGACTCTCATCCCTATTCCTCCTCCCAGCAGCAACTAATTCTAAAAGCAATAGAGAAAATGGCTGCATTTCCATCTGTTGTTAAAGCAAGAACATCCAATGTTAGCAGCGTTGACACCTGGCCCCCCTTACAAAAAGGACAAATCCTGTAATGCAGACAAAATCATAGGTTAAGGGTTGCCTCTAGGTTTGTTAGGATGTTTCTTATAGAATCTATTAATGAGTCTGTCAGCTTTTACATCGCTAGATTTCACCCAGGTGGCTTTAGACAACAGATACCCCTTCCATTGCACTAAGTACTGCAATTTCCCTTTAAAAATTCTAGAATCAAGATTATGCTTCACTTCATAGTGAGTCTGTCCTGCTACTAGGAGAGGTCCAGGTGCTTTCTTAAGGGGAGGTCTTAAGGTGGAATCCCAAAAAGGTTTCAGCAGGCTACAATGAAATACAGGGTCAATTTTCCCTAAGAGTCTGGGAAGTTTTAGTTCTACCGTGACCGGGTTAATAATCCTTACAATGGGGAAGGGTCCTAAGTACTTCAGTCCTAGCTTCTTACTAGGTAACTTAAGGCGTAAATATTTTGTGGACAAATAAACCTTTCCCCCAACTTGGAATGTCCTTTGAGGAGCCCTTTTTTTATCTGCCTGTTTTTTATATGTCTCGGAAGCCTTTTTCAAAGCAGTTTTCGTGGTTTTCTAGACATCTTCCCACCCCCTCACCCATTGATCAAGAGTTTGGGAAGTGGAGGGTCCCTGAGGATATTCGGGTATTGGGCTGAACTCTTTCCCTGTGGCCACTTTAAAAGGTGTGAAGCCGGTGCTGCTGTGAACAGAGTTATTGTAAGCCACCTCGGCGAAAGGGAGGAGGTCAGTCCAGTTCATTTGTTGATAATCCACATAGCATTGGAGATATTGTTCCACCATTGAGTTCGCGGATTTAGCCGCCCCATTGGTAGACAGGTGAAAGGCCGACGATAGTCCTTGAGATGAGCCGATCAGTTTAAGAAAACTCCTCCAAAACTTAGCTGTAAACTGCATCCCCATCAGAGATTATTCGTTTTGGTGCGCCATGCAGTCTGTAGATGTGTTTCAGGAACATCTTGGTTAGTCGCTGGGTGGATGGGAGTCCTTTGCAAGCAATAAAGTGAGCCTGCTTTGAAAACAGATCTATCACAGTCCAGATGACTATATTTCCCCTGCTTTCAGGTAGGTCTACTATAAAATCCATAGCAATTTCTTCCCATGGTTGGGAGGGGTCCGCCACCAGTTGTAATAACCCAGGGGTTTCCCCCGGAATTCTTTCATGGTGGCACATACAGCACAACTCTGGACAGTTTTGTACGTCCCGTTTCAATCCTGGCCACCAAAATTGCCGGCAGATGAGGTGTAGTGTTTTTAAATATCCAAAGTACCCAGCCTATTTTACATCATGGCCGTGTCGGAGTGCGTTGGCAAGTACAGCTTTCCCCCCTTGTAAGCCAAACCATCCCTGCATGTTAGGAGGCTTGATTCTCCTTGAACCATTGGTTGGTGAAGAGCTCTCGTTTTATTTTCTTTGCCCCAGGGTCATTGGGGTTTGGGGCCCTTGAAGATGGGACTCTGCGCGACGTGAGTTGAGAAGCAGTTTGTAGAGTGGAGATAATTGCTTCATTAACCTCTTCACATTGGCTCTTATACTGGGGCAGTCTGGATAAAGCATCAGCTAAGAAGTTTTTTCCTCCCGGCATGTACTTTAGGGTGAAATTAAAACGGTTAAAGTATTGCGCCCATCGTACTTGTTTCGGGGACAATTTGCGGGGAGTTTTCAGTGCTTCTAGGTTTTTGTGATCAGTCCATACCTCGAAAGGCACCTTGCTCCCTTCTAGTGTCGCCAGTTTAATAGAGCCCAATGGATCACAAAGGCTTCCTTTTCCCACACAGCCCACCTCCTCTCGCACTCAGTGAATTTTTTCGAGGTGTAGGCGCAGGGTTGTAGGGTCCCACTCTGGTTCTTTTGCAGTAGCACAGCTCCGACGGCCACGTCGCTGGCATCGGCTTGAATCACAAAGGGCTTCCCTCGGCAAGGATACTTTAAGACCGGTTCGACCGCAAATAGCGTTTTTAAATTCTCAAAAGCGGTTTGACAGTTCATAGTCCATGCTAGTGGTTGGCCCGGACACAGCTTTCCTCCCTCTTTGCCTGTTTTCAGTAATTCCGTAAGGGGTAAGGCAATTTCAGCAAAGGAGGGGATGAACTGACAGTAGAAGTTGGCGAATCCCAGAAAGCTCTGGAGCTGTTTGCGAGTCTTTGGGGGCTGCCATTCAATTACGGCTTTCACTTTGGTTGGGTCCATTTCAATGCCCTCGCTGGAAATTCTGTAGCCAAGATAATCCAGTCGGGTCTGGTGAAACTCACACTTTGATAGTTTAACATAAAGTTTGGCATTCAACAGTTTCTTTAACACTTCTCTCACTAGTTTTACGTGGTCAGCCATATTCATTCTGTATATCAGGATGTCATCAAGATACACCAAAACCCCTTTGTATAAATGGTCATGTAGTACCTGATTAATCAGCTGCATGAAGACAGCTGGAGCCCCCTGTAGTCCAAACGGCATGACTTTAAATTGGTAGCTCCCCATGGGACAGTTGAAAGCAGTCTTCCACTCATCTCCCTCCTTTATCCTCACCCAGTAATATGCCTCTCTCAAGTCCAATTTAGTGAAGACACTCCCCTTTGCCAGGTGGGTTAGTAAGTCCTTCAGGAGGGGGAGGGTGTATTTGTTTTCCATGCTCACAGCGTTCAGACCTTTATAGTCCACGCAGAGACGAAGCGACCCGTCTTTTTTTTCTTTAAATAACACCGGGGCTCCCATGGGAGACTTGGCCCGTTCGATAAATCCTCTCGCTAGGTTCTTGTCCACATACTGCTGCATCTCCTCCATTTCCAGGGGGGTCATAGCGTACATTCTCAGTCGTGAGACGTTGGCTCCCGGTAACAGTTCAATAGAGCAATCATTAGGTCGATGGGGAGGCAGGGTGTCGCATTCTTTCTCACTAAACGCCTCCGCTAGGTCCCGGTACTCGCTGGGGATGAGTGGCTCGCCTGGTTGAGACAGCTATTTGCGCTAGCTCGTTAGGTGGGCTGAGCTCTCCTGTAACGTCCATCAAGGGGGGGCTTGGGCCCTATAGGTCAGGGATTTTCAACCGGTGGTACGCTTACCACTTGTGGTACATTAACGAGTGGCAGGTGATACGCAGCCCTGCCTAGCCAAGTGTAGTGGGGGAGGGAAAGAGCCAGCGCAGGCAAGGACTTACTGTGAGAGAGTCCTCTGGAACTGCAGATTGGCTGGGGCAGGCAAAGGCCCCAGGCTCACTTCTGGCTCACCCTCCCCCATGAAAAGGAGGAGGAGGGGGGTGGAGACAGGAGAGGCTATAAAAGGAGGCAGTTTGGGCGGGAGACGGAGAGAGAGAAAAAGCAGCAGCCTTGGGAGGAGGTGGAGTCAGCTCTGGCTGCATCGAAGGGAAAGAAGAAGAAGGAGGAGGGTGGGGGGAGAGGAGAGGAAATCAAGCAGGCCAGCCGGCCATGAGCCGATGTACAACTGCTGTGGCAGCCACCTGTGCTGGCAGCAGCAAACAGGCAAGAAATGCAGTGGGGGAGGGGTCGCCCTCCAAGAGGAATGAAAAAAGACAGCAATGACTGGAGGTGAGACACGAGGGAGGGAGGGAGATGGAGAGTGGAAAGATTCTTATGTGCTTTTGTGACTTTGAAGTTCTGGGATTTGTGCAATGTGGGCTTTGTGTTCTTAAGGAGTGTTTGGTAATTTCTATTTGGCTGATGGCTGATGTATCGTGTTAGCTTCTATTGCTCTGCTATTGTTAGCTGTAAGTTTTGCTGCAAGGGATTTTGAAGTATTTTTCTCCTGAATGGATTTTGCCTGTAGCATTCCTTTACTTATGAATGGAGCCATTTGGGGAGGCTGCCTTAGCCGGCAGCCAGTACTTATTTACATTTTTATTTCTTCCTTAAGTGCCGGCTGCCTGCTCCTTAAATTTCCTTTCTAGCCAGTAGCTAATTCTTAAAGGGGAATGTGCCTTTTTAAGCTAGTTCACTCAGCAAAAGTTTGTCTTTTATGTCTCTGGAGGCTTTTCCTTGTTTGATGAATATATGGAAGAGAGAAAATATGGGGGGGGGGGTCAAATTCTTCCTTCAGAAGGAGGTGAGCATGAGAAAGAGGGAGGCAGGAAGGGAGGGAAGGAAGCCCTGCCTTAGCACTTGGCCACCAGCAGCACTGCCATTGACTTTGCTTGTCAAAAGGTTGCAAAAGGGGATCACATGACCCTGGGACACTGTGACCATCATAAATATGAATCAGTTGCCAAGTATCCAAATATAAATCACATGACCCTGGGCATGCTGCAATGGTCATAAGTGTGAAAAATGGTCATAAGTCATTTCAGTGCAACTGCAACTTTGAACAGGTTTTTTTTTTTTGGTCATCAAGTTTTTGACACCTTGCTAGGTGGTACTCGAAATATTGCCATATCCTAAAAGTGGTACAATCGGTGAAAAGGTTGAAAAGCCCTGCTATAGGTAACCTCACAGTCCTCATTCCCTTCTCCCACCAGATAAACGGCTTCCATTTGTCTAACCAGGCTAGCCCTAGGATCACGGCCTCAGTCATTTTCGGAGCCACCATGAAACGGATGAACTCCCAGTGCTCACCTATTTGTACGCGTAGGGGTTCAGTTAATTGCATGATTAAAGTTCCTCCCATTAGGGAGCCATCGGCTTGCTCAAACCTCACGGGTTTGGAGAGCAGCCTTGCTGGTATGCCCATTTTCAGGGCAAGTGGCAAACTAATAAAGCACCGGGAGCATCCTGAGTCCACTAGCACTTTCAGATCTACCTGCGTCCCCGTCTTAGGGATTATGAGTTTGGCAGGTAGAGAAAAAGGTGGAACGGGTCAACTCACCATCAGGTCGTTCTCCCCTTCGTCGTCACTGTCGTAGGAGGGTAGAGCAGCAGCAGGTCCGGCTTGGGCATCGGCACTCTCCTGCGTGGGGGATGTGACTTGGGCGACGGGTTCCTGCGCGATCCAGTTGGATTTCTCTTTCGACGGCTGCTGGGCTGGTTTCTTCCTCGCTGGTGGTCCCGGTCTATTCTGCTGCTGAGGGTAAGGGACTGGGCAACTCGCTACTCGATGTCCCTGTTGTGCACATCTGAAGCATTTAATCGGTGGGCCTGCAGGCGGCTTGGGGTTTTCAGTAGCCACGGCGGTTGGAGGCTTTTGGGGGGTTGGCGGCCGTTTGGGTTGATCTGGCCTCGGCCCGGCTTCTTGCGGTGGGGGCTTCTTTTAGCGGGCAAGCTGGACATCCAGTCTTACTGCTACCTGGTACCATTCTTGCAACTGATTTGGGACTGCTCGATAGACACAAGCCTGGGAGAGGTGGTCATCCAGTCCCTCCTTGAAGTGATGAACTAGGGATTACTCGGGCCACCTCTCTATTTGGCCGGCTATCTTGCGAAACTCTCGCACATATTCCAGTGCAGCTTGTCTTATCTTCTGGACTTGCTCCTCCGCTTTGAGGGCAATGGATGGGTCCTCGAACCTTGCTCTCAGTCCTAGAAGGAAGAGATGGGGGTCCCCCAATTCGGGTGCTTGCTCGTTGTATAAATTGCTTCCCCTTCTAAGTTGGACGCCACCACATCGACCATAGCGGCTGGGTTCGGGTAAAAATAGGCGCAGCAGTTCATGTGAGAATGCACCTGGTTGAGAAAGAAGATCAGCTTCTCCAGGTCTCCATCGAAAGTTGCTCTAAGGGGTGGCGCCATCAGCGGTTGCTGTGCTCCCCAGGGAGCCTGCATTCCTGGTGGTTGCTGGCCTCCCCACTGTGGATGTTGCACCCCCAACGGTTGCTGGCCTCCCCATGGTGGCTGCTGCATCCCCAGTTGCTGCAGGCCTCCCAGCGGTTGTTGCACATTCGGGGGCTGTTGCCACCCCCATGGCTGTTGCTGCGCTGCTGGTGACTGTGGCATCCCCAATTGTTGTATGACCCCCAATGGTCTCAGCAGCTGCTAAATGGCAACCCCAGTTGCTGCAGGCCTCCCAGTGGTTGCTGCATGTTCGGGGGCTGTTGCCACTCCCACTGCTGCTGACTTGTGGGCAGTTGTGGCTGTCAACACTGCTAATATTGGATATTCTTGCTTTGACAAAATATGCAGAACTGTCTGGTATTTTTAGAGTTAACTTAGATGATGCTGGGAGGGGAGGAGAAAGAATGTGTGTGGAGAGTAATTAAGATAAGGAATACTCAGACTACAGAACGGAAGTGAACCTTTGCCCTTCAGGCTGATTGGAGAACGTGATTTATGACTGCAAAATTGAGGAGGGGAATAGGCTGGAATGTTATGTGCAGGGGACGGGAATTCAGATCTTGGCATCCTCCATGCCGTGCTGACACTGTGTTTACATGATTAAAGACTTTTTAGGATAAACAATGCCTGGAAGTTCTTTGAAGTGTTCCATTAGTCGGAACCATGACATCGGCATCCCCAGCTGTTGTAGGTCCCCCTGCGGCCCTGGCAGTGGTTGTTGCGGGCCCCTCAGCAGTTGCTGCACGTTTGGAGATGGCGGCCAGCCCCCCTGCTGCATCCCCAACGGTTGCTGGCCTCCCCATGGTGGCGGCTGCATCACCCCCGGTTGCTGTAAGGCCCCCATCTGCTGCTGCACATTCAGGGGCTGTGGCCACCCCCACGGCTGTTGCGGTACCTCCAGAGGCTGTTGGCCTCCCAGCTGTTGGGGCTGCAGCATCCCCCATTGCTGTATGGGCCTCGGGCTGGGTGGCCAGCAGGCACGTCGATCCGGGCTTCGGCTGTCCCGATGACAGCTCGGGCTCTTGTCTCGCCGGCGGCGGTCTGGGCTTTTGGAGGGGTGACGACTGGAGCTGTCCCTCCCTGTGGGGCTGGAGGCCATGATAGGTGGCTTCGTGGACGTGGAAGCCGCTTGACCTATGAAGGTGGGGCTGGGGCTTCCCCTTGGCATGAGTTGGTGGCTTCACCGATCATCATGATCGCTCGCGTATGGAGAACGGGAAGGTTGTTCCCCACTTTTCATCTCCAACTCCTCAAATCTTTCCACCAACTTCTCCACTGACTACGGACTGCGGACAGGTACTTCCACTCAGCAAAGTCCTCAGCGGTAGTCGATTTCATGGCTCTCCATCGGTCCGGGGAACGCGACTTGCGGGAAGCCCCTCTTTGCAGCTCGACCTTGTCCGCCTTCGAAGCACTTGATTGTGGCAAGGCCGTCTCAAGGTGTCTGGAGTCTCCACTGGGCAAGGTCCATTCCGACGACCAGATCAGCTGTCCTCGCGGTTTGGGCCTTGCTCCCATCTGGGAGACCTGAAAAGGCTCCACTGGTGCGCTGGCCTGCGCTCCTTTCTCTGAAGTAGCAGCCACTGCCGGGGTGCTGGTTTCAGGCATCCCTTCCTTTTCCATGTTGGGATCTTCCCCAAATCTTTGTCGGTCTATCCCTCAATTCTAGAGACAGCAACTGGGGCTCGGGACCCCAAGATAGATAGGTAAAATTTGGAGTTTCTGGTTTAATGTATGGTTCCGACAGATGAAACTCTTCAAAAGAACTTCGAGGCATTGTTTACCTTAAAGAATATTTTATTCGAGAAACAATGTATCGGCACTACATAGTTGAAACCAGAAACTAAATTCCCCTCCCCTGGATACAAAGAAACAAAGTGTAATTCCCTCCTCCATTAAATAGTCATAAATCACATTCCCCAATTAGCTTGATGCGCAGGCTTTCTCCCCAGCTCTCCAGCCCGCCAAAACACTATGAGCTCTGAGCCCAATGTCCTTGGGTTCCCACAACTAAGTTATTATTGTTATGACTAGCTGGACTCTCATCCCTATTCCCCCTCCTAGCAGCAACTAATTCTAAAAGCAATAGAGAAAATGGCTGCATTTCCATCTGTTGTCAAAGCAAGAACATCCGATGTTAGCAGCGTTGACACCTATCCAACAAAATGAGTTTCAATGTGGAGAAAAGCAAAGTCTTACATTTAGGCAGGAAAAACCAAACGTGCAAATACAGATTGGGTGAGACCTGGCTTAAAAACAGTAACTGTGAGAGGGAAATTGGAGTCCTAGTGGACGATCAGTTGAATATGAGCCAGCAGTGTGCAGCAGCAGCCAAAAAAGCTAATACAATCCTGGGTTGTATAAGCAGAGGCATAGAATCAAGATCGCGCGAAGTATTATTACCGCTTTATAAAGCTCTAGTAAGACCACACCTGGAATACTGCAGCCAATTTTGGTCACCATATCACAAAAAAGATGTTGAGAGTTTGGAAAAAATTCAGAGAAGAGCAACTAAGATGATCAAAGGCCTGGACACTAAAACATACGAAGAACAGCTACGGGACTTGGGTTTGGCTAGTCTAAAGAAAAGAAGAAATTTGGGAGACACGATAGCAGTGTTCCAATATCTGAGGGGCTGCCACAGGGCAGAGGGGACCAGGTTGTTCACCAAAGCACCAGAGGGGACGACGAGAAACAATGGTTGGAAACTGATCAAAGAGAGAAGCAACCTGGAACTAAGAAGAAACTTCCTGACAGTGAGGACAATCAACCAGTGGAACAGCTTACCCCCAGAAATCATGGGCACTCCATTACTGGAGATTTTTAAGAGGAGACTGGACATTCACCTGTCTGAGACGGTGTAGGTTCTCCTGCTTGAGCAGGGGGCTGGACTAGAAGACCTCCAAGGTCCCTTCCAGCTCTATTCTATTCTATTCTATTCTATTCTATTCTATTCTATTCTATTCTATTCTATTCTATTCTATTCTATTCTATTCTTCTATTCTAGTCTAGTCTAGTCTATATGGAGGGAAGTAAGCAGTGGGGTACCACAAGGTTCCATCTTAGGCCCAGTACTCTTCAATATCTTCATCAATGACTTAGATGAAGGAACAGAAGGGGAACTCATTAAATTTGCAGATGATACTAAGCTGGCAGGAATAGCCAATATCCCAGAAGACAAGCTCAGGATCCAAAAGAATCTTGACAGAGTTGAACAATGGGCCCTATCCAACAAAATGAACTTTAATGTGGAGAAAAGGAAGGTTTTACACCTGGGCAGGAAAAACGAAAGGTAAAAGTACAGATTAGGCGGAACCTGGCTCAAAAACAGTAACTGTGAGAGGGACCTTGGAGTCCTAGTGGATGATCACTGAAACATGAATTAGTGTGCGACAGCAGCCAAAAAATCTAATATAATCCTTGGTTGTATAAACAGAGACATAGAATCAAAATCACATGAAGTATTAGTACTGCTTTATAAAGCCTTAGTAAGGCCACACCTAGAATACTGCATTCAGTTTTGGTCACATTACAAAAAAGACATCGAGACTTTGGAAAAAGTACAAAGAAGAGCAACTGAGATGATTAAGGGCCTGGAGGCAAAAACATATGAAGAATGGTTGCAGGAATTGGGTTTGGCTAGCCTAGAGAAAAGAAGGACTAGAGGTGACATGATAGCAGTATTCCAGTATTTGAGAGGTTGTCACAAAGAAGAGGGGGGTCAATTTATTTTCCAAAGCACCAGAGGGCAGGACAAGAAACAATGGTTGGAAAGTAATCAAGGAGAGAAGGAACCTGGAATTAAGGAGAAACTTCGTAACAGTGAGGACAATTAACCAGTGGAACAGCTTGCCTTCAGATGTTGTGGGTGCTTCATCACTGGAGGTTTTTAAGAAGAGACTAGACAATCACCTGTCTGAGATGGTATAGGTTCTCCTGCTTGAGCAGGGGGTTGGACTAGAAGACCTCCAAGGTCCCTTCCAGATCTATTTTGATTCTTTTTATGAAGCTTTTCATGAGAGGTGAAAAACCACAAACCGCCCTGAGAACTTTGCTAACAGGCATTATAGCAATATCGAATGGATATTTAAACTGAGCAAAAAATTAAATTAAACTAAATGCCTCCAATGTAGACACCCTGATTGATTCATACACAGCCTCTGGAAGGTCTCGTGGTGGGATGGGAAGAAACAGGTTGATGTTGAACCCAACCAAGACAAAGCAATTGTTTATTCAGGGAGAGCTTCTGCCAGCTCTAGTATTGCTTCTGAAATGGTCAGCATCGTGCCTGAAAGAGAGCCCGTCCATGGAGCCATGGCTGTCCTGGACGGACAAGTAGGTCATGGCAAGAAGGACCTTTGGGAGATCCAGTTGCAGCCTGACCTGGAGCGAGAGAGTGTGGCAATAGGAACTCGCATTCTCATTGGTGCTCAGTTCGTCCAATGCACTCTGGATGGAACTGCCTTTAAAGGCCGCTGGAAAGTGAAGCTGGTACAAGACACGTGCTTTTGGCCCTGGACTCCTCAGGCACACATTCCCCTGTGCTACAAGGTCCACATCGGTTGCCAAGAGGTTTGCAGGTATAATTTTAAAGTGCTGGTTTTACCTGTGGTCCTATCTGGCTGAGGCACCTTCAGGACTGCCTACCTGAAGAACAATCAATCCACTTGATAAGACCATCTCTAGTTTGGGATGGTGGTGTCAGTAATTGTGTCTCTCATCTCCGCCCATTTCTCCTTAAAACCACATGAAATTGTGCATTGAAGGGAGATGTCATTAATCTGGGGAATTAAAGGTCTTTCCACTGTAAAGTTGTCGCTGCAATTGATTATTTGGCTCTAAGAATATCAACCAGAGCCAAGAAATATGCTTCATCATTAGCTGCATCCCCCTCACCCACAAAACCAAAGCCAAGAAAGGAATGGGGGCTAATATACTAAAAATCTTGCAATGCTAACTAAAGGCTTTGAAGCTGATCCAGTAATCCATCTCCAGGCATTAAGTGCAGAGAAAGTCAGAAGATCAATTGTAAGCCCAGAAAATGTTTGCTAATGACAAAATCTTGAATAACTGACTTAGCTTTCTAGGATCCCAAGTAGAAAACATCTGCGTGTCACAGGTATTGAAGCTATTCCTGCTCTTTGGGTAGAGTAAGTCAGAAAGCTTTTTAGAGATATGTTTACACTGCTGGCTGACTTAACTGAAATTGAGCACGTTAACACAATCACCCTGATATAAATATTGATAGCCCGCTTTGGTGTCATAATGAAGGCATCAGGCTAGAAACTGAGAGATGGTGAGTTATAGTCCTGCCTGAGGAAGACGTCAAGTGGGAGACTTTGGGCCAGTCACTTTCTCTCAGCCCTACGAAGGAGGAAATGGCAAACCTCTTCTGAAAAACCTTGCCAAGAAAATTGCAAGGATTAATCCAAGCAGTCTCTGAGACTCAGACATGAAGCAACAGAAGGGGAAAAAACCCTAAACATCAGTTTAATTACTGCCACTGTTGCTTGGCTACTATAAGAGAAAAGATTCTGTGTTGATTCTGACAAGATTCAGTGAACTCTCAGTTAGAATTGGGTCCCAGCAACTGAAGCATAAAATACCCACTTCTACTGCGCTACCAAAGATGTAGCACAAATGTGCTTTTCTTTTATGTGCTGCATCAGCTTCCAAGGGGAAAATTAAACATTTTTTATATTTTTTTCTGTTTTATTGTTGTAAGCCACCCAGAGTAGCCCTTTTTGTGTTTTGAGGGGAATATGAAAAATATCAAATGTGATTTATAAAAATTAACTGGAGTCCTGACACGTCTAACTCCTTCTTAGTATAGCTAGCTGAATAAGCATTTGAGAGTTAAAATCATATCATCTGCAACTAAATTTAAAAGATATGTCTTAGCTCCCATTTCCACCCCACAAATCTGATTATAGGATCGGAGCACTATTACAATGCTTATATGGCTAGGACTAGGTTAACTAATAAAGGCGATAAAAGAGGCATCTGCTTGGAATCACTTAAAAAAGAATAATGGGATATGAATCATAGCTATTGAGTCATATCTGAGTTTAGTCTATAAATATGCTCAATCATCTTAAGAAAACTGGTCCCAAAATTTAATATTGGTTTTAAAAATAGTATTTCCAGGGAATCAAAAGCTTTACATATATCTAAGGAACAAATGGCTAGGGAAGTTTAATTTTACTAAATTGTAAAATAATTTGTTCTGGTAGATACAGTTCCCACAGTGTTTGTACAGAAGAGGTATGAATAAATCTTTGGGTTACCATGAGATCAAAAGAGATTCTGTGCCCTGTCCTAAAACGTTATTTTCTAGCAAGAATTCGTAACAGCCCTTCGTTTGAATTTGAGGGAGGGGTGACCTTTTCAGGTATCCCTGCAGGCCAAGCCTCACCTGGCCGGGCGCCTCCCTGCAGACGAGGCGGGGGGGCGCCAGGAGCAGCACTGGGGGAGGGGAGGGGGCGGCCCTCCCTGCCGGGCTCCCCCAACCGAGGGCGGGGGCTCTGAGCTCCCTCCCGCCCAGCCCGGCCCAGCAGGCAGCTGCGTCGCGGGCGGCACCCGGCCTGGCCGTTCCTCGGACGGGGCAGAGCTTCCGCCCGCCCCCGGGGACGGAGGGGCGACTCCGGCCTCCCGCGGGGCTCTTGCCCAGCGCCCAGCTTCGGCCTCAGGCCGGACAGCCGCTGGCGCCTTCTCCGCGCCCCGAGCCCGCCCGGGCAGCCCTTCCCTTGGCGCAGATGTCGGGCCACGCGGGCCCCCCGCCGAGCAGCCACGCAGGCCAGGCCGAGGCCCCCCCGCCCGCCGCCCCCGCGGGGCTCCCCGCCCCGCCACTCACATCTGGCTGACCAGCTTCTGCCGGAAGTTGGCGCTGCGCCACTCGCTCTCCTCCATCCCGCCGCCGCCGCCGCCGCCACCGCCGCCCGAGCCAGAGCGCCTCCGCAGGCCCGACGGAAGTGGGTGGCGGCGCGCGGCACGCCGGGAAATGCAGTTCCGCAGCCGCGCTTCCTGCTTCCGCTCCGGCCGACTTCGCGGGCTGGGCGGCGGCCAAAGCAGGCGCGGGCGGAGCCTCCTCCGGCGCTGGGCGGGCCCCGCGGAGCCTCGTCTCCGGCCAGGTAGGGGCGGCAGGGGTCCGCGGCCGGCCTCGGGGGGAGGCGGGCGTGAGCGAGGCCGGCGGCGGGCGGCCCTGCCCCGGAGAGGTCCCGAGCCTGAACCCGCGGTCTCCCCCGAGGGGCCGGTCCGACGTGGGGGCGGCGTTGGCCTGCCCTCGCACTCCGGGCGGCTGAAAGGCGCCGAGCGACCCGGCGGGTCCTTCGCGTGGAGCCCTGCCCGGGGCAGAGACCGACGGGCGAGCAGGGGCCCCGAGAAGCCCCGCCGACAGGCGGGGAGCCAGAGGGGGCTGTCAGGGGGTTCTCCGCTGGGCGAGCCCCCCCCCCGAATTCATGGGGGTCCCTGCGCCCCTCCCTCAGACTGGGCCGTTTCCCTCCAGTCTGGGGGCCCTTCGGCTCTCCCGCCGTCTCCCCTTGGACTGAAGGGGGGCGATCGGGGGGGGGGGTGCTTTGCCGTTGCTACTGCCTCTTCCCCCCCCCCCCGAGTCGGTGCGTGGGAGGAGGCCCCCTGAGGACGAGAAGTCATCCCCATGGCAGTAGGGATGTTGGGGATGCCATGAGGGGCCGTCCCGGCAGGTCCAGGAGGCTGCTGCCCTGGGAGATTCATTGGCTGCCTCATGGGGGGCCCGAGCCCAGTCAACCCGGCCAGGGAGGCCCCCTGAGGACGAGAAGTCATCCCCATGGCCCCTGGTCCTGCTGGAGGACCACCAGTCAGGTTCTGCAGCGCGTTCATGGGATCTGGGGAGAAAAAACAGACAGCTGCATCTGCTCCGCTCCGTCAGCTCAGACGAAGATGTAGCCAGCACCGACCCGTCTTCCGTGCAGTAGAATTCTGATTCTGGCAACCTTGGAGGAGGCTGAAGCGGTGTCAGGATGTGTTTTTCAGAGCCCACTTCCTCTTTCCATCCAGCAGCCCCGGGCAGCCCAGGCTACCTACCCCTCCAGCCTGGCCTTTGCTTTCGGAAGAGGCCCTAGGAAGCGTCACTACAAAGGAAGGGGGCAAAGAAGAGGGCTCCTTACCGCTGACAGAGGCCAAAGACCAAAGCACAGGTACCCTTCTTTGGGTACCTAAAATTGGCTGCATGGCCACAGCTGAAATTTCCATGGGGTAGCTGCATGTAGAGCATGTTGCAGTAGTCCAGGGCATGAGTGATGGGTGATCGAGTGGAGGTCCTCCCTATCCAGGAAAGGGCGTAATTAGCACACCACAGGAAGCTGAGCAAAGGCCCTCTTGGCCACAGCTGCCACCAGCTCTTTGAGCAGGAACTATCAGTCCAGGAGGACCCACAGGTTACGCACCAGGTCTATATGGGGTAGTGCAACCCCATCTAAGACCAAACTTGATAAATTCCTGGATGCAGAGGGGCATAGGTTTGAAGTCTTGCCAAATAGCCACTCGAAAAGGGGTAAAACCAGTACTACTATGTACAGACATATTGTAGGCCACTTCTGCAATCAGCAGGAGATCAGTCCAATTATCTTGTTGATAATTAATAAAGTATCTAAGGTATTGTTCCAATACTGAGTTTTTACGTTCACACCCCCCATTTGGGGGTGATGACTAGAACTAAGTCCTTGGTCGCTCCCCAATAAGTCCAGGAAGGCTCGCCAAAACCTGAATGTGAATTGTACCCCCCTATCTGAGATAATGCTCTGGGGTGCTCCATGTGGTCAGTAGATGTGATGCAGGAACAGTTTTGCCAGGCCCCAGGTAGAAGTGATTTTGACAAGGGATAAAATGCACTTGCTTGGAGAATAAATCAGTCACCACTCAAATCATCGTGTTTCCTGTGCTTTGGGGGAATTCTATGATAAAATCCATAGAAATCTCTCCAGGGTGCTAACAGCTCAGCTACTGTTTGAAGAAGCCTTGGAGTTTTCCCTTGCTGCCGTTTTGCCGAGGCATACACTGGACAGCTAGCAACATAGCTTTCAATGTCCTTTTTGAGGGACAGTCACCAAAACTGTCTTTTGACAAGGTATAATGTTTTCACAAAACCAAAATGTCCTGCCGCCTTTGAGTCATGACAACTCCTCAAGACCATGAGTTTCTGGCTGTCTGGAACATAGAGCTTCGCCCCCACCCAGTCTAGTCCGTCTCGGATTGAGCAAACGTTGCTGTGAGTCTGGAACCATTTATCATTCTTTAGGGCTGCTTTTAGGACCGAGGTCACGTCTTTTGAAATTTGAATTTTTTTCTCTTCCCTGGGCTCAAGTGGTCACCTGAGCAGCTAGTTGATGGGATGGAAGCACTGGTTTGACTACTTCTACTTTTGAGCAATTGTACTGCGGCATGTGTGACTGCGTCGGCCAGGAAATTCTTTCCCCCAGGGAAGTAGCATAGGGAGAAATCAAAGCGGTTAAAGTACTGTACCTTTAGGAGAGAGCTTGCAAGGGGTTTTCAGTGCCTCTAGGTTTTTATGATCAGTCCACATCTCAAAAGGTATTTTACTCCCTTCTAGAAAATGCCTCCAGGACAGGAGCGCCCATCTCACGGCGTATGCTTCTTCTGCCCACACCACCCATCGTTGCTGAGTCTCAGAAAGTTTTTGGGAAGTGTAAGCACAGGGCTGCAGCTGCCCACTTTCATTTTCCTGCAGCAGGGCTGCTCCAACAGCTACGTCGCTCGCATTGGCTTGTATAACGAATGGCTTCATTGGGTCAGGGTGCTTCAAAACTGGCTTGGCTGCAAACAAGCGCTTGAGCTTCTCAAATGCGGCTTGGCATTCTATGCGGCTGACTAGGTTTGGGTTTGTCTCCCCTTTTGTCTTAAGTAAGTTCGTGATGGGGAGAAGTATCTGGGCGAACGAAGGGATAAATTGCTGGTAAAAAATTGCTTCCTAATGTGGAGTGGCGCTCAATGCAACACAGCTCTGACTTTTTCAGGGTCCATCTCAGTTCCTTCATGCGAGATGCGGTAGCCAAGACAGTCTATTTTACTTTGGTGGAACTCGCATTTGGAAAGTTTGGCATACAGCTTGACAGCTCATAGTTTTTAGGGAACCGCCTTCACAAGCTTCAGATGCTCCGCTTTAGTTTCAGTGTAGATTAAAATGTCGTCCAAATACACAAGCACTCCTTTACACAGATGCAGGACCTCATTGATCAATTGCATAAATACAGCTGGGGCTCCCTGCAGTCCAAATGGGAGTACTTTGAATTGGAAACAGCCCAGCGGGCAATTGAAAGCAGTTTTCCATTCATCCCCCTCCTTGATTCTCACGCGGTAATATGCCTCCTGCAAATCCAGTTTAGTAAATATTTTTCTTTTGGCAAGATGGGCCAGCATATCTTTCCTCAGCGAAAGGGGATAAACGTTCTCCCCACACACCCCGTTTAGCCCTCTATAGTCTATGCATAGACAAAGGGTCCCATCTTTCTTTTCCCGGAACAGGACTGGAGCCACCATCCGTGGCCGTGCTGGCCGAATGAAGCCTCGGGCTAGGTTTTTATCAGTGAATAACCGGAGTTCTTCCAGCTTTCTGGGGGTATAGCTTTGGCTTTGGCAATTTGGCACTGGGCAGGATTTCTATAGCACAGTCAGTAGGTCTATGAAGGGGAAGTTCATCCGAGCCCTTCTCGCTAAACACCTCTTGGAGGTCTCTTTGGAGATGACAGGAAGGTCCTTCCCTTGCATGACTGCCCCTAATTCGCACTTTGGGATATTCGCTTTACTCGGTTCCTTTCGGGTTTGGGAGGCATGGTTTATCTGGAACTTTTAGCAGTTCTTTTCTCCAGTTCACATAAGGGTTCCACTTTTTTAACCAAGCTAGCCCTGGAACTAGGGGTCTCTCCATCCCGGGTGCTACTATGAAGCTCATAACTTCTGAATGTGCTCCCATTTGCATTCCTATGGGTTCGGTGGCAAAAGTGGCTGGGATGCCCTGCACAACCAAATGGTCCAATTGACAAAAGGCCACTGGGACTTTTAACCACCTCAGTCAAATTCCCAGCTTCTCGACCAGTGCTGGATTTACTAAGCATCTGGTGCATCCCGAATCTAACTGGGCTCTGAGATTAGCCTTTAACCCGGACCCAGGGAGGCTCAGTTCTATAGGAACCGTAAAGACCATACAAATGATAGGCAAAGCGTCTTCTATGTGATGGGCCACCAGCCTTCCATGCATTACAGAGCCACAAAGCCCATTGATGTGTCAGGGGGTTGCCTTGGGTTGCCTTTTTGTGCCAAAATGATTGGATTCCATTCATCTCCTCTTCCTTGTAGATAAGAACCTGCAACTTGTGTTCATGGCAATGGGCAACGAAGGTTTTGAATGAGGAAATCAGCCTAACTGAAACCAGCTGCTCCTCAGGGAACGCCAGTTGCTCTGCCCTCTGATTCCCAAGGAGATTCTGCCCAAGATGGCGGGTCAGCAGGAGGAGACGGAGCCCCTCAAGATCCCTCTGGAGCCTTTCACCAAGAAGTGCTCCAACAAGACCTACCATAGCACTGGGCACTCCCAGACGCTGCTGAGTGGCCTGGGGGCTCTCCGGGACCGCGGCATCCTCTTTGATGTTGTTCTGCATGTAGAGGGGAAGACCATTGATGCTCATCGCATCCTCCTAGCAGCATCGTGTGATTACTTCAGGTCTGTGTCTGTAACAAAACTAAAATCTGAAATTGCTGGATACTGAGCAGCGGAAAAGTAAAACTGGCAAACTCTGACTTTTGTATGCTTGATGATTAAGCAAAGCTGCATCTAATTTAATCATTAGATTTAATCAAATTTAATCAAACCAAATTTAGCATTTGTCTTCCCACTTCTTACTTGTAATCCACACAGCAAGTTCTGCCTGTTTAAAGAGTATTTGCAAAACATGGATGTTTCTTGGCCCATTGCTTTGGCAAGGTTATGTTTGTATCTTTCTTTACAAAATTCTGCAATAGAATCAGCCAAAGGGAGCATTAAGAAGCCCATTCTCTTTTCAGTGCAGGATGCTGACATGGCTGCTCAACCCATAATTAGGCAGCTTTACCTAGAAAGATCCTCAAGTAACTAAATCAGTGTTTCCTCTTATATAAACAGCTCTGATAATGGGCATCTAAAATTGCAGTGCGCTTTCCTGAAGTTAGTTGTAGCATAACTCCCTGGAGGAAACAGAGTATTTTCTGTCTTCCATCTCCAGCTGTGAGGACTGTAATTGTGGGTAGCTTGGGGGCGTGGTGGCTCAGTGGTTAAAGATGCTGAGCTTGTCAGTTGGAAAGCTGACAGCTGGGTTCGAGACCTGAGTGCCGCACTATGCGGTGAGCTCCTGTTACTTGCCCCAGTTCCTGCCCATCTAGCAGTTCAAAAGCATGCAAATGCAAGGAGATAAATAGGTGGGAAAGTAACAGCATCCCATGCACCGCAGCGTATAGTCATGCTGGTCACATGACCATGGAAATGCTGGCTCCCTTGGCCAAGAAATGGAGGTGAGCACCACCCCTAGAGTCGGATATGACTGGATAGGGGAAACCTTTATCTTTACCTTTTAATCTGTAGACTAAATACGCTCCCTTCCTCCCATGACTTGGTCTCCAGGTCTTCTCTCCCCATCACAGTCCTGGAAGTTATTCTCTTATGGGCCACATTCTGTCACCCTTAAAATGCGAGGGGGGTGGGATTCCAGATTCTTGAGAACCTCACCTGCACAAAACAGAGACAAGCTTTTTTTTCCTCTAACCAGAGCATTGTGCATCTGTTAATGCAATCTGGCTTTCTACAAATCTGAATTGAGTTCCTGGTTCAGGTTCCCTTTGTCACTTACTATGGCCACAGATTCCATTCCTTTGTGCTGTGTCTCTGCCAGGTCATCCTGATCTCGCTCAGGCTCTCTGCTATCACTTAGCAAAGATGAGCCTTGGTGGCGCAGTGGTCAGAATGCAGTACTGCAGGCTACTTCTGCTGACTGCCGGCTGCCTGCAGTTCAATTCTCAGTGGCTCAAGGTTGACTCAGCCTTCCATCCTTCCGAGGTCGATAAAATGAGGACCTAGATTGTTGGGGGCAAGAGACTGACTCTGTATACTGCTTAGAGAGGGCTGTAAAGCACTGTAAAGGGGGTATATAAATCGTAAGTGCTATTGCTATGATGGTTCAGAGAGAAATCCCAGATGTGGCATGCTGGTTGTGTGCAGAGGTGGTGATGTTGTGGATCCCAGCTTGGTGAGTCATCTCATGCATGCCTGAGTGGACCATAAAAGTTGGTTCCTACTGTCAGCACATCTCACCTTGCCATCTCTGGAGGAAACAGGGCAGCACAAGGATGAGTTTAAAAACTGCCTTATGGGATGTTATCCATTATACTTTTCATTAGGAGGAGTAACTGAAAGAAGATCTTTCCTTTTGTAGGGGAATGTTTGCTGGGGGACTCAGAGAAATGGAACAGGAAGAAATTCATATTCAGGGCATATCTTATAATGCCATGTGCAAAATCCTGAACTTCATATATACTTCGGACCTGGAACTTGGCCTAAACAATGTGCAAGAAATTCTAGCTGCATCCTGTCAGCTTCAGGTGAGCTTTGGCAGCTCTAAAAGATGTGAGATGGGTTGGGAAAGAAGGGCAGTTTCTTCATTTATTAAGAGATATCAGATAGTTTTGTAGCCTGTGCTCTGCAACATGGCACATTTCGCAAGAATGACACTATGAGCCACAGACAGTTGAGACTGTCTGACATATGAGCTACTGGTGCAATAGGAATTGCTTTAAAAGTTTTGGAACTTAGAAATTCCTTTACATTATAAAGTAGTAAAAGAGATCCCCAAATCCACTCGGATCCTATTGAAATTCAGTTATATGACCCTCAGGAGGGTACCCCACCTCTGTTCGTAGCCCATATAATAGCGCTTCCAACCCCTCCCATTTTGGATCACCAGCCCACTTGGATCTTGTTGCCTTTCTACGTGGTTAAAAAAAAAAGTGTTGTCCCAACCCCACAAAGGTCGCCCTTTCCTGCCCTTCAGGAGGGTGAACAAGCAGGGTCTCCAGAGTGGATCTCAGCCTGTGGGCAGAATTAGTTTCAGTTGAGCATGAACATGGGTTGGCAGCTGGTAAAAATGCTCTTATGTCTGGAGATCCTGGCCCTTCTCCAGAGAGGCATACTGGTGAAAAAGCCCAAGCTGTATCCAGAGGAGGCTGCAGGTAAAAGGCATTATAATAGTCCAGCCTGAAGAGTGAGGCCTGTAGTGGATCAGAGGGGGTTGAATGCTAAAACAGAAGCAGCGTAGAGGCTCTGTAAGGATCGGCAGGAGAATGCCGTGAAGTTGGAAAGGCTCCTAGATCTGAGGAAGAGAGAGATTGGCTCGTGGAGGGATGGGACAGGGAGTCACATCTCAGGTTAATTGGCAGAAGGCGATACTGTGAGACCATTCTCGGGGAAGATGCTTGTAGGGCCTTTTCCGGCTCCCTGGGTTCAGCCCTGGTGCCAGGTCAACAGATCCTCAACTCCAGTTGCTGCTTCTAAATACCAGGTCGTTTTGTAATAAGGCCTCCCTCATCCAGGATCATATCACAGATGAGTCAACTTGACATGCCTAAATGAACTGGGATGGACATTCCCCTCTTGGAAGATGCATCTACCTGGGTTTCAGCTGCAACTCCAGGCAGCATTGCCCAGAGTCACTTATGGCTGTCAGAGACCCCACAACTTGCTGGAACTGTTTGTGAGGTTGGTCTCCAGGGAGCAGATGAGATTGCAGCTCAGCGGCTTCCCTTCCTCCGTTTATGGCAGAGTTTCCCAGTCTTGCGGTGCGGAAGGATTTTCCATCCCTTGGCAGCTCAGGCACTCATGACCACCCTGGATGCGATTCATGTCATCGGAGATCTGATCTGCACTGTGGGGTCACTTTTGATCTGGGATTTATCTTGAGGTGGTGTCTGAATATAGAGAATGAATATGCTTCCCTTGTTGAACTGAGCGGCGATAGAAATAGATGAAATAAATAAGGTTAATATTGACCCCTTGTCATGGTCAGACCATTCTTTGACTGCTCCATCTCCCTTTGGTGTGGCTTCGCACCTCAGGGAGGTGCTCCTATTCAGTTGGCCTTCCCCAGGCAGCTGGCTTTCAGAGAGAGTTCCCCGAGGCTCCACTGCAGAATTCAGACTGAGGCCTTAGTCTCTACCTAGAATGAGAAGGTGACACCTCGGGGCCTCTCCCTATTCAGGGATCTCATTGAGTTCTCTGGTTTTCAAAAGAGCTTTAGAAAATGAAAAAACAGAAGAGACACCTGGAGCACCACTGGAGAGATGAGGGAATCTGACCTAACATGTATAAGAGCCCACATTAAGGACTGCATTGTAGTAATAAAGGAGACAAAATGTAATTATTTTTCCACTCTTCTTCCATCTGCTGAGTGATGGCCAACAGCTCTGTACTAGGAAGAAAAGGGTGAGAGGGACATCTGCAGAGCTGCTGGGAGGATTGTTCAAAGTCCTTGAGGAATAATCACTTGGATCCGGTCTAAGCTTGGCCTCAATTGTGCATGTTGTCTTGAAGTGACTGAGGCACAATCTGGTTGAGTTACCTGAGAAGAGCGTGAACCTGTGAGTCCCGAGGAGGTGAACAGGGTCCTCAGAATTGTGTGCCTATCAGTTAATTAGGGCCATCTCTCCCATGGTTGGTCAAGGCCTCCTTGGAGATAATGAATGGTGGGACCCAAGCAGTGATGGTTTCATTCTTGAGTGAGGGACCTTAAAGAAGTCGTGGTCCATCTCTCCCTCAGAAAGGCATCACTGGACCAACAGTGCTAGAGCATCACAGAGGGTCCTAAAGGAACCAGATTCTCTAGATCCTGGCATTGACCAGGCCTATGAATGTCATGAAGGGAATAATGAATCCCTCCTGAGTGCTGGGAGTGGGGAACATTGGTATGTGCACTAGTTGTGCCTGTTTGGGGAATGAAAGGCCCTGTTCACTGTCACTCCTACCCACATTCGGACTATTGTAATCCACTGCACATGAATCTGCCTATAAAGAGCACTCAGAAGCTACACTGGCCCAGAATGTGGCAGCGCAAATGGTTATGGGTGCACTTCGGTACGCACACCCAGCACTGCTAGTGCATGAGCTACACTGGATCTTCAGTGCAAGCCAAGGTTACCTCTACAGCCCTTCATGGCATGGGACAACCTTCGTTGATGGCTGGTCGCTTCCCATCCTGTATATTCTGACAGATGGGCATGCTTCTGGTCCTGTCAATCAAATAACACCACTTTATAGGAACCAGAGAGCCAGTAATTGTCAGGATAGAAACCAGGAAACTTGAGTTCTAATCCTACCTCAGGCACAGAGCTAGCTGGGTGACTTTGGGCTGCTCATTCCCTCTCAGCTCGAGGAAGCAGACCATGGCAACAGCCCACCTGCCAAATGGCCACGGAGGATAAGCCCTAAAGAGCTTGTTCTTTTCCCAAGAGCAGAGCCAGGAAGAGAGATGAGCCTGCTGTACAATATGATTTGTATGTTTGCTTCTTTTCCTTTATTACTTTTATTAACAAGTTCCTTACACTGGATAATTTTAATCCGTGTTACCGATCCGGAGTTGCCTGGCAACTGATAACACAAAATTGTTCGTTTCAAAAGGCGAGAGATGCCACACAACAAGGTAGCTTCTTCACCATATTTCAGATGAGTTGACTTCTCAGCAGTATTCAGAATCTGCATTTGCTTTCTCCTATAAATTTAGTATGGGGTATTTGGCATGTTTATTATCCAAGCTTTTGGTAATAATCTTGCGATGTGTTTACTGTTACTGTAGATACCAGAGAATCGACCCCATGGAAACCTGCTGTTGGGTTGGATCCAAGATGTTCTCCTCGTGTTCTGTTCTTGCTGATCCCGATTGCGCTATCCTGATGCTTGAAATGGCCACTTCTTGGGGGAAAGGATAAATTGTCCCTTTCTTGCATGAATGTTCCATGGCTAATAAAGTTTTGTCATTAGTCTGGTCTCAATCCATCAGAGAGATAATTTTTGCAATAGTGATATTTACAGATTTAAGTTTATTTTGATCCAGTCTATGAACTTACCAAAAACGTGCAATTACAAAGATTAGGTATATCGTTTTGAAAGCCCAGAATTGCTCCCTCTCATGTCACATTCCTATCCATTCGTGCCTTTCTCCTTTGTAGATCTCTGAGATCATCAAGTTCTGCTGTGATTTCCTGATGCTTTGGGTGGATGATGAGAACATTGTGGATATGTATAGACTGGCTGATCTCTTTGATTTGTGTTACCTGACAGAGAAGCTGGATTCCTACTTTCTGAAAAACTTTGTTACCCTCTCAAAGACAGAAACGTACCGCCAACTTCCCCTGGAGAAGGTCTACGCCCTCCTCAACAGTAACCTCTTGGAGGTGAACTCAGAGAA
Source organism: Azemiops feae (assembly GCA_023970755.1). Lineage (NCBI taxonomy): Eukaryota > Metazoa > Chordata > Lepidosauria > Squamata > Viperidae > Azemiops > Azemiops feae. The sequence continues at coordinate 1,013,673 of JALGBA010000352.1, read as the reverse complement.
TGAGGTCTACGAAGGGGCCCTCCTTTACCATTACACACCAGAACAACTGGAGACGGATCAGGTTTCGCTGATGGAGCCTCCTAAGCTGCTGGAGACGGTCCGTTTTCCTCTGATTGAGTTCCAAATTCTGCAGAGACTTCACAACAAGTTAAGCTCCTGTCCACTAAAGGAGACGGTAGCTAATGCCCTAATGTACCATAAGAGCGAGTGCCTCCAGCCGGTGCTTCAGAACAGGCACACACAATTGAGGTCTGAGTTCCACTGTGTGGTAGGCTTTGGGGGGATGCATTCAACCCCGTCTACTGCCCTCAGCAACCAAGCCCGGTACTTGAATCCACTTTTGGGAGAATGGCGGCATTTCACAACAGCCTTGTCCCCAAGAATGTCCAATCAGGGAATAGCTGTTCTCAACAATTTTGTATATCTGATTGGCGGAGATAACAATGTTCGAGGTTTTCGAGCAGAATCCAGATGTTGGAGGTAAGAGAATCCCTTTCAGGAATGTATAAATTGCCAATATTCCCAGTGCCTGTGGTGTGTTCAGCTTCGGGGGAAATAGGCCCAGGTCCCTCCCAACAATCCCAGAGCCACCTTGAAGCACGGCTCAGTTACTTCAACTGGGGTCTTCAACACACCTTCCTCTTCGGGTGGGAGAGATGAGCAGATCCATTTTGGCAATGGAAAGATTGCAAGCACAACTGTTTTAGCCCTGTGCTGTTTCAACAGAGCAAAAAGTAGGGCGGCTGTTGTGGAACAGAAATGGTTTGGAAGCAGCTGGTGATGGTGACTAACCAGACTGGGGTGAGAGCAGAAGAGAACATAATGACAACGTGCCGCTGCTCAGTTACTCAGTGGGAGACAGTTGTGATTTGCATAGGCAGAGTCCAAGAAAACCATTAGTCTTGTAGTGGGAAATGGGTGGGTGGGTGGGTGGAGATTAGAGATTTGCTCGAGACCCCACCCTTTACCTCTTGGAGAGCTATCTGTCCTGTTTCTTTGCAAGGTATGACCCAAGACACAATAAGTGGCTCCAGATCCAGCCCTTGCAGCAGGAGCACGCCGATCTCTGTGTCTGCATGGTGGGCGGGGCGATCTATGCGGTGGCTGGGCGCAACTACCGGGAGGACCTTCGGGAAGTGGAAAAATACGACCCCAAAACCAACAGCTGGGAATACGTGGCTCCTCTCCAGAGGGAGGTAAGGAGGCAGACAAGTGATGGCAGGCAGGTCTTTGGCCTGAAGTGGCCCCTGGAGATGAGTGCCATGGCCTAGTTAGGCTGGCGGGCTGACCCACCTGGGAACACCAAGGCAGTTTGGTGGGAGTCTTGCCAAAAAGCTCCCCAAAGCTGGTCCTGGGGATCAGAAGTCGATCCCACTGTGCCTTGGATGGAGTGGCCCCACTAAACGTGGCTGTGTCCCCGATCTGAACAAGGCCCTCGCTAGGGGTATCCGGGAGGGAGGGAAAAGCTTTGGACTCCCCAGCCCTGCCCACTTCGTGAAACTTCCCTTCAAGCCACACTCTATTAGTGGAGGACCAATTCTGGGTGCAAAAGCAATCCTGGGGTATTTGCCTCTCGGAGGTTAAGCGCTGACACTCGCCTGATGTCCCAGGATAATTTGCATGGCCAAATGCAAAAACTGCTTCTGTGCTCTTTATGGAGGGTTGTGATTCCTTGCCCTTTCCTGGCTCCCAGGGGGCTTGGAATAAAGTCAAAGTGCAATAAAGGGATATAAAGCAAGCTGTTAACACGAACCAAGAACAGAGTTAAATCACCTGCCAATTTCAAAAAGATAAACTGACTTTCTTAGGAAAAATCAGGCTTTTGCCTGGTACCTAAAGGTAGCACAGTGTGGCAGGGCCAGGTTACAGCTAGTCCTCGTTTTAACAACGGCAGTAAAGACCAGAGTTTCCCTCGCTAAGTGATACAATTGTAAACCAGGATGTCATGTGACCAGGCTGCTTTGTGAAGGAAATTCTGGCTCTTCCAGTAGCCATGTTAGGCAAAAGAGCAGAGGTCGGTAAGTCAGAATGTTAGCTAGTCGCTATGTGCAATAACACTGGCCGCTGGCTTTTTGGACACTCCCTGGCAAGAAGAAATTTGGTGGAAAGGTAGCTCTGGGAGGCTTAACCTACTGGGAAAAGTAAGTTTTTCCAATCCTCTGGAATAGTTGGGGGGTGTTTCACATCAGATAGCAGCTACTGAGAATTTAATCTTTTGGGAACTTGATAAGATTTATTGAACAGAAAAGCATAAAACTAAAGGAATTTCAGCAACTGAATTTCTGTTAGAAAAAAGCTGATTTACCTCTGAAATATCTTAGGGCAGAGACTTACTCAGCTTCTTCTTGATAAATTTCCTGTGAAGTGGCAAAGAAATGGGCCTCTTTGTGGATAAGCCAGGCTACTGGTGGCAGCCATCTCTCTTATAATGACAATTGCAGAAGCGGAGGGGAAATGTCCCCCCTCCTCTTCTATATCTTTGGCCAGCTGGCTGGGTTCGCAGGCAGAGCTCCTGCTTGCTGATATAAGCAGCCTCCTAAACTACTACTCTCCCCTCCACCCCACCCCAGTTTTCCTGCCCCGAGGAACGTCTCCTGAACTGGGCTGGGGAAGGGTGAACCCAGGAGAAGAAAGGAGGGGGTCACATCTGCGATCCCTGCCTGCTTCCCCACCAGTCCTGCAGCAAGCCTTAAAACTTTCCTGGAGGGAAAGATTTCCAGTAAATTCCTGGAAGCAAGTAAATGCAAAATGTGGAAGGTGGGTAGTGCGAATTTATGAAGTATTTGCGGGTTATGGAAAAGTAGTTAGTGGATTATACGTACTTCATGAACTATTAGTTACAAACTCCTGGTTTAAGGCAGCTGTTTGCAAAATGCCACCCTTCCCACATCATTGATGCATTGTTGAAGTATTAGCAGGACAGTCTTTTGTTGAGTCTGTTTCTTTTGAATAGTTTGTATCCTATCATATCTGCCTTCATGTACTAATACTTCAAGTTCACCCCGTTTCTTTCCCTAAACTTTGAGCGTTCGTGTATAGGCATTTGAGTCCTTTATGGATCTTCTTAGATATGTTTCTTATAACTCCTACTTTGCATCTGGGTTTTCCATCCTTTCCATCATTCTACTTCATTGTGTTTTTCCTTTTTTTCTTCTTCTTTCTCTTTACTCCCTACCTCCTTATGTGATTGGTTATCTAGTGGTTTTTGCTTGGAATCAGGTTCTAAAGGTCTTGAAGATTGCCCCACCCCCTCATTTTTAGTTTAAAGCCCTTCTGATAAGATGGTCATTTTCTGAATATATACTTGTGAGGGTAACTCCATCCCTTGCCGGTAGCCCTTCATGTAGGTAATGCAGAAACCGAAGTTCTCTCGATGACACCAGTTTTTAAGCCAGTGGTTTGTTTCTAAAATCCTTTGCTCCCTTATTGGATGTTGGCCTTTTGTTGGAAATATAGATGAAAACACCACTTGTGCTCCTAATTCTTTAACTTTGTTCCTTAGCTGTTCATAATCTCGTTATTGTTTTTAGATTCATTGTTGTGTCATTGGTCTCCATGTGTAGGAGAAGAAATGGGTAGTAATCTGTGGGGTTGATTATTTTACTACATTTCTCTGTTACTTCTTTGATTTTTGCTCCAGCGAGACAACATACCTCCCTAGATTGACTGCATGATCTACATATAGTTTCTATTCCCCAAAGCATTGAATCTCCTATCACCAATATTCACCTTTTTTCCCCCTAGGAAAGTGTGGGATACTATTCTTCCTGTCGCAGGAATGCTGGGTTGTGCCTCTTTTTTAGAAACCATCAATGAATGCTCTTTTGTGAGTGTCTGTGTCATGGTTCCGATAGATGAAACCAATTAAAAGAACTTCAAGGCAAGGATTTCTTCCTTAAAGAACATTTTATTCAGGAAACAAAGTATCAGCATATTGTAAAGTTGGAATTGATTGATTGAACTTTTTAGTCCCACCCAGTCTGCCGTTACCACCGCAGCCATGCCCACCCAATGGGCCACGCCCACCCAATGGGCCACACCCACCTGGCACTTGACGATGCATAAGTGGGTTTGGGGTTGCAGTTTGGGCACTCGGTCTCTAAAAGGTTTGCCATCACTGATATATAGTTTGGGTCATAAGCTCAAACATGACATATTTTGCAAGTCACTATAATGTCAGTCTCTATGTCCATGATTTTTTTGTTTGTTAAAAAATTCTAAAAATTTATTTTCCTTGTTGTGAAGTGTCAGTTTTACAATAGTTTACAAAAGTTCTTGACCCTTTGTTCTCTGTCTTGAAAAATTCATCACTGTCTTCCCTGCTTTAAGTACCTGTCTCTTTTTCTGTGATTTTTTTTTATTTTTTTTTCCTCTTTAGATCATTAAGAATTTAAAAATGTCTAAAGAATTAAGATAAGTAAACTTTTTTTCAAATGTTTAGTTGAAAAAAGAAATTGAAAAATTGAAAAAAAATGAAAAAAAAAATTATTAAAAAAATTGAAAAAAGATGTATAAATTGAAAATGGGGTTTAAAATTAAAAAGAAATTTAAAAGTTGAAAAATTAAAAAAAATTAAAATGAAAATTGAAATTTGTTTTGAAAATTTGAAAAGATTTTAAAAAACCTTCAGAAATTTTAAAAAATTAAGAATTTATAAAAGTTCTTAGCCCTTTATGAAGAGTTAGTCACTTCTTTATGTTGGAATTCTCAGACTTTTTTCTAGGAGAAGCTTAGCTCTTAACCCTCTACACTCTGCCTCGAACGTTTATCCCTTTCCTCTCTGTCCACAAGTGTAATGTACTTATCCTTTTCCTCTCTGCCTTCTTGCCCTTCAATTGCTTGGCCACTGCTGGGGTTTTTAGGTACGATGTGCCGATCTCGGTGCTTAGCTGCTGCTCTGTTGCGCTGCTCTCAGCTGCTGCTGATCCACTGCGACGCTCTCAGCCACTATTGTTTGGGCACTCCAGCCTGCTGTCATACTGCTGCTACTCAGTTGGTCTGCCACGCTGCTCTCAGCCACTGCTGGTCCGCTGCGCTGCTCAGTTGCTGCTTGGGCACTCTGCTCCTCTGCCACTTAGCTCTGCACAGCTGCTGCTCAGAGTCCACCGTGCTACTCTCAGCCATCGGTCTGCTGCCACCTAGCTCTGTTTCACCTCTGCTCAGTGGCCTCCATTTGCACCTCACTGCCTCTGCTCAGCTGCCAGGCTGGGTCGCTAGGCCGCCTCTCACCTGGGCAGGGCTGCTGGGCTCTCAGCTGGGGCACTGGGCCACCTCATAGCTGGGCCACCTCTCAGCTGTGCCGTCTCTCAGTTGGAACATCTGGCCACCTCATTAAAGAACTTTTTTCCCCCAAAATTTTAAAAATTCTAGAAGTTTATTTTCATAAATCCCAAAATTTAGAAGATTTTTTAAAAAGAAAATTTGAACTGAAATTTCTGTTCTTAGATGTTAGTCTTCTAGAATAATAGAGTAACAGAGTTGAAGGGACCTATACTATTTTGGACAAATAGCTGTCCAATTTCCTCTGAAAGACCTCCAGTGATGGGGCACCCACACCTCTGAGGTCAAGCCGTTCTACTGGTTAATTAATTACACTTAATTAATTACACAGTTCTGGGAGTTCTAAATTCTCCTTTTGGTCCCTTCTTTGGCAATGTTGACGTTGCCCTGTTGATATAGTTTGTAATCCACGGATGTATTAAAAAATGACAGATGAATAAAATTTGAAAAGGGAAACAATATCTCAGCTGAGAGTAAAAAAATGGAATGTCAGCTTATTGTTAGTGTAAAAAAGGGGTGTTTTTTTAAAAAAAAAGTTTTATTAATTTTTTAACCTAATCACCTTAATATTCGGTAAACAGTGTGTTGTCTGGGTTTACATTTAAGAAACACTAACAGTTGATTTCTATAATCTATAATCCACATAATAACTACTTGATTTCCTCTTTTTCCCATAATGTTCTCTTTTACCAACCTTAAGTTAATACAATTCTTGTTGTTTTAATGAATGATGATTGAGTATAAAAGTTTTCTAATATTTTTACAGATAATAACCACCTCAATATAGTATTCCTTTTCTATCTAGTCATCCTGGATAGATCCTGTTTACAGTTCTTGTTTACATTTGTTTTTCCCACAATGTTCAAAACATTCTTACTGGTTAAGATTTTCTCAAAGTTAATTACATTTAAATATTTATGTCTATTTTTTGTCATGTAAGCCAACCCAATACTTTTACCTTTCTTAAGGAATAAATAAGACTAAAAAAAGAAAAAAGAAGAATAAGAAAAAAAATTGAAAGATAGTATGCTACTTAAAATCCCTATTTCCTATAAGGAAATACATATTTATTTCCAAAAAAAAACCGTTCATTTTTACCATAATTAAAAATATATTTAATCTTTAAATATTCCATTTAATAAATCTAGTCCTCTAGTCTTTTAACTCTTATTCAAAACATTTTTTAATCCATTGTAATTTTCTTAAAGTCAATCACCTTTAGATATCTAAAACATTTCCTCCAATTCTTTTATATTACTCATATCAAGAAATAAAATAAAAAAGAAGAAAAAGAAAGTACTATGTTACTTGAGGGACTCTTCCCTCTTAAAATCAAATTCATATCCAAAATTTTTCTATTTCTTTAACTATATTCAAACAGGTGTTCCTTTTTTAAATATTCTCTCTATTGGCCCCATCATCTATTTTTTTAATTTTCACTTTAGCTTTTTTCTTTTGCCCAGTATTTTTTTTATTTTTTGGTAACAAGTTTTATTAATTTTTCAATTTTACATCCAAATATTTAGGAAGCAGCGTGGTGATTAGGTAATCAATAGTCCAATAACAGAGTCTTTCAAACATATCTCAGGTTACATCATTAAAGGTTCCCTCTCTATTTCCCTTATTATATCACATTCAAGTTAATACATTTCTAATTATAGCTCAATCAATCAATACATTTGTCAATATAATTTTACTTATACATATCGAAGTCCTGTTTTGAGGTTTTACCGAATTTCAATTACCATATTCCAATTTAGCCTTTAATAACTATAATATTTAGACTTCGGGTAGCCCAAATTTTACTAATTTCATTACAGAATAGTTATATCTAAAATACACATATTATTCAGTTAATTACATTCTTACTTTATTTCACAAGTATATTCTATTTCTCCTCCTAGTACCTCATCATTTACTAATAAAATATATTTTATTGTCACAAACCAACTTCCATAATACAATTCAAAACTATACTCTAATGGCTAATTTTCATTTCCCTTATAAATCTAAGTCCTAAATATTGAGTCAATCGATATCTTTAAAAATCTCCTTAGCCATTAAGTAAGATTTTAAGCTCTTCCATTATCAGTCAACAGAAAAAAAGGAGAGGGGGAAGGAAAGTCCCATTTTTAAATCTAACTCTAGCTTTCTTTTTGTGCCAAACAGGCTTCCATACCAGTGCCTTTAAATCCTCAGATGTGTCTCCCTTCATTCCTACACATGTTATTTGAATCAAGGGAGAGCATCCAGTTGTCAACTTTTCAAAGGAACTGGCCCCTTTGTAATCATTAGATTGTTGCCCTAATAGTTCAAATCTCCATGTTTGATTTAAAATATTTGTCATCAGTTCAGTCTGGTCTTCTTCTTCTTCCAGTTTCATCTGGCTAGAATAAGAGGTCATGTCCAGTGTTGTGGTTGTTATTTGATTGTCTGGGTTGTCTAAGTTCTCAAAATGTTTGTTTGTTGATCTTTAGTGTCCTCCATCTTAGTGTTGCTTTCTTCAGTTTCTGTTGCTTTTTGAGTTGCAGGTTCTTTAGTTGAAATCAAGGTTTGACTGTCAAAGTTCTCAGTAAATTGTACTTGTTGTGTAGAATCCTCTTTGATATTAGTTTGTACCTCTTCTGTTGTTTTTTGGATTGTAGGTTCATTAATTGGAATCTGGGCTTCAATTTGTGATTTTAAGGTGACATCTTTGTCTTTCACTCTGGAATTCATTAGCTCAGTGGCTTCAAGGATTTTTTCAAGTATGAGTTTATAGTTGAGTTGTGGGTAGAATTCCTCCATTTCTATGGTGATTAGAGATAGTCTTTTAGTGGAGGCTATGTTTAATAAAAGTCAGCAAATGTTCACCTCCACTATTCCTAGAAGTTATTTTCACCACCCAGCTGTTTCAAATTCTTATCTTTTTTAGATAATACCAAGGACAAATCTAGGGAGTAAGCAGGCCTCACAATCAAAAAAATTCACTTGCTGTACCAGGCTTCGCCACAAGATGTCCCCGATAGCATGTAAAATCTTTTTCCAGACACCAGTTAGATTTTTATCCAATTAAAAAAAAAAAATTCCAATTTAAGAAAGAGATAAGGTAATAGGTCCACAATAGGAACTTTTTGGGACCCCAAATATCCAAAAAGTACAAGTCCAGTTATTTAGTTGTTTAGGTTAGTTGTTTTTTCTTTTCTTTTCAAGGCTTTAGTTTCCCAAGGTAGGCAGACGCCGCTATGTTAAAAGCAGGGAAGAAATTTCAGGAGGCTTTCACAGGAAGATAGTTGGGATACAAGAAAGGTAGAATAAGATCTCACCCAAATCCTCCGCGGTGCTTTCGTTGTGCTTGGTAGTGATTTTGGTTTTCGGCTGGCACGGCTTAGTGATTGGCCATCTTTTCTCCGACGGTCCAAAGGAGCTGCCTCGGATCAAACGGAAGGGCTGCCGCCCTTCCGCGATCTGTCGAGGGACTTCCTCATGGTAGTCGCCCCTCCAGGGCGACTTACGACCCTTTTCAGGGTCGCCCGACGAAGGGAAACGGGGCGGCGGAGAGAGCACTCCCCTCGCGCGTCCGCCAGCACCGCGATCTGGAACCGGAAGCCGCCCAGTATCTTTCTTAATATGTTCTGCTGAGTCAAAGAATCTTTCCATATTCTTGTAGGTGTTACTGTAGATATAAAAGGTAAGTCAAGTACAATCTTTGTGAGAGGCATTTGCCCATTCGTTTTTGTTGAAAATCTTTTTCTTTCTTTTTCTCTCTGCTTCTCTTATCATTTTTTGTCTCTCCAGTTCTACTGTTTTTCCTGGCATCTCTGCAGTCCATTTTGTCCAATCTTTTTTCTTATCCTCAAATTTGTTTTGTGGTGTTAAAGTATAAGTTGTCTTTTCCAAATCCAGTATTTCTTGTAAAAAATTTTCCACTTGGGTTAAATCATACTTCTTTGTTTTGTTAGATTCCATCTTTAAGTCTCTATCCTCAAATTTGTATTCAGTTGTCTGTTTTATCTGTTCCTTCTCTGTTGTTGTTTCCTGGGATTTTTTGTTGTTGTAAGGTTAAATTGGAGATGAATTGGTTTATATTTTCAAAGTTATTTTGGATTTCTTTGTGGTTTGAAATCATTGTTATTTGAATTAGTTGCAACATATATGTCTCCTCTTGAAAAGTATTTATTTTTTCTTGATAGGTTCTTTCTATAAATCTCTGATTTTCCATAATGACCAAGAATCCAAATTTTCTTTTCTCTGCAAATAGCTTTGGGGTCAGAGTTAAATAGATACTTGTAATCCAGAAAGTTCAAAAAAGTTTTTTTTTTTTGTTCCCTGAAGTTTGTAAGTCTCACTTTGTCTACAGCCCAGATTGTTTTCTTTTTTGTCACAGCTGTTCTCTATTGTTAGAGCTTTGAAGGTCACAAGTAGAGATTAGTTTTTGCCAAGCCCTGCATGAAAGCCATAGTTGTTGTAGCCATAGCTGTCTAGTCTTCATCCACCACTAGATGTCAGCACTGGTTTATTTTTCAAATTTTCAAAATGAACAAATTGCCTTTAAAAGGAGAATCTTAACCATTCAGTAAGTTCAAACTTATCCAAATTTAGGTTTTATAGTCATTTCATTTCAATACGTTTTGGTCCTCCATAAAAGGTTTAATTTGCCACTTCCGTTAGTAAAGGGGTGGGGCAAAAATCCCCCTCCTTCACTTTTGGAGGTTTTTGGCTTCTTGGGATTTTTTTTTTCCTTCAGGAAAGTTGATAAGTAGGATAGAGAAAATCGATGTTCTTACCCAGATTCAAACGCGCCGTTTACAATCAGCTTAAAATAGTGTTTTTGACTTCAGTTGCTTGCAGCTTGGGCTAGACTCTGAAGTTAGGCTAGCCCAGTGATGGCGAACCTATGGCACATGTGCCAGAGGCGGCACTCAGAGCCCTCTCTGTGGGCACCCATGCCGTGCCCTGGAGATGGCGAGGGACTGGCCCCCGCCGCCCTGGCCCCGCCCACCCAGTCTGCCATGACCACCGCGGCTACGCCGACCCAGCACCCAGTGATAAATAAGTGGGTTTTGGGTTGGACACTGGGTCTCTAAAAGGTTTGCCATCACTGGGCTAGCCTTTCTCCTGTTGCTTTCTGGAAGGCTTCTCCTGGACTGATTGGGTCGACCGCCATCTCTCCAAGGTCCCCGGGACTTACTTCCTTCTTTGCCGCCTCTTTGGGGTGGCTTCTGGCCCATTTAGGGTCCCCTAACAGGAAGAAACTCAGCCGAAAGGCACGGAGTCCCGAACCCCTCGACTGCTGCGCTGCTGCGCAGGACCGGAAGTCATAAAAAAGGTTTTGTGTGTGTGTGTAAGGATTATATAAAGATAGTCCACAAAAATCCACAAAGATATTTAAAATATTTAAAAATATTGTAAAAATATTGCAGTCTCTGATCATTTGTAATCCACAAAAGAGGGTAGAATGATAATTGCAGCCCAGGGCAATAAAATTTACAGTTTATGCAGTAAAGGTTTAAAATCTTCTGGTGATAGTTGTAACAACTTTTTAAAATGATCACTCAGTTTTCTCAGGAACATTTAATATATACAAAATTTGTATTCAATTAATTATTTTATTAATAAAGACTGTAATCCTTATAAATCCTTATAAATATACAGAGAGAAAAAAAAACCCCGATCTGTACCTAATTCATTAAAAGGGGGGTGGAAGAGCACTCATGCAAATAGATTTGTTTCTAATTCATTTTGAACTATGTGTAAGTATGCACTATTAATGGTAAAAAGTCTACAATATCTACAACATCAAAATCAAAGTACTCATAAAACAAATATTTGGCTTGCCCTCATTCGTGATTTGATCCCCCCAGCCTTGTTGATTTCAGGATAGCTCAGATGTTCATGGTCTCCATGGCAACCAATAGCCCACCACCTGTCAAAAACCACACAGTAGATCTGGTGTCCGCTTGAGACAGTTGCAACACAATCAGGTAATGGGAGACATGGGCACCAGTTACGCCATGAGAGATGTCTCTGATTACTTTTGAACTCACTGGTATCCCTCTCCCCCCTGCAGGGAGTTAAGGCTATTTGATCAACCCACTTCCCATGAATAATGGACCCCATGGGCTGAGGCCTTAGGCACCGCCTGGAATGGGGTAATGGTTGGGGCCTTGGGGCATATCACCCCTTCACTTTGAGGAATATTCCAAATATCTTGGAGTTAGACTCTAACTGGGCGGGTCTGGTTGAGGTTCCTGGGGCTCAATCCTGTGGCAACAATCTGGATGAGTCAGTGACTCTTGGAAGAAATAAAGTCTCTAAACTACCAATTTGGTCACATGTTTGTTATATCATGGTCTCTCTTGGGTTGTGGAGATGCCCCGGAATGTGGGACGTGAGGCTGTGGTGTTGCCTTCTTTTAAGATCGTTGGGAAGGTGGTCAGACTGCAGCTGCAGAGAACCCTGGCGGTACTGAGCTGCATCTTACTTCAATGCACAGTGGCTAGACTACTGTAGGATGTAAACTGGGGTGCAGAAGGGAGATGGGCCATGCAGATGCCGGTTGCACTTGAGATAGATTACAAATATCTTATCAATTGACAATTGTGATGTGTTAAAAACTCAGTGCATTTGATTGAGACCTTCTAAGCTTATGCCTTTTAGTAACACATTAGTCAGAAAAGGCGCTACCAGATTCCTGATTTTTTTGCTACCAAGGCTAACATGGATGACCTCCTCCAGTGTTTTCCCAGAGTAGCTAAAGGTCCATTGAGGGCATTGCTGCTGAAAATCGTGAAAATTAAGGAACTTTGCAAGGGGTATGGTGGAGGAGAGAAAACCAAGAGTGCAGTCTCCCTCTCTGCTACTTCTTGCTTTCTGTCCCATAAGAGTGCAGTCTCCCTCTCTGCTACTTCTTGCTTTCTGTCCCGTAAGAGTGCAGTCTCCCTCTCTGCTACTTCTTGCTTTCTGTCCCGTAAGAGTGCAGTCTCCCTGTTTGCTACTTCTTGCTTTCTGTCCCATTGATACAGGTCTATGCCCATGCAGGAGCAGAACTGGAAGGCAAAATCTACATCACTTGCGGGAGGCGAGGAGAAGACTACCTAAAAGAGCTGCAGTGCTACGACCCAGCCATCAATCGCTGGGACATCTTAAGTGACAGTCCCGTCAGGAGAGCCTGGCACGGGATGGCCGCACTGTTGGGAAGGCTCTACGTGATTGGAGGCAGTAACAATGACTCCGGCTACAGAAGAGATGTTCACGAGGTGAGGCAGCCTTTGGCTTGGCTAATGGCCTTTTTATTGCATGCTGCTATTTAGAAGACTTGTGGTAGCTTAACGACCGGATAGAAACACCAAGCACCCCCAAGACACAAAACACTTGCATACATTACTTGAAACTATTAACCAAATATGGTGCCGATACATCATCATCCAGTCCCCATAGCAACCAGTCATTCCCCAAGTGCCCTTTAAGAAATTGCTTAACTTCTGCAAGATCAGTCTTGCTTCCACAGGGAACCTTCCTAGGTAAAGATGCCTGAAGAACACCTGTTCTGGCTTCAGGTATAAAAGACACAGAAATGGAGCTGGGGGAGAACTCCTTCTTGCTAGCTTCAGCTTCAAACCTGTTTTGTCCCATCGAGACTTGAGGACAGGACAGCACCTCCAGCTAAACGGGGATGGGGGGGAAGGGAGGGGAGGAGTGAACCCTTTCCTTCCTTGCCACATTTGCAACTGAAATAGGAATGGAGACACTGTAGCCCCATGACCCCAAATCCCAGCCCTATGAGGCAATTGGAGACGGAGAAGCCACCTGGAGTTAAGGGGAAACTTCCTAACAGTGAGAACAATTAACCAGTGAAAACCACTGGAGGTTTTTAAGAAGAGACTGGACAGGGCTTCCTGCTTGAACAGGGGTTTGGACTAGAAGACCTCCAAGGTCCCTTCCAGCTCTATTCTGATGGATGGTTAACGGTATCAAAAGTAGCTGAGAGATCAGGTGGGCACAAGGGAAGCGCATTTGTCCCTAGGTGCTCTTCAGGAGCCCTCCAGATCCATTGGGCTGGGCTGCACCCGCCTAATAGGTTCCAGAGTACTCGGCAGTTTATGGCAGTTTGACCACAAAATAGCAATGCTTGCCATATTGGTATCGCCCGGTTTCTAGTAGAATTTGCAGGAAGAATATTAAACAAGAATACCAAGAGAGATGTCAGAACTTTTATAAATCTTTTTAAAGGTTTATTAAATACTTACCACATGAGTAGATACGACCCCAATCAGCCAGCTGAGCCCTAACGAGAAAAGGAAGTGGATTCAGGAGGAAGCTGGGAAAAAGAGGTCCATCTGGTAGCCCTTTCTCCCCACTCCCCACCGTTTGGAATCTCTGTTCCGGGATAATTAGCAAGGGGAAATCAATGTTTGTATTTACAATCATTGGAAAGGAAGAGATTACAAGAGAATAAGCAAGCACACAGTGGAGAATAGGCATTGAAAGGAATGCCTTAGCCCCCAGCTTAGAAGCCAAAAGAAAGTATTTGGGTGAAACTAATAATAAAAAAACAGATCTGCGAACAACTCGAAGCAAATAAAAGTTATAACCAGTAGCCAGCACGGCTTTATCAAAAACAGATCATGCCAAACCAATCTTATTTCATTCTTCGATAAAGTGATTAAACTAGTAGACCAGCAAAATGCTGTGGACGTAGTATACTTAGATTTCAGTAAGGCATTTGGTAAGGTAGACCACAACCTACCCCTTGGTAAGCTAGAAAAAGGTGGAATAGACAACATCACCACCAGATGGATCTGTAGCTGGCTAACAAACCGTGCTCAACGAGTAGTCCTTAATGGTATTACATCCACATGGAGAGAAGTAAGCAGTGGGGTATCACATGGCTCCATCTTAGGCCCAGTACTCTCAATATCTTCATAAATGACTTAGATGAGGGAATTGAAGGAGAACTCATCAAATTTGCAGATGACACCAAACTGACAGGTGTAGCCAACACCCCAGAAGACAAACTCAGGATCCAAAAAGATCTTGACAAACTTGAACAATGGGCCCTGTCCAACAAAATGAGTTTCAGTTTGGAGAAAAGCAAAGTTTTACATTTAGACAGGAAAAATCAAAGGCACAAGTATAGACTGGGTGAGACCTGGCTTAAAAACAGCAACTGTGAGAGGGACCTTGGAGTCCTAGTGGACAATCAGTTGACCATGAGCCAGCAGTGTGCAGCAACAGCCAAAAAAGCTAATACAATCCTGGGTTGTATAAACAGAGGCATAGAATCAAGATCACGCGAGGTATTAGTACCGCTTTATAAAACCCTAGTAAGACCACACCTGGAATACTGCAGCCAATTTTGGTCACCATATCACAAAAAAGATGTTGAGAGTCTGGAAAAAGTTCAGAGAAGAGCAACTAAGATGATCAAAGGCCTGGAGACTAAAACATACGAAGAACGGCTGCAGGACTTGGATTTGGCTAGTCTAAAGAAAAGAAGAAATAGGGGAGACATGATAGCATGTTTCAGTATTTGAGGGGCTGCCACCAAGAAGAGGGGGTCACGTTATTCACCAAAGCACCAGAGGGCAGGACAAGGCACAATGGTTGGAAACTGAACAGAGAGAGAAGCAACCTGGAATTAAGGAGAAACTTCCTGACAGTGAGGACAATCAACCAGTGGAACAGCCTGCCTCCAGAAATTGTGGGCGCTCCATCACTGGAGATTTTTAAGAAGAGACTAGACAGTCACTTGTCTGAGATGGTATAGGTTCTCCTGCTTGAGCAGGGGGCTGGACTAAAGAGCTCCAAGGTCCCTTCCAGATTATTCTATTCTATTCTATTCTATTATTTCAAAGAGCAGGGCAAGCTGACTGAAGGCTGCAAAGATGAACAAGATGTTAACCTGTGATGAGCACCCTTTAAGGAAGCGCTTAGAGCTGTTTAGATAGTTTTAAGCCAGTGTTTTTCAACCTTGGCCCCTTGAAGTTGGGTGGACTAAACTCCCAAAATTCCCCAGCCAGTCTTCAAGTGGCCAAGGTTGAGAAACACTGATTTAAGCAATCTTTCCCCTTCTGCAAGGGAGGAAATTCTATGAAGGGGGGGGGGGGACACAAAAATTGGGAGTTAGGCAGCCAGGCACAAGACACCCCCCGCCCGCTCCAGAGCAAACATGATCATCCGCAAAGGTCAAACCTTTGGGGCAAACCTACAGCCACACGGAGGCCAAGCATTCTGTAGCTTTCCCAAGTGCAGGGTGTGGAACTGGTTATCCAGTGCCAAAACCTCCAGCGCCAGTCCGAAGACCAGAGTGGTGCCCAAGGAAAATCATGTTTACCTATCTGTAGTCCACAGTAAAGCAAGTTCCTGCTTTCAGAACTGGTTTGGCAACTTTGCAGGGTGTTTCCAGTAAGCCTGACCCCCAAGAGTGCTTATTCTCAAGCGTTCTTCCTAAAATGACCACTTTTAATGTTGTTTTCTACCAGGTTGCTTGCTATACCCCAAGCACTTCTCAGTGGACAAGCGTTCGTCCTCTTCATGCCGGGCACGGTGAGCCTGGCATTGCTGTCCTGGGCCACAGGATTTACGTCTTGGGGGGGAGATCTCATAACCGTGGGATCTGCATGGACTATGTCCACATGTACGATGCCGAGAGAGACTGCTGGGAAGAGGGTCCTCAGTTGGAGGACGACATTTCCGGGATGGCAGCCTGCGTCCTTACTTTACCAAGGGCGATTCTCACAGAAGGCGAAATGGGCGTGTCTGACGGGCAGCAGAAGAGAGTCCAGGATTACTCAGGTGTGTCTGCTGAGGTCCTGAGAATATTAGATTGGGAGGAATTTGATAACATGAATGATAATTAGCTTTCTATTACTTCGGGGTTGGCTTTTCTTATTTGGGCTGCTATCAGAGCTCCGCCAAGCTGGAGGAAGCCTGATGCCATTTAGTAGTACAGTAGTTGAGCCGTTGCAAGAAGCATTTTAAGGTACAGTTCTTTAAACTGATGAAGATTCTTTGATGAGAAGCGAAACATCTTTTTCCTCAAAGAAAAAACATAGTAGTCCAGTTGCCTTTTGCAAAAGCACTTTTGAGACAACCATGACCTGGATGACTGAGAATCTCCACAGATGTACAGCTCCTTGCTTGGCCAGTGGAAAACTTCCAGAAAAAATGCAGTATATGTCTTGATCAATCAGTCAGTCTTCAAATTATTTGCTGACTAGAACATACCTCAGAAGTTTAACAGTAAAACAGATGCATCAAATTAACTAGATATTAAAAGCTTACTGTGCTGCTTAATTCATCACAGAATCTGCATTAAAGATTCAGTTTGGCATATTCTGGCTTTGTTGCACACAACCATGACTCCACATCTTCATTATCTCTGAACTGCTCATGATAATCACTGCATTTCCTACAGATGGAAAGAAAAACAAGAACCTGTAATTTTTCCCCATATTTATTTATTTTTAAATTGCTGCATCAGGTTTCCCATATACCAAAGCAGCTTTTCCTCCGGAGTAAACTGCTGTGCCTAGTTAAATCAGAGGAGGAAGCTGCCGGGATACGTCAAAGGATCCTGAGAAGTAGAAAGGAATTAAAATGCTGCTTAAGGTCTCAGCAGGAGGATGGTGGTTTCAATCCACCCTTCTCAGATGTTTTCTTTGCCTCCTTAGTGAAAAACACGTATTTGTAAAGAATTGTTCCTGGTGTTCAGTCGTTTCTCCATCAGAATCTGCTCTGGGTTCCAGAAAGCAACAGCTCCGCTGTCGTGCCATCTTTCTTACTTTCTGGAAAAACCCTTTTAACATTGGTTGTTATTGTTCCTCTTAATAAATAAATTGCTGGTTTACGATTCTTTTGTATGCTTGTTTTGCTTATGTTTAATTTTTCCTCCGGCGCTGGACCATGACCGACCATCCTGGCAAGCTGCACCGACGGGGTCAAAAGGGCGGCCTGCGGCTGGTCATCGCCGGGTCCAAAGCAGGGAGCCCCGCCTCCGAGCACCGCGGTCCCGCCCAGGAGCCGCTCGGGAAACGCTCCTTCCGCGCCCGAGTTCCCTTTCCTAGCCTGACCCGCCTTCGGGCCGGCGCGGGGAGGCCCTCGGCCCTGCATGTTCCCTCGCCCGGACAGCCGCTCCCGGCCCTGGCGCGCACGAGCGGGAGCCGGGCGCGAAGAGCCTCCCGGGGGGAACCGGCCGGGCCAAGAAGCGGGCGGGAAAAGCCCCCCCCCACCCTCCGGACACAGGGCGGGGCCTCGCCCTCGCAGGAAGGCCCGCCTCCCCTCGTCGCAAGGAGCCCCTCCGGCCGGAAGCCCCGCCCGCCCCCGAGGAAGAGGCTGGGCGCGCCTGCGCGGCGAGCGTGTCGCGCGCGTCGTCCTCCTCCGGCTCCGCTGCGGCGCCATTTTGGCGCGGGCTCCGGCGGGCGCGGCGGCAAGGCCGGAGCAGCGGCGCGAGAGCCCCGCCCGCCATGATGTCGTCGCCGCCGCCGCCGCCGCCCGCCTCGTCCTGCTCGGCGGGGCCCTCAGCGCGCCGCTTCGACGCGTCGGACCGGGCGTCGTGGTACGCGGGCCCGCTGTCGCGCGCGGAGGCGCAGGGCCGGCTGCAGGGCCAGCGGCACGGGACCTTCCTGGTGCGCGACTCGTCCACCTGCCCCGGCGACTACGTGCTGTCGGTGTCGGAGAACGCGCGCGTCTCGCACTACATCATCAACTCGCTGCCCGGGCGGCGCTTCAAGATCGGCGACCAGGAGTTCGAGCACCTGCCGGCCCTGCTGGAGTTCTACAAGGTCCACTACCTGGACACCACCACCCTGCTGGAGCCCGCGCCCAGGTCAGCCGCCGCCCGGGGTCCCGGTTGGCGGGGCGGGGGCGGTCCGGAAGGCGAAGCGAAGCCGGCGGGGCTTGGCCGTCAATGGGTTGGCTTCAAAAGGCTCCCGGCACGAGCAGCTTTTCAGGGAAACGGGGATAGCATCCAAGCCCCCCCCCCATTTAGGCCCGAAGCTTTCCGAGACTGGCCTGTCTTTAACTGAATGCATTTGATCGAGGAGCTGCCAGACTCTAGGAGGACTCTGGCCAGCCAACAAAGAGAATAAAAGACCGTATAGTTCAAAAAAGACAAAATAGAGAACAAGATGGCAGATCTGGCCAACCACATAAAATTCACGTGTCAATAAAACTCACAAGGCGCTGGCTGGGCCAGACAGCAGAAGAAATGCCTGGGGCATCTTTTTACCGAGAGTATAACTTTACTGAAGTTTCCATGTGGGTACAGAAGCAGAACACCCAGTTCTAACGATTTCCCTTGAAAACAGCATACGAAAACTTTCCCTCCCCCCCCCCCCACCGCCCATTGTCCACCCATCATTTGCACTCTCTTTGTTTTGGGAACGGACTTCCCCAGCTGGCAACCTTGAGGTGTTGGGTCTGTCTCAGGCTTCCAGTTGGCACACTTGCGTTCCAAATTTTCCTCCCAAACTTCCCTTACGTTCCAATGCCTTCCCTCCCCGCTCCCGTTACAGTTGTCTGGTTGCGAGTGGGGCTCTGGAGCAAGTCAAGCATAACAGCCAGGGAGAAGAGCCAGGCCTTTGTGGCCCTCCAGAGTGCCATCAGGGTGAGGTGGAATTTCATTCCAGGTGGTAGGCACTAAAACAGAAGGCACGCCCTGAGTCCCAAAAGATGATACTGTTTAATGGAAGGGATCTCAAGGGCACCGACCTTGTTGTCTCACGTTAGCTGAGTAGAAACCAGCACTGCCATGTAGGCTTTATTGACAACCAGCACCCTGAACTGCACTCGGAAGGAAATAGGTGGCCAGCGTAATGGTGTCACGTGTGCATACGAAGGTGTTTCTATTGTTGCTCACATCACCAGATGCTGGGCTGCTTGCAGCTTGCAGGTGTCTTCAAGGCCAGCTCCATGTAAGCACTTTAGAATAGTGGAGCAGTGAGGTGACTAGACTAGACAAAAGATAATGTTATGAGGATGTCATTCTTTCATAAGAGTTTGAGTAATTCCTGTGTCGCCTTCAGGTATCCACTGATGGGTTCCGGCACTGGCTCAGGTGCATCAGCTGCAGAGGAGAATGTGGAATATGTTCGGACTCTTTATGACTTTCCTGGTAACGATGCGGAGGATCTACCATTTAAAAAGGGGGAGATACTCGTCATCGTAGAAAAACCTGAAGACCAGTGGTGGAGTGCCAGAAACAAAGACGGGCGCATCGGGATGATCCCTGTCCCTTATGTTGAGAAGCTTGTGAGATCATCTCCTCACGGGAAACATGGTGGCCGGAATTCCAATAGCTATGGGATTCCCGAGCCCGCTCACGCCTATGCTCAGCCTCAGACCTCGAGTCCTCTTCCCAGTGCTACCCATACTCCTGTCATCAGTCCCTTGCCTTCAACCCAGAATGGACCAGTCTATGCCAAAGCCATTCAAAAGAGGGTTCCCTGTGCTTATGACAAGACTGCCTTGGCATTGGAGGTAAGCCGTTCAGCTGGAGCAGGCTCCGTGCAACTTAGTCCAGTTTCCTCATCCAGTTGAAAGGGCCTGTCTCAAGCAGGAATTTAGCTGCTCTCTGGTTTTCATGGACTGATAAATAACTGAATGTTCTGATCCTGCCTCCCACAGTCACTCTTAAATGTGGAGCCCCTGGTAAAACTCTGTGCCTGTGTGGGTAGGCTTGGCGATTAGACTTGGCGTGGGGGATGCAGCTGACATATTCAGGTTTTGCCATCCATGGAGGCCTTTCAGCCGTTAGTGAATCTGCTTCTCTACTGCAGAATATTAAAAATCCTTGAATGTTATGAAAGGATGACTGCTCATGTTCTAAATATTTAAACAAAGTAGTCTTCTATAAGTACTCCACGTTCATTCCTTCTGCTGAACCTGGCCTGTAAGGTTCTCCAGATTAGGTGAATCACAAGTGAGGTTCAATAGAAGCATAAAGTCATGTCTTCAGAACAAAAAAATATTTCACTTAGAAATTTTGAAAGTGCGGTATAGTTACGTTTTTAGGGCTTGTAATAAATAAGCCTTTGATGCTTCCCTCTTTCCCCATTGCACAGCTGCATGATACAGTCATTCTCCATATATATTTATTGGTTAATTTTTCTCTAGGCTGTTCTCAGTGTAAATATCCAGTTATTGTATATACTATTTTGTTCAGCCTTATTTTCTCATTATATCTTGTAACAATTTTGTTTTGAGCAAGTTTAGTCTGAAGTGATCTCCCACTGTGGCAGGGCTTACTCTGATATAGGCTTATAGCCTAAGCTTTCTTTCACAGTTGTGTTTCTCAATCCTTTCCATTTCTTCTTGAAAAATACAGTAAAAGCCCCAGGCACTTACCCTCTTTCTGTGACTCCTTGGTCACGTTTCCCAGTTGTTTCTATCATATGCTTATACTCTCTTTTTCTTATACCTGATTGCTGTTGCCATGGCCTCTTTAACTTCTCATTGAACAAGTGCCAGTATTTTGAATTCTACCAAAAGAGCTTAAAAAATTTCATCCTGATTGGGCAATTATAGAAAATGCTTTTCTTTGTGGTCCACTTCAAAAATGTTAAGGTACTTTTGATTTTGTTTTCCCTTCTGCTCCCTTTCTTATTCAAGGTATTATTAAACTATGTTGTTTTCAGTTGATTGATATAGCTAGAATTTGGCCTTTAGCCAACATTTTATTCTCTTACGTTTCAAGAGATTTAAAATATTTCTTCAGAATTTCCTTAGATACTTTTTATGAGGGAGTAAAGAATTGCAAGCAGTATGCAGCACCCCAGTACCCTGAGATTATATTACCAACACTCAGCAGGAAAACCCATTTATTAATCAAAATATATGGCTGTCCAACTTGCAATGAGTACTTTTCTGATAGGCAGGTAGTAATGATAGCTTCCTGTTCCCATTCCTTCTCTAATGCTCAGGAAAAGGGACCCCCCAAATGTCAACCAACTCCCTTGCGGTGGGACTTAGTCCTCTACTATATGGTGCATTGAAACCCTCCAAACAATTAACGGTGTCCCCTATTCAATTGCCTTAGAAGTGGGCAATTGAATTTAGAAGCGTTTTACGGAGAAAGGAGTTGGATAATGAAAACATTATTTTCCAAATGATATTTTGGAATTCCTGCAGGAGATGGTGCCTAGGCTTGTGGGTGCTTTGATAAAACTGAAATTCAGTTTTAAAAAATAAAATGTCAAAACTGATGTTTTTCCATTTATAATTGACAAGGTAGGTGATACTATTCATACTTGAATTGCTCTTCTAGTGCCTAGCTGTATCTTTTCCAAAGGAGGTCCACATCTGCTTCTAAATCGTCATATCGCCAACAGTTGGAACTAAGCATCTTCACGATGCATCAGCCGCAGAGCTGGGGAGCATTTCCTAGCATCTCCGGATGGCTCCTGAGCAGAGCATCCTGAATACTGCCAAGATTGTCCTCTGCTCATCTGGTGCTCCTCCTCTTTGAAGTTGCTCATGATACCAGTTGCTAGAAGCAGCAGGGAAGGGCTCTTTCATCCCCCAGGCCAGGCTGAGCAGCTTCCCAAAGATGCACAGTTGCCAATTGTGTGAGGTGGAGTGCTGGGCTAGATCAGGACCTGATTCCACCAGGCTCTTCCTGTGTCTTGGTCAACATCTGGAAGCCTGAAAGATTGGATGGGACCGAGTAGCTGGCATTTAATAGACGATGGGCTTTGTATTAAAGGGAGTTGAATGCAATAAACGGGGAGAGAGAGAGGGAGTTAGAAAGGGTGGAAGCATGAGAGATAAGCGGCAGCCAAATCAGGCCTCTGGGTGTGCGGTGTGACCCCAAGAAGCGATTCCTGACCACAGGAGCCTTCAGCTCTCCCTCGTTTTTCATACGAATTTCCCTTGGTATACCTGTCTGGGGATGTTTCCAAAGAGGTGGCATTTAATCACTGTCGGTGGCTTGTGGGTGGAGATCATGGGAAGCTAAACATGGCCTGACTTGGTACTAATTTAATAAGATAGGAACCCCCTCCCCCACAAAGAAACCTTAAGGCTGTAAACTGCAGAGCAGGAGATTGACGAAAAATCTCGGATGACAGCGGTGGCAAACCACTTCCTGCTTCCTGCCCAGAACACCACACAGATGTGTCCGTGAATTGAGCTCAGCTTCAAGGATATTTTGCATTCCTTTACTTAGGTGATGTCGGATGGGGGGAGTCCATGGAGGCCAGCCTGGTTTATTTGCACCTAACTGTTGCTGGGTCTTCAAATAACGTTGATGCTGCTAATCGGAGCTTCAGGCTTATCAAAGATTACAAGTAGACAAGTCAGTTTCCCTTATTTCTTCTGTAAAATTCAGTGAACTGAGAGGGGTGGTAACATATTAGTTCAACCTCAAAGGGTTGCCTATATGGATTGATTTCTGATATTTATAAGGCTTGGTGGACTCTTGGGAGAAAATAGAAGGAAGTCTATGAATTCTGTCTTCACTTCTCGAATAAATCTTTTTCCTTATTAATAGCAACGCCTTAATGAGGGCTAGGACTTTTTTCCAAGCCTGAGGTGCAGACAAAGGACCAAAGAGCCTTTGTCCATTCAGCCCGGTCTCGCAAGACTGCCTTGGACCTGCCTCCCGAGCCACTCGCAGCACAGTTTAGAATGCCAGGCAGAATCTCAGGCGTTGCTCACTTGCCCCTTTGGCACATGAGGGAGGTGGCTGACCACATTCCTCCTCCCTAAGAGACAGCTGGCTTGGCAGAGAGAGGCAGGCTGATGCTTTAGCCCGCCCCCCCCCCCAGCTTAGCCCAGCTTTTTTATTTTTTAAAGGCCAGCAGAACAAAGCGGGCCTACCTGGAAGTAGTAGTCCATTCTACTACTTCCTCCTGCCCTGCCTGGGAACACTCTCCCAAAGTCGAGTTTGTCTTTGTGCTGCAGCCAACTTGGGCAGCTCGGCAGCGGCCTCCCTGCCAGCCTCATGTGTCACCGAAGGGGTGGGATAGAGAAAGAGATGGCAGTGAGCAATCCCTTGGCCTGGGGACAGTTCCTCCCACATTGGAAAGAGCAGCTGCGTGGAGGCTGAACCCCGTGGGGGTCTCCGGTAGCCAAAACTGCAACAGACCTCCATCAAAATCTTGCAGCAGGAGGAAGCAAAAAATGTTTATCACTGCTTCTTTGGAACAGTCGCTATCTAAAGGAATTGCTAAATGAGATGTGGCTGTTAGATGTAATAACCCCAGCTCAGGGTTATAGACACACACACATGCACATCATTCATATTGGAGTTGAATGCCATTTAGGTATTACCTGCAGCTGCAAAAGGATTTAAGTTGAATCCACATTAACCAAGTTGAACCATAAAAATCAAGATGTGCCATCAAGGGGTTGATGGGGAGCTGCTCCTTTTAAATTCTGGACTTCTGTTCCCCATCCTGGAAACAGGTTAGTAAATCTATTATTTATACAGCTTACTTTCACAAGATCCTTTGGGGAAAAATAACCTTTGACCTACGTATCTATCCAGCCTTTGTAAGTCTTCTGTCTAGTCTTGTTTTGCTCTGTCTGCTGGCATAAATAGAATTGCATGTCCACATGGACTGCTTGATTATATAATTTTAAAGAGGAATTCTACCATTTCTGTGAGTAAAGAAAATCTCAACTTTCAACCTTTTAGCACTAAAAAACAAACTTCCATGATTCATTAGAATTTTATCTAATTACATCAACAAATCATTTTAAAGAATTTAATTCAAAGACTGATAAAATAGATTTATCCTCTCCCACTGCAAACTTGCAGATTTTACTCAAAATACGACGGGTAAGCATTATCAGATTATACTGGTGAAGGCACTAGTCCAGGGGTCTTCAAACTTGGCCCTTTTATGACTTGTGGACTTCAACTAGCCTGGCTGAGGAATTCTGGGAGTTGAAGTCCACAAGTCATAAAAGGGCCAAGCTTGAAGAGCCCTGCACTAGTCCCAGCTATACAAAGCCAGCTGAGAGACCTTGGGAAAGAGCCAATGGCAAACCACTTCCAAAACCTTGCCCAGAAAACCACAGGGCCATGCCCAGGCAGTCACCAGGATGGCTCAAGAGCAACTTTTTTCTGAGGTCTCTGAAGGACTTTGCTTTTCCAAGGGTGAACTCACTTTCAAGTTGTCATTTTTTGCATATACGTCATTTGAATTGATTCATAGAAAGAGAAGTAGACCAGGTTTTGTTGGCTTGAAGGCAGGAGAGCTGCTACCAAGGAATCAACTGATCCATCATCATCATCCACCAAGAGAGTTTATCTGGTTAACTTCTCTTTGATCTCAGCTTGAGTGGACCAGGGAGCTTGTGGCTGCTGAGTGAAAGGTGGGATGGAGACTGAACAGATCCTCCTTGTCATAACAGAGTCCTTCAGATCTGGCTCTTCCAACAGGCAGAGCTGGGATGGTCCTGCTAATGGCTGTTCTGTAACTGCCTGTTGTATACTCAATCTTCTTTTTTCTTCTCTGGCACAGGCGCCTTTTATTGCTGTTTATTAGTCTTTTTAATCCACTGTAAACCATCCAAAGTCGTTAGTCAGTGGAGGGCCCAGGAAAGGGCTTAGAAATCAATTATAAATAAAATAAATTATTTGATTCCCATTGACGTTTTAGTGGGGAAGGAGATCTTTGTTACCTGCACTTAATGTCATCGGATACATATGGAAATCCTGAGTTGCAAGTACAATGTTGATTTTTTTTGCTGATGAAGGAGGTACTTAGGTTGTGGGAAAGTTCAGATTTTTTAAAAAAATAGGAAAAAATTTTGGGAGAATGACATTAAACTAGCTGCCTCATAATAAAATATACTTTGAATTAACTCAGTTCTAAGAAATTGGCTTGTAAAATTTTCACGTAAAAAGTACTTGCTTTACAAGCTTCTGTTTAATTCTAATTATTAATCTCCGTAATCCTGATAGCATTACTGCTTCTTAGTTCCACATTTGCAGAGAGTTGGAGGTAATTAAATGTGGCTTCTAAGCCAGGAAACCCTCTTTTTAAGAAAGAGCAAGCTTGAATGTCCCATCCTGCTAAACTAATGGAGGATTGTTTTAAATAACATGAAATTAATTTCCTACAATCTAGTACAGCAAAAATACTCCTTTGTGTATATTTGATATCTGGCTGTGAAAGCGCACAGTCCGTGGAGGGTTAACCGCCGGGTTTCTCCTTACCCTGTGAGGGCCCAAAATCGCTTGGATTGTTAACATGACTCAGTGCTGCGCGTGCGAGATGCAGGTCTTCTCAGTTGTGTTGTTAGGGTTTGGACATGAAGAGGACATCAAGATTTTACGGATTAAAAGAATAACTGATAGTCCTTGATTTATGACCACAGCTGGGCCCAGAATTTCTGTTGCTAAGCAAGGCAGTTGTTAAGGAAGTTGCACCCTTATTTTATGACTTTTTTTGCCACGATTGTTAAGCAAAACACTGCAGTTGTCAAGTGAATCGTGTGGTCGTTAAGCAAACCTGGCTTCCCCCGTTGACTTTGCTTGCTGGACGTGAACTGGGAAGATCACAGATGCCAACCACACGACCCTGGGATGCTACAATTATTGTAAATACACGCTGGTTGCCAAGTGCCTGAATTTTGGTCATGTGTCTGGGGGGATGCTGGGGCAGTTGTAGTGCCAGGACTAGTTGTAAGTAACATTTTTAGTGCTTTTGAAACTTTGAATGGTTGTTAAACACGTAACTCAGAGCTGGGAGGAGGAGTCAGTTCCGAAATTACAGCAGTTATTTATACAGCATCTTGGTCAACTCTTTCTGCTAATTCTTTTTTAATAATAAAGACACGTGGAAAAACATTAGTCAGATCTTTTACGTTTCCCAACTAACAATTTTCCAGGCCTTTTCATTTTTTATTCTGCTTATGAATTTATATTAAAACATTTTATAATTTAAATTATAGAAGATTTCATTGTTTACACTAGCTCAAAAATCCGAATGTTACTTGTAAATTATTATTTTTTAAAAAAATATGTTTTATTGGTTTTATTTTTACATATCACCATCAATATTTGGTAAACAGTGTGTTGTCTGGGTTTGTATTTACAAATAATAACAATTAGTTTCTATAATTCCATATTCCACATAGTAGCTTTCCTTGATTCTCTCTTCTTCCAATAATATTCTCTTTAATCAACCTTAAATTAGTACATTTCTTGATAGTTTTAAAAGATAACAATTAAATATCTATGAATATCCTCCACCTCATTATTAAGCTTTTTTTCTAATTAATCATCTAGATCACCTTATCATAGATCCTGTTTTTAGAGTTCTCATTTAAATTTATTTTCCCCTCAATATTCAAAAGAAAACATTTTTACCTGTTAAAATTTTCTTAAAGTTAATTACACTTATATATTGAAGTCTTTTTCCTCATGTGAACCATTCTAACACTTAAAACATTTTTCATATCTTGAAACAGAAAGAACAAAGGACAGAAATAATATATTGTCTAAAAAACATATCTCTCTTAAACTAGAATACATTTATAATCAATATTTCATTTTTTAAAGCCTATTCAAGTCTTCAAAATCCATTATATTTAAGTATTTAGTACATTTTCCTCATATAAATCATCCCAAACATTTTTGTATTTCTCATATCATACTGTATTGCTTAAGGAGCCTATCCCTCCTAAGCTAAGATTCATTTATATTCAAAATTTTATTTCTTTAACCATATTCAAACAAGTACTTAGTCTTTAAGTATTCCATCAAACAAGTCCCATCATCTATCTTCTTAATTCTGGCTTTAGATCTTTTTTTTGCCAAACCTTTTTCCTAATCAGTATGTTCCATTGAACCCCAAGATCTTCCCATGGTTTTGTAGATGTTGTTGTCAGTACAAAAGATAAGTCAATTAAAGTGTTTTTGTGGGAATATTCCTCAGAGATCTTTTTCTTTTTTTCTCTTAGTTTCTCCCATCACCTTTTTTCTCTCAAGTTCTTGGAATCTTGACGTATAGGTTATCTTTTCCATGTCCAGTATTTCCTGGAAGCTTTTCTCCATCTGGATTACATCACAGTTCCTTCCATTATTAAATTCCATCTCTAAGTTTCTTTCCACTTTCAGTGATGGCGAACCTTTTAGAGACCAAGTGCCCCAAACCCCCCCTGCTCTGCCCCTGCTCCGCCCCCACCCTGCCTGCCCGCAGGGCCATCCACAGCCTGCCGTAGCAGATTGCCCAGGCGGCCCTGTAGTGCCATGGCGGCTCCGCCCGCACCCCGCAGCATCATCTGCATGCGACGGGGCGCGAGGGCGGAGTCTTGTCCCTGCTGCCCGGCTGCCATGTGCTTGGCTGCGCTGCTCCGCACGGGCCGTGCCCGGGGACGACTCTCCTCCGGGGGGGGCTGCTGTTGAGGAAGGGGCAACAGTGCACGTGCCCACAAAGAGGGCTCTGAGTGCTGCCTCTGGCATGCGTGCCATAGGTTCGCCACCACTGCACTAGTTTATGTTCAGTTATCTGCTTTACTTGATCTCTCTCTTTTTGTTTTCTGATCATTTGTTTGTTGTGACGTTAAATTGAGAATGTATTAATTTAAGTTTTCAAATTTATTTTTAATTTCCTCATGGTTTGAAATTAATGTCATTTGTATTTGTTGTAACATAACATACAAAAGTATTTATTTTTTCTTGATATGTTCTTTCTGCAGACCTCTGATGCTCCATAATGACCAAAAATCAAAGTTTTCCTTTCTCTGCCAACTGCTTTAAAGTCACAGTTTAATAAGTATTTATAATTCTCGCTTTGTAGATAGTCCACAATGTTTTCTTTTATTGCAGCTGTTCTTTGTTTAGTTAAAGCTTTGAAGGTCACACTAAGAAGTTTTTTCTGGGCTGCATATTTAGGGCAGTATTTTCATCCACCACTAGATGTCAGCACCAGTTCATTTTTCAGTTTTCAAAACAAATAATTACCATTTATCAATCATCTTTTCCCAGGAGAATCTTAACATAATCCATCGATTTCACACTTTCCAAGTTTAAGTCTTGATTTCATTTCTGTATAATTCTATTCCCTATAAATTTAATTTACCGTTTCCGTTTAGAGGAGGGTGGAGCAGAAATTCCCCCCCTCACTTTCGGAGGATTTTTACTTCTGGGTTTTGTTTTGTTTTTCAGGAAATCAATCAGGTAGAAGAGAGAGAGTCAGTATTCTTACCCAGTTCAATCACGCTATTTACGATTACGTTTAATTTAGTACTTTTTGGCTTCGGCTGCATGTAGCTTGGGCTAGACTCACCAATGACGTTAGCCTTTCTTCTGCTGGTTTCTGGAGAGCTTTCCCCCGGACGGCCAGATCGACACAACCGGCGGGGCTTCTCTCCTTCTTTGCCACCTCTTCGGGGTGGCTTTTGGCCCATTTAGGGTCCCCAACAGAGAAATCAGCTGTAGGGTGTGGAGCCCTGTGATCCCTCGGCTGTTGCGCTAAGTGCGCAAAACCGGAAGCCCGAATGTTACTTGTACATTAATGGAGGCCTCCAGAGACCGACTCGGGAAGGCATTGCAGGGGAGAGCCAGGATAGTCTATGGCAGCCAAAAGTCAAGACGAGAAAAGAAAGGAGCACAAAAGGTGCTACCAGACAACTGGTATGGAGGAGTGGAAATTTGGTAAAAATGGCAACTTTATGAACAACATGGAAAGAGAAAAGTTTTTCTTCCCTCATATGTGATGTTAGAATTTGAGATCATCCATTGAAATCCACAGAGGGAGAAGCAGTTTGCACATGATCAGAGTATAGAATTGGCTGCCAGCCAGTTTGGGCAGTTTCAGAAGAGAAGGATTTTGGAGAAGGCCACTCTACTTGCTGCCAAGGCCGTTGACCTTCTGCCCCGAAGACAGCCTACTTCAAGTAGGGGTGCCTGGGACCCCAGGACAAGAGGCTGCTCAGATGATGCACCCACTGATGACTGACCAGGGCAGACTGGCTGAGGTCCTGATCTGAGCTGCATTGTCTTTTTTTTTGGGGGGGGGGGGTATGCAGATCACTTGAAGGAATGTAGGAGTGTTCTTGAAATGCAATTCTTGTAGGAAGGAATAACTTGGACCTTTCCAACTTCATCCTGTATTCCTGATGTATCCTGCAGCTGTATTTATTGTTTTTTTTCTTCCTTTTTTTTGCAGGTTGGTGACATTGTGAAGGTCACAAGGATGAATATCAATGGTCAGTGGGAAGGAGAAGTGCATGGTAGAAAAGGGCTCTTCCCCTTCACACACGTCAAAATAATTGACCCTCAGAATCCTGATGAAAATGAATGACCTGCTGGCCCATCTCTGCATTGCTGCTTCCTTTTTCTGGCTATCTTGAGCATCATTTGAAGTGCGATGGTTGCTGATGGTGCATCCTAAGGGTTGCCAGTCGCCCATCTTTCCATCTTGCAGTGATTTCACAGCCCGGCCACGCCTTTCTTGGGAACGCACCTGGTGGTCTGGCATTTGCAGTTTCTCCTAGAAGGTTTTTGGACTGTGAGCTGATTGTGGTGCTATCCAGGCAGAGGGGGAGGGATTGAGACATCCAGTTTCTTCACTGAAATGGATATTTTGCTCAGAAAGAGAATTCTAAACAATTTTGTCTAACTCCAAACAATAATAAAAATGCATTTTTATGAGGCATGGAAGACGAGAGCAAATAATCATGTTAAACAATTAGAATAATTATGCCTTTAGGGAATTATTGATGCTTCTGTGCCACAAAGAGGGTTTTTTTTTTTTGAGTTTGCCATTGATTTAGAATAAATTGTAGCAAACTCTTTTGAAAATTACATTTCCTCATTGTCATCTTTTTATAACTATGTATATAATTGATTTATTTGCCATATACCTGCCTAAACCTGTTTGATTCAGATTTATTTAGATCTGAAATGATACTTCAGGCACTAAATACAACTTTTTAGAAGAAACTTACACAAGCTTTGATGGAACTACACTTACCCCTTTAAAATCAAAAGTTTTTTTTTTTAAAGCAGAAACTAAGCATTGATAATCAGTTACAGAGAATGCAACAATAACTCAAAGGATACTCCTGAGCCTTTGTTTTCTGCATAGAGGCACAGGAGTACAAAGTCTTCATAAAATCATTTTTCTGCGCTAAGTTTAACCACAATAAAATATGATAATTAAGAAACTTGAATGTTGGTTATAGCACGTGAAGACCTTGACTCCCCGAGTGATGTCTTTGAAAGTTCACTGGTGCTGGTCTCTTAAGCTGTTGGACCTCAGGAGTGACGTGTTCAACTTAGTATTCAAGTGCCTTAATCTGAGGATGACAGGTGCTGACGGGGGCCGTTGGAGCAGTTTGGTCTAGAGAGAAACCGTTTCAGATCACCAGCAGTGCTGGGCAAGTGGCTGACGGTCTGGGGAAAGGACTGTAAATTAGACTCGCCTGGATGCTTCGCAATCGACCATAATGTGGCTGTTCTATTAAGTGCCTGGGCACGTTCGAATGACTGTTGTACTACTGAGCTTTGTGTTAGGAAAATTTAAGCTGCACTAAATGTCAGTCTGCCGTTCAATAATTCTGCCGCACAGCTGGCCTAACCCTATGAATAGTCCTTCAGGGCAGTACCTAAGCTGTGTATAAACGTTTTGGCTCGATGAGCTGCAGAGCGAGCAAAGACACCTGGAATTGAGCTTCTTGTGGTTCTGCTGGGCTACTGGTAGAACAGCCAACACTTTCCTTTTTGTTTGGTTAGTTCCACCCTCAGTTGCTTTCTTGGTGAACAGAATTTGGAGTTTCATAAACAGCTATGCAAGTGAGTCTCAAGCCATTGTCAAAGCCACAGGAAGAGAAGCGGCAGTCAGTGGCCTTCACACCCATCTGAAGTAGACTTGGAACAGCTTTGATCAGCGCTGGTAAAGGCAGTTCAGGCACAGCATACTAAATTAATTTGATGGTACATTTCAATGGCATCCAAATGTTGGCTACTTTACTGCTTTTTTTTTCTCTGTTTTGTTCTTTCCTACCTAGAGAAGTTGGATGTGCTCTTGATTGTGAATGTCACAAAGGATAAACTGTCCTTGCTGTTTCCTTATGACTGGTGTGTTCAGAGGCCTTCCTGTGGAAACCAGCTTCTCTGCATAATTGTGAGGATTTTTTCAGTCTGTGCATTTTCATGTACGGTATTAAACGCTTTGAAATGGAATCGTTGTCGGGTGACTCAGAAGTTAGTTCACTAGTGGAGCAGGAGTGTGCAGGGGCAAGCCTTCAAATTGTGGCCATTGGCTGTGGAAGGTCTTCCGTTTCTTCATTGCCACAATTGATGCCTCGGGTTAGCAGGCAAGTCCTAAAAGCTGCCCCTCACCAGGGAAGTCCTGACTGAGATCAAGGAAGGTGTTAAGGGTTGTCATATTAAGGAGTGAGAAGCATTTGTTCTGATATTTCATGTGTGTTTTTATTTTACTTTGCTGGGTGTGTGTGGGTGTGGAATTGGAAATGAAATATTATAGAATGAGAATATCTGAACACTGGTTTGGCTGCCCCGTCAGTAATAAATTTTTTTGGTGTCTCCAGCTTAATGTGATTGTTGGTTGCCATTCTATGGTGGGAAAGGGTAGCTTGAAGTTCACACATCTTTTTAAGTCAGTGAAGCATCATTTGAATTCTGGGCAGTTAGATGTTGGGGGGGGGCTCTCTGGCCTCTCCAGGAAGATTTGGGGGGATGCCTAGCTGAAATAGGCAGTGTAAAGTTATGTGGGAAAGGGGTGTGTGTGAGATGCTGCCTAGGGACAGGATAACCCACAGCTGCACAGTGGGTGGAGCAAGAGGTTCAGAAGGGCCCCCTCCCTAATTTATCAGTCTGTAAAGGACACAGTGGAATATTTGTACTTTCAGACTTGCAAGATTCTGTTAACGTAGCTTTACAATAAGGTTATTAGGCCCAAACCCAAAGACGACACAGTGAAATCCTATCAACTCCAGTCCTTTATTAGTCTACTTCTAATGGCAGAGTCTTGCCAAACTAAAGCTATGACTTTCTACCTTAATAGAGGTTATTAGGCTGGATGGACTAGAACAGAGGTCCCTAACCTTTTGGGCACCAGGGACCGCCGGTTCCATGGGGAGAGGTTTTTCTGCGGACCAGAGGGGGCGTGGTTTTGTGTGCTGCCTGCATCTCGCGGATGGGGCTTTGCTTGTTTGTGCAGACCAGTTGCTTGTATGCTGTGGCCCGATACTGGTCCACGGACCGGGGGTTGGGGACCCCTGGACTAGGAAGACCTCCAAGGTCCCTCCCAACTCGGTTATCTATCCTGAGAGATTCTAGGTGTGGCTACTCTGAACCACCTCCCTGGCATAGCGCTGCTTCTCCAGGTGCACATTCCACCACACAGGTAGAATTAGCTTATTTGGTCATGGTTCCCGTCTGGTCTACTGACATCAATCTTGCAATCTTTGCAGCCCAAGAAACTAGGGAGGGTCCCTCCTGAGCCTCTTGCTCCGCCCTCTATTCCCTGATCCTTCCCTGGGCTGCCTCCTCCCCATGCCCCAAGGTCTTTCTCGCACACCAGTGCAGGCTGCCAGTCCACGTCTTTGGGCCGAATGAGATGCACCGAGGCTCTTGCTCACCAGGGACCGGTTC
This sequence comes from Azemiops feae, assembly GCA_023970755.1. NCBI lineage: Eukaryota > Metazoa > Chordata > Lepidosauria > Squamata > Viperidae > Azemiops > Azemiops feae. The sequence goes on along the minus strand of JALGBA010000352.1, from coordinate 980,834 downwards.
CTGAGGTTTGTGGACTTCGAGGGTTTGTCATGGCTTTTTATTTTATGCTACAAATTAACAGTATTAAGTATATTTTTAGAACACATGAAATGTGTTAAAATTAGTGCCTTTTTGTTTTCTTAATATATTTCACTACTGGTCCCACATCGAGCAAAGGAGTTCAGTGCCCTGTTTGTATTACTTTCAATAAAACATGCATCCTGTTTGCAGAATTCTTGTCCCATTTCTTTCCTTGGCAAACCTGTCACCTGGCTCTGAGTAAAAGAAGGAGGGGTTTTAGTGCCCTGAGCAGCAGACCTCCCCCTGCTGGCCGCTTCTCCCTTATGGGCAGGGGGCTCTAAGACGGAGGACCCCCATCTGCCCCCCCAAAGCCTTGGTGCAATCCAGGCAATTTGGTTTACATATGGATTGAATTAGTTTTCGTCCTGAGCTCATCCCAAGGTACCAGAGAAATGCAGGTAGAACATTTTAAAACGTATTTTATGAACTCCCATCACCGGAGAATAGCTGGACAGAACATTGGAAGAGAGGAGCTATTTTGTTACTCTTCACATTGGAAAGGTGGTGAGAAGGGTGTGCAGACCAGAACAATGGAACAGCCACTTCATAGACTGACAAACCAGTTACCCCCTTCCAGAATGTGGCGAGTGTGTAGTGATGCTCTAGGAGGCCTTGAAATGTTGCTTCCTGCAGGTGGTAAGTTGTGTGCATGAAGGAAAGCAACACTTTGTCGGGACCTCAGATCTTGTGTTCAAAAAGGTGGCCAGGAGAAAGACTCGAGTCTTCTCAGATGCCGAGTGAATCCAGTGGCACCCACTTCCAAACAGGACTGTTGCCCTTTGCCGCCAGCCCTGAAGCGAGTGGCAAGTCACCCCCCAAAACATGGGATCTTGTGTACAGTGTTAAAATGTCCAGTGATTACCCAGTAGTCCTCCGGTGATACCTGTTAGCAATAAGGCCTTGTCACCTTTGCAGAAGGCATATTTGGGGTGCCTCCTGCCCATATTCAGCACCCCTCAGAGGAAAGGCGCCTTCTCACCAACATGCATAAGGGAACAGAGAGCATTGGCTCCAGTCTGCCTTGCCCCCAGCGGTAGATCCTGAGCTCCCTGCAGAGAAGGCAGCATAACTTCTAGCCCTGTATTCGCTGGGTGGGGGAACCACCCACTGGCTAAAGCTTTGATCCAGAGCGTAGGGCACACACATTAGCCCCTGGGATCTGGGTTTGCCAGCCGGCTCTTCGGCACGTCCAGTCACCTCAGCGTTGTCCTGCCAGAGTGGAAGGGGCAGAGTGGCAGCCAAGCTCTCATGAGGTTTGGGGTCTTGCTCAGGAGCCATGGGGAAGTCCAGCTGATGAGGCCTGGCCCAGAATTCATTGAAGGTGCTCAAGTCCTTGAAAGGGGCTGGCAGAGGTATCTCACCAACTGCAGGAAACCTGAGGGATAGAGAAGACAGAGTTGCAAATATTTGAAGAAGCAGCCAGTTGGTCATCTAGCAGGGGAGGGGGCAGGTGACAACTATGGTAAGAAATTACTGATAGCTGTTGCAGATGAAGGTGGAGCAGCTGAGTCTTCTTTGCCAAAATTAAAATCATCTCATTTCTCCCACCCTTCGGTTGCTCCACTGAGGTTTCTTGGCTTCCTTCAGTTCCACAGATATTTGTCCTTTTGATTTCATACTTTAATATTAGCTGTCTATCCACATAAAGATGGCTTGGCAAGAAACCTAGTTATTGAAAACCTGGAGACACAATCGTCCAAACTGAAGTTCTGAAATTCTGGGTCAAAACTTGGTACAGAAGGGAAAAATGGGTTAATGACCCAGGTTCTTTGCTCTCGGGGCAACTGATAAGACCTTGCTTCCTGTGATCATTCTTGTTTGTCCAGGTACATTTTGTAAAAATACCATTTGACAGAAAAAATTGAAATATTCTGAACACAAAATTTAATACTCAGAATAGTCATTACTGAGTGTTCCAAGTCTAGATAAAACCCAAATTTGGAACAATTCAGCCTATTTGGCCCCAAAGCAAAGCAGAAGCAGTACGTGCCATTCCATGTTTAGGTCCAATGTTCCACAGCTGTCAGCCTTACAAGATAGATCCAATAGGAAACAATCAGATGAACTAATTGTAGCATCTAAAAGTACATCTCCCTCCCCCTTTTTACAGCTTGAGAAACTAGGGAGGGTCCCTTCTGAGCCTCTCAGCCTGTCTTAATTTACATGCAAGAATATGGGCCAGAGATCCCCACTGAGGGCGCCAAGGTCACCCTGGCACTGGAAGGGGCCGTGTCTCGTTGGATGGTGACACTCCACAGCCTGAATGCACCCAAGCTGAGAAACTTCAACCGCTTCATGATAGATTCGAGGATCCCCTGGCTGACTGCAAAGCAAGGGATCGCATCAAGACCGTGAGGCAAAGTCACCAAGCTGTGGCAGAGTACACCAAGGAGTTTCGTGATCTGGCATGTCGACTCAACGACTGGCCAGAGGACATCCTCATCAGCTGCTTCAAAGACGGATTGAACGACGACCTGTACAACCCCTGCGTCTCGAGGGGGGCCCCTGCAACCCTCCACAACTGGTATGTCCTAGCAGAGGAGGTGGAAATCGACCAAGCATGCAACAAGTACCACGCCACGCAGCCATGGAAGAAATCACCCAGTTCATTCCATTGTTTGCCCAAATAGCCCTCCCCATCACAAATCTGTTAAAGACCAAAGGGGGGGGGGACAAACCTAAACCCAGTCAACCTCTAAAATGGATGAGGGAATGCCAGGTGGCATTCAAGAAGCTTAAGCGATTGTTTGCAGCTGAATCAGTCCTAAAGCATCCTGACCCGAGAGCACCATTTGTTATTCAAGTCGATGCTAGCACGTGGACACTGTAGGTTCTAGGAAACTATCAGAGACTGAGCAAAGGTGGGCCATTTGGGAGAAGGAGGCATATGCAGTGAGATGGGCACTCCTGTCTTGGAGGCACTTCCTAGAGGGGAGCAAGATACCTTTCAAGATATGGACTGATCACAAAAATTTGGAGACCCTGGGTAGGGGGTAAGGTTTATGTATCCCAGAAACTCAAAAGGCTGGTGGTTTTGGGAAAAGGCCATGATTCCAAAGTGGTGGGACACTTTGCATTTGATAAAAAGATTATTCTGGTGGCCGTCTCTCAGGAGGGCTATGTGGCAAGCTGCCCTGTATGTGCTGTGGCTAAACGAAGATGGGAAAACTCTAGGACTTCTTCAAATTGTAGCTGAGCCTTCAGCACCCTGGAGAAAGATTTCTATGGATTTCATTGTGGAACTTCCGGAGAGCTCAGGAAACACCATTATATGGGTCATAACTGATTAATTGTATAAACTATACTTTATTCCATGTCCAAAAATCCCATCAGTGCAGGGGCTAGCCAAATTATTTTTGCATCATATTTACCGATTACATGGGGCACCTCAAGGCATCATTTCAGATAGGGAGGTGCAATTCATTTCTAACTTTTGGCTCAGTTCCAGTCACCCCCAAACAAATGGGGGCTTTGAACATGTGAATTCAGTATTGGAACAATATATCCGATGCTTTATTAATTATCAGCAAGATGATTGGACTGATCTGTTGCCTATTGCAGAAGTGGCTTGTAACAATTCTGTACATAGTAGCACCAGATTCACCCCTTTCAGGGAGGCCACTGGTCAAGACTTTACTCCTATGCCGGAACTACCCTGAAAGACCCTCCAGTGGCTTCCCAATTACAAAACACATGGTCTGTTGTGAAAAAGCCCTTGCAGATGCCCGAGAAGCTTAAAAAAACTCAAGCGGACAAGAAACGCACAGAACCCAAACCATTCAAAATTGGTGATCATGTCTACCTCTCCACGTGTTACCTATAGTCTCTGCTGGGACCCAAGTTCGTGGCATCTTTTCCCATTAAGCATATCATCAATCCTGTGACTGTAGAGCTAGGCTTGCAAAAATCCCTGCGTAGGGTCCACCCTGTGTTCCATTGTAGTCTGTTAAAACTTGAGGTTGTTTTTCCTTTTAGACCAAGCCTTCCACTACTTCCTGCACCACTAATGGTCAAGGGGGAGCAACATTTTGAAATTGGTGAGATTTTAGATTCCTGCAGGCATAGGGGAGAACTCCAATATTTAGTCTCGTGGAAGGATTTCCCCAAAGCTGAGCATGAGTGGGTGAATCACTGTCACCTCAAGACTCCCAGACTTGTAAAATATTTTCATAACCAATGCCCTGATAAACCTAAATGAGTGTATACATTAATCCCATGTTTTCTTTCTCTCCGTATGCTTTGCATGCTTTCGCTTTTGCTGTAACCGCTTGGGAATTAGGGAGTGAGATTATCTTTGGAGAAGAAACAGACTCCTTCCTAGCCGGCTCCAGCCTGGTTCCAAGGCTTTCTGCTCAAGCATCGCCCTGGAGCGTGTGGGCTTCTTTTCCCATTCGTGCTGTGCTATACAGGAGATACCATAAAGGTTTCCCTGGGGAAGGGGGAGGCCAGTGAGGAGCTAATTGCCCCATCAGCCTCCTTTTAGAGACCCTTCAACAGCAGTAACAGAATCACTAAATGACTTTCTCAAGCCGGATCCCCTCCAGAGAAAGAGAAGATCACTCAATGACTTCTAGCAATTCAGCGTTTTTCTTATAGAAACATGAATTGGAAAACAGGAACACAAAAAAATAGAACAAAAACCGGAACAAAAGTCAAATGCAGTGAAGAAGCTTGGGAGTCTCTTTTGGTGTGAAAAGAGGAAGTGCTTCATTCATCTCTGATCTGCAGAAAAAAATCCTTGGCCTCAGAATGGGTAGCTTAGTCTACTTTCTCACAAGACTGATGTAGTTGTAGTAGGAATCCAAGCAGATTGTGCCCTCCAAAGTTCAAGAAACCACAAGGCTGTCTCTGATCCTCTCCTTCCAGGCCTCTCCTAGCCTCCCCCAGCCCCCACCTTAATCCTGCTCCTCCGGCACTCCCGGCACTCCCCGGGTGGGTAGAGAAAGGATCCCAGGGTCAGCCGAGCAGGAAAAGTGGCTCAGAATGGGGCACAGGGCAAGGATTAGACCTAGCCTTTCATGGCCAGGTGTGTGTGGGGGTCCTTGTTCAAGGATGTGATGACATCAGCTGAGTTTCCTGATTTTGAATAAGATCATTTGGGCTTATTGTTAATCTCAGGCATGTGGTAAAGTGAAATAATATTAAATATGTACCATTCTGGGCCTACCTGGGCATTATTTCCTTACAGGTAGTAATGACAGTAGAAATCTGGCCTTATTGGATAGAAAATTTAAATGTGATACTTTGAAATGAGAAAGTGACACTTTGGCTTAATCATTTTAAAGTAATTTAAACATTTAAAAGCCGTTTAATCACTTTTCCATTTTAAAATAAGTTAGTAATATTTTTTTTCTGAAAACATGTCCCTGCAGCTTTAATCAGCTATTAGCAATTCTGACACTTTATAAAAGGAACATAATTTAGCTAGAAAGGCTGAATAGTCACACACCCTTGTTGGCTGTTCACTTGTTATCCGCACTGGCCCTGATGCCCTTTCAGCTCAAAAAAAAACATCAGGGCTGTTACTTTTCTTTGAAAAAAACCTTCACTGAAAATAAGCCAACAATGTATTATTACAAAACAAAAAACCCGACCTCACAAAATAAATGTGGACAATCCATGAGAAATTTCAAGTAGAGAATTGGAGTATCCTATATTAGTAGCTTCAGATTTCAAGGACTACTAGTTTTTTATTTATTTAATCAAATGCCTGTCATGACTTAAAACCCAACTAGTCTGACAAAAAAAACACTCTCCAGAATCTATTGGTTGCCTTAAAGAATGATTGAAAAAGGTTGTGTATTTTAGACATGATAATTATTTTGTAATGAACTAAGGGAACCGTGGGTTATCCCAAACTTAAATACTACGGACATTAAGCCAACTGGAATAATGTAATTGAAATCAGATAAAAGTTAAAAACAGGATTTGGAGACATATAAGTTAAAAGTTGTTGATAAATGTTTTAAATGTTTGAGCTATAACTAGCAATCTATCAATTTGAATTTGGTATAATAACTAAGGGAAACAGAGAGGAAATTTTTGATGATGTAAAATGATATATGTATGGATAAGCGTGTTATTGGACTATGTATTGCCCAACCACCATGTTGCTTCCTTAATACCCGAAGCTTTGTAAAAATGGAAAATTAATAAAACTTGTTTAAAAAAAGAAAAAAGAAAAAGGTTGTGTCTCATTGTTTTTACCCTGGAGGTAAAATCACTTTGAAGGAACTTGAGTCCATATGTTATGGGGGTGTCCGATTCCTTACTGGCTATAAGTGAACCAGGTTTTTGAAGGCAGATAATGATTATAGATGGTAATATTTTTAAATTGTATTCCAAAATTTTTAAATTGTACAACGTGGATACACAGTGTTTTGACAGTGGCAAAAAAGGTGATTATGCACTCATAAAAGAATATTTGCATTTTAGACCCTAAATGTTGGCTTCATGAAATGTTTCAGCCCCTGAAATAGTTTTGCATTTATGGAGAGGCAGCCTGGGACCTCCCCCACCCCCCCCACCCCCGTGGTCTAGATTCAATTCATGGTATAAAACTTGAATTGGCTGAAAATTAGAAAAACATTACATAATGTCAGTATCTGAGATCTGCATCTACATCTACTTATCTTCTCTCTCTAAATGAACCTTTCTTAGGACTTGGGTGGTTTTTCTTTGGTTTCGCTTCTGCTCAGGGAAGAGGCTCTGCCCTGCATCTGCCCTGCATCTGCCCTGCATCTGTCCTGCATCTGTGCAGGGTCGGCCTTTCTTTTCAAAGGGGACACAGCAGCTCTTTCCCACCAGGGTCCCCGAGTCGCATTGCCGCAGAGAAACAGCGGCATTTCCTCCAATCTTGGGGGCGACGGGGGGTTCACTCCTCAGGTGCCCCCCCACTAGAGCTCCACGGGCCCCCCGATCCCAAGCCCAGCGCCCGACCCCTCCCCCGTGCTTACCTGGAAGCTTCTTCAGGTAAGGCGGCTTGCGAGGAAGAGGAGGCGGGGGACGGCCCTCCTTGCTGCTCCCGCGACGCCCCCCAGGCAGGGATCTTCACAGGGCCGGGCAAGGGGCCGCTGGGACGAGAAAGCCAAGCAGGCCGACCGCCGCTCCCGGGAGTGGCGAGGCTTTCCTCGGCCTTCCCCTCTGCGAGGCTCCCCTCAGTGGCACCTGCTGAAGCATAGAAAGAGCGAGGAGCAAGTCCTGGTACACGGGGGGGGGGTTTGAGGGGGCTGTGAGATGCCCCTCCGCCCTCTTCTGGCCTTCCCTGAAAGCCCCTGCCGGACCCCCACAGCCAAAAAGTGGAAGAGGGAATAAGCCCTTCACTTCCTGGGGTGGCTTTAAGGGTGGGCTCGTCCCCTTCTGAAGGAAGGCAGCGGGGTTCTCTTTTCCCTCCTGCAACTGCCCTGACCCCCCCCCCAAATCTGGCTTCCAAGCAGAGCTGAGCCAGAGTCACAGCTTGGTGCCTGCCTTGCGGCACAGGAGCCCCACAGAGCCCCCGGGTGGCCTTTCCACTCCAAGGCCATTCCTGGCTGCCCAGCTTCTCCCTGGCATGGAACTGCCAACCCTGACCAGACTCCCACCATAGGTGAGCCCAATTCTGGGCCATTTTGTAAGGGAATAAGCAACAAGCTTCTTAAAGGGGGGGTGTACTTAAATAGTTGAACAGCTATTTCTAACTAATGAGAAATAATTAATGGCCAAATTTGTCACAAGTGTGTTTTCCAAACTGAATAGAGGTTCAGCATTCATGTTTTAAGTTCCTGGATTGGCCCCACTTCGCCTCCTGCACCCAAATTACCTTCCTCTGCAGAAAGCTGGGGGGCCATCTTGGCTACTTTGGCTGGACTTCTTCCCCGACGGATCTTTTCCCTGGGGAAGAGCAGAAGAGGAGCAGTTGGCGGAGTACCTCAAGAGGGGGGGCTGGCCTAGACACCCTTAGGCCAGAAACCCCCCCCCATCTCACTGCAAGCCCTTCAGAAGACCGCTCGCCCTAAGAGGGAGGCCCACTAGTGCTGCCCCCATTAAGCAAGGCCCTGCCCCACATCAAGTTTTTCTGGGCAAGCACCACTGCAATCAACAGACTGGTTCTCAGAGGGGTCAGCAGACCTACCGGCGACGGACATTCTTCCCATGTTCTCTGAAGCCTTTGGCAAACGGATTGTTGTAGATCTTCAGTTTTGTGACCTTCAGAGAAAGAGAGGCAGTCAGCACCTGCACTAAACACTGTATTTGCAACTCTTTTCCTGTGGTGATTTGCCAGTAAATGCTACAAAACCAGGTGCCTGCAAGGCTTACTGTTCTTTGCCTGGCACCCCATCCCCGCTGGGCACTGCTCTGCTCCTAGTAGCTAGTAGCTACAACCCCAGTTGCAAAGCGAGGCCTGTTTTAAGGCACCACAAATGATCCGCTTCTCTCCTCTGGGGAGGGGTTTAGGGTTAAAAGGCTGGGCTTAGACAGCCATGGAGTGGGACAAGGGCCAGAGAGTTGCTACGGAGCCTCCTGCTGCCTTCCTGGTCTTTTCACGACTGCCAGCAGGAGCAGGAGGAGGCATGAAGAGGGAGCTGGTTGGATGCTCGCATTCCACGCCCCGAAGGCTGGACTTGGTTTCAGATGCAGGCCCACCAGTGGTCTAGTAGCAGCCCGTGCCCGGCTGCAGCCTAGAGATCCTCCTTCCCAAGGCCTGGCCCTGGGCCATCTTCATGACATACACATCGCTCCACCTTTTCGTTCTGATAGGCGGTCACGGAGGTGAAGACGGTCTCTGGGAAGCTGAAGGAATGGAAGATGCTGCAGCGGGTGCTGAAGAGGCCGTCTGCCTGCATGACGTGGAAACGCGGCTTATAGCGATGCATGGAGTGAAGGATGACCTGGGAGAGGAGAGCCAGGGAGGAGGACAGACAACTCAGAAAGTGTCTCCTGACAGGCCTGCACAACTTGACTTTGTGGACTTCTTGGGATGCCAAACTCTTTCCTCACCAGTGGCCACCAAGACTCGATTGCTAGTTGCTAGAATCACAAACTCAGACCCCGAACTTAAAAAAAAGGGCCCTGCCACCCTGGGAAGGCACCCCGCGTTCATCCCAAGGAAGTTGACTCAGGAAGTCCTTTGTGTGGGGTGAGGGGACTTTCTCTGGGACCTGAGAGACCACTAGCTGGATGAGGGGCTGAGCTGCCAGGATTCCGAGGCTGGGGGCAAAACAGCCTGTGTGCTGGGCGAAGAAAGCAGCAATGGGATCCAAGAAAAGGGCATCAAGACCATCCGAGATCCACCAAGTTCTTTTCCACAGGACAGAGCAGAGCAGAGGAACAGGATGTGGTTCAAGCCTTTTAAGGATGGGGCTTCCATCTGGCTGAGAGGAAGAGGAATGAGGAAACAGGGTGGGGCTGGCAAGATGGGCAGTGGGGGAATGAACCAGCAGGAAATGATTCCTCAAAAGAGTAGGGGGTGGGGTGGAGAAAGAACCCTTAAGGTGGAGGAGTGGCAGCGATACTGTAAGCACCAGGAAACCCTTGCCAGTTGATTCAGAAGGAGAAAGAGACAAGAAAGAGAGGAATTGCCAGAGAAGCTGGGCACCCAGAAGCATAACGTCAAAGAGATGGAAAGCTCATATCCAAAATAGCAGCTAATATGTCCAGAGAATGGGAGACCCTGTGAGTGCTACCCGATGAGTAAGCAGAAAGTGCACAAGGGATTTAAGGTAGCCAGTTAAGGGCAGTCCCGAACATATTTTCCTTTGACTAGCCTGATCATTTTCAATGGAAATAAGAAGTAAAAACCTTCAAATAGTTATGACTAAAAAAAGCAAAAGATGAATGGACCTCCGCAGACCTGATCTCAAATACATCTACATAACCAGTGGGAGTTGCCTCCAGAAGTTGTGGGGGCTCCATCCCTGGAGGTTTTCAAGAAATGATGGGACAACCAGTTGTCTGAATTGGTATAGGGTCTCCTACCTGAGCAGGGTAGATTCCAAGATTCCTTCCAACGCTGTTATTCTGTTATATATTTGTTACAAGGTCCAGTTATGCTTGAAAAATCTTGGAGCAATAAGTAACCGCACATTAGATGACAAAAGAGGACGAAGAAAGGCTAGTTAAAGAAAAATAGCACTGTGGCAATGGAAAATGAGAGGAACAGACGCCGCCCCAGCAAGATTGGACTCCCAAGATAGACAAAATAGGAGACCCCTATTGTAAAGCTACTAGATACTCCTACCTACAACCTGGCTAAATGGCTGGCACAACGCTTAAACTTCCTGACCCCACAATGACTTAATAACTGGCCATCAACACCCCAATCAATAACTAAAAAGCCACACACAACTAGGCACCACATAAATACTATGCGTAGAATAGCCCAACGGTGAGGGAGAAGTTCCCTGAGGATGGGCTCCAGCACAAGTCCACAGCTCGGAAGAGTAAACTGCTGGTCCCAGTGGCCGACCCAGATTGGATCCTGCAACATTATCCTGGGACACGTACATTCGCCTTCATTTATCTCATTAATTTAATTAAATTAGCTCCTGCTACCTATATAATTCTGAGACATAAAAGAGTTTGGATTTTATAAATGCTAATGCTTAAATATTAGCAAACGCCACTAGAAACATGGTGACAATTTTTTTAAAGTTGAATTCAGAAGGATTCAAGAGAAAAGAAACTACAGGAATGTTTTAAGGAAGGTCTGGACGTTTTTTCTCTGCTGGACTGAGACTACCAGCAATCCGGCTTATGATGGAAGCCCTGGAGGGAGCTGCTTAAGAGGGATGGCCGTAACAATCTTTTAGATAAATGAATGGAGAGAAAGAAAAGCTAAAGCTGTTAGAGGAAAAGGAGGACTCTAAGACTGATCTATAGTTCTGCAAAAGAGACTTCAATCTGGGCCTGGAGATCAGCATCTGCATGAAAACTATTGCAAGAAGTGGGTGGTGCATCAGAGGTTGGAGCATCTTCCAAGGAGGCTTTCATGACCAGGGGGTGCAGGAGCTGTCTGACATGAGGGACGTAACTCTGAGCAGCAAAGGCAGCCTAGGGAAGGGACATGCAAAGCATGCAAAATTAGAAAATTGGTCAGTGTACAGAGGACTCAGGGATTGTCAGAGAAGATCTGGAGGATATGATGATGTAGTCGACGCTGATCTTGTTTTTTTCTGCAAAGTTCTCTCGAACTTGTCTAGATCTTCACATTTTTGTGCCCTCCCAGGTTAGCCCTGTTATGCATTGATAGATATGTGCAATTTGCAGGCCACTGACTGTCCACTGGATGGCTTGCAGTTAAAAAGGAAGAAAATGGCAAAAGACCCGTACATGCCCCTGCTGGTCCAAGGTGTTGTTTGTCAGTTTGAGCTTCTGGAAGGAAACGGGCTCCTTCATCCAGTGGCTACCCAGGGCAGGAGATTCTGGGTGGACGTATGTCCGGCATGGGGGCTGTGGCTCGGCTTTCCCCGCAATCTCCCACTGGTCCTTGTTCCACTGGGGAGAAGGAGAAGGAACAAAACGTCATCACGTGGCCTGCCTCCTCGTGGCCTGCTCTCCCCCCCCCAGGAGCAAGCTCCTTCTTCAAACCAGGTACTGCTCAGCTGGCCCTACCCGTCCCCCCTGCCTGTCCTCCCTGAAGAGGGTCCCAAGGCAGAGATGCAGCCGGTGAGCAGAGAGGAGCCATCAGCTTGTAAAGCATTATAAGAGGGCTCTGGGTGCAAGAGAGACCAGGATTGTACCCAGCTCTCCTGGGAACAAAGGCAAAATAGCCCTCTTGCTGCTCCAGAAGACACAGCCCTGATGACACAGCAAAGAGGCCGGGAGACATTATCAAAAGCTGCAAGCTTTTGGTGAATCACATTTGGTGAGATGGATAGCTATATAAACATATTTTTAAAAAAGATGTAAAAAATAAAATAAGCACCCCTTTAAGAAAGTTGTACACCTGCATATTGAGTCCATGTTGTTTTCTTTTTTTTTGCTGATTGTAGGAACACTCTAGATATTTCAAACTAAAATCTTATGCCATCAGCCATCTAGTGTTTCTCTGAGCTGTCTGCAAGATTAAACTCCAGAGAGGCTGTTTTGTAGGCTCCCAGTCCTTTCTGGACATGCCCAGAAGGCTGTGCTGAAGTGCCAGCATTGGTCACCAACATAGGGACTGTCTTGCTTCTGGCCACATTGCTGGCTGGGGTTTTGGAGTGGAGAGCCCCCAGTAGGCTGAAGGCAGCTGGGTCTTCTACACTGCTCCCGCCCTTCTAACATCCAGGAAGCAATCAGTCCTACAAACCATTCCTAGTCTCAGTCGGCTGGAGGGCCAAGGACAAGATGAAGTCAAAGCTGGACAAGATGGAGGAAAAAAGTGGGCTCAGGGACTGAGGCAGAGCCCGTTTTGGAAATGCTTTGCTCCACAGGAGGAGGAAATGCTTTGGGACTCACAGCCATTGCTGAGTTTTCGGAGAGGGGGACACAGCAGGCCTTCACAACCAGGTCCAGTGCACCCTCTGCTCCCCTCCCTGAGGAGGCCGACCTGGCTCTCCACGGCTTGGTTCCCCTCCCCATGCAAAGAGGAGATAGCAAAGACGCCACTCTAACCCTGTCCATTCTTTTAATGGCTGGCTTCAATTCTATTCTGATCTTTTCTCTCCTGTACCCCTTGTTCTTGCTACCTGCCTTGAGAGATGAGGTATCATCTCCATAAATAAGCTACCCCCGGCTTCCATTTCAGCCATTCTCCAGTTTCAGCTGCCGGCCAAGTGCGGAGCCAGATTCAAAGCCCAGAGCTACTTCATGCTCAGCATCTCACCTGGCGGGACCCACGTCTTGCTTACCTTGTACCTGAAGTTGTCCATTGGCACGAAATCTACCAGCATGAGATACCTGGCATATGGGATCAAGCCAGTAACTTTGATCTTGAATTGTGGAAACATTCGTCTGTGGAAAAGGAAGGGATTGCTTAAAAGATCTTAAAATGGTCCCTCTGGGAGGATTTAAACAGCAGCTGCTGCTGCCTTTGATGGACCTCCAACACCGTTCATTGTCTTTGATGGGTTTCCATTTTTTTCTGTGCCATCTTTCCCCATCCCAGAAAAGACCATGATGGCTCTTGATTGATTAGGCCAGTGGCAACCTCAGGCAGCTTTAGCCACCTGCAGTGGCCCGTTTCTTTGGACATCTTCGTGGGGGGGGGACCTTGGTATTTATTCCAAGGGCCTCAATAAATATAGAGTGATGCTGAAGTTTAGGGAGGAAAGTCCCTTTTGGAGTTGCCACTAGGACCCTCTCAACGCCTGTTTCCCAGGGTCTCTGAGGGCCCAAAGAAGCCCCAGTGAGCTTGGAGGTCACGCTAGTTGTGGTGATGCCAGGTTGCATTCCTTGTGGCACCTCAGAAGAGATGGGGTGGTTCGTAACTCCAGAAAAGGGAAAAGAAAGCAGGCAGATGAGTCTTCTTTGAATTGTCCACTTGTGGCACCAAGGACAAACCTTTTTTTTCTTTTGTTTTTGGGTCCTTAGCCTTGTAGGACTGATATTAAATACATTTCGCATCTGGAATCATTTTTATGGGGAGGTTGGTCAGCCAAGAGCAGCTGTGCATTGCTACAGAAGAATAAAGCGTCATTCGGAATTCAGAATTGGGTGATGGCAAATGCCAAGCAAAGAAATTTCCAGGAAAGTTGGCCATTCCCCAGCCACGTTCAGATGCCAAGGGTTCACGGGAGAAGCTGAGCAGAGAGGCTGGGCTGTCATGCTCTACTCTCGCCCCAAATAATCTCGCAACACAAGATTTTAAAAAGCTTTACTCACCGCCCAGTTTTGGTAATAATCATCTCTGTCCCTGCATGATGAAACTTGGCCCAAAGGTCCGGCTCTTCAAGAGTGACGGCTACGGAGCTGTGAGGAGGGGTGGAGGAGGTCTCCAACGGGGCAGATTGAGCCTGGAAGTCTTCAAAGGAACAACGGAACAAGAGCAATTTCTAGTGATGGGGGGGGAGCAGCCCATCCCTCCCCTGCAAAACTGCCTTCAGCAGCAGCCCCCAGCCTCCCTTCCACTTTCTCCCCCCTATAGATTCTGTCTGTGGAACGGAGCTTCTTGGCAACTTGAAGATGTGTGGGCTTCAACTCCCAGAATCCCCAGCCAGCATGGGAATTGAAGTCGTCCAGACATCTTCAAATTGCCAAGGTTGAGAAACGCTGCTGTGGAATAACCTGCATCCCCCACGACTGGGGAATGTGGTTGGGTCAGGAATGATGTTCCTTATCATTTCTGTTTTAACATATTCTCCAAACATTGATTTTTTTAAAAAACTATTTCTGAAAATTAAATATGTATGAACATGAGAAATTAGAAAGAATTTATAAAAAAAAAAATAAAGTAAGAATTTGACATAACCTGTAGCAGGAATTTCAGAATTTTCCGAAATGTGGTTCAGTTTTGGAAAAAAAAAAAAAAAGCAGCAATTTGTAGGTAGCATTAGATTTTAAATTGATGGATTCTTTTCTTTCCAGCTCCATTTCCTCTGAGAAAAATACGTTCCCCCAATTTGGGGGGCATGTACCGCGCACCCCTCCTGCCTCCAGCTGAGACCATGTCCTCCACTGGGCTCTCCCTGGCAGGGCAGTTGGTGGAGATGCTGGAGAGAATCGCCCTCCCCCTCCAGTCACTTGTGCCAGTCACAGATCCACTTTCAGCTGCACGGAGCATCTGAAAGTGGATCCTGTGTTGTGGATGAGCACCTGGGAGGGGGCTGGGAGGCTGACCAAGCAGAGCTTGCTGGAACAGCTCAGGGTGCCTTCCCCCCTCCTCTCTGCCCAGAGATGCCGCAGGGTTCAGGGCAAACTCCAGGCCAGAATAAGGCAGCTAGAGTCCTGCAGCCACACCCCTCTCTGCCCCCTCCCCCGCGAAGCTTGCCAGGTCCTCCACTGCTCTAACTCCAGCATGTCTGGCCACTACAAAGCCAGCCTGCCTGCCTGCCTAAGTGGGGAGGTTTCACTTGTAAACCTACGCGAGAGTGATGTGTGGCACAGAATTTGATAAATGAAACAAGCAAACAAGTAATAAGTGAGAGTTCCCTGAATGGTGTCGAATAAGAGGAGAATCCGAGATGCCACAAGGTCAAGGGCAACCGAGGGAAACATCTGGGCCTTGAACAGGCACCTGATTGGACATTCAAGGGGCAGCAAGAGGCTCAGCACGGCCAGCAGCATTTGGGTCAGAAAGGAGACAGTGGTCAAGGACTTGGAGGAGATGAACGAATCATTGGCCTCAGAGCTAAAGAAACAAAAGGGGATTGTGTGTGCCAAGGGGCTATTACTGTAGCCAAGAGGAGAGAGAGGTCTTCCCCCAACTCAAAGGCCTCCCCTGGGACCCTGGAGACCCCCACCGATAAGTCTCCAGCTTCTTGTCCAAGGCCCCAGATGTCAGTTACCTCTCTCATCCAGGGGTTGCTGCGGTGCCTTCCCTAACCTCAAACCAAGAATCCCCCCCCCCCGCCCCACAAAAGGACATTTCCCAGCAAGGCAAGCAGATCAGACCACAAAAGTTCTGGGCAATCTCCTTTGGGCCGCCTGATTCGCAGAGGAGACTCGAAAGATCTCCTGCCGCCTCCCCTCGCGCTCTTCACCCCCGCCCTGGTTCCAGGGGGCTTCGCTGGGTCAGAGCCCCCCCCCCGCGCTTAGAGCAGGCCGAGCGACCCTACCCGATCCCACCTGCATCTTGCCAAGCCCAGCTGGTACCGAGGGAGGCGGGCGGGGACGGTCCTCCACGGAAAGGGCCCCGCGGAGAAGCGGACGCGGCCACTCTCCTCGCGCAGCTCCGCCGGACACCGAGACCCTCGGCCTTATGAAGGCGGAGCGGGGGCGGGGTGCCCCCCCGCGAGGGCATCCGGCCTGTCCCCAAAGGAGGCGGGAGGCGGGTCGCCTCGCAAGCAGGGAAGGGCGGCGGCCAATCCGGGCGGCTCGGCAGAGTCCGGGGGGGGGGGAGTCGACGGACTCGGAGCCCGTCGGAGCCGAAAAGTGCCCCCCCCGGCGAGCCCCCCCCCCGGAATAGCGCCGGCTCCGAGGGCGGCCCGCCAGCCGCGCGCCCGGAGGAGCTGCCCGTCCCGGGGCTGCAGGCTCCAGCGGGCGCGGCGTCGGGGCTTCTTGCCCGACGGGGGACTCCGCTCGGCTTCTGGGCCGGCGGCTGGAGCGAGGCGCGGCGGAAGGGCGGCTTTCGGGCACCTGCCCCGACGGAGAAGGGGTAGCCGCTGCCCGCCCAGCCGGCGCCCGCGGAGGGAGGGGGCTCCGCTCTCCCGGTTCCTTGTGGCTGCCCGGCCCAGGAAGGCGCTCTTTCGGCGGCGCCCTCGGCTTGCCCCGCGGGGCTCGGGGACGGCTGGGCGCAACGGCGGCAGGCAGCGCAGGGCCCGAGGCTGCCTGCGGAGGGGGCGCCCGCGGCTCCCGGCGCCATCAGCTGGGCGGGCGGACGACGCTTCAAGCTGGGGAAGGCCGCTGGGAATCGGGCCGGTCGCGGGCAGCCCGGACTCGAGCGTGGCTGGCTGGGTCTCAGCGGGGCGGGCGGCGCGCCTCCGGGGCCGACGAGAGGCGCGGCTGCTGCGCTACGTCCGACCTGGGAGTGCGAGGGGCGGCTTGCCTTCCACTCCCCCCCCCGCCGGCCCTTCCCTCGGGGCTCTGCGGAGCTCCTCCACCGCCTCCCGGGCTCTCCTGCCTCGTTCTCCCGGGGCTGCCGTCGCGCTTCTTCCCAGTCGGACCCCGCGGCTTCTCCGGCGGGCTTCCTCGGGGACCTGCCCTGCTCGACGGCCCCGCTCCGGCTGCCCCGAGGCCTCCACCGCGGAGCGGAGGCAGAGAGGACCTGCGGTGGCCGCTGCGAGGCTCCGGCGTGGCAGTGCCGCCTGCGCCCCAGGAATCTCGCCCTGCCTGCTGTGAGCAGTCGCGGAAACGGCCCCGTCGGGGAAGCCAGAGGAGGCGTGAAAGCCTCGCCCGCGACTTTCTGGGAAGCGGCGCTCCAGGCCCGTTGTTCGGGCTGCCCCGGGCGGGGAAAGGGGGCGGGCGGGATTGCCGCCCTGGTTGCTCTCAGCCGACTCCGGGGAGGCGCTCCAAATCCCCTCCGAGGCTCGGTCCAGCGCTTGCTTCCCACCCGGACGGAGCGGGCTGCCCCCTTATTCTGGGCGGCTGCCAGCGAGGGCTCGTTGCTACCCGCTTCCCCGGCCAGGCTTGTTTTTTGTTCCGGGCGTCTCGGCAGAAACGCGCGTGAAGAAACCACTTGAAGGAAAGAAAAAAGGTCTGGCGTTTAAGAGGAAGGAAAGAAAGGAGGGAGAGAAGAAGGAAGGTCTGGAGCGGAAGGGAAAAGAGGGAGGGAGGGAGAGAGAGAAAAAGGAAGGAAATGGGAATGAGAGGAAAGAAGGATGGAAGGAAGGAAAAAGGGAGGGAGAGAGAGAAAAAGGAAGGAAGGAAATGGGAATGAGAGGAAGGAAGCAAAGAAGTGAGGGAGGGAGAATAAAGAAAGGAAGAAGGAAAGAAGGGAGGGAGAGGAGAAGGAAGGAAATGGAATGAGAAAGGGAGGGAGGGAGGGAGGGAGGGAGGGAGGGAAGGAAGGAAGGAAGGAAGGAAGGAAGGAAGGAAGGAAGGAAGGAAGGAAGGAAGGAAGGAAGGAAGGAAGGAGGGACAAGCACTAAGGCTTAAAAGATGCTCTGTCTGTTTGGTCACTGTTCTCTCCCCAAATCTTAGAAAAGTGACTGAGCTGGACGGCTGAGTGAAGGGCCCTCACTGAGGGGGAAGCACTGCCAGTTTTCTGCACACTCCCCCCCCCCCCAACTCTTCAGACTGGAGAATCTCATCTCACATGAGGGTGGGGGACACAAAGGGCAGAGGCTGCCCAGCCTTTCTAAGGCATGGGAACCTGCACCCTGTTTGGAGAAAGTAGGAGGCTGTTCATTATTTGGCACTTTTGCGCAACTTGGTCTCCATTGCCCTGAATGGGAAGGGCAGGCATGAGAGAACATAAACCGCTCCCCCACTCCATCTCCCATTAATATGCAAGTGGACCTCCTCGTTAATTGCACCCAGTGATCCCTTTAGCTTTGCTTTATTGCTTCACTTAACGGAGCTGCCACAATCCAGGCACTCTTTTAAAGAAATTGTTACTGTTATCTAAGGGCGCCTGCACAGGCACCCTTAATTGGGTTCTTCTTTAAGGTGTGGAGTTCTCGGGGCCCTGAGCTAGGCTTGGTGCAGGAGGTCCCCCTACATGGCCCCTGCCCAGAGCAGGCAAGCTGGCTTGATCCAAAGGGGAAGTGGTGGGCTCCATCTTGTTCCACTCAATTTGCATGGGTATGGCATGTCCATGGCAAGGCCGGATCTGCTCAGCTCTGGGCTGCTTTCGTCAGTTGCAGGCTGGCTCCCTCCTACACCACTGCTGCCAGCGTCCTTTCACAACTGTTTTGGTTTGGCCACTGGAGAGACACAAGGACAGGACCAGCATGGCCGTGCAGATTGCCAGAGAACACAGGAGGGCAGCCCTTTGAGGCCTAAGAGTCTCCCCAGCCAGACTCGTGGACTCAAGCCTCCTGGGGCTGGAAATGGCTCAGAGATCTTCTAGTCCAGCCCCCTGCCCAGGGCAGGAATCCTGAAACCATCCCGACAAATGGCCTGCCGGCCTTTGCTTGAAACCCTCCAGGAGCCAAGTTCTCCCCCTGCATCAAGGCTCTCCTGATCTCAGATCTAGATCTCCCTCAGGAAGCTTCCACCCATCAGTTCTTCTGCTGCCCTCAAGAGCTGTGGAGAATAAATGCAGACCCTTCAAAGATTGAAAGACAACATTGGTATCTTTCCTCAGCCTTCTCTTCTTTAGGCTAAACATACTGGGTTCTTTTATCTGGTCTTCAGTGTTTTTCCTTATCTGTGACAACCAGAACCGGCCCCAGCGTTCCAGGGCATAGAATGGAACTATCACCTTCCATGCTCTCATCAAGGCTCTACCCCAAGCACTGCTCCAGCCCAGGATTGCATTAGCTATTTTGGCAGCTTGGTGATTCTTCTGCCCAGCATTCTGCTTGGCCTGTATTTGTGCACCCAGGTTTTCCTGCCTAAGTGGGGCATCCGACTTGCCTGCCTCCTGAATGCATTTTTGAGAAAAGGGCCTGATGTTCAAGTCTACCTTTCTGAATCCTGAGCCTGCCTTCTGAGGTGTTGGCTGTAGCTGCAACTTGGGCTTGCCTGCCAATGGTCTGAGTCAGGGGTAGGCAACTGTGGCTCTTTTATGACTCGTGGACTTCAACTCCCAGAATTCCTGAGCCAGCATGGCTCAGCTTGGAAACCTCTCCCTTTCCCCTCAGCGTGGCTGGCTCAGGAATTCTGGGAGTTGAAGTCCACGAGTCCTAAAAGAGCCAAGGTTGCCTACCCCTGGTCTGAGTCATTTAGGAAAGCACTGAAGAGCAGTGTTGGGCCAGGACAGAACATAGCAGGGGCAGAGAGGGATGGAGGTTTTCTCTGCTAATAAGCAGAGCAGAGAAAACCATCAAGTCCTTACACCTTGGCGGCGGCTTCCTGCCAGTTCACTTTAGCTTCATTATTGTTTCTTTCACTGAGAAGTCTGTTTCATGTCATCTAGACTCATCTAGGATCGAGCAGGTAGGTGGAAAACTACACGTGCCTGCTAACCGAAGACTCAGAACTATGCAAACGTACCACGACTCGAAATTAGCGGGACATTTTGGGTTCGTAAAAACCTTACACCTTCTCAAAAGACAATCCTGGTGGCCCTCACTCAAGAAAGACATTGAAAGTTGTGTTTCCAGCTGCCCCATCTGTGCTTCAGCAAAACGGAGGCGGGGAAAACCGCCAGGGCTACTCCAAACGATAGCTGAACCTTCAGCACCCTGGAGAGAGATTTCCATGGATTTTATTGTAGAGCTCCTGGAAAGCTGGGGAAACACTGTAATTTGGCATTTGGCAAAAAAGGCCAACAAATGACTATGTCGGGTCCCTCCGGAACGCTGCCATAAGAAAGGGGAGGGGGAGCACGTATGAGTGTGGATTGAGGATGTTCCTCTACTCTAACCTTTGTTGCTGCTTTCGCTTTGATGTATTCACATGGGAATTGAGGGGGGAAATGCCCTCGGGAGGGGGGCCATCTGGTTTCACAGGTGCCCGGGAAGCTGGCTGGTTATCACCTTTTCGGCCAGAAGTTCTCATAACATCTTCACACCAGCGGATTGGCTCCTGATGGACTGGGGCATTGGGTTGGAGCTGAAGGAATGGGACTTTTAGTTTAATTCTTTGTACGGGAACTTCAGATTCTGCCTTTTTACTCTGCAATCACATTGATGCTATATGCTATATCTGTTTTTGGGTACTTGAGGGGCTGTCACAGAGAAGAGGGGATTGACTTATTCTCTAGGGCACCAAAGGGCTGGACAAGAAGTAATGGCTGGAAGCTTGTTAAAGAGAGTTCCAACCTAGAATTAAGGATAAATTTACTGACAGCAAGGACAATTAATCAATGGAACAGCTTGTCTCCCAGAGTTGGGGACAAAAAAGACTGGACAACCATTTGCCTGGATGGTATGAGGCTCCTGCCATGAGCAGGGGGTTGGACTAGAAGACCTCCAGGATCTCTTCCAGCTCTTGGAGTCTATGAGTTCTAGACACTGAAGGATTTATCAACCAACAGACCCTCAGTGACTTTCTCCTCATTTCTCCAGCACCACCCTTTACAGGGATCAACCTTCTGATGGTTCAGCTTTTGAAGCCATATATTACACATGGGGAAATGGGGGCATTTGTAGTATGTATCCCTGTTGTCAGTGTGACATCTTTGCATTTAATATGGTCGGCATATCTGAGCTTTCCCCCAGCAAAGTTAATTCCAATTTCCACTTAGACTTATATACCACTTTACAGTGCTTCACAGCCTTCTCTAAGCGATTTACAGAGTCAGCCTCTTGCCCCCAACAATCTGGGTCCTCATTTTACTGACCTCGGAAGGATGGAAGGCTGAGTCAACCTTGAGCTGGTGATACTCGAACTGCTGACAGCCGGCAATCAGCAGAAGTAGCCTGCAGTACTGCATTCTAACCACTGTGCCACCTCAGCTCTGGACACAGGCTTAATGGTCTTCCAGCAACGTCCAAACATAAACCAGCTGAGAAGTGGGTGGAGGAGGGGGCTCATGCAGGGCATCAAGAATGGTCCACCTTCCCTGACAGTTGACCTACCCTGATCTATGAGCTGTCAGTGGTAGACTGAGGCATGCTTCCTGTCACTTGAGTCACAAGGGGAAACGCTGGTGCCTTTGTCGATTGCACCCTTTCCCCAAATATTCCAGATCAATTCATGCTGCAGCAAGTGGTCCCAGAGGGCAGTGCTGGAAATATCCTGTGACGGATATCAAAGGGGCCCCCGGAGTTGGCAAAATGGCCCCTCCCTCCCTCCCAGTGGGAAGGAACCTTGTCATCAGAAGCAGCCTGTAATGCCCTCATAGGGCACTGAACCGGGAACATTTCCCTTTCATAGTATAAATCAGCAAGATGATTTATACTCTTTGACAGACAGAATGGGAAAAGACCACTGAAGGAATTTTAGTAACCAATTTAGCAGTCCATTTAATGCCAGAAAGGCATGTTAGGAAATTCTGGTCAAAGAAAACTCAGGCAGATGTCTCCATGCAGATCAGGGCACTGGCCTCCTTGGCTGACAAAGAGCCGACAGTGACCAGTGACAGAAATGGAGAAGGTTCTGCCCACAGCAGCCTCTACAGCAGGGCTTTTCAACCTTTTCACCCATTGTACCACTTTCAGGATATGGCAACATCCGAGTACCACCAGTCGCCTAGCAAGGTGTCAAAAACTTGATGACCCCCCCAAAAGGAAAAAAGTGATAAAGTACAGATAGTCCTCAACTTACAACAGTTTGCTTAGTGACTGTTCGAAGTTACAATGGCACTGAAAAAAGTGCCCCCCAAGCCACAGCCGAGCAAGACACCTGCCTGCCCGCCCGGCGGCGCTCTTCCTCCTGTCGGAGGTTTTCATTGTTGTGAGCATTTCTGTTGAGGATTGGCAGATTCATAAATATGAATCAGTTGCCAAGCATCTGAATGTAAATCACAAGACCCTGGAGATGCTGCAACATTCCAGCTGATCGGCGCTTCTTCTGGGCTCAGCAGAAGCGCCGGGCTCAGCAGAAGCGCCAGGATCAGCGCCGAGCTCCAGCTGGAGCCTGGTGCTGATCCTGGCGCTTCTGCTGAGCCCTGACAGCCCTGCAGCTCCAGCCGTCTCTCGCTCAGGCTTGTGCGGTGCTACCACCAGTTCAGCTCATTCCCCTCCCCCGCTAACACTTTCCTAGGATGGTCGCGTACCACCTGCCAGGTGCCAATGTACCACAGGTGGTACCCGTACCACTGGTTGAAAAGCCCTGCTCTACAGGATGACAGGACCTGGGCAAATGCTGGATTCACTGCATTATTACCAAGATCATTCGTGTGCTAAAACTTCTGTTGAAGAAGCCAGAAAACCCAATTCCAATCTTGCAACCAACGGATGAATTTAGGCTGCTTGCAGGGGGACTTGAATGAGGCCAAGGCTGCACAGGGACTTCTCTTCTGAAAACAGGAATGTGAGGATAAGTCTGTTTAGGGGTTGAATTTAAGCCCTTGGGTTAGCATACTGAGTCCATTAACCCTGTGAGTTTCTCCCCTTTCTTGCTTTTGCTAATATAATGGGGGGAAATGTGTGCGCGCCCTGTTTAAGCAAGCTTTTAAAATTGAGTGTGCCACATCACCAAGGCCAAATACCGAAGATACTTTTTCAGCAGTTTACATGGACAGAGAAATGAGGAGATCTTGCAGGCCAAATATTTATCTTTTTAGGAAGGATTTCCATTTTCCCTTCTGATTGAAGTTTGAATGAGTGAGAGTATATTGTGAATATTCCAAGAATTCAGGGACTTGTTTTCATTTTGCTTGCAGCCTATGAGCTGGAAGGTCAAGTGATTCTATTCCGTTGTGAGGAGGTCCCAAAGGTGCTTTTTTCATGAGGCAACTGGACTTTCTTTTTTCTCTTTGAAGATGTTTCGCTTCTCATCCAAGAAGTTTCTTCAGCTTTCACTGAATGGTGGGGGAATGGAAGGATTTATACTCCTTGCAGAAAGCTGGTCATTTGCATTCTTTTAGAGAGTCATTGATGCCACCTGGAGGCTTACCTGTGTCATCAGGGTCACCTGAATAGTGCAAATAGGTGTGGAGCCGTCTTGGAACTGTTGAAAGGACTGTAGACTAAAGATAGATGATGTCGTATCCCTCCCCCTATTGAGAGAGGGCTGTTCAGTTTTGACATAGATGGCCCCTTTGACCTCTATTTCAAACAAGTGGTCCTCTCTGTCCAAAATGTGGACTTTGCTTTGTCTTTTAAATGCAGATGGACTGTTGAATCTTGTCCTGATGGGTTTGTTCTAAGAAGCGAAACATCGGTTCAAAAAGAAAAGGAAGTCCAGTTGCCTCGTGAAAAAGCACCTTTGGGACAACCATGACCTGGATGACTGAGAATCTCCATAGCCGTTGTGAGGAGGTGCGCAACCAAGTAGAAATGGCTGCCTGGAGGTTGAACTAAGGGTGGGAGGAGAAAGAATAGAATAGAGCTGGGACCTTGGAGGTCTTGTAGTCCAGCCTCCTATACTGTCTGACAGATGATTGTCCGGTCTCTTCTTAAAAATTTCCAGTAATGGAGCGCCCACGATTTCTGGGGGTAAGCTGTTCCACTGGTTGTCCTCACTGTCAGGAAGCTTTTCCTTAATTCTAGGTTACGTCTCTCCTTGATTAGCTTCCAACCATTATTTCTTGTCCTTCCCTTTGGTGCTCTGGTGAACAACTTGACCCCCTCTGCCTTGTGGCAGGCCCTCAGATACTGGAACACTGCTATCATGTCTCCCCTATTTCTTCTTTTCTAGCCAAACCAAAGTCCCGTAGCGGTTCTTCATATGTTTTAGTCTCCAGGTCTTTGATCATCTTAGTTGCTCTTCTCTGATTTTTTTCTAAATTCTCAACATCTTTTTTGTGATAAGGTGACCAAAATTGGCTGCAGTATTCCAGGTGAAGTATTCCATCTTGATTCTATGCCTCTGTTTATACCATCCAGGATTGTATTAGCTTTTTTGGTTGCTGCTGCACTCTGCTGGCTCATGGTCAAGTGATTGTCCACTAGGACTCCAAGGTCCTTCTCACAGTTACTGTTTTTAAGCCAGGTCTTGCCCAATCTGTATTTGTACCTTTGGTTTTTCCTGCCTAAGTGTAGGGCTTTGCTTTTCTCCACATTGAAACTCATTTTGTTGGACAGGGCCGATTGTTCAAGTTTGTCAAGATCTTTTTGGATCCTGAGTTTGTCTTCTGGTGTGTTGGCTACTCCTGTCAGTTTGATGTCATTTGCAAATTTCATGAGTTCCCCTTCAGTTCCCTCATCTAAGTCATAAGATGAGAAGAAGATGAGAATTGCTTTGGGGAAAATCTCTCCTCCCCCATGGCTGCTCCCCCACCTGAGTGTTTAGCTTTTCAATTTGTTTTGTTTTTAAATAGCAAAGTGAACTAATGTGTGCAAGAAAACAGCTTTTAATTTGCTCAATACCTATCGATGTGGTGCATATTGATAGCCTGTCTCCCTTTAATGTGAGCTTTCTTAAGAGGTACTTAGCCCAGGAGTTAATTCCCTGACCATCTAATTGAGCCCCTACATGCTCAGGTCCCTCTAATTGCCCATATAACCCTTTGGAGCAGAGAGGTGAAAGAAGACATCCATCTTTTGCTCGACAACCATGCAAATATTCTAACATGGATCCTATTAGAAATGTTCCCAGTGAGCTTCAGGCTACCTTTAACCTGAAATTATATGTGGTTATTTTACCATTGCTTCTTCAGGCAAAGCAGCTCCCAAAATAAAAGAATTAGGAATCTAGATCCCATGACAAGACCTATAAAACCTCAATCCATGCTGGCTGGCTTGTTTATCCAGGATAAACCTCACAGAAAATTCCTGCCAGCCAATGGTCCAATGCCAGGGGTGAATCAGTTCTGTCCTGCTTGCTTTGCTTTCAGGGGAAATAGACATGAACATTCCATCTTAAAGATGGGAAAAACCCTTAGAATTCCATCTATTCTCCTATGCGGCCTTCTCTAACATTTATGTGTCAGGCTGTCCTCCTATAGAAGCCCAAAGTGGCGAATGCAGTGAAAATCTCCCCCCCCCCCGATTCTGTGATTCCCTTGCATTGTCTTCTAAATCCCGTTTGTGCTCTCCGTTTCATTCAGGGGAAGAGTCAGACAAGCCAGAAAGATGGGGAACAAAGCCCAAGCCCTGGAGGAGGGAGGCCTGCGTCCACTGCTTGGTAGGGCTGCAGAAGAGCTCTGCAGGGGCCCAAAGGCTGTTGGATGGCCCAGATGAGGGGATAGAAGGGGAACTCATCAAATTTGCAGATGGCACCAAGCTATGGGGAACAGTCAACTTCTTAGAAGACAGACTTGAGATCCAGAAAGCTCTTGACAGACTTGAATCCTGGGCCCTATGCAACAAAATGCAATTCACTGGTGAGAAAAACAAGGTTTTAAACAGGCAAGAAAAACTAAATGTATAGGTATAGAAGGGGTTATACCTGGCCATACAGTAGTAACTGCGAGAGGGATTTAGGGGTCCTAGTGGACAGTCACTTAAGCATGAGACAGCCGTGTGCTGCAGCTGCCAAAAAGCCAACACAGTCCTAGGTTGCATCAACACAGTGTCAAAATCATGTAATGGTGTTGTTTTGTACTGGTAGGACCACACTTGGGAGTACTGCATCCAGTTCTGGTCACGATACAAAAAAGATCCTGAAACCCTAGAAAGAGTGCAGAAAAGAGCAACAAAGATGATTAGGGGACCAGAGGATAAAGCATACGATGAATAGTTGCAGGAACTGGGTATGGCTATCAAAGAGGACTAGGGGTCACATGACAGCTGTCTTAAGGAACTTGAGGGGCTCTCTGAGGTCAACCTGTTCTCCAAAGCAGCTGAGGGCAGGACAAGAAGTAACAGGTGGAAGATCATTAGAGAGAGATCCAACCAACAAAGGAGAAATTTCCTGAGAGCGAGAACAATTAATCAGTGGAACGGCTTGTGGGTACTCTCCATCACTGAAGGTTTTCAATAAGGGATTGGACAGTCATTTGTCTGGAATAGTATAAGGTCTCCTGGACAAGCAGCGGGTTAGATTAGAAGACCTCCACGGCCTCTTCCAATCTTGTTATTCTATGTTCTATATAGCCACTCTGTGAAGGCCGAGTGTTTCGAAACATGGCACCAACTGTGGAATACAACCCAGTACCAGACGGGCAGCTGGTACCTCTAATGCAGGTTTTGGGGGATCTTATGTTGCTATTTTGTTACTGCTTACCTTGTTATTTTGTTTTTTTGGGTGATTGTGAAGTATTCAGGTCTTTTCACTGAAAGGAGGCATGTGAAAATTTGCATAATAAAAACCAGAACAGACTCGATGATTTCCCAAGTTTCAAAGCATGGCTCTTAGCCCTACCTCAGATTTTATGAATTCAAATTCATCTATATCATCAGTATGTGATAAGACTTTAATTTTGCTAATTAAATGGCTAACACCAATAGTAGCTTGGGCTTGAAAAATTGTAATTATTTTTAAGAAACATCACAAAATTTATTAGAAAAAATTACAAAGTAAATTAGGTGAAATGCAAATTAAATGATACAACCATTTCTGTGGGAAGTCATTTCAAGAGTATTGTTCTTTAAAAGTAAACATCACTCAGTTTAAATTCTATTTAATAATATTTTTCCTAATATAAAATCAGTCATTTTTCTTCATTTTTAAACTCTGCCTATTAAAGAACTGTGTGTTTCAATTCAAAGTTAAAAAGCACACCTACACGCAAAAAGTACACCTACACGACCAGGAGAGGAGCTGCTATCAGGATTTTCTATAGTTGCTCCAAATCAATGTGCCTCAGAAACCAGCTCTGAACAGGGATCGCAGCCCCGCCAGCCCAAGGAGTCCTTGGCCCCCCAACAACACAGAGGTGATCTACAGCAACATGTGTGCTTGTAGCTTTGTGTGCGTGTGAGAGATGCCAATTTTTCAACTTGAGGATAGAAAGAATTGGGAGGCACAGGGGAGACATGCTTGACTTTATTAGAAAAATGCCTATTTATACAAGGCTCTGTATTGCACCCTTTATACAACGGCTCCCCCAACAGACTGAAGCCCAGCCTGATGAACCCCACATAAGCTTAAGTGATACACATCCTGGTTCCTGTGCAGGATTGCATTAATTATGCTACAAATTACAACATTCGGTAGAAAAATTCTTGGTCTTCTTTATTGTCTCCCATAGGAATGCGACCAATCTTCCCAGTGACTTAAAAAAACAAAGCATATACACTTTTTACGTCATTCTGTAAAAAAACAGACATTATCAAAATGGTACTGAAAACCTTTCCATTTCTCGGTCAGTGATGCCCCGACTGACTGACCGACCGGCGCCTCTTCATGCAAGCGGCCGGCAGCAGCAGAGCTTGGCTGGCGGGGGGGGGGGGCTCTTTTCAGGCAACAGCGAGAGAAGCAGGCGAGGACGACGGGCACAGCTGCTTCTTGGCCTGCTGTGGCCAAAGGCTCCTCCCCCCCCCCCGTCAGAGCCAGGCAGGCGTGCCAGGAGCAGGAACATGCTGAGGGCTGCAAGGGCAGAGTTTACTGGCGCAGTGGAGGGAGGGAGGGTGAGGGGGGCAGTGCCAGCCTGGGGGTGGGTGGGAGCAGCAGTGGCAAGGCAAGCAAAAGGGGGCTCTCCGGGCAGTGGGCAGGGCCTCTCTGTCCATCACGGCCTGCTCCCCCCCCCGGCACAGGAGCAGCCCAGATGCTTCAGATGTCCATGCAGTCGTTGTCTTCCTCCTCCTCCTCTTCCTCACCCTCCTCTTCCTCCTCAGAGTCGCTCTCCAGAGAAGACTCTTGGCTGGAGGTCTCCACCACCTCCAGGGCAGGCTGGCAGAGGGTCTCCTTCTTCACGTTGGCTGCTGACTGGGCCGAAAGTATTGCAGACTGTTCCGGAAGAAGGAACGGTGGGGGTCAGTTACTAGTCCAAGCCCCCCATCAGAAATGGGCCCTTCAACCCGCAGAGGAAAAGCACAACCCTCCTGGTTGGATTAGCCCCAGGCACAGAGCAGGAATGGCGGCTCTTCTGTATGGGGGGGGGGAACCAGCTGTTACCACATGGTTCAGAGGGAGAGGACTGTTCTCTGCCGCTTCTCCTCCCCACCACCCTTTCAGCCTTCTCCTCCTTCGCATTATTCCCCCCCCCCACGTAACGTACCTTGAGCTTCTGCTTGGTCTCTTCCGAGATGCTGCCCTTTGGGGACAGGAGGGTGGGTGTTGGCGGAGTGACAGTGATCTCAGGCGGGAATTTGGAGACGGACGAAGGGATGAAGAGCTTTGGTACGCTGGGCAAGGTGCGGGACTTCACTCGGCTGCTGCTGGCTTTGCTGACCTGCGTCCCCAGGGGATGCGCATCTGCCGCGAGTTCTGTCTTGGAACTGGATGCTAAGCCCCCCCCCAGTAGAAACGGAAGTGAGCCCCAAGGATCTTTGAAGGCATGGGGGGCACCTTTTGCATCTGCAACCTATTCTGGAGGACTCTTTCAGCCTCCTTTGAGGCCTGGAGGGCAGGGTGCAAAAATGGGGGTACCCAGCAGATCCTTCCCGCACCCCAAATGGAACCAAACGGGGATCGAGGCTTTCCTCACCTGGATCCGCTGTCTGTCCTGCTGACTCCAGCTCCACCTGCCAGGGTGGTAGACCAGAAGAGGGGATGACAGCAGCCATTTTCATCTGGTGGCAGAGGGGGGATTCCTGCTGTGGTCCCGCTAGGCGTGACTCCGATCTGCTCTCCTCTTCTTTGTCTGTGCAAACAGAGAGATCCAGCAGGGTTACTCTTACAGGTGTAAACTGCCCCCCGAGCCCTGGGAACCCCTAGAAGAGATTTCTCCAGGCTCATCGGAAGCTCTTGGGGGAACATTCCTGAAGCTGACCTTTCTGCAGATCAAGAGTGTGTGTTGAGCTGCTAACCATTAGCAGAGTGGTTAGGATACTGGGGTTTACTGGAGAGAACTGGTTTTTATGGCCAAGCAAGGGAGCCCCCCAAATACAAGCCAGAGAGAAGTCAAGGAAAGTGGGGCTATATTCAGGCCACCACATATGGGGGGATTTCAGCATTTCATGCCCCAATGTCCTGGGAGATGCGAGTTTGCAGGCCACAGGTAGAGCATCCCAAGAGGAACTGGAAACATGGGGTGCCCATGGGGCTGTTCCAGAGGTCAGATACATGGCAGGGTTAAGGATCTGAACGAAGCAAAGGTTGTCGAGCAGAATGAGGGGCCAATGGGTGGGTAGGGAAGTGCTGCAACCCTTTTTGCTTGGATCCACAGAAGATACAGCCCTGGCCTAGGCAAAGAGCTGGTTTGCTTGCAAGCAAACCTGCGTCTCCCTGGAACCCGAGGCCCTGCTCTAAGCACGTCTCTACACAAGAACTCCAGAAATCAACCTTAAGAGACAGAATCGCAGATGCACAATAGAAAAGAGACATCATGCTCTCCAATACTTTTCTGCTTTATTGTGGAAACATCAGGCTGGCAACAGAAGTCAACGCCAGCAGCCCACTCCCCTCCTACTGCTGACTGCTCTTCCCTTGTTGCCAGGGCAACCCGTTTGCAGATGCTGACAGCAGAGGGTGGAACTCATCTGCTGGTGCCTCACACTGGCTGATTCCCTCCAATTCCTCAACCCACACTTCCTAAAAGGAATCTGGCAGATGAGCACCAAAACTCTCAGACTTATGGTCTCCTGGCTTCAGGTTCAAGACCTTCTCATCCTTCAGCCCCAGGTCACACAATCCTTTTTATTCAATTTGGAATAGAGCTGGAAGAGACCTTGGAGGTCTTCTAGTCCAACCCATTGCTTAAGCAGGAGGACCTATACCATCTCAGACAAGTGACTGTCTAGCCTCTTCTTAAAAATCTCCAGTGATGGAGCCCCCGATTTCTGAAGGCAAGCTGTTCCACTGGTTAATTGTCCTCACTGTCAGGAAGTTTTTCCTTAATTCTAGGTTGCTTCTCTCTTTGTTTAGTTTCCAACCATTAGTTTCTTGTCCTTCCCTCTGGTGCTTTGGTGAACGTGACCCCCTCTTCTTTGTGGCAGCCCCTCAAGTACTAGAACACTGCAATCATGTCTCCCCTGTTTCTTCTTTTCACTAGACTGGCCATTCCCAAGTCCTGCAGCCGTTCTTTGTATGTTTTAGTCTCCAGGCCTTTGATCATCTTAGTTGCTCTTCTCTGAATTTTTTCCCCAAAATCTCAACATCTTTTTATGCTTCACTGCCAGTGTTTTAAAGGAGGTTTTAAACCTCCATCACTGGAGGTTTTTAAGAAGAGATTGGACAGCCATTTGTCTGAAATGTTATAGGAACTCCTGCCTGAGCAAGGGGTTGGACTAGAAGACCTCCAAGGTCCCTTCCAGCCCTGTTACTCTGTTAAAGGAAGCAAGAAGTGAAGGGTCCCACGTCAGAGGCCTGCTTCGGCAGCCGGGCCCAGCAATCGGGGAGGATGAGTCGGCTGCCAGAGACGCACCTTTTTCTCTGTCTTCCAGATCGAATGAAGACCCCTTTGAAATCACCCGATTTTTTAACTAGTTGTGGTCTCTTAGCTACTTCATTTCTCATGCGCCCTGTTCAGGTTTCACTGCTGTTGAAGGCCGCTTCCTGCAGCCAAGGCTCCACCTTCTCCTCCTTTTTGTGCAATGGAGCATCTTGGGAGGGGCTTCCTGGACTGAAGGCCAACTCCAAACTATGAGTGACATGCTAAGACAAAGTGACACCCCTCCGTACCAGGATCTTGCCATCTATGTGCTGATTAAGACATGCACTCTATGCACAAACACCACGAAGTGCACAACTCAATGGCACCCCTATCTTTCCCATCAGAGAAGAGGTGACGGGAGCAGTCATGGGCAACGTCCCCTCCAGTCCTGCCGCTAAATGAACAGTGCCAGCCCACCCTCGAATCTTATGGAAGTCCCAGTAAGAGGTTGAAGCACAAAACAGGCACACTGACCAGGCGATGGGAGCGGGGGGGGGGGGGCTCTCCACTGGTCAGCTCCAGGGTCAGCAGAGGAATCCCTGCAGGGCTCCCAGGAGACTTCTTTGCCACTGAGATGCCTTGGGAGCTCTCTGGCTTTTCCTGCTGAAAGCTGCCTGCAGGGCAGAGGCTGGTGCCCAAGAGCTGCCCTCTCCTCAGGACTGGCATGGAGAACGGGGGCTGAGCTCCCCTGGCTAACAGGGTTTGCATTTGGAGGACAGAAGAAGAAAACCAGAAGTCGCAGTTGTTAGGCACCTAATTTGCTGCAGCATTTCTTATTTTTACCAGCCCACTGAACCTGCCTATGCTGAAAAGTACCTCCTTTAGCGTTTGCTAAAACTGGGGAGCCTGTCCTGACCCCACACTTTTACCAATTAGAAACTTCTATGTGCCTGTGTGGCAAAATTACAAACTGAGAGCAACATACATTGGAAGACCGAGGATTTTAGCTACAGAGCACTAAGCAATGCCTGGCCTTTTGTGAAAAACTGAAATGGAAATATCCAAAATGGTGGCTAACTTGACTGCACCAAATAAAGCTAAAATTAGGCACGAAAGCTCAGATTCAAGCTTTGGAGTGAAACTTGGGCTCAGTTCTCGTGCTGAAATTATTTGAAATGCTGCCTTTATGTGTCATTTGCAGAGGCTGCTATTAAGGAATCATCCTAATTTCTGAGGGATCTCGAAGCACTTCCAGGGAGCTTTGAACAAGACACCAAGTGGACAGATTCATGCACACAGGACATCAGACTGAATCTAGTCAGCTGAGCTCCATTATGGTTAGAGCTGGAGAGAATCCAAGGCTTCATGTTATTTGTTGCATAACAACTTTTCGTGGTCTTTCTCCCGTAGGTTGTGTGGTCCATGTGTCCCTGCAACCTGGAGGATCCATCTCTAGATGCCAGAAATCTCTTTCCCAAACGCACAATGCAACCCAGTCCTCCAATGTGCAGCTACTGTAACATGGCTGGTGTGCTTCTCTGGAGCGGTTAAACCAAAGACACTCAGCATTTCAGGGGGTGTAAAATATGTCTCAGGAAGATGAACCCGGGACAGGAGGATACAATCCCTAGATGGCAGATGATACATGTTGATGATACGTTAATCTCTGTTCTTGGCACTGGACAACATGATGGATCACTCCCAAGCCGTGGACAGTTAGGGTGGGTGGGTGGGCACTGGACAAATTCCAAGCAGAATTTATGTAAGTAGATAAGGAACCAGGATTTTCACTGAATTCTCTGTGCTCCCTTTGTGTTGTGACCCGTTACTGGACTAAATGCCGGCTCCAACCTACTAGTGACATGAATAGAGCTGGAAGGGACCTTGGAGGTCTTCTAGTCCAGCCCCCTGCTCAAGCAGAGAAGGGAGATACCCATCCAGACCAGGATCTTGCAACTCTTTGTGTTGTGAGCTGGATGAAGGGCTGTTTTGTCTGCTGACTCCAAGAGAAAAGAGACCTTACGATGAGCAGCCACAGTGAGGTATTCAGAGATTGCAAGGAAGGCCAGACTCGGAATGAGTGGAGGCCTTCTCTGGTGGCCATCTGGGCAGCAGGGGACAGGCCACAGAAGCACCAGAACACAGCAGGAACAGGAGGGCCAGCACTTCGGAAGCAGCACTTTCAAAGAGGATTCAATTGAGGGGGGGGAGAAGGCAGGAAAACGGAGGCTGGACCTGAAAGGAGTGTGTGTGTGTGTGTCCTGGGATAGGGCAAGAGCAGAGGGTGTGTGTATGTGGGGGAGGGGGGGGGCTCCCTTTAGTCTTGTTCCTGGATCACCTGTTCTATCCTACATACTTTATGGCTTGGGTCCCCCAAAAGTCATTCTGACTCATTAGCTATTTCAGCATCCCTCGGCTCTCAAGACTCTGAGCATGCAGAAATGCCACTTAAAGACGATCCAAATGGGAAAACCATGGGGAGGCAGCTGCTGAAGAAACCGCACGGAGATTCTTTGATTTCAGTAACAATTCCTCAATGGGAAATCTTCCGTCCTGGGTGCCGGGTGATCCTGATTATAGAGACCCATTTCAATTAGGCTTCAGACCTGGTCATGGCGAGGAAACCATGGATGCATGCCTGCTGAGCGATGATCCAGACGGTGCTCCAAGCAGCTTTTCTGCATTTCTTAAGCCATGATACATCAAGAATGGCATTTAGAATAGAATAGAGCTGGAAGGTCTTCTAGTCCAGCCCCCTGCTCAAGCAGGAGGACCTATACCATCTCAGAAAAGTGACTGTCTAGCCTCTTCTTAAAAACCTCCAGTGATGGAGCACCCACGATTTCTAGAGGCAAAGCTGTTCCACTGGTGAATTGTCCTCACTGGTTAGGAAGTTTCTCCTTAATTCCAGGTTGCTTCTCTCTTTGATCAGTTTCCAACCATTGTTCCTTGTCCTGCCCTCTGGTGCTTTGGAGAACAACGTGACCCCCTCTTCTTGGTGGCAGCCCCTCAGATACTGGAACACTGCTATCATGTCTCCCCTATTTCTTCTTTTCTTTAGACTAGCCAGACCCAAGTCCTGCAGCCGTTCTTCGTATGTTTTGTGAGTTTAGAAGACATCATTTCATGGTGCTTCTGCTCCTTCTTGGACCAAGCATTTCAAAAGAGGATTTTGCTTGTGCAGTCCCTAAACCGCTCTGTTAATCCTGATTTTTAATACACACATACACACACACACAAAACAGAGAGAGAGAGAGGGAGGGAGGGAAGATGAGGGGGAGAGAGAGGGAGGGAGGGAGGGAGAGAGCAAGCTGCATTCTCCTCCAGCTACTAGTGCATTTCTGAATCAGTTTCTCAGTTATCTTGAAAGTCTCAGCTGGTTTGATACCATATTGCCTAAAGGCTGCTTTCACCACTGAGGATCCGCAAGAGAGGCGCCTCCCCCCCCCCCCCCCACTTGCCAAGGAGAGAAGCTCTCTACCCCTGGGGCCCATCAGCCCTTCCAGGCCAGCTTTTAAAAAGCCCGGAGAGCAATTTATGCTCTCAAGCTTTCCTCCTGCAGAGATGTATTGCTCTGCTTGGAATTTAGCTGGGCTTCAGTACCCAGTGCAAAGGGATGCTTTGACTACTTCAAAGAGGCCAATTCTGAGAAGGAAGCCCCGTGGCTGCCTAAAGCAACTGCCACCAACCACAGGAAGAGACTCTCCGAGGAGGAGGCAGAGCGAGCAGTCGAGAAGCAGGTCTTTACAAGAGAAAAGCTCACCAGGCCCGAGACTGGACGTAGGAGGCATCTCCTGGATGTTCTCCACCCCTGCCGGCTCCTGTGGTGGCAACAGGAGACCACCGGTGGCAGAAGAAGAGGAGGAGGAGGAGGAGGATGAGGAGGAGGAAGGCGAGGCTGCCTTGGGCTTGCTCTGCTGGTCTGCCGGTCTGGGTGGGACTTCTGCAACCGAGGAGGCAGCGTCCGCAGCAGTCCCCAGGGGGGGCGTCAGAGACTTGGGGGCAGCAGCAAAGAAGTGGTCCCTGCTATCTCTGGGGTGCTTTGGGGTGGCAGGAGCATCTCCGGCTGACTAGAAAAGAGGAGAAAAAGGAAAAACAGGGCGACGGGTCAGAGGGGGGGGGGTTCGTAACTGCACGCAGGGCCCAACTCCACCCCACTGGCAAATTCTACTGAGTGCATTTCTTAACTGCCCCCCCCCAGCTGCACCCTTGACCCTAAAGGCCTCTGTGCGTCAGGCTAAAGAAGCTTCCAGAATCCAGGCACAGAACTTGCCTTTTCCTAAATGATGTGGATATGAATCGAAATTCCTCCAGAAAGAAATGCAAGAGCAAAAAAAAGAGAGCAGCTTTTTCTTGGGAGGGGACCTGTCAGACCGAGGCATCCTGAGCCACGGAATCAGTCTCAAAGGGCCACCTTCCACGGAGTGTAGCCAGGAGACTTCCCACCCGTGCTCAGAGCTGCTAGCCCCGTGCCCGCTCTCTGAGGGCGCTTTAGAAATAGGAAACATACGTAAAGAAAAATGTGCCGGATACAAATGTAACATGGTAGACTGAGCCCAAGGACGAGACCCAGCCTGAATCTCTCCATTTCTGACCCCCCGACTGAAGCAGAGGCAGGCAGGCAGGCAGTCCAACAAACCTGCTTTGTTCTCCGCCAGAACACCCCGAACACGGACAATGTAGTCATGGACCATGCAAACAAGCAGCGGTTCAGTGCATGGAGCCATTACTAGACTGGATGCTCTGCACCTCTTGCTGGACTCCCTCAGAGAGCATTCGGGGCTGCATCCGAGGGGGAAAGGCGCATGCGCTGGCCTGCCTCTGGCCGCATCACAGCAGAGCAAGCCAACTCTGGCGCAGAGGAAAGGGAAGGGCCGATCTGAAGCCCAGCGGAGCCACTCCGAGGGCTGGCAGGACCAGGCACGGCTCTCCCCTCCTTCGCTGGGTTCCCGCCAGCAGCCACACAGCAGCTCTCACACTGGCTGAGGAGACCAGCCGAGGGCGTACCTGTTTTTGGGCAGAAGCACCAATGTGCACTTGGCAAAATTTGACGGCCTGTTCCAGAGCTGCCGCTTCATCAACCTGCGGGCAGAAATCACATTAGGGAGCCAAAGCAGTCGGAAGACGCTTCCTAAAAGACGTTCAGCCAGCCCTGTCTGGGAAGGCCCCGCTCAAGATCCCCCCAGAACAGGCATCGGTCCCCCCCTTGGTGAAGCTCTCTCCCAAGAGGGGCTTGGCTGGTTACCGGGGGGCGGGGGGAGAGGGGTTCTCTTGACAGACAAAATGGGCTTGCCTCGGAGACAATCCTTCTGGGAACAGGCAGTCTCTCTCATGGCTGGCTCTGTTGCTTCCTTTTCATAATGACTTTTTGTTTCAGTTGGGGCAGTGCTTGCTTATTTTACTTAAGGCCGATTTGGGTCATTTATTTTTAAAATGTATGCTTTTGTGAAGCACCCGGAGGTGAAATTAGTAAGAATCTGCTGCTGCCGTTTCTCTCGGCCTCCCTAACCCTAACCCTAGCCCATCCCCGGATGCCAAGAGGGAAACGAGCCCAGCTGTGGGGGCCACCGCCAGTCAGCATCTGACGAGCCCTTTACTCACTTGCTTAATGAGCATGTAGGTCTCAGACATGATCTTCTCAATTTTGCCTAGGTCGTAGGTCATGACCTTCTGCCCTTGCTGCCACACGCGGTAGGCGTCCAGAAGAAGGGTCTTCCCTGACTCTGTGTCCCCGGCCAGCTTCCTCTTCCGGCTGGGCTTCTGGCTGGTCTCTTCTGGGGGGCAGGCCTGGCCCTGGGCCTTCCCTGCCTCCAGCTGCTGGTGCTTCGAGCTGATGCTCAGATCCTCCAGGGATAGCTCTGCCGTGGTCCGGCTCTCGGGAACCTTGTCCTTGCAGGCCTTGCCAGAGGGTGCTTGGGCCAGCTCAGGATAGAGAGAAGAGGCCTCCATTTTTTCAGGCTCAGCGGCAAAGTGGTCACACTCCATGGGCTCGGCCGTGCCTGATGGAGAGACTCCTTTCCTTTCTTTCTCCGGCTTGCCCTCGGCTGGCTCCATGGCAGCGAGAGGCTGGTCCTGGCCCTCTTCTCGGGCCACATCTCCAATGCCGTAAGACGCCCCCTCCTCTCTGGACAAGGCTGCCTTTGGGGGCAGGCCTTCCTGGCCCTCCTCTGCACTTGCCTTGTGGAAGACGCCAGTAGTCATTCTGGTCTCCAAAATGTCACCGCGCTGTCCACTTCGATCTTCAGAGACCTTCAAGGCAAACAGAGTTAGCTGGCTGAATTTCCATGGGCGTCTGCATTGTGGGCGGTGTGGGAAGACTTACCTCGGTGAGCTCATGCAGCATGTCCTCGAGCACCATCACGGTGAGAACAAAGGCGCGCTGGGCAAGAACCTGGCGATCCGCATCCCTCAAGTATTTCCTGTAGCCAGGAAAGGAAGAGCCACGCAGGTTAGAGGCAGAAACTGCCCATCATCTCAAGGGGACCCAAGCCGCCTGCCACACGCCACGCTGCACCATCGTGTTCTCCCAGGCCCATCTTACAGGGCAGTGGCTACTCAGATTCAGTCGTGGGTGTAGTAAAAGATTCCACGAATTTTATATCCAGCGAGACTTTCTATCCTTAGCCACAGACCCGCTTGTGGAGTTGCCTGGCTGAAGTTAAAACCACACGACTCCAAGTGGCAACAGAGCCTGGAAGTCTAAAAGCCTTAACGGAACAATTTCTGTCCTCTTTTCATCCCAACAGGAGGAGGACCAAAGGAGGATCGTTCGTGTTCCTCTTTCTGGAGCTGGCCTTGCCCGTCAGAATTTTATGATGAAACTTTGCCCTCACTACAGGACACGATCCCTTAACAGGGCTCCGTTTCTATCAAAACAAAAGCATCTTTATGCTGTCAACTTGCAAAGGCTGCTAACAAACACTTTCCTCTGCTTGGCCCAATTGCCCACTTTTCCCGCCAAAAAGCTTGTTAAACCAATGTCATGTATTCAAAATTCTTTTGACAACTTGAGAAAGTCCCAGTAGCGTCAATGAGCTTAATCAGAGGCAGAAACAAGATAACTGGGATGAAGCACAGAAGCCTTTGGCTGTGCTAAGCTCCGATCCCCAGGTTTGTTTTTTCCCCATTCTTCTTCTTTGGGGTTCCCAGCCCCAAAGCTCAACTCCCAGCTCAGGTGACACAAGGAAAGCCATCTTTGGTTTTGTGAATGCTATCGAGAAGGGCCTGACTTCCCTTATTGTGAGGGTAGCTCTAGGACTGGGGAGACCATTTGCACAGGGAGAAACCTCCCCCTCCCCCATCAGCAAAGCCTGGGAAGTTCCACCCTTCCCTCAGGGAGGAAACAGGGGAGCCTTCGGCACTCACTTTCCCTGGTCGGGGGTCCTCTGCAGCATAGAGGAGATTTTCAGCAAGGTGGGGTAATCTTTGAGTTGGGACAGCACGTCCAGCAGCAGGACGATGGAGCGGTTCATGTGAGAGGCGAAGCTACCGGGACGGTCAATTTCATCCACGGGGATGCGCCAAATTCCCTGCGCAGAAAGCAAGAGGAGGAGACAAGTCACAAACAGGACACGTTCTTCCCCCTTCGACTTTGGCAGGCAGAGGACTTGGCCTCTTGGATATGCCGACTTCTCCATGGCTGAGAAGGCCATCAGAGAAAACTTGCTCACCGCTAATCACTTTACCCAGCACAGGCATGTGTGCTTGCAGAAATCTATACTTCTGGTTTGAACTCAGCTATTCAAGCTTAAAGAGATAAAGAGAGAGAACTTTTATGATTATTTGGCTCCTGGCTAACTGTGGTCAGTTGTGGAAGAAACAGGCAAGAGAGACACCGGCAGATGTTGGTTAAGCTGCTAACAGTACTGAGGCAAGACCAGGGTCATGTCTTCTTTTACCTAATTCAGGGGAAATAATGGAGGGGCCTGCATGTGGAGGTGGGAATGGGCGGCTAAGGATCCAGAGGAGGCCCTTCGAGTCCTTAAATTCTTAAAAGGTCAGGGGAGGGTCCTGGGATACTTTTGAAGGGCCCTGTTGCCTTTGAGGGTCTCTTAAGGGCCAGGATACCTGCTGGCTGCTCCAAGGGCCCCCCAGAGACTATTCACACGACTGGAGGCTGCAATCCTGAGGCTCCAATAATTGAAAGGCCTCGGTCATCTGGAACCTTCCCCGTCCCCCAGCAGGCCTCTCCCGACACCCGGGCTCCTCGGTCTGGCGGGCCGGTCTACCTCCGCGCATTGAAATCCGGCTTGCACGTGAAAAAGGCAAGGCAGGGCCGCTCCAGGGCAGGCGACTCGGGATGCCCGAGTCGGGCTCGGCGGCTGTGCCAGCATCCCCTGGCACCGGGAAGCCTCCGCAGAGAGCGCCCGGGAGGGCCGCCGCCGCCCGCCTCTCTCTCCCCTCTCTGCGCCCGGTCGGAATTCACAGCGGAGCCGCCCAGGAAGGAAGTGAGCGCGGCGGCGGCAGATCGGCCTCCTGGCCCTTCAGCCGCCGACCCCGCCTGACCCCCGTCGCCCGCCTTCCTTGTCGGGAGCGGCCGCGCAGCCCCTCCCTTCCCGCCGACGCCCGCCCGGCGGCTCACCATTTCGGACGGGCGCAAGCAGCGGCCCGCCGCCCCGCCAGTCTCCGAGCGGCGGCAGCGGTCGGGGCGAGGTTCGTGGCACCGCCGCTGCCTCCGCCCCCGCCGCGACTGTTCCCGGGCGGTGCCCGTGCGTCGCTCCGCGACCGCGGGAGGAAGACGGAGCCGTCGCGACCTGCGGCCTCGCCCCGTCCTTTGCCGGGCTGCCCTTGCCTCTCCGCGGCCGGCCCGGCCCTCGAAGCGACGCGTTGCTGCCCGGCCCCTCCTGCGCGTTGTCCGCGCCGCCTACCTCCCCGGCGGAGCAGCGCCGCCCGGGAGCCGAGAGGAGGGCGGCGCCGCTCCTCCCCGCAGCTGCAAGGCCGCCGCGTCCTCCCGCACCCGCTGCTCTGCCTGGAGCGCCCCCGGGAAACGCGGCGCCTCCCGAAGCCCCCCGGGGCTCTCCCCCACCCCGCGGCACCTCCTGCCACGGCGGCAGAAGCGGATCCGTGTCCGCTCCCCGCGGCCCTTTCCCCCGTTTCCCTTCGGCCTCTCCGTGGAGGGAAGGGAGCCGTCCAGCATATAAAGCCCCTTTACTGATGCCGACCCAGCCTTCGCCTCCCCAGGCTGGTGCCATCCCAGTGCCGGACGACGCAGGGGCAGCTTGAATCGGGCCGCCCTCGTTGCGAGCTTCCCGGCCTGCAGACCCCCCAGAATAGAGCCTGGAGACCCCACAGCGCACAAGTGCCGCAGGCGGGAATCGAGGGGAGAAGCTTCCCTCGATCTCGCCGGTCCAAGGTGGGTCCCCCGAAGGAGGCACCTTTGAACGGCGGCGGGGTGTGTGTGTTGTACAGGCAGGGAAGAGAGACGCTTTTAAGAGAAGCGAGCCCCCCCCCTCCCCGCAGGGTCCTCCGGTCGTAAAACCGCGCAATAATAAAGCAGCGTCGGGGGGAAGCCCACCGCCCTCTGCTCCTCTTGCCCTGCTGGCTTGGATTCATCTCTGCCAACGGCAGCCTGGCCCCCAGGAGACCCCCCCCCCCAGCACAGCCTGCAGCGCAAACCAAGACGGGTCAAAAGCTGGGTGAGAGAGGCTCCAGTTCAACTCGGGCAAGACTGGGTTTTTGGACCGCATGGTTTTCCCTTCCCACCTCCCCTGCCCCTCTTCTCCTAGGCAGCACTCCGTGCCACTGTATGATGGCCGCCAGGAGGGGACCCTGAGCGGCCCAGAAAGACCTCCAGACAGCATTAGACAGACAGATGAAGACCCCGTGACACTTCGGCCTGCTAGTTCTGCCTTCTGGAGCCTCTCTTGTCTCCCGGGCTCAACTGACCAGGCGGCTCCAGCTCAGCCTTTAGAAAGGGGAAGTCTGGCTGCTGGACTAAGGCAATCAAAGGGCCTCATTCATAATAGAGCTGGAAGGCACCTTGGAGGTCTTCTAGTCCAGCCGCCTGCTCAAGCAGGAGACCCTATACCAGGGGTAGGCAACCTTGGCTCTTTTATGACTCGTGGACTTCAACTCCCAGAATTCCTGAGCCAGCATGGCTCAGCTTGGAAACCTCTCCCTTTCCCCTCAGCATGGCTGGCTCAGGAATTCTGGGAGTTGAAGTCCACGAGTCATAAAAGAGCTAAGGTTGCCTACCCCTGCCCTATACCATTACAGATAAGTGACTATCTAGCCTCTTAAAAATCTCCAGTGATAGAGCGCCCACAATTTCTGAAGGCAAGCTGTTCCACTGGTTAATTGTCCTCGTTGTTAGGAAATTTCTCCTTAATTCCAGGTTGCTTCTCTGATTAGTTTCTATCCATTGTTTCTTATCCTGCCCTCTGGTGCTTTGGTGAATAACGTGACCCCCTCTTCTTTGTGGCAGCCCCTCAAATACTGGACTACTGCTATCATGTCATCCCTACTTCTTCTTTTCTCTAGATTAGCCAAACCTAACAACCTGCAACCGTTCATGTTTTAGTCTCCAGACTAAATCATCTTAGTTGCTCTTCTTTGCACTTTTCCCAAAGTCTCAACATCTTTTTTGTAATGTAATGACCAAAACTGGATGCAGTATTCCAGGTGTGGCTCCACTAAGGCTTTATAAAGCAGTACTAATACTTCACGTGATTTTGATTCTATGCCTGTTTATACAACCAAGGATTGTATTAGCTTTTTTGCCTGCTGACGCACACTGCTGGCTCATATTTAAGTGATCGTCCACTAGGACTCCAAGGTCCCTCTCACAGTTACTGTTTTTGAGCCAGGTTTCGCCTAATCTGTACTCATACCTTTGGTTTTTCCTTCCTAGGTGTAACACCTTGCTTTCTCCACATTAAATTTCATGTTGTTGGATAGGGCCCATTGTTCAAGTCTGTCAAGATCTTTTTGGATCTGGGGCTTGTCTTCTGGGGTGTTTGCTATTCCTGCCAGGTTAGTGTCATTTGCAAATTTGATGAGTTCCCCTCCTATCTTCTTCATCTTCCTCCCCTTCCTCATCTAAGTCACTTATGAAGATATTGAAGAGTACTGGGCCTAAGACAGAAACCTGTGGCATCCCACTGCTTACTTCCCTCCATGTAGATCTAGTACCGTTTAAGGATTACTTGTTGAGTACGGTTTGTCAGCCAGTTGCAAATCCATTTGGTGGTCATGCTGTCTATCCCACATTTTTTCTAACTTACCAAGAAGTAGGTTGTGGTCTACTTTGTCCAATGCCTTGCTGAAGCCTAAGTACACTATGTCTACAGCATTTCACTGGACTGCTAATTTAGTCACTTTGTCAAAGAATGAAATAAGATTGGTTTGGCATGCTCTGTTTTTAACAAACCCTGTTGGCTACTGGTTTGTTTCTAGATGTTCGCAGATCTGTTTTTTGATGATCTTTTCCAGTATCTTCCCAGGTATTGATGTTTGGCTGATTCGTCTGTAGTTTCCTGGGTCTGTTTTTCCCCCCTTTCTTGAAGATGGCAACCACATCAGTTCTTTTCTAATCCTCAGGTAATTCCCCGGTGTTCCAGAATTTTTTAAAGATATGGTACAATGGTTTTGAGTTTTGTTGCAAGTCTTTGTTCATTCTGAGCCTTATCTTTCCTGACTTCATCTTTGCAGATTCGGGCTATATGCTGGTATTTGGCCTTAGCTATGTGTCGCTCTTTCCATTTTTTTTGTACTTGTCCTTTTTGTTTTTCAGTTTATCAGAGAGAACTTTGTGCAACTCTGCTGGTTTCTTCTTCGATTTCTTGTTTTTCTTTTTCAGTGGTATTGTGCCGGATTGGGCTTTTATGATATTTTTCAGAGTTTCCCACGCGTCTTTTTTGTTGTTGTTGTAACGTT
Source organism: Azemiops feae (assembly GCA_023970755.1). NCBI lineage: Eukaryota > Metazoa > Chordata > Lepidosauria > Squamata > Viperidae > Azemiops > Azemiops feae. The sequence goes on along the minus strand of JALGBA010000352.1, from coordinate 938,329 downwards.
TTATTAATTTTTCAGTTTTACATCCAGATATTTAGGAAGCAGCGTGGTATTGGGTAATCAATAGTCCAATAACAAAGTCTTTCATACATATCTCAGGTTACATCATTAAAGGTTCCCTCTCTATTTCCCTAAATTATTATATCACATTCAAGTTAATACATTTCTAATTATAGCTCAATCAATCAATACATTTGTCAATATAATTTTACTTATACATATCCAAGTCCTGTTTTGAGGTTTTACCTAATTTCAATTACCATATTCCAATTTAGCCTTTAATATCCATAATATTTAGACTTCGGGTAGCCCAAATTTTCCTAATATCATTACAGAATAGTTATCGTATCTAAAATACACGTTGTTGTTAGTTGCGAAGTCGTGTCCGACCCATTGCGACCCCATGGAAAACGTTCCTCCAAGTCTTCCTGTCCTCTACCACCTTCTGGAGTCCATTGAAGCTCACGCCTACTGCTTCAGTGACTCCATCCAGCCACTCATTCTCTGTCATCCCCTTCTTCTATTGCCCTCAATTTTTCCCAGCATTAGGCTCTTCTCCAGTGAGTCCTTCCTTCTCATTAGGTGACCAAAGTACTTGAGTTTCAACTTCAGGATCTGGCCTTCTAAAGAGCAGTCAGGGTTGATCTCCTCTAGGGCTGACCGGTTTGATCGCCTTGCAGTCCAAGGGACTCACAGGAGTCTTCTCCAGCACCACAGTTCAAAGGCCTCAATTCTTTTGCACTCAGCCTTTCTTATGGTCCAACTTTCACAGCCATACATTGCAACTGGGAAAACCATGGCCTTGACTATACGTACTTTTGTTGGCAGGGTGATGTCTCTGCTTTTTAGTATGCTGCCTAAATTTGCCATAGCTTTCCTCCCCAGGAGCAAGCGTCTTTTAATTTCTTGGCTGCAGTCCCCATCTGTGGTGATCTTGGAGCCCAGGAAGATAAAATCTGTCACTACCTCCATTTCTTCCCCATCTATTTGCCAGGAATTGAGAGGGCCGGATGCCATGATCTTGGTTTTTTTAATGTTGAGTTTCAAGCCAACTTTTGCACTCTCCTTCTTCACCCGCATCAAGAGGCTCTTTAGTTCCTCTTCACTTTCTGCCATTAGAGTGGTATCATATGCATATCTTAGGTTGTTGATATTTCTCCCGGCAATCTTAGTACACATATTATTCAGTTAATTACATTCTTACTTTATTTCACAAGTATATTCTATTTCTCCTAGTACCTCATCATTTACTAATAAGATATCTTTTGTTGTCACAAACCAACTTCCATAATACAATTCAAAACTATACTCTAATGGCTAATTTTTATTTCCCTTATAAATCTAAGTCCTAAATATTGAATCAATCAATATCTTTAAAAATCTCCTTAGCCCATTAAGTAAGATTTTAAGCTCTTCCATTATCAGTCAACAAAAAAAAGGAGGGGGGGGGGAAAGGAAAATCCCATTTTTAAATCTAACTCTAGCTTTTCTTTTTGTGCCAAACAGGCTTCCATACCAGTGCCTTTAAATCCTCAGATGTGTCTCCCTTCATTCCTACACATGTTATTTGAATCAAGGGAGAGCATCCAGTTATCAACTTTTCAGAGGAACTGGCCCCTTTGTAATCATTAGATTGTTGCCCTAATAGTTCAAATCTCCATGTTTGATTTAAAATATTTGTCGTCAGTTCAGTCTGGTCTTCTTCTTCTCCCAGTTTCATCTGGCTAGAATAAGAGGTCATGTCCAGTGTTGTGATTATTATTTGATTGTCTGGGTTGTCTAAGTTCTCAATATGTTGTGTTTGTTGGTCTTTAGCGTCCTCCATCTTAGTGTTGCTTTCTTCAGTTTCTGTTGCTTTTTGAGTTGCAGGTTCTTTAGTTGAAATCAAGGTTTGACTGTCAAAGTTCTCAGTAAATTGTACTTGTTGTTTGTAGAATCCTCTTTGATATTAGTTTGTACCTCTTCTGTTGTTTTTTGGATTATAGGTTCATTAGTTGGAATCTGGGCTTCAATTTGTGATTTTAAGGCGACATCTTTGTCTTTCACTCTGGAATTCATTAGCTCAGTGGCTTCAAGGATTTTTTCAAGTATGAGTTTATAGTTGAGTTGTGGGTAGAATTCTTCCATTTCTATGGTGATTAGAGATAGTCCTTTAGTGGAGGCTATGTTTAATAAAAGTCAGCAAATGTTCACCTCCACTATTCCTAGAAGCTATTTTCACCACCCAGCTGTTTCAAATTCTTATCTTTTTTAGATAGTACGAAGGACAAATCTAGGGAGTAAGCAGGCCTCACAGTCAAAGAAATTCACTTGCTGTACCAGGTTTCGCCACAAGATTCCCCGATAGCATGTAAAATCTTTTTCCAGACACCAGTTAGGCTTTTATCCAATTGAAATTTTTTTTTCCAATTTAACAAATAGATAAGGTAATAGGTCCACAATAGGAACTTTTTGGGACCCCAAATATCCAAAAAGTACAAGTCCAGTTATTTAGTTGTTTAGGTTAGTTGTTCTTTTCTTTTCTTTTCTAAGCTTTAGTTTCCCAAGGTAGGCAGACGCCGCTATGTTAAAAGCGGGGAAGAAATTTCAGAAGGCTTTCACAGGAAGATAGTTGGGATACAAGAAAGGTAGAATAAGGTCTCACCCAAATCCTCCACGGTGCTTTCGTTGTGCTTGGTAGTGATTTTGGCTTTCGGCTGGCACGGCTTAGTGATCGGCCATGTTAATGGCCGATCTTTTCTCCGACAGTCCAAAGGAGCTGCCTCGGATCAAACGGAAGGGCTGCGGCCCTTCCGCGATCTGTCAAGGGTCCTCCTCACGGTCGTCGCCCCTCCAGGGCGACTTACGACCCTTTTCAGGGTCGCCCAACGAAGGGAAACCGGGCGGCGGAGAGAGCACTCCCCCCGCACGTCCGCCAGCGCCGCGATCCGGAACAGGAAGCCAGAGTTTCCCACACTTCTTGAGTTGTATTCCCCTTTAGGATTTTCATCTATGGAATTTTTCTTAGGCTTTCTCTGAGTTTGTTAAAATAAGCTTTTTTAAAGACACTGGCTGGATTATGTGCTATTGCTTGCGTTTACATTACAACCAATATGATGTGATCACTCTTACCCAAAGGTCCGGCAATTTCAACTCCCTCTATCGCTTCTTCTCTATTAGTAAGAATTAGGTCCACTTTATGGCTTTTCCTCTAGTTCCCGCCTCTACCTTTTGGATCACAAAGTTGTCAGCTAAGTTGGTTAGGAATCTGTTTGATCTCCCACTTGCTGCAGAGTTTGTCTCCCAGTTGATATCAGGGTAGTTAAAGTCTCCCATTTTACTGTGGTGTATTTCCTACATACATTTGTTAATTGTTTAGCAAAAAAAGCATCTATTTTTTTCTGCTTAGCTGGGCGGCCTGTAGTATACGGCTATAGCAATGTCATTCTTTTTCCTTTTATATTGACCCATATGGAGTCCAGGAGGTTTTCATCCTTGGTTTTGTGTATTTCTGTAGAGATGTAGTGATCTTTTATATATAATGCAACTCCACCTCCTCTTTTGTTGGGTCTGTTTCTTTTGAATAGTTTGTATCCTTCTATCAGTACATTCCAGTCGTGAGTTTCATCCCACCAAGTTTCAGTAATGGCAAATATATCACATCTGCCTTCATGTACTAATACTTCGAGTTCACCCTGTTTGTTCCTTAAATTTTGAGCGTTTGTGTATAGGCACTTGAGTCCTTTATGGATCTTGGGTATGTTTCTTATATTTCATAGTTTGTATCTGGGTTTCCTTTCCATCACTCTCTACTTCATTGTGTTTTTCCTTTTTCTTCTTTCTCTTTATTCCCTACCTCCTTATGTGATTGGTTATCTAGTGGTTTTTGCTTGGAATCAGGTTCTAAAGGTCTTGAAGATTGCCCCACCCCTTCATTTTTAGTTTAAAGCCCTTCTGATAAGATGGTCGTTTTCCGAATATATACTTTCCAGTTCTTCTGAGGGTAACTCCATCCCTTGCCAGTAGCCCTTCATGTAGGTAATGCAGACCAGAGTCTAGAAAACTGAGTTCTCTCGATGACACGTTTTTAAGCCAGTGGTTTGTTTCTAAAACCCTTATTGCAGAAGTGTCAAACTCGTGACGTCACATGACATCGCGCAACATATCGGGACGGTTTTGCCATTGCCGACAATGGGGTGGGCGCGGCTTCCGGATGACGCGTCCGGCCCGTGAGCTGGCAGTTTGACACCCCTGCCTTATTGGATATTGGCCTTTTGTTGGAAATATAGATGAAAACACCACTTGTGCTAATTCTTTAACTTTCTTCCTTAGCTGTTCATAATCTCATTGTTTTTAGTTTCATTGTTGTGTGATTGGTCCCCACATGTAGGAGAAGAAGGGGGTAGTAATCCATGGGGTTGATTATTTTACTAAGTTTCTCAGTTACATCTTTGATTTTTGTTCCAGCGAGACAACATACCTCCCTAGATTGACTGCGTGATCTTCAGACTATAGTTTCTGTTCTCCAAAGCATTGAATCTTCTATCACCAATATTTGCCTTTTCCCCCCCATACGGAAGTATGGGATACTATTCTTCCTGTCGCAGGAGTGCTGGATTGTGTCTCCTTTTTAGAAACTATTGGTGACTGCTCTTTTATAGCTGTCTGCATATTTTCTTCCAGGGGGAGGGTAGGAAAGCGATTGTTCAGTTCCAGAGGGGCTTCACTGGAGTGGGCTAGGGTAGGTAGTAGGGGCTTTGCTCTTGGTGGCTGTTTTCTTCTAAAAGTGACATGTTTCCATCAGTCTTCCTCTTCGGGTTCTTACGGTGTATACAGTGATTTTTTTCAGAAGCTGCTTGTTCCCTATTGTGGTCAATTTGGGGTTATCGGGAGCTCTTTCTTTTGCAGTTCACACTTGTGCCCCATGGCCACCTCTGAGCAGGAGGCAGAAAAAGGCAGGGCCTGTAGCTGGCCAAAGAAGAGAGGGCAGAGAAAGAATAAATGGATCGTGTCCAAAGGCAAGAGATGCGCAGAGGGGGCTCCTGTGGGGCTTCCTGGTGTTCTATCCCGTGGTTTGTAGTAATACAACTATGCGTTTCCATACATCGTTTTTCCTGGAAAACATCATTATCCACATGCTCCATTCTCACTTTTTGTAACCAGGCCAACTGAGCAGTAAGCAAGAAAGCTCCCCTGGTTTGGGCACTTTCAGGAGGCCCCTGCAGCCCCTCTTCCTTGCGACTGAAAGGCCTTTGGGAGTGGAGGCTCCCTTTCCCACATGGCAGACCCCTTTATATCGCAGAGAGCTGGATGGAAGATAGGCTCTCACTTCCATTCCAAGAGTGCTTCGGACACCCCTTTCTGCCAGTCCTCCGCACCAGGGCCTGGAGAGCTGCTGGGGCTAACTCCCTGTCTATACTCATCTAAAGGGCAAAGGTCCATGAGAAGGTTTGAACCCATGGCTCTCCTCCAACAATTACGTTTTTAGGAACTGGACTTCTGTGCCATGCCACATTCATACCAACTGCTCTCAAGGCCATGACTTGGAGAGCATCCTCATAAAACTTTAAATATTTCTTTGCTGTCCATGGAAGAGGCTGAAATGCTTCCACATTCCTGCCATCAGTTCAGAGTTCCCCAATCTTTTGGGATTGGTGGCCCGAAATTGGGGGAGGGGGGAAAGAAGGGATGGTTTTGTGGAGTGTGTGTGTGAATTCGTATGTTCTTGGGGGGGGGGAACAGGTGCTGCTCTGACTAAAGGAACCTCCTCTCTGGAGCAATGCTCCTCTGCTCAGCCAGGTCAGAGGCTGGATAGAGCTGCCCATGGCCCTCCCTCCTGCTGCCCAACAGGGAAGGAAGGGAGCAGCTCCAGAGGGGGCAGCCGTCCAGGGCAGAGAGGTCCTGCTGCATCCTGGCCCGCCTGCCTAGAATCTCACCTGAGGCTTAGGAAAGAGGCACCTGGGGAAAGCCAGAGAAAGCGCCCTGTTTGTGGCTCGGGCAGCCCACTTACGTTGAAGAAGTTGGTCTTGTTCCTCTCACAGAAGAGACCCTGTGCTGGCATGTGCTTCAGCTGCTGCCAGGGGAGACTGCTGCCTAGCAGCACATCGCGCGCCCACGGCAGATTCTATATCGGACAGAGTGCAAGAAAAGAACAAATTGGTTGGTAGGAAGGAGAAACCAGAATGGTGGCAGCTGCTGTGGCCTCTCTTTCCACCCCTCCCTCCTTCCAAGGTGCCACTTCTTGACCTAATGCACACGTTCCCCATCCCTGGGCAAAGCTGAAAGGCGGGGGGGGTGGGGGGTGGGGGTTGGAGGAGGTAATTGGGATTCCCGGGGACAAAATTCAGTCTTCAGAACCACAGATCTCTTTCCTCACTGGGAGAACCGGATAGAGCAGTCTCTCCATCCCCTCCTGGAGATGGTCTTTCTCCTGGTGATCAGGCATCCCAAAGATGCTCAGCACTCTCAGTCCTGCTTCTGGCTGCTAAGAGGAAGGCGGGTTTTCATCCCATACCAAGTGTCTTGCCCCACTTCCCTCCCTGTCATTTGACGTAGAAGACCTCTGCCTGGAACGGGAGCAAAGTGGGAAGGGGCAACGTGGGGAGCCTGTTTCCATATTCTGTGATGGGCCCGGCCTCTCTTATGGGGTTGCGCATGTGCCAGGCTGGGCACTGCCTCCTTTTGTGGCCTGGAGAGGGATGCAGGGTGTCCACAGCTCTCCCTTCTTGGCCCAATACTGGTTTTAATTAAGGCGGCCAGCAATGGGGGTGGGGGAGTCAGGTGTGCGGGACCCTTTCCAGAAAGAGCAACTCTGCATGGGTGCTAAGCCTCCTGTGGCTGGGAAGGCATCTCACCCCGTTAGTCTGAATCCTCACGTTTGAGATTGTCACGTACTCTTGATTTACATGGTCAGCTCTCTTCCCGTACACTGATACCTAAGTACGAGACTCCCGTTACATTTTAAAATTAAAACCCATCTTTTATTCAAGAGCAAGGCAGCCCCGAGTGGGAAAAGCTTCTCCCTACCCTCTGCGTGGTGCTGCCCCTCACAGACGCCTGGGGACCCCCCACCTCCTTTTGGAGCTGAATCCAACTCTGTTACCAAGGTTCCTTCTACAGGTGGAGCTGTCCAAGGTCCTGGTGTATGGCCAAAGGTCCTGGCCTGTTTTCTCCTTCTGTGAAAGGGTAATTGTGCAGACCCCTGACCCCCCGCTACCTTATGGGTGGGGCTGCAGGCATAGAGGCAGGCCAGGCGGTAGAGACTCTTGTAGTGCTGGGGGAAGCGGCTGAGGCAGAGGTGGAAGGCAGCGATGCAGCGCTCGGTCAGGAAGGTGCGCTGTTCCTCCAGGTCTGTGGGGAGGCCCTCGACAAACTGGCTGGTGCAGAGGGGCTCGGCTGGTCTCTTGGGGTCGCCCTGGGGGAGCGGGGGAGCGGAGGCTTTGGAAGGCCCCTGGGGAGGGGGCTTCTGCTCCGCAGCACGGCAGGCGTCAGGGCTCTCCAGGAGGTCTTCTGGCTTCCCTAGAGGGTCCAGAAAATAGGCAACGTCACCCTCCCTTTGGTCCAGCTCACCCAAATCCCGAACCGCCTTGTAGGCAGGCAGGAGAAGAGCAGAGAGTCCCCCCCCCCAGTCCCAGCTTTGCCTTTTCACCTCTTGCAGCAGAAGCCCAGGAAGGAACAGGCATGCAGCTCAGCCTTCCTTTCCCTGGCACAAGGCCCGAAGGCTCCAGCCTTGCCCAACTCACCCCTGTCCTCTGTGGGTGCCAGGCTCTCTTTTCCAGGTGCTGTGAGGTCAGAGCAGGAACCCAAGGGTCTCCCCTCAGGAGAGGTCTTTTTGGTGCTGTCCGGGGGGCTGCCAAGCTCCATAAAGACGTCCTGGGTGGAGTTGGAGTCCGAGAGCCCCACCGCCAAGCTGTCCTGACTCCTGTCTGCACAGGAGAAACAGGGACACTAGTGAGACGGTGCTTTGGCGGCAACACCCCCCCCCCTTTTCCAGACAGCGGCTGCTGCCGCCCCCCTCTTCCATTTCAGCATTTGGTTTCTAATAAGCGCAAAGAGCAACACATCCACTCATTGGTTTCAGCACGCAGCCTCTCCTCTTGCAGCCCACTGACACTTCTTCCTTTTGTACATCAATTTAAAACTTTCAGCTGGAAGTAATTGTGTACTGTAACAAAATCTGCACACAAGACTGCAGGGCTGTTTTAAAGCTCTTGTTGAACAGTCCATCTCAGCAAAGCCAAAGGCCTGGGCTCCTTAAATGTGGGAGCAGCTATTGCATTATAAGCTTTTGGGGAAGATGCTCCTTTTTATCAGACATCCTCAATTAGCAACCTAAATACAGACGTGCACAGTACAACAAGCAATGAGAGTGACATTTAAAACTTACAAGGAAATGATTATAATGAAAGGGTAAATTGAGAACTCATCCGAGGATGGCTGAGAAGCTAGAGAATGGGAGGCTGTCCTGACAAACCAGAGAAACTCATAAATGGCTAACATTCAGAAACAAAAGGCAACCTTGGTGTGCTAAGCTGGTTCTGGAAATGCTGAGCCCACCAGGCGGACATATTCTCCGTCCCCCACACCTCCCTCAACAAGGATACATGCAGCTTTAGCCCGAAATATCTAACAAATCTCCCTAGCATTTTAATGAATAATCCTTAGTTTTCAAAAGGCTAAAAGAAGTCTAGGATTAGATTCCCCTCCTACAAGGAATAGTGAAAACACAAACATCTGCAAGGCTGCTCAGTTATTGGCAGTCAGGCGTGAACAAGCAGATCCACGCCTGAAGAATTCAATTAGCTGATTTCCTGCTCAAGCCTATACATAGGAGAAGACTGACAGTTTGCACCTGGGTAAGACTAGGTAAGGTTCAAGGCATTCAAGGAGGACCAGATTTCCCCCTCTTGTGTCTGTGTAGGGACTCCACATTTGACTCTTCCTCCTGGCTTGGCTAATCTCTCTTCTGCACCGACTGACAAAAATCTTCCAAAACTAATCTTAAATGCAGGATAGTAGGAAGCATGCAACACTAAGGAAATTTTGCAGCAACAGCTGATTGCAGCCAACTTCCCATTCTTTTTTTGGCAGGGTACTTCAGGGAAATGAATATTTTTAGTTGTGGCTAAACTAAACACACATATATAGATATGAATAGGAGTATTCTCCATAAGTTACTTTGCCTGGTGAAAATTCAGTTGGACTGTTCTAACACTAGAAAATAAAAGATTGCCTCTGTTTGCCCAGAAAGTATTATAGAATGGGAGGTCCCAGGGCAGGATGTCCCTTTGCAAGGGCAGGAGGCGGCAGCTTGATCTAGCTCCTATCAATCTTTTAGTAATTGGGGGGGCAGAATGAGGTACTAATACCCAACCTAAGCCATTTGAGGTGGCCTCAAGGGTGGCATGGAAAGTGTTCTCATGCAGAACCTGCCCTGCATGTGGGCTGCTTTTTCTGCAAGACTGGAGGACAGTGTTTTGGAAAGTACCTGCTATATTGAAACAGACACATGGATGCCTGGTTGGGTTTAGACTTGTCCAACCTTTGTAGGAGTGAAGGTACCCTGGACACCCCATTCTGGAGGGGGGGGGGAAGAGGGCCACTCCTGCCATTCCAGAGGGGTGATTTTACTAAAAGTGGGTGGTCTGTCAGGAGAATGTCCCCGGACATTGAGGAAAGGAGCTGGTGACTCTATCCTCCCACCCCCATCTGCCCGGGGAAATTTGGAGGGAGGAGTGAAAAACCAATCCAATCCCAGAGGAGAAAGCCAATCCAGTCCAACACAGGATAGAGCCCACATTAAGGGATGAAGTCTTACTTTTTTGTCACAATCACATTCACACAACAAAACCCCATTGCTGCCATAAGAATTAAAAACTAGGGGAAATGGATTTGGCAGCCTGTTGTAACTCAGACAAAATAACATTTTGCTGAGAATTACATGGCAGAGTTCAGCAGACCTTTTATTCTGTCATTTTTGACAACTGCTGACCCATTTATGATGTATATCTTTTATTTCCTGTGAGTCTGGAAAGTGGAAGTGTCTGGTAATTGTCTGCTTTGGCTCTGTCATTTCTTGCTGATCAAAACAGCCAGAGGAGAAAAGGGAAACAGGGAAATTTAGTAAGTGGTAAGCTGGTTCTGGTGGAGCTTTCTTGGGAAAAACACTTCTTTTAAGAAGGAATCCACTCTAAAGCCATTTGCTACCTCTAGCAGCTCATCAGAGTGCAGTGGCAGTAAATAAAACCTAGGGGAAAGGCTTCATCCCTTTGAAATTTGCATACAAACAGAAAGCTTTGTACACACATTAGGAAAAGTTATATTACAAAAGTGTTCATTAGGGAAATCAAAGCAACGAAGAATGAAAGCAGAGTAATTTATATTAGCATAAGGATAGCAACTACAAACTTTAGGAGAAGTTGTTGAGAAAATATCAGGGCTGTAGAAAATTAGGAAAACAAGAGTGACGTGGCTGAGCACCATGGCATCAACAACATAAATCATGGGTCAGATAGTAGAATATGCTGTAGAAAAGGTCACTAAATAGTAGGTGTTGCTTTTTCTGCCTAGTCAATTAGACTATTACTGGGTTCACAGGCCTGTCACAATACTAGTGAGGTGGGCCCTGGCATTAGATTAGATACCCACCAATCCTATGGATTGATGCCTGCAAAGTGTTGGTATTTTTGCACATCCTCCACGTGTGTGAGTGGATTTCCAAGGACTCACTTTAAAGGTCTCTCTTCAGCCATTCTGCAGGGAAAATTCCCACAGTTTTAGAGTCACAGAGGATAGTGATTTAAGAGGACAGTCTTCCATCCATTTTTTAAAAAAATCTTCCCAGCTGTACTGAACAATTTTATGTGAGCCTCATATAGTGGCAGAAATCCCTAAGTCCCCTCCTTGTGGTGAAACTGCGCTGAGCAACATGGAAATGCCACAAGAAGGGCACTATGGAATGACTACCTGCAGAGGGAAGCTCACTTACACAGAAGAATTTATTGAATGTTTTATTAAGTGTTCGGTTTTATTTATGATCTTGTCTTTTCGGTTAGTGGCTGTAATACAGTTTTGATGTGATGTCAGTTTGGGGGCAGGAGAGACATGTGCCCCCCCCCCAATGAAGCAAAGAAGAATAGCTGTTCTGGCCTTGCCAGGCCCTGTTTCAGCCATGGTGGGCTTTTTCCCGGGTGAAAAATGGGACAAAAGCATCTAACTGATAATTAAAACAGTCAGGCTTTAGACCAGGGGTAGGCAACCTTGGCTCTTTTATGACTCGTGGACTTCAACTCCCAGAATTCCTGAGCCAGCATGGCTCAGCATGGAAACCTCTCCCTTTCCCCTCAGCATGGCTGGCTCAGGAATTCTGGGAGTTGAAGTCCAGGAGTCATAAAAGAGCCAAGGTTGCCTACCCCTGGTCTAGGCCTAGGTCAGGGGTAGGCAACCTTGGCTCTTTTATGACTCGTGGACTTCAACTCCCAGAATTCCTGAGCCAGCATGGCTCAGCATGGAAACCTCTCCCTTTCCCCTCAGCATGGCTGGCTCAGGAATTCTGGGAGTTGGAGTCCACGAGTCATAAAAGAGCCAAGGTTGCCTACCCCTGCTTTAGACCATCCTGATCTGGATCCATCAGCCCCAGTTCTTCAATTTGGGGGCAGCAAGACTGAATGTCTAATTTTGATTCAGCTTCAAGGTTTCTTGAAGCAGATTGCCACACCATTTCAATACAATGGCAGGTCCAGTTTGGGAATAAGTCAGGCCTGGTCACCTTAACGCAGTGTTTCTCGACCATGGCTGCTTGAAGATGGGTGGACTTCAACTCCCAGAATTCCCCAGCCAGCAAAACTCATCTTCAAGCGGCCAAGGTTGAGAAACACTGCGGTGAGGTGGATGGAATTAGTTCTGCAAATGGACTTGTCTGTTACCCACCAACAGTCCTTTTTTCCAGAAATGTAACTAACCCATTGCAATATTCAAAACAACTGATTAGATAAGGAATAAACAGAAATGGATTCAGCAGAAAAGTGAGAGCGGGCCCAAGTCTATCCAGCCATCGTCAAGCCAATGCAGGGTGCAGCAGCTGAACTTAGGAGGCTGTTGCTGTTATGGGCTTCTCCAACATTTGCACAGCCAACAGACTCGTCAGTTGCAGCTCTGATGTTCAAGCAAGCCGTGATGGGCAACAAGCAGGTAAGGAAAGTCTATGAACTGTTTTTAACTGGGTTAGGGCAACACAGGCAATATTGATTACAAAAGCATGAATATATAAAAACGGCAGAAACGAACGAAAACAGCCATGATTGAGTGGACAAAGGCACAGAGTGACAACAATGACACCGGCTCCTCTGGAATGTCTTCCGTACCTTCAAGGCCCAGGGGAAGCAGGATCCTACTGACCGATGAAGGCAGCTGGACAGCAGGGCAGCCGGGGGGGGGGGGGAAGCAGGCAAATATCTGGCCATGGGTAACCAATTTCAATTTAGGCACTTCCCATTCCTTTCTATAGAACAGACTGCGCTGATCAAAAACAGGCCCAAGATAGGCCTCTCTTTAGCCAGATGCGCGTTCCCTAGTTGTCTTCTCTCACTCTGCCATAATAAAAAGCAGGCATTCCTTCGTGCTTCTCTGGCTGCCTCACTGAAAATCCAACAGGAGTTTGGCCACGTCAAGTTGCTTCTGCCTGCAGGAATCCATTCCTGTGCCCCAGCCTTAACCAAGGAGCTGGGCTGACCTTGCAGTGATTTTTTTTTTTAAGCCAATCTGATCTGAATCACAGTCAAGATGAGGGAGAGAAGCCAAATCTTGTGGACATTGCCATAAGGAAGAGACTGGCCTGAGAGTCAGAGCCCTTCTGTGTTCAAGCCAGGGAGGAACATTGCAGAGGCAAGGACAGACGACCTCTCTGCCCCACCCCACCCCGCCCCCCCTATTCTCCTTCAACGTGTGATCAGTTCTTAACGGGGTTTCTCTGATTTCCCGGAGCACGTTCTATCCTCCATTTCTATGGAGGCCTTGGGTGACTTTGGGCCAATTTCTCTCTCAGCGCAACCTACACCATAAACCTTTCATGGGGAAAATGAGGGGAGGAGTGCTCTGTATGCCTTGGTGAGCTCCAGCACAAAATGCAGGAGATAAGCCTAACTTTCTTGAGTCCAAACCCTCGCCATCCCTGGCCTCTCTGCTCATATAAAGGACCAGCTGAGAAGAGCAGCCCCAGACACACACACACACACACACACACACACAGCCCCACCAGGGTCAAGGGCTCCTAAAGGTCCTCTGCAAAGGCTGCTATGTCCCATAAATACTCCTAAGTACTGAATGGCCAACTGAAGCGGTTCCCTTTCTCCCCTTTGGCTTGGTCATCGTGATTTCTCTTGCCCCGCTGCCTCCCAACTGTGCCACAATTCACTTCTCCTCTGGTCCTACTTGGAGGGTCCCCCAAGGGCAGCCCTGGGAAACTCTCACTGTCTTCTGAGTTAAAGTGGTCACTCATCTGCTGTTGCTTCTAGCATGCGCTGCTTGGATTTAGGGAGTTATAGCCCACCCTTTCAAATAGTGCAAGAGAGACAAGTATCATGTTCCAGAAGAGAAGGCTTCTCAGAAAAGCAGTTTTATGAGATGACTATGGACAGAGAAATGAAAAATAGGTAGACAGTGGCAAAAATGCCAACAAAACAATGCTGAAGCTCCTCTCAAAGGGAAGCAGAGCAGGGGATCCATCCTGGTGAATGGGCCCAGGTCCACCAAAGGTCAAAGATCCAGCTCTTCGGGATAAATTATTCCAAAAGGATTTCCCTCGTGGGAAATGTTTGCAAGAAGGCTCCTAATCAAGCATCTTTCATTAGTGGGTCGAGGGCATCTGCTCTGGCTATGACTGAATGCCAAGAACGAACAAGTGACCTCGAGGGCTGCGACAGAAGGCAGGAGGGGAGCCTGCAAATGTTGGCCTGGCTCTTGACTGATAGGAAAGGCCATATTTGCATGCTCAGCCTTAAGCCCTGCTTGGCCTACAGAGGCCAGGAAACAGCCTGGCAGTGAGGCTGTTTTTGCCTTTTCCAGACAAGGAAAGCAGCGGTCTCCATCTAGATGCCCAACTGAAGCCCCGCAAAGCAAGGAGGCGGTTGTTGAGCAGTCTGCTCTTTTGGAACACTTGGAGGACCGGAGAGCAGACTCTTCCTGTGCTTCCTGGAAGAGACGGCAGAGCTTTCTGTCACAGAGCCGGACCCTTGCAAGGTTACCCGGTGGATCAGGGCCCATCCCAACAGGCAGCCACTTCCCATCCAGCTGCAGCAGGACAAGCTGCCCATCCACTGTGGCACTGAGCCGGCCTGTGAGAAGAAACAGGCGGTGTGGAGTGGAGCACCCACGCCGTGACAGCCAGGAATCCTGGGAGTCGAAATCGTCCAGGTGGGCGCTCGAGAGAAGGGCAGACGTTTGGCTTTTTGAAGGGGCTCTGGGAAATACCCTGAGCCTGCGACCTCAGGAAAGTGCCTTAACTAGACCCACCTACTCGTTTAGGCCAGAGGGGAGGTGGTGGCAAACTGAAAGGGTTAATGAGTGACAATATTGCCCGTGTTACCCTGGACCCCTCACCCTCCTGGAAGCTGCCAATTGAGCCCGCCCACCCGCCAGGAGTCCAGCACCTCCGAGTGCCGACAGTATTGAGAACAGGGACTGTACCATCCGGTGTTGCCTGCTGATGGCTTTTTTTACATTTGACGTAATCGTGGTCAACTGGAGTGGCTGTGTAGGGTGGGGAAGTCAGACCTGGACCGGAGGAAGAGAGCAGGGAAGTCCCGGGGCCTGGCAGAGTTCCTGCAGAAGAATGTGAGTCCTCATCTGCCATGCAAAGCTTTTCCCTGGGGGAAGAAGAGGATGAGACCGTGAAGAGAGGAAAGGACCACGGTGGCTCCTGGGGAGGGGGGGGTTAAGCACTTGGAGAGGCAAGGGGCCTGGTGCAGGACCACTGTCACAGACGGACAAGGAGACAGAACTCAATGCAAACATCTGGATTCTTCAGGGCCCAAGAGCAGAGACCTGGCCTTGCTGGCCCTTTCTTAATACTCTTTTTTCCGATTCCATAGTCCATAAGGCTACTCCCCTCCCCTGCTGCTGCCCACAGTCCCTCTGACTGCCCCATGCCCACTTTCTGCCTTCTGCCAAGGACATGCACCCAAATGTTTATAGCCCCCCCCCCCCCCCCGCAGTTAATCCACCCCAGGCAGCTACTTCTTTCTTTCCCTCAACCAAAGATCTGGACTGGCAGCTTTTTCAGGATTTGTTGCCCTTCTAACTAACACATAATTTTGGCATTTTTTGAAAACTCCCATATTCAGGCCCAGATTCCAGTCATTTAAGAATTAATTGAATATAATGGTTGTGGTGGTGGAGCTGCATGCACTACATTGTGTTGTGACAGATGCCGGCAGCTACACTTCCAGACGCTCCCTGACCTTCCCCTCTTATGCAGGAGGTCTGCATAGGAGGCTCCTGTGGAAAAATGCTACATACTTGTAACTCAATGCACTTTTCAGAAATCAAAATACAGGTAGTCCTCAACTTATGACCACAGTTGAGTCCAAAATATCTGTTGCTAAGCAAGACAGTTAAGTGAATTTTGCTCCATTTTACGACCTTTCTTGCCACAGTTGTTAAGTGAATCACTGCAGTTGTTAAGTTAGTAACCCAGTTTAAGATATTTAAATTTAATAGCTGGTGCAGTGGGGCTATGCAATGAGCCAGAACAGAGTTGTGGTTAATTGGTTGTAGATTGCTGGCTCCTGCGTGAGGCAATCTGTACTGTGATTGGTTGCTATGGGTGTAGAGGGGAAATTCCACCCCCCCCACCACCTTTTTTCCTGTGGGGGCTCTGTAATTTACCTCACGATGTTCCTGCTGTGTTGATTTACCTGACTATGCTCCCGTTTGCCTGACTATTTCGTCTGATGTAAATACAGTTATTTATATAAAACTACAAGTTCATGTCAGCGTCTATGACTTCATTTGGACACCAGTTACGCAATTCCCTGACATGGTTTGTTAAGTCAATCTGGCTTCCCCACTGAATTTGTCAGAAGTCACCAAAGGGGATCATGTGAACCTGAAACACTGCAACCCTCATAAATACACACCAGTTGCCAAGCACCCAAATTTTGATCACGTGACCCTGGGGATGCTGCAACGGTCCTAAGTGTGAAAAGTGGTCGTAAGTCACTTTTTTCAGTGCTGTTATAACTTCAAATGGTCACTAAACGAATGGTTGTAAGTCAAGGACTACCTGTATTGAAACGCTGCAGCCCTAATAAATCATGTTGAAAATTACATCAGTTATTTTTAGACTGATTTATTACAATCAACCTGGTTTATTTTGGTGATAAATAATTTATGTTCTGCTGAGTTACTTTTGGAGCCTTTCCTCTGCAGATATAAATTATTCCACTTTTGTTTTTATGCAAAAGTTATTTTGATAATTTTCCAATTCTAAATTCTCAAGGAATACTACCACACATTTTAATGTGGTCTGAAAAGAATGTAAAGGAACATTTCTGTCTTCCTACGTGGTTGAGATCTGGCACCAAAACTGTACGCACCTCTGAGGCGATTGTTCTGGAATGCTGATCAGTCACTGCCATTGATAAAAGCTGCAAAACTCTGGCAGCTTCTGGATCACCTAAACCCTGACTTATCCAGACTGGAAAAGGGGCATAAGGATGGCAGCTGCTGCTTAGCACCTGTTTGCCCAGCTGTGCAGAGGACAATCCAACAAGCACAAGGCTTGTGTACAACTCCTGAACAGCCTTGTGTTACCGGGTGACAACTGGGTGGGAGAGCAAAACCAATCTTCTGCTCAAAATAAATCTTAAAGTGTGAAAAAAAAGAGGAATGTTGCATTTGAATTTTTTTGATCTTTGTGGGAACAACATTATTTGCAGGGATAGCCAGAACCCTGTTTGCTTAGCCCCTTAGTGAGGGTCCCCAGCATCCAGAGCAAGCATGTCCTGTTGTCAGTGAGGAATTTTCACGGAGTCCCAGTCCCAGCATGGCTTCAAGGGTGATGAGCCACACACTAACACTCCCCCCCCCCCGGCCATGATTTTTACAGCTGGAGAAGAAGAGCGGTCAGCCACTCCTGCTCTCCCAGCCCCGTCTCAAGATTGGGCCCCAGCACTTGATGGGGGGAACCAGGTGGGCCCTCCGCCCTTCCCTCCCATGATTCCCTGCCTCAGGCACGCTGCCTGGATCCTCATTCTGGGACCCCCAGGGGGTGGGGAAGACTCTTGGAGATGCCCAGTTGGCAGCTCTGCAAACCAAAGTCCCGGGAGGCTTTTAGTGACACAGAGGGTGGTCCTTCTTATGTCCAGAGGCCTGGGAAGATTTCAGCAGAGCTTTTCATTTATTGTCCATCTCTCCCCTTCAGGGCTAAAACTTCAGACAGAATGTATAAACTGGGCAATTCAAAATGTCAGAATGTCCAAATGCCGTAATACGTCTTCAAAGGTTTGCTTTTAGTGCCACTCCCCCCCCACCCCCAGCAAACTCTGCCCATTTCCCTCCCTGTGGGGTGAAGCCATCAACAAAAGGGACTCACTTTTCAGAGAGTTTGGGGGTGTGTTTCTCCTCTCCCCTGGCAAAGGGCCCCTCGGCTGCTTCCTTCATAAAAGTCACCAGCAGCTCAGCATCTGCTCCCGAGTCAGGTCTTCCCACCAGTTTTAGGATTGACGCGTGGAGCCGAAAGTAGACCTACCAGAAAGAAACTCACTGTGGCAAAAGCTTCTTTGAATCCGGTCATCTTACAAAATGCACACGGGAGAGAGAATGAAAAGCAACGCAAGCCAGGTCCACCTTAAAGGGGTCTGGAGTCAGCTTTCTTGGCAGTGTCCAACTGGCAGGACCATGCTGAGCCTCTCCGGGCAGTTGAAGCCCTTCAAGCCACTGGAGGGCCTTTCGCGTCTTTTGTGGTGCCCAGCATGGCAGTTGAGTGTTCTCATTCCTCTTCTTGTGCCTGAGGAGGCACAATAATAAAGCCAACGAATAAAGGCCTCAATCAACCAACCTGCCGCCCTGTGCAGAGGTCGCTGCCTGCAAGGTGGCCGAGGAGGCCACCAGACTTCAGCTGGACTTTGACTGACTGATTTTCATTCAGCAGCTCAGGGCAGTTTCCTTCCTCTTCCTCTCAGTTGTGGAGGGGCTATTCTCAGTGTCTGAGGAGAGCGGGGGGGGGGAGATCCTCACACGTAGAAGGGAAGGATGATGATCTTGAGGGAGATAAGCAAAATCCCATCACTGCAGCGATGCGGGGAGAAACGTATCTCAAGACCACAACGGACAGAAAAGATGTCCTGTTGCAGATGAGGCATGCCGCCCTGGCCCGTGTTAGGCCTTCTTCTCTAGGGCCCTTGTGCTGCTCTCCAAATGGCGCACACCTTCTCATGATGCTTCAGAGAGCTTCCGAGCCCTTCCAGAGCATCATGACAAGGCTATGCCTGCTGTTCTTCAAACTGTAGAGATGAGAATGGATTTTAGGAGGAGCCCTCCTGCTCTATCACCTTTTACTCTATCCGGCAGCACAGTATAAACAGCAGAGTCCTTCACGTTTCTGGGTTCCTTCTCATCTTCTCTACTACCCCTCTTATTGGTATCATCATTATGAGTATTATTACTGTTGCTTTGCAATGTACTGTACACTGACAGTTTCTGCACCGAAAACAAATTCCTTGTATGTCTAATCACACTTGGCCAAATAAAGTATCCCATTCCTATTCCACCCCATCCTATCCTATTCTATTTGGAAAATGGCGTGAACACGACCAGCAGCTGCCTTGCCTAAGGCCAAGCACAACTCATTGGCCACTGGAGGAAGATGGTGAAGGTCAGCTGGGTGCAGCATGGCCTGCAGAGGGCAGGGCCGTGTGTGTGTGTTTGTGTGTGTCTGGCCTGTTTGCTAGGGTGCTATTTACGGCATGGGGCCTGAGGTGGCACTCCTCAGTGGTTGTGCTGGGACTGAACCAGGGATGGTGTGGCTGGCCGAGACCACTGAAGCCACAGGCCTCTCCTTCAGCCCAATAGCAATATCACTTAGACTTATATACCGCTTCGCAGTACTTTACAGCCCTCTCTAAGCAGTTTACAGAGTCAGCATGCTGCCCCCAACAATTTGGGTCCTCATTTTACTGACCTCGGAATGATGGGAGGCTGAGTCAACCTTGAGCTGGGGAGAATTGAGCTGCCAAACTGCAGGCAGCCGGCAGTCAGCAGACATGGCCTGCAGTGCTGCATTCTAATGTGCCACCCACGCCCTGTCCCAGAGGATGGCCGAAAGGGTTGAGATGAAGGGGGGAATTGAAGTGCCCCGGGGTTGTAGTATGGGTGGCCTGTCAAGCAACCACGTTTTGATCACATGACCGTGGGGGGGTCTGCTATAACTTCAGGCCTAGGTATATGTACCATTCAGCACTGCCATAACTTTAAATGACCACTGAACAAATGGTTGTTAAATGAGGACTACTTGTATCACATTAGTCAGATGATTTTGAGAGCAGCACCTGCACCTTTTCCCCAAAGTTGCTATGTCCCACCCAGTTCCCTCTCTTTGGGGGCCCTTCTAGCATCTGGTGCTGGGGTCCATCTGCCAAACAGGATTCCATCTTCTCCTTCGGCAGGAAAGGCGGCTGGGTGACTTTCGGCCAATCGCTCTCATTCAGCCAAACTGGGTGGTGGTGGTTGCGACCGAAGTAGGAGAAGGAAGGAGTCTTGGGTATGTCTGCCGCATTGAATTATATATTTAAAAAGTGGAATCATCCAGCCAAAGGGGCTCGATGTTAAATTAGAGGAATGGCAGACAGGCTTCTTTTGCACCTCCCTCACCCCCAGTTAGGGCTAGAAGGGGCTGGAAGTAGGAACCAGATTGGGGAGATGCACAGGAACGCAACCTTTCTCAAATTCCCAAGCACCTTTCTCAAATTCCCAAGTTTTAGCATTTTTTGAAGATGACACAGTCCAGGATAGACATCAAGCCCCTTCTCTGCTGTAGCCCCCAGGGGAAGGGAGGCTCAAGCTCGGCCAGCCTCCTCCATCAGGCTGATGCAACTTGCAGGCCCTCATCAACTGAAGGCCAAAGTGGAAGAGCAGCTGGACTTCATCTGAACCACGGGCCACCTTTATGCAAAGGTGGCATTGGCCCAGCTGCTACCTATGGATCACCCGGGGTTTGGCAGCATGACTGGCGGGTCTGGGCCTTGCCTTACCTCCAGGGCCTCCATGGCAAGCTCTGGGGGGTTATGATAATGGATCTTCTTGGGGTACCGGGCTGCCTCTTCGTGCAGGAAGTGACCCGCCTGCTTGTAGTGAAAGAGGTAGAATCCCGGGGGCTGCTTCTGCTTCTCCGCAATCTTCCCCAGCATGTAGTGGATCAGCCATTCTTCTTCGTCTCCGTCACCCTCGCAGTGGGAAGCCGACGTGAAGCAGTGCTGGGCCGTTTCCAACATGCTGTTGCGCCGCTCTCCCATCTGAAAGAGGAAGCCGGCTCAGCAGCGGTTCATGAGCAGGGCGGTGAGCCCTTCGCGCCACGACACCGGTGCCCACCTGCTGCACCACCTCCGAGGGCAGCTCCGCTTTCCACTGCTTCAGCTGCCGGGAGGCAAAGGAGTGCAGAGCGTAGGAAATGGTGCCATACTCTATCCAGAGCGAGAGGTTGGAGCCATCGATCTCAAGGGCTCGTTTGAAGCAGCTCAGCACTGGGCTGGAGTGCTTCCAGATGAGGCTGTCGCTCTTCAGTTCGTTGGAGTTCAGCTTATCCTGAATGCGGCTGGCCCGGGCCAGAGCCATCCCTGCCCACGAGTCAAATCTGAAAGAGAACACACCGCCACAGTCCCACTCTGCGCACGTAAGGACCCAGTAGGGCGAGCACTGAGGTCCCCCAGGGCACCTGGCTTCTCACCAGGGTCCGCTCAAGGGAACTGCCAGAGGGTGGGCATACAGACTCAGGGACCTTGACCCAAAGAGAGGAATCAAAGAGTGTTTGGGGGGTTGTTCCAGCTTCTATATTAGCTGCTTTTTCAGCCAAGCTTTGTAAATGCAAGATACAATTAGTTGGCTAATTGCCTGACCTTCCATAGCAATCCTAACCATGTATATAGGTGTCCGGATTTTGATACAAGCTTAATGTGTGTGCGCACCAGTCTATTTTTTAAAACCTTATAAATGTTAGAGGTTAAGTTGTGGGGGGGGGGGAGGGCTGTCACACAGATTAATGGCACTTCTCTCTTCAGTCTGGCTAGCAACTGTTGCCTGCTACCTTTCCTCTAGCAGAAGACCTGAGTGCCTGCAACTCTGTATGTGCCCTCCATGCTGGTTTGCAATTGTCCTATAGTATTGTTACTTCTCTTCTGGTCTTCAGATAGAACCAAACAATTCTCTTCAGTGGTGCAAACACTGCCCAATTTAACAGTTTTGCCAGCCTTTCCTGGTCCTTCATCAAAGCCTGTAGCCCATCTTCACCAACTGTTTGCTGTCCAAATCCTTTTTAGCTGCCATGTCCTCCATTCCCAAGCCTCAACTTCCTGAACTTGTATATGATAGTGCTTAAATCTGTGTCTCTAATGCCACACTAATAACATTCGTTTTCCTACGAGAACTAAGTCCTTTGAGAATCTAAACTAATGCCTATTCTAAGCTCTCTATCAGCAAAGGGAATATAAACTTGAGAAGGTTGTTGTTGTGAAGTTAAAAATGAAAGGAGATCCAATGAAGTACTAACTAATTTTATAAACAAAAACATATTGTGCAGAATCAAAGAGCTGAAAGGGGCAATTTACACCCAGCCTTATGCTCAATTCAGGATCCAAATTAAAGCATCTGGTATCATTTCTAGTTCGAAGCTGCTCTGAGAGCATTTTCAGGCAGCTGAAAGAACGTCTCAAGGCTGCATTCCCAGACCCCAGAGTCCTACCTGGATGTTCTCCCTGGCTCATTTCCTATTCTTTTATGAATTTAATATCCTCTGTTGGCTCTAAGAATCTTGTGAACCATGAAAACCTTTCACGGTTTCAATGTCAAAATATAGCAATGGGACTGATTTTGGAAGGCTGCAATTCAATTAACACAAATATGTACTCTTAACAAATATCAAAACCGTGTAACAGATGTAAAAATAACAGAGTAGAGACATCCATCCATGTTTCAACCTGTGCTCACATCAGGCATTTTCATGGCCCTCCCATTTCAAGGGCAGAACAGATCAAAGAAGAGATGCCTCTCTCCACGGTGGAGGGTGGGGGAGGCGACCCTCGTTCCCTCCTGCAGCATCGGCATCACCTACTTCCCACTGAAGGGCTTTGCTCAGGAAAGAAGCTGCTGCCGCTCCTGCCAGGATTGACAACATCTGCAGCAGCAGCAGCCTCCTGGAGGCCCTGGTGCCCGTGGAACGCAGCCCGTGGGCAGGGTCAAAGGAAGCAACTGGGCAGAAGCTCCCGTCTGAGCAGCTGGCCAGCCTGACCTGTTTGGGCAGATGCAGATGTCGTGCATGTAGAACTTGATGGCCTTGGACTGTTCCTTATTCTTGAAGTGGTAGTCAGCCAGGAGGTAGTACAGCTCAGTCACCACTGGAGGAGAGAAGTCAGCGCCTTCCGGGAGGGCTGGCACCTGGCAACAAAGAGAAACACATCAGGCACCCGTCTTCGGTTCAGGGGTCGGGGCAGCTTCTGGCTGGGTGGGGAGGGCTGTCCAGACTGCCTCCTAGGTTCCTAGCCTTCAGGAGACTGGCAAAAGCTGACCAGCAGATGTTCCATCTGGAGGTCCAGAAAGGGCCAAAAGAAGAGAAAGCAACAGGCAACTGTTGTCCAAGGGTGGGCTGACACCTCCAGTGCGTCAGTGGGCATTTCTGTCTTTATACGCTCGTATAATCTCCATTGGCAGTTTACCCCAATAAAATCATACTGAATCCAAGACAACATTGCATTAATAATCCACTGTAGAAATAGGAATGGCATTCCCAAAATGGTCTCCAGAAAAGCTGTTTTAGCTAGTTTCTGGGAGGCCATCAGGTGAGGCACTAAAGTGATCTCAACCACTCTGAATCAATTTGTTGAAACTGGTTGCAAAGAATAAACAGATGACTAAACAAGGGAGCTAAATTACAAGGAGGCAGATTTTGACTGGATATCAGGAAGAACATTCTAATGGTAAGACATGTTCAACAATGGAATAGACTTCCTCGGGTGATGGAGGACCCTTAAATAGAAGTCGAATGCCAGGGATAATGTAATAGTGGATTCCTTTCTTGGGCAAGGGATTGGATTGAATCAAGGTCCTTTCCAATTTTTACATCCTGTAATTCTATGAAATTGAAATATGTACAAAGAACAGTAATGACAACTATCTGATGATAGAAAACTAAAAGAAATGAGCTGGATATGTTTAGTCGTGAGAAAAGGCAGCTGAGATGATATAAGTTAACATGCTTCAAACACCTTAAACTCCATCTCACAAAAGAAAGTCAGGATGCAGGACAGGGGATAACAGATAACAGATGTTGGAAAGTGGATTCCAACTGAATCTCAGAAGCTGTAAAATCAGATGGATAATGGGACTTAATGGTGGCTTTCTTAAAGCAGGGACTATGCAGGTTTCTAACAGGGATGCTTAAACTGAGTTGGACGCAATAGAAGAGAATCTCTGAGCTCAGGGTTTAATTGGTGCTCTCTGAGCTTCTCAGACATTTCATTAACAGAGCAGCACCAGCAGTGATCAGAGTTTAATCTCATTCCTTGTAGGACCTTCTTAAGTGCAAGAAAAGGAGAGCCGTTTCCGTGTGCACCAAAACCTTTCCCGTCTTTCTCATCCAATAGCGCCAGCCAGCTCTCTTCTGAAGTCTGAAAATAAAGCACTTGTGACTCATATTAAGCATTCCCAGAAGCAAAATAATTCATACCTTGCTCAAGGTCCCTTCAATGTAACTCGACACTTCTTCCAATCTCAGCATAGGCTTGTCTGTTTGAGGGACAATAGTGGCCATCTTCTTCAGAAGGTTGGCTAGGTCAGCAGAGACGGTGCTGGTTTTATAGCTGTCAAACTCAGGAAGGGTCTTGGGCTTAAAATATTCAAACATGAACAGGGCATCTTCCCAGATCAATTCCACCTTGGAAAGAATGAAAGAGATTTTAAATATGCATCGATCAAACCAACGCATGCAATGAGAATTACCCAGAAAGCTCCTCCTTGCTCAATTCATTTCAGCAAAGCCTGGACAAGCATCTGTTGAGAACAGATCACTTTGGATCCCTGTATTGTGCGCCAGGTTGACAGGGTTGGATTTCATAACCTGTATGATTTCTTACCTTCTAGGATTCTAAGGAACAGCTGTGCAATAACCTTTCAAGGTCCTGAACAGACAGAGCTGCTCTAAGGTTAATTTTACTGACAATATCATTAGGTTGTTTTCACTATTTGTGATTAAACCTTTTTGGTTACATTTTGAGACACAATTTGGGAAAAAAGATGAACATCAGGAAGCTGTCTTAGAAACCTGTGGCTGACCATTGTCAGAGAGATGGCACCTTCCACCTGCGAGACTAGCGAAGATGTACAAAGATAAATCTGTTAAATGTTGGAAATGTAATCAAATACCAGGTTCGTGCTATCACATGTGGTGGACATGTCCCAAAGCAAAAAAATATTGGAATAAAATACATGTATGGTTGGAAGCAATGATAAAACAACATATATTCTTACTGGGCATGTTACCAGGAAATTACAATAAAGGCAATACTTATTTAGTTTTACATATTTTAACAGCAGCTAGGATAGTATATGCACAATTTTGGAAAAATGAAGAAACTCCTACAGAAGAGAATATAATTAAAAAAATACTGGAATGTGCAGAAATGGATAGGTTAACGTTAAAAATTAAAGAAAAAGAAGAAACGGAATATTATATGACATGGGATTTATTTTACCAATGGTTAGTTGACAAAACAGAGGTTAGAAAGTTGGAAATATGAGAATATGTAGATTATGTAAACAAGACTTATAATGGATTAGTAAATAATTTGATTGTTATATAACTAATGTTAATGTGGGTAATACTATTTTTAATATTTTGATTGCTATTTCTTAGTACACGGGTTGGCAACCCGCGGCTCCGGAGCCGCATGCGGCTCTTTGAGCTATCACCTGCGGCTCCGGAGCCTCCTCCGCCATTTGGGGGGGAGCGCATGCACACCCATCCGCGCATGTGCGTGGACGGCGCGCATGCGCGGACGGGCATGCACGGACGCACGCGGACGGCGCGCATGCACGGACGGCGCGCATGCGCGGGCACATTTTTCGGCTCCCAGGGGTTTGTTTTTTTTAGGGAAACGGCTCTTTCAATGTTTCAGGTGGCCGACCCCTGTCTTAGTATATGATTGTATCTTGATAAAATTATTATGAATGTGATTATTATATTTTAATGCTTGTATGCCTAGACAACACACTGTTCAATATAGAATAGAGCTCAGAATGTTACCACACAGCCCATTACCCAGGTACAAAAGAGCAATGGGCACACAGCCAGCACCTCAGCCACACAGGATGTTACCAAACAACTGACTAATTTGCTTACATCAATTCCATCTTCCAATCAAGATGTAACAACACAGCCAACCAACCCGCTTACAGCTACATCAGCTAATTTGCTTACATCAATTCCATCTTCCAATCAAGATGTAACTTGCTTACATCAATTCCATCTTCCAATCAAGATGTAACTACACAGCCAACCAACCCGCTTACAGCTACATCAGCTAATTTGCTTACATCAATTCCATCTTCCAATCAAGATGTAACTACACAGCCAACCAACCCGCTTACAGCTACAAAGCCAACACGCCACACACCCCCTCCAGTATTTATAGAAGGACGGCAGCTCCGATCACGCTCTGCTCGCACAAGCACCAAGCCGAAGACACCAGCCTGAAGATGGCGAGTGGGACCTCGTCAAAACGTCGCCAAGATACTCTCAATCTTACACGGGAAAAGACCCGAATACGCCAAGACCTGCATACCTGTACCCGTGAAAATCTACGAAAACAAATATATATAAAACAAATATATATATATATAAAAAGAAAAGAAAGAGGACATGGCGGCGTCATAAACGCTGGAGGGATCTCTGGCCAAGAGGCCTCTCTGCTCCTGAGCAGCCTCACCTGCTGGGTAGAATGCTCTTCCAAGTAGCGGGCTTTGCTCTTTTTGCTTGGGAAGCCATACAGGCAATAAAAACACTGCTCCAGGGCCGTCTCCAGCTCCTCTTTATAAGGGTGGGTGTCTTCAGAGGTGGAGGCTAAAAGCTCTTTTTGCAGAACCCGCACCTAGAACAGAAACAAATGTTTAGGTTAAGAAATGCACAGCTAAGGGCAAGCAAAGACCTCATTTGGGTGTTCAGGAAAGTGAGCTTTAACAAATATGCAGCACACATAGCCACAGCGAGGGGCGCAAATGGGAAGCAAAGGCCAAAGTGGGGAAAGGAGAACAGTTTTAACAAGGAAGAAATGGCAGCCAGCAGAAGCTCTGGGGAAAAAACCAGAAGAGGGAATGGGAACCGTGCAGGGCTGTCTGGCTCTCTACAGGAGGAGGCTCTCCCTGCCCTGAAGGGGCTGTGCTGCGCCCCCTTCTTAAGAGGAGGGGATCTTGCTAGACTCCAACTTCTGCTTTTGGGAGAGAGGGTGGTTAGGCTGCACCTCCTGAAGACCCCAGAGGAAGTGGATCGTCCAGTCCTGCTTCAGTTGGGTTTCAAGCTATGGTTCAGTACAGGGACGGCACTGGTTGTGCTTGTTGATGAACAGTGGCAGAGCTGGCATGGCGGCAGTGCGTCCATCTTGTGGACCTTCACCTCTCAGTGGCTTTCAGTGCCACTGAGCAGAGATATTAGCTGACTTCAGCTGCTGGGAGTAGGTGGCAAGGTTTAGGGGTGGTTCCCCTCCTTTCTCTGTGGCCAACTCCAACTGGTATTGACAGGGTGTTGTGTGCCAGGTGGGAAGAAATGACAGCAGTTAATAAAAACTCAAGTGGCAGATTCACACCGTGTGCTACCCACTGCCTGTTGGAAAAGCCAGGTTGTCCGTTCAAGTCCTAAGAAAGAAACCCCCCCAACTCCAATGATTTAGAGAAGAGATACTTTTACTAAGAATGAACTGATAGCAGCGAAAGCAAGGCAAGATCTGAGTCAAACCGTGCAAAAGCTACCCACCAAAAGCCTCCCCCACAGCCCTCCCCCCGTGGTCCAGCCCCTGCAGGCAATCAACGCCAAGCATGACGTTATGAGAAAGTCTCTTCAGCAGACAGCGTGCACCTCTGGAGGCCCAGGACGGTTGGCCTTGATGAAGTCTAGCCATCGCCACTCCGGTGATGGGGAGCGATCCTCCCTTCCAATTCTCACGGGAATACCTCACCCCAGCTCACCTCCCCAACTCAAATACCACCCCCCCACACCCCTTTCCATGGCGGCCGAGGGCAAGCAAGCAGCAAACGGCAAGCAGGAAATCCAGCTGACACCGGTCCTCTTACAGGGCAGCAGGATCAGACTCTACGGACCTTGGCAGGAGCCCTATTCCAGAGGGCAGGCATGGTGACGGGGAAGGCCCATCTTCTGGGTCCTGTAAATAACACTGTTTGATAGATGGGATCCAAGCATGCCAATCACCTTGGATCTTATGGGCAAAGACGTAAGTTGGAAAAAGGTGGTTCCATAAGTATCTGCATCCTGAGCTACTCAAGATAATGACCACGACAAATGTGCAAAGACTTTCTGTGAGTCCAGGGTAACGTCCATCTGGGGAAGGGCAGCCGTCCTACTGCCCAGCTGGTTCCCTTTCTGATCTGATCTCAGAGTTGGTGAGGGAACTCCTCAGGGAAAGACAGGCAATTCACGGTCTCCATGGGCTTCCCCTAATCAATCTCTGGCCCAACAGATGCAGGAAAACACACACTGGACCTCATTGGTGCCTCTGAGCAACAGTGATCTGGATACAGAGGAGTCACATGTAGATGTTGGTTGTGATTACATCACTACCTAATCCAGTTGCCACTGACTGTGATCCAAGACCTCCACAGGGCTGTCAGAAGGGTCCGTCCAGGCTTCAGAGCGTCTCTGGAAGCTGGGGCACTGCAGCAGGTGGGTAGCCAGACCCACTGACTGGTTGCCAGGTGACAGCAGGAGCAGCTCTCATACTCCTGACGTATCCCTTGGTTTACTGAGAAGCCCAGGGCTGAGGTCACAGGAATGGCCTTGAAAGGGAGGAGTCAGGTAAGCAGGGCTTGAGCCCAGGCCAAGGGATGCTGTAAGGACCTCTCAGGAAAGCACGACTCTTTGGCACCATGAGGTTAATCAATAGAACTTTTACTGAAAGGACAGTGGCTGTAGTAGAGTCAGGCCGGCTCTAACTTTCCCACGCAAAGCACCAAGCTATTCTTCCCCTTCAACAACCCAACCCCCCCCCCCACCAGTCCACAGGCAGCCAATACAGTGCCGCCAGGTTGTTTTGAGAGTGCTGAGGTATGGAAGAGATAACGGTCATTCTCATGGTGCAGCGACCTTGAAGTCAGGCTGGAACCGGCTGGGAGAAAGTTCATTCCCATGCGGTTAGAGCAAAAGCGAAAGCATGCAAAGAATGCTCGCCTGGAGCCTCCCCCCCCCTCCAGCAGAATGGCAGGGCACCCGAAAGGGGGACCTGACAGATGCACTTGAGAAAAGCCGCCTGTTCGTTCCCAAGAAGATAAAACGGGAGTGGAGGGGGGGGGGGAAGCAAATTCAGACTTGCAAGATTCTATTACTAGACCTGCTCCAATAAAATACAAGTCCTGACCTGTATGGCATTGGTTTTTTACCCGGGTCTAGAGCTGATACTCCAGGACACAGAGCCCTCATGGAGAAATTCTGAAACTGATTCTGACCAAACCCAGTTATGAACTCAGGTTAAATATGGCAATAAGAGAGCTGAAGCCAGACTGATTCCCAGGCAGATCTCCCACGGTTGCCATGCCCATTCTGCTCGGCATCTAAGCTGCTCAGATGGGGGTGATTTAAGGCTGTGACTGGGCACTGCCAGGTCACATTATCTGAGATTCTTTTTGACTTGCAGGGTCCAGCCAAGTGGGTGGTATTCTCAAACACTGGAGCCATCACTATTTAGCCGATTATACAAGAGGCAACCTGTTGGATCTTACTAGACGGGCAAAGATAACCCGAGACAGACAGCAGAGCAGCACATTGTCCCTCAGGGATAGCCTGAAGCTGAATAAACCTTGTAGATTGTGAATTGTATCATCTTTTTTTATATTTATAAGCAGATCCAGCAGTAAATAGATTAACAGACTTTTATTCTACTATATTTCTTATCAAGTACTTAATCACTTTCTTCGTAATACTCCTTTGTATTCCACGCTTTCTTTACAAATTTGAGATTTACTGGCTTAGGTTTTACAATCTGTAGTTTATCACAGGTCGTATAAAGTAACTTCTGTTTATTTTTCCTTCTCCGATCACTAACCTAGTTTTATACAACAATAATACATAAACTAAAGAAATATTTTTGATTTATATCAAAAGTATGAATTCTTGACATAACTTTGCTTTGGTGTGAGAAAGCAAAATTTAGATATTCAGATTGACAAAAGTAGACCTCATTAACCTGTCATAATATTTTCTTTTTCTGACTTTAATTACTGAACTCAATATGCTGCTATTATAAGAGAATCCTCAAATATAAATATAATTACTTGGGACTCCCATAATTATTTTTAAATATGGTTTTACAGATAATTTAACAGGACCATTACAATACTTGTTTTGATTGTTCTAAAAATATCAATTTAATTAACTTTATGAAGCAATATTTCAAATGCTTTTTTAATGTTGTATTATATATAACCATTAAGGAAACTCTGAAACTTAATTATTACTCTTAACAACAACATAATATTCTCTTCTGAATTTACGAAGGATTATGAAAATTCATGAAAAGGAATTTTAATCTGTTCCTTGTTAAAAATGAGTAAAATAGGCAGGATACAGACAGTGAATTGACAAGAATGGGGAAAATCTAACAACAAATTATTTTGTTGCTTTTCCATAAATTATGGACTTATTCATGGGGGATATGAGCAAGTTTCAACAAAAATGTGATCAAAACTGAAAAATAAAATAAAATACTATTACTGGGCTAATGAAAAGAAACTAGACTTAGAAGCTAAACTGGATTCCCTTAAGGTTGATCTCAGTGGTAAATATGACAAACTAGAGACTAAAGCAGAATAGCATAACAACTATATCAAAGAAATGCAAACAAGGTACCAAGAATAATCCTCTGAGCAGAGAAATGAAATATTTTCTTGAATTAAGTAAAGAGGAATCAATAGAAATTCAAATCATTTACAGAAGAAACTGCACATATAAGAAACTTACATGTGATATTGCATTTATATACTTTAAAACCTTGTAACTACTGGTAAGGAAGTAAAGGCAAGAAAATAAAATTTCAGAAATTAAGCGGACAAATCAAGAGCCTAAAGTGCAGTTGGCGCAAATGTCTCCACTTTTCTTACTGTCTTTCCCCCTGTGAAACCCTTAGACTAGGACAGGGGTAGGCAACCTTGGCTCTTTTATGACTCCTGGACTTCAACTCCCAGAATTCCTGAGCCAGCCGTGCTGAGGGGAAAGGGAGAGGTTTCCAAGCTGAGCCATGCTGGCTCAGGAATTCTGGGAGTTGAAGTCCACGAGTCATAAAAGAGCCAAGGTTGCCCACCCCTGAACTAGGCCTAGACCTAGAGTTGGAATATTCTATAAACCAATGGAATAGAATCTTAAGAAATGTCATTTCCTATGGTCTCAATATGAGATTAATTCAACAGAAGAATTCTCTTTTATTTATATTGGACTTTTCTAAAGATATTCAAAAAAGGTTAGATGTCAAGCTTTAGATGTAAACAGAGGGAGAGATCAACTTACATTTTTTGAACAATGCAAGATGCAGAACATTACCCTCGTTATATCAATACTACAAGAAATTGACATTTCTACTCACATAAAATTTAAGCAGAGCTCCATCTGAGTTGCAGCACCAGGATCTCCTTCCAAGGTATTCGTGGGCTGTGTTCAGCAGCATGAGGGAAGAAGGCAGCATAGGCGTGTCTTGAATGGGAGACACTGAGAATAAGATGAAAAACAAGTAGAACTCTCATCAATTTTAGAAGGATGGGTGACAAACTTCAGAGAGCAGTTTCTCATTTTGCACACTTAACAGAGTATTTTAGACATCTTTCTGCTCTAACAAAGTCTTCCAAAGCAAGGAACCAGTCACTCAAAGGACTCACTCAGAATAGTTTGCCAAATTGCTTGATCACCTTGCCCTCCTCAGCATGTAGCTGCTGCATTTTGCACTAACAGCACCAATTTGGAGATAATGAGGGTGTCAGAAACTTTCACTAGAGCTTCTGGTTCCAAGAAGGGTCATCCTGAAGCTGGATAAATCCATCCCTGAACATGATGCCTGCTGATTTTGAACGAGCTGAGAAACCAAGCTGGGGAACTTCTCCTTAAGGCAGAGCCTCAAGATCAAGGAGAGGAGTCAGTCAATTACACTGTGGTTACCAGTCAAACATGCTAGGGTTAAGCCTCAATATTTGCTATGTTCCATTAGGCCTTGTGGCTTCCAGGTATCAGATAAGGAATTATGAGGTCAGCATGGATTAACCAAAGTTAGAGAATGACTTTACCTCATTTTTGATCAGGCAACTTCCTTAACGGCAATACAGTAGACTCTGGTTCTCAAACTGTATGCTGCAGGCTCCTGTATGTTGTGGTACAATTTGAGAATTGTGGGGTGACAGGCAAAATTACTGAGACACTAAGAGTGCTGAGAACTGAAAAAGTTTGGGAACCTTGGCTGCAGACCTGATGCACCTTGTCACTAGAAAACCATCGGATGAAGTGGCCGATGCCATTCTGACACGCTCAGATCAATACATCCGAGAGTCTTGGGCACTTGTAGATGCCACCTTGCATGCCCTTTTGGGACCCTTTGTAGAGGACGGGCACCGGGCCAGAGGACTACAGAAGGATGGGAAGGAGGAAAAAGAGACCCTGAAGAAAAGAAAAGGAACGCCAGGACTCACCTCCTTCCTGCGGATGCTGCAGCTGCTCCTCGTGTTGGCAGCAAAGGGGCTGGACATTTTCTTCTTCGTGCTGAACGATCCGATGAAGAATAATCCAGGGAAGCACCGAGGACACAAACGGCTCTTTGGGTTCCTCCTGGACTACCATGCTGCAATCGATAATCTAAACGCCAGGGAGAGAAACCCAGCAAATTAAAGCCACAAATCGAGAGTCGGTCCTCTAGTTCAGATGTTCGAGATGCAGCTGCAACAAAAAGAGAACATTACTAAAGGCACCGGGGCAAACCTCTGTTATTTGTCAGAGTGCTCACCCCTCCCCACCCCCCGTATGTATGATCTCATAGGACATACACCTAAGCACTGCGGGAGCTTGAGGCAGGGCCTGCTAGTCAGAAAAAGCTGCAGAACTGGGCTGCAGTCAAGAACAGGCAGTCCTCAGTTAACGAGTGCCCTGTTCAGTGACCACTCAAAGTTACAGAGGAAAAAGTAACTTTAGGACCGGTCATCAAACTTATAACTGTGACAGTATCTCCATGGTCACATGATTACAATTTGGGCACTGGTATAGGTGGTACCTGGCTCAAGAGTAGTAACTGTGAGAGGGATCTCGGAGTCCTAGTGGACAATCACTTAAATAGGAGCCAGCCGTGTGCTGCAGCTGCCAAAAAGGCCAACACAGTGCTAGGCTGCATTAACAGAGGGATAGAATCAGGATCACGTGAAGTGTTAGTACCGCTTTATAAGGCCTTGGTAAGGCCACACTTGGAATACTGCATCCAGTTTTGGTCACCGCGATGTAAAAAAGATGTTGAGACTCTGGAAGGAATGCAGAGAAGAGCAACAAAGGCGATCAGGGTGCTGGAAGCTAAAACTTAAGAAGAATGGTTGCAAGGACAGGCTATGTCCAGTCTAATGAAAAGAAAGACTAGGGGCGACAGGAGAGCAGTGTTCCAGTATGTCAGGGGCTGCCACAAAGAAGAGGGTGTGTGTGTGTCAACCTATTCTCCAAAGCACCTGAAGGGAGAACAAGAAGCGATGAATGGAAACTAATCAATACAGCAGCCCGCATGGTTTTGTGCCAACCTCGGTGTGCACATGTATCACCTCTCCTGTGGGAGCTGCATTGGTTGCCAAATTGCTTCTGGTGCAATTCAAGGTGCTGGTTGTCACCTTTAAAGCCCTTCATGGCTTGGGGCTAGGTTACCCGAGGGACCGTCCCTTGCCGGTCACATCTACCTGACCCACTAGAGCGAGGAGGTAAGGAATGTTGCAGGTCCTGTCCCCTAAGGAGATACATCTGGTGCAACCCAGAAGAAGGGCCTTCTTGGTGGTGGCTCCCTCTCTCTGGAACATCATGCCCCCAGAGATTAGACTGGCCCCCATTCTAACACGCTTTTGGAAGGCAGTGAAGACATGGTTCTGCCAGCGGGCCTGGGGAACCCAAAGCAGGACGGAGCCCATTAAATGGCTAGTATGAATGTGTGTTGTTGCCGGGGTGGTGGTGGTGGGGGTTAGTATTGTATTATTTTACTATTATTTTTACTTCTTTTATATGGTGTTTTAATATCCACGTAAGCTGCCTTGAGTCTCCATGTGTGAGTAGGCGACAATATAAATTTTCTAAATAAATAAATAAACAATTAGAACAATTAATCAGTGGAACGATTTGCCTCCAGAAATTGTGGGTACTCCAACATGGAGGTTTTTAAGAAGAGACTGGACAGCCATTTGTCTGAAATGGTATAGGGTTTCCTGCCTGAGCAGGGGGTTGGACTAGAAGACCTTCAAGCTCCCTTCCAACTCTCTTAATTCTGTTATTCACACCCAGTGCACATTCACAAGCATCCCATGGTCATGTAATTGACATTTGTGAGTTTCACAGCCGGCCTCTGACGAAGTCTATAGGGAAGCTGGCAGTAAAATCACAACTCGTGGTCACATGGTGTCTCCTTAACCATCACGGGTGATTCATTTAACAATCACAGCAGAACTGTAAGTCCAGTGCTGTGACATGTATTGCTCAAGAATTGTGACAGAGTTGTCGGACCAATTGTGGTCATTAAGTGAGGACTACCTGTAAGAAGATGATTGCTGAGCTGCCAGCCAACCAGACGAACATTTATAGGCCTCTAGTGGGAGTCTTGTCCCTTTTCACGGAGATGTGTCCCTTTTTGCTGTGGTTTTCCCTGCAACCAATATCTGGGGGCCCGATATGAAAAGTTACAAAATTTTATCACAATATGTAAGATATATCTCTATAAGACCTGTGGTCCTGTGAACATAAGGGTGCTTTTTTCTTTTCCCTCTCTGAAGTACACAGCTGGCTGCTGCTGCAAATGGAGCTCTTGGGGTGAAAGCTGCAGCAGCTGCGGGATCAAGGGCAGACACCCCCCCCCCCTTACCTGGATGAGGTTGTGACTTAATCGGGTGAGATTCAGCAGGGGAGAAGCTTCGCTCAGGCTGCTGCTGTCTGTGGAGAGGGAGTGACTGATACCCTGGAGCAGCTGGGTCACAGTGGCCACCCACTCCTCCTTGGCCGAGGCGGCTGTCATATTGACCATCTGCTGGAAAGCTTCGTTCAA
Organism: Azemiops feae; assembly: GCA_023970755.1. Lineage (NCBI taxonomy): Eukaryota > Metazoa > Chordata > Lepidosauria > Squamata > Viperidae > Azemiops > Azemiops feae. The sequence continues at coordinate 903,623 of JALGBA010000352.1, read as the reverse complement.
GGCCACTTCGGAGCATTCCAAGCACTGCTGGTGGTCCTTCAGCCGAAGGAGGGAATCCTAGGGAATATCAGGAAGGGGGTAGAAGACAAAAACCCCCACAGGGAAGAGAAGGAAGCGTTGCATGAGACAGGAAACCTGCTTCCTTCACGCAGGAGAGCAAGGCCAGAAAGGCATCTGCGCTCCTGCAGGTTATACATAACCCCATCACACCCTTCCTTTTGGGGGTCCACAGTGTTGCGTAAAGCATACACACACATAAAAGAACAAGAAATATTGTCAGGGGGAGAGGTAGAAAAAGAAATACAGCCATATCTCAATCCTGCTCCTTAAGTGTCCCCACTCTCAAGGTTGCTCCTGATGTCTCCACTTTCTCTCCCAGATAACCAAGTGGGCAGAAGCCCCCTCTTATACACAGCCAGTTTTTAGACAAATGTCTGTTCCTTGCAACTGACAACACCAATGCCACCAACACAATGTCTAAACACTGAGGCATCCCCCCTCCCATCTTCACCATCATTCGTTCAGGTACACAATGGACCTTCGTTTCTTTCCCATCAGCAGGTACAGACGACTGACTGGAGTCCCCTGTCAAGCAGTCATCCATTTCAGCCATTCTCCATTTCCAGGTGGGCCAAAATCTTTCTTGTTTCACTGCCAGCCAACCATTCATGTCATATAAAAGAGAAATTCCCTCCAGACAATTTGATCAGAATGTTGCACAATTTCCCCTTAAATTCACCTCCAATTTGCCATTATTACTTTTCATCTAAACATAATATGAACTATCACCAACCTATGCATTCTCATTTGCACATGCACCCACAAGAACCTAAGGCACACAATCCTGGACTTTCTAAAATCTTTTAGCGTAAAAAAAAAAACATTTACAGATTATACAAGTTGCATGTTAAAAGAAAAAAGAAAACCACCCTTATTCTCACAGGAAACACAAGTCACACATCAGCTTTGCACTAGTTCCAAATTAAATGAAATCTAGTCCTTTACAACAGCATCCCCAAAGATGCTCTGAATCTTGTGCCATAAGCCTTTCAAATTTGGTGAAAAATGTTGTGCCACCTCATTTTTGTATTTGCACACTGATTTGAAGATGCTGGAAAGAAACTTCTGGCAGTTTCTGACCATTCCATGGAGAGTGAATGACCTTTCTTCTATTCCTATTGGGATCATTTGTAATGAAACAATTATCCATGATAACATATTCCTTCTTAATACAGATATTCTTCTTTACCATAAAGATTTAATTTTTTCGTCTTATGAATTTTTTCCCAGATATAAGTCTTCATTGTTTATACAAAAGGCTTAATATTTGTTATTAAACCCTGTTATTTGTTGCATTTTCTCCAGACGGACCCTTTAAACATCTATCTTATTTTGTTTAACCCCGAGTACCAACTGTTGAATACTGTATATATTCTTTACTAATTCTAAAGAATCCTTTGGATTAATGATTGTAAGAAGTATACAGTATACAGTGAGGGGAAAAATTATTTGATCCCCTGCTGATTTTGTACGTTTGCCCACTGACAAAGAAATGATCAGTCTATAATTTTAATGGTAGGTTTATTTTAACAGTGAAAGACAGAATAACAACAAAAAATCCAGAAAAACACATTTCAAAAAAGTTATATATTGATTTGCATTTTAATGAGTGAAATAAGTATTTGATCCCCTATCAATCAGCAAGATTTCTGGCTCCCAGATGTCTTTTATACAGGTAACGAGCTGAGATTAGGAGCACTCTCTTAAAAGGAGTGCTCCTAATCTCAGTTTGTTACCTGTATAAAAGACACCTGTCCACAGAAGCAATCAATCAATCAGATTCCAAACTCTCCACCATGGCCAAGACCAAAGAGCAGTCCAAGGGTGTCAGGGACAAGATTGTAGACCTACACAAGACTATCGCCAAGCAGCTTGGTGAGAAGGTGACAACAGTTGGTGTGATTATTCACAAATGGAAGAAATACAAAATAACTGTCAATCTTCCTCGGTCTGGGGTTCCGTGCAAGATCTCACCTCGCAGAGTTTCAATGATCATGAGTACGATGAGAACCACCTTCCCTCACCCAGGGCATTGAAAATGGGTCGTGGATGGGTATTCCAGCATGACAATGACCCAAAACACACGGCCAAAGCAACAAAGGACTGGTTCAAGAAGAAGCACATTAAGGTCCTGGAATGGCTTAGCCAGTCTCCAGACCTTAATCACATAGAAAATCTGTGGAGGGAGCTGAAGGTTCAAGCTACCAAACGTCAGCCTCAAAACCTTAGTGAGTTAAGAGAGGATCTGCAAAGAGGAGTGGAACAAAATCCCTCCTGACATGTGTACAAACCTGGTGGCCAACTACAAGAAATGTCTGACCTCTGTGATTGCCAACAAGGGTTTTGCCACCAAGTACTAAGTCATGTTTTGTGAAGGGGTCAAATACTTATTTCACCCATTAAAATGCAAATCAATTATAACTTTTTTGAAATGCGTTTTCTGGAATTCTTTGTTGTTATTCTGTCTCTCACTGTTAAAATAAACCTACCATTAAAATTACAGACTGATCATTTCTTTTGTCAGTGGGCAAATGTACAAAATCAGCAGGAGATCAAATACTTTTTCCCCTCACTGTACAATTTTAATTTATGGGCCTTTTCCAGCTTGATTATTCTAGCTGTATCTTCTCTGCCAATTATTATAATCTGATATCCTGGCAGACATTAAATTCACTACACTCTACAAAAGGAGTGAAGCAGCATTAATGCTGTGAGACCACGTTTATCTTTCTTCAGCAATTCTTCCTCATATCTGATAATATTGCATTCATTTTTATGCTAATTTACACCAATTAACCTGAAAGGAAAAAAAATCAAGCTCACCTGTAGCAAGAGAAGTTGAGCTGGCCTCTCTGGAATGGAGATGGCAAACTCCAAGTGCTCCGTCCTGCTGTCCCCACTGAGGCACAACGTGGGGCGGAGCAGCTGAACCACGGCCCTGTAGTCCCCAGCCTCATACAAGCGCTGAAGCTCCTCCAAAGACTGGCATCTCTCCAGGGACTTCAGATTCTTATCAATCTGCAAAAATTAAACACTGGCTGGGTCACACTCCAATCTAATGTCTACCTGGGGTTGAAAACAACCCCTTACCCCAAAGACCAAACAAGACAGTGGCTGGCGTCCCACAGCAGGCTGGCTCACAACCAGTCTTTTAGTGGTGTTTATTCTACTACGACATACAGAGGACTCCTGTTCCCTCTTTGCCTTTCGTCCGAGGAACTCCAGAGAATCCACAGTGGAAAGATGACCGACAGCTGAGGTGGAAAGACGTTCTAAGAGCAGCGTTTTATTTCATTTTTTAAAAACCAGTCATTATTTCTTAAAACTAGAAGCATAAATATATTTGAATCAAGCATCTCCTCCAACATAGAGATGATGCTTTTAATATCGGATAAAGCCAGGACCCACCAAGCCGCAAAATGCCGACTCAAATGCAAGTGCGGAGGTTTCAGAGGAGACCCTTATGGCAAGATAAGTCTTGATACCTCCAGAGTTCAAAAAACCTGGTGTGAAACCAGCTGCAAAGGGGAGGTGATAAGCATGGCTCAGAGCAAACAAGACGACAGAAAAACTCCACCAGATGACGTTACCTCTTCCAAAGAAACCACAGAGTCAACGTGGAGGTTGGGCAACCTGATCACCACCCTCTTGTCGCTGTCAGGCACGGCTTCCATGGCAGCAGAATGCTGAAGCATCTCTGTGCAGACGTCGTAGTTTTCCAGGGCCTGCTCCATTTCACCCTGCAGGAGCAACGTGGCTTTCAGCTCCCTCTTCATCCAGTTCCATCATCAACCCCACAGGCCAAGTGGGGCATTCATCAAACACGTACCTCAAGGGCCACATCCTGGTTCCATCTTAAGGGACGTTTACATAACACACGTTTGCTCTGATCAGGAGCAAATGCCAGGAGTACCCCCTTTCTAACCTTGTCTTGCAAGGAGTATAAATTGAGCATTAAGACCCTTTGGCTGCAGCAAAATACAAACCTGCAGAGCCAGAAACCGAGCTTTCAGCCAATACACCCGGACGGCAAACTGCAACCAACTCTCCTCAAAGAGGTCCCGCTGGGAAGAAGCGAACGAGAGCTGCACCAGATCCCCCAAGAAGTGGGTGCCTGGAAAGTCTGGGCCAAATTTGCCACTCGCCGAGCTGGCTGAGGGACCATTCCTGGGAGATACTGGAAGAAGCATTTTCCTTGTTTAGCACCTTGAAATGGGAGCCTGAAGCAGGGAACGCAAAGGAAGCCCACTTCTGCAGGCAGAGACTCCTGGGGAGCCCCTTACCCTGGTCTGGATGGCCAATGGCAGCAGCCCCCTTCTCTGCTCCCATTCTTGTGAGCCTGGGAACTCATTTAGGCGCGGCATGCAAAGTGTTGCCGAGCTCTCCTCCAAAGCCAGCCTAGAGATCCAGCCGGCTGGCAAGCAAAGATTCCCTGCCCCTGAAAGCGTCCGCTGAATTTCCAGCCCTCACTCACCCATGGAGCTCTTCCCTTTGGCCAGCAGCCACTGATCCAGCTGCAATTCCATGCAGGACAGACTCATCAGCATCATCTCCTGAAATATTGGCAAAGCATGACAGAAAGAAGGGGGTGCTGGACAATCTGGGTGCTCAGGGTTGATTTTGGTCTCTTCTTTTCTCTATATGCATCCATTAGCTAAAACCACCTCCTGCCACCTGCCATGCCTGCCAGAAAGGCCCTTCGTTGCTTAGAAGGCAGAAGGGGGTCTGGCTGCTCCTCACTGCAAAAGAACAGAGCATCCGGTGGGGCTTCTAAGCCAGTTTTTCAGTTCAGTTTAACCTGGCTGTCTGCAGCGGCTACTGAAACCTTGTTTGTTAATCAAGGCGTGTGGTTCTCTGAGCTCCTGAGTTGGTGAGGCTAATTCCCATGTTCTCCGTGGCAGAGACCACACCATCCGATGGAGCTGTGTTTAGAACAAAACATTTTGGACTTGGGTTCGATCCTATGACTGTGACTGGCTTCTCCAACAAAGCTGGATGTGAAACTGACCACAGAACTGTCTTCTCAAAGGAAATGAGTGGAATTCAGAGCCCAGTTTCTGTCTGGTGGCTGAAAGCCTGAAGAGGCAGAGCTTCCTCGGCTGTCATAAAACCACCTGACTTTTCTGATCTCTCCTACTTCTTCTGTACACACAACGCTGTGTAGATTGGTTTAAATGGAGCAGACACCGTGCTGCACGGTGCCCATGGAGCCCCCGTTCCCTCTTCCTTTGCTCTGGGAGCTGACAGGCAAAAGGGAGCTTGTTGCAGAGCCTGCTAAATCTTGGCTTATCCATTTGCAGGTAGAAATGCTCAAAGAGCAGGGTGTGTGTGTGTGTGTGTGTGTGTGTGTGTGAGATCATTCGAAGTTGGTCCCTACCCTGATGTGTTGATTGCGGCAGTCCCTTAATAGTGGGTTGGGTAGGCTGCTGCTGTGCTTTCTCCAGTTGTTGTAGCTATTCAGGACAACCTCAGGCAAGCCTGGCGGCCACTTGACCAGGAACTTCTGGCTGATGACTTTCAGGTATCTCATCATCAGTTCCAGGATGCCTCCGTTGTTCAAATTAGCCAAGAGGAATTTATGAACATCCTGCTTCTCTGGAAGAAAAATCGCCACCTCGTGGGTGTGAGTCCATCACAAGCTGATTGTCAGGGAATGAATGAATCAACAGATGAAGCTAATGTTTAAGAAAACCAAATAAGAGACAATTCTTTACAGGGATCCCACCTACAGAAAAAGATGAGCCAGAAAAAAAATCCTACCAGATTCCATGCAGACTGTCAGCTCAAGGGACATCCTATGGGAGCCCAGGGGCTGGGAGTTCTCTTCCTTTGCTGTGCTTTGGATCTCATAGTGGTTGAATGGGCCTTCTTCTTCCGGATCCAGCTTCCTCAGGCTGAAAGCACACCAGAAAAGCACTGAAGAAGCAACCTGGAGGACCTGAAGGCAGGGCCAAGGTAGCCAGGCTGCATGGCTCTGCCCTCCCCTCAGAAGCCCTCTCAAGATGAAACACCCTCCCACCCCTGGCTTTCCCCCCAGAACCAGCACACATTTAGGAACGGGGACACGCACCGAGAAGGAAGGAATTTTACTAGCAGCTCCTGGAAATCGACTTTTTCTTCTTTTTTGCACTTGGTATTCCTGACTCGAGCTGATCTCCTCTTCGCTGTTTCACCGCTCTCTTCCGTGATTTTCTTCCGTTTTAACCCTTTCTTAGATTTGTCACCCACAGAAGGGTCACCTGGAAGAACCAAGGAGTTTTGGATTAACAAGCAGCCTCTATCAAGTTATTTTCCCTGACTTTTTTATTGACAAAGTCAATGTTTCTGTGTGGTCAAGTTGTCTCTTGTTCCCAAACTCAAGGCTGATCTGAGAAAGTCCCGCAGAGACCTCGTTGCCTCCTCTCCAGCTCCAAAATCTCAAGCAGAGGAGACGGCAGCACCTGGAGCCACAAAGCTCAAGCTCAAGGCAGGAATCCAAACAAAACAACCAGGACAGACGGCTCTCTAACCTCCGTCTGACTGGGCCCTGCTAACCTGTGTCCAAGCTTTGTCATCGCTGTCCTGGGTTCTTGGGAAAAACTCGATGTGCATGAAAGCCAACACTAGCTAGAGTTGGCAGCTGGGATTTTATACACACACACACACAATATTGATTTATGTGTATATGATAATTCCCTCAAGATTAATGTCCAACAATCAGCTTGTCTGTGACAGTCTGGTTTATTTGCAAGCTCTTTCTGCTACTACAACAACTTATATAAACTTGTTATGAATTGTTGGGGGCGCACTGGGTTTTGTATTTGGGGTTTTACTTCTGTAAGCCGTCCGGAGTCACTATGATTGAGTTGGCAGCCATATAAATTTTCTAAGAAATAATAAAATAAAATAAAATAAAATAATAAAATAAAATAAAATAAAATACTACCCTAACTGCATCCAGGTGATTGTCAAGACTAAGTGGGCAACTTTTTTCTTCTGCAGCTTATTCAGTGAAGGACAGACTATTCAGCAAGATAGTGATGCCTCTTGCAAAGGTCTTCCTCACCTGCAGAGTTTACTGATTCCAGTACAGTCAAACTGGGGAAGTTGGGAGTCAGTGGTGTATACGTGAGGAGTGGTTCAGTCAAAGGCACCAGTGGGTTGGAACTGACAGGGCTGAGGTGAAGAACACTGACGGGGGCTGAATTTGCATGGCTCTCCAGGTGCTGGTTCAGATCTTGGTACTCCAAGAGATCAATTCGCTTGCCCAAGCTTGGACGAGGCAGCTCACAAGTTGTGAGATGCAGGTAAGTGGCCATCAGACTCTCTCCTAGAGTTTTCCACCTGCATGGAAAACAGGGAAACAAAAACATGAACGAAGGCAAATATATGTGTCCCAGGATAATGTTGCAGGATCCAATCTGGGTCGGTCACCACGACAATTCATGAAGCTACTCCAATGCTATCAACGCACTTTCTTCACATTCAAAAGTGAAATGTATGAACAAATAAAAGGGACACCCATGGGATCCCCAATACCAGGAGTCATTGCAGAAGCAATCCTGCGTGTACTAGAACACCGTGTATTTCAGAACTACACACTTGTCAGAACCCTCCATTATTATTCATCATGCATGTTCTCTGGGCTTAGGTTATTCGGGTTCTGCCATTCTCCTATGAGGGGGAGTGGGGAGGCCGGGGGCTTGTAATAGAGGACGTTTCCTCTATTTGCTTTGATGTATCCTCTGTGGGGTGTGAAAGGAACGCCTTGGGGCCATCTGCCTTATCTCAGCGCACTGGAGAAGACCTAACAACTTTATTGGCTGCTTTCCCACAACCCGACATCACCTGTGGATTGGCCTGTTTGAACCGACCGGATGGACAGTTGGGGTAGGATTATTGTTTTGCAGGTTTAACCTATGGATTTGGGCGGGAAGCCCTCAGATCCTGCCTAGCTTTCCTGCTTTCTGTACCTGCCAATAAAAGTTCCTTTTGAACTGATGCTAGTCTCAAGAGTTCTGCTTTCTTGGTAGAGAAATGGAGGCAGGTCCTTACAACACCTAAATTCTGGTGCCACTATCTGGATGACACGTTTGTCATCATCAAGACAAATGCACTTAAAAGACTTTCATACCATACTGAACTCCATCTTCCCCAACATACAGTTCACAATAGAGGAAACAGCTAGGCAATTACCATTTTTAGATGTACTTCACAACAGACAAGAGGACGGAAGGCCTAGAAACCACAGTTTATTGCAAGGCCACCAATATTCCACACATTCTGAATATCAACAGCAACCATCCACTGTCACACAAAAAGAGTTGCATCAGAACACTATATGGCAGGGTGAGAACCCACTGTAGTACCCAGCAAGCCAAACAGCTGGAGAGCAGGAACCTACATGAACTATTCAAACAGAATGGTACCCACAATCATTTGTCACAAGATGTCCGCACAACACGGTGGGGAGAGAAAGGAAGAAACAAGGTGCAAGACCAAACCACATGGCACACTTTGCCATACATCAAAAACATTTCGGAAGCTGTAGAATGCAGCTTCCGAGATCTGCAAGTGGGCATCATACACCGTCCAGAGACTACCACACAAATTATGCATTATAAAGATCGCTTGGAGGTGGGAGATACTTCCAATGTAATCTACCGAATCCCCTGCGTGGATTGCCCGTCACTATATAGGACAGAGAGGGAGGAAGTTAACCACCAGATTGCAAGAACACAAACAAGCAGTCAGACGGAGACTTGAACTCATTGGTGGCCTCACATTGCAATGAACAAGGACACACATTCAATTTTGCAGCTACTAAGATTAAGAAGAATAGAACAAAGCTGGAAGGGACCTTGGAGCTCTTCTAGTCCAGCCCCCTGCTCAAGCAGGAGAAGCTATACCGTCTCAGACAAGTGATTGTCTAGTCTCTTCTTAAAAATCTCCAGTGTGGAGTGCCCACAATTTCTTGAGGCAAGCTGTTCCACTGGTTAATTGTCCTCACTATCAGGAAGTTTCTCCTTAATTCCAGGTTGCTTCTCTCCTTGATCAGTTTCCAACCATTGTTTCTCATCCTTCCCTCTGGTGCTTTGGTGAATAGTTTGACCCCCTCTTCTTGGTGGCAACCCCTCAAATACTGGAATACTGCTATCATGTCTCCCCTATTTCTTCTTTTCTTTAGACTAGCCAGACCAAAGTCCTGCAACCATTCTTCATATGTTTTAGTCTCCAGGCCTTTGATCATCTTAGTTGCTCTTCTCTGAATTTTTTCCAAACTCAACATCTTTTTTGTGATATGGTGACCAAAATTGGCTGCAGTATTCCAGGTGTGGTCTTACTAGGGTTTTATAAAGCGGTACTAATACTTTGCGTGATTGTTGGACGAGCAGGCACAAAAACAGCCAGGGAAATGATTGAAGCCTGGGAAACAGGCCCTTTGTCAGTGAACAGGACTGCTGATTTACCACCAGTCTATGAAGCACTTAGAAGACGAGGGCTGGGCAGCACAAGCAGCCCACGACTTAAAAGCCAACCATCAACACACACCAATCAACATGCATAAAAAGCCACATACAACAAGACACTTTAAATACTTTATAAGCTGTGGTGACACAGTAGTTAGAATGCAGCACTGCAGGCTACTTCTGCTGACTGCCGGCTGCCTGCAGTCTGGCACTTCAATTCTCCCCGGCTCAAGGTTGACTCAGCCTCCCGTCCTTCCGAGGTCAGTAAAATGACCCAGACTGTGGGGGACGACAGGCTGGCTCTGTAAACCGCTTAGAGAGGGCTGAAAGGCACTGTGAAGCGGTATCTAGGTCTAAGTGTCTGTTGCTGTGCTACCAACGCAGAACAGCCCACACTCTGATAGGCAGAAGTTCCCCAAGGATGGGGGATCCAGCACGAGTCCGAAAGCCTGGAAGGCAAAAGCCCTGGTCTTGGTGACCGACCCAGATGGGATCCTGAAACAGAAGCATTCTCAGCTTTTATGCCATGCACGATGCATTGCCCACCTTAGAATGGTCATATGCAATTAATAAAATAAAAGCGGTTTTCTTTTAATTTGTTAATCCAAAATTCTTGGATTATCTCACGATTAATAATTTATTAATTAAGTCCCCAGGAGGAACTTTTGCTTGATACTTAATGTTTTCGCAGGAACAACAGTTTGGCAGAGTGCGTTGCTAATTTTCTGGTAGCAGTTAAAATCCTGCAGTAGACAAGCACATCTGTCTAAAAAGGGTAAATTCTTTGGCTGTCCTATTTGGTAATTTTAGGGTATGTATGCACACATATTAATATATCTACGTGCAAGGGCACACTGCCCTACGTATAAGGTACAGGTTTTAATGTGGGTTCTCTTTGTACTTTCTGTATTGAAAAAGTGCTGTGGAGAAAAGGAGGACTAATTGTTGAGATTCTAAGGTTCACCTGGGCCTTCAAAATCTGTTCGGAACAAGCTCCCTCTCCTTCTGCTAGGATGACTACGAAGCACTGATTTTAAGAACTGATTGGGGAAGTGTTAGGAGGAAATAGCATTCAACCTGGCTTTTTATCAAAACCTTGTATCTCTGTCATAAGCTGACACTGAGCAGCAACGTACGTGAGCAGAGAGATGGGCTGGGCAAGCTTGAGATCTGGCTCAGTCTTCCGTGCCATCAAAGCCTGCCTTTTCCTGCGTAGCTCCAGGGCTTCCTCCAGGATTGTTTGTGTTTCTGATGCACTCACAGGCACATCACACACTGACAGGTCACTGAAAAAGAATCAGATTTCAACATGTTAATTAGTTAGTTTTGCTGCAGTTCGAGCATCAACCAATCCCACTGGTATTAGTTTAGGTGTCTGTATAGAAGAATCAGCTTTAGGCAACAGCTTACAGGTGCAAACCAGCATGGTAGTCACAATCTCTATCTGACACTGGTACTGAGCAGGGGCCAAAAAAATGGCGACTTGCATCACTGCCAATCTTTTGCCCTTGTGCTGGTGTGGCCAGCCCTTCACTGCTGCTACACTTCACAAAAGCTAAACTTTTCTTTAAAAGGTCCAGTGTTGGGTGATTCTGTTATTCTATAAACAGCTTGAAACAACATTTATCCTGACCTTCTCCACCACTGCTGTGGTCCAGGGAAAGGAGGCAACCAGGAAGAAGGATTTCAAAGAGAGAAACAACCTGGAATTGAGGAGAAACTTCCTGACGGTGAGGACAATCAACCAGTGGAACAGCTTGCCCCCAGAAATCGTGGGCGCTCCATCACTGGAGATTTTTTAAGAGGAGACTGGACATTCACCTGTCTGAGATGGTATAGGTTCTCCTGCTGGACTAGAAGACCTCCAAGGTCCCTTCCAGTTCTGTTCTATTCTATTCTATTCTATTCTATTCTATTCTATTCTATTCTATTCTATTCTATTCTATTCTATTCTATTCTATTCTATTCTATTCTAATCTAATCTAATCTAATCTAATCTAATCTAATCTAATCTAATCTAATCTAATCTAATCTTCCATTCCATTCCATTCCATTCTATTCCACCCTGTTCACATTCATAACTACATGTCTTTGGTGTGAGAACGGAGGTCACAGCACAAGTTGGGGGTTGGAGATTTGCATTCAGTTTGCTGCCTACTTAGCCAATGATGTCGTTTCTTCCATAAATTAGGCTTGTGAAAACACAACCCATGTCTACTGCTCTGCTCTGCTCTGGCTAACGGAAAGAAAGAAAAAAGTGAGCCTTCCACTTCACAAATTCTCCAAGGAGAACAGAATTTATTCCTTTCTAGCTGAAATTTGTAGAAGACCCAAGCAAAACATTGCAGATGTTCAACTTACTGGGCCATGTATGATGCCTGGATTATTTTAACTGTATTATATTAATAGAATCATTATCTTGAAATAAAATACAGCATGAAACAGATTAATGAATTTGATGAGACACATGTGAATGAATTATAATTAAACATAAAGCCACTGGTTTCTGAATCAATAAAAGTTGCTTATTTACCTACCAAATATTTTCCTTAATATCAAATTTCTGAAGTAACCACTAGCCTTTCTTTACCTGTACATGATTTATTTGCAGATTCACACCCAATCTATTTCTGAATTCAGACAGGATAAATATTGCAATCTTGAGCACAAATTTAATACTCTATAGAACAGAACACACCAGACACCAATCTGCAAGGTTATAGAAAGCTGTTATCAACACCTCCTCAACCCAGCCAGCCACGCTGTTTGCCAATCCCATGATGGTAACTTGTGAGGACTTCCAGCGTAACACAGGTGAAAATAAGAAAGTCATTTACCCTTTCAGAAACATCCGTAAGGAGTCCTTCCTGAGGCATGGCTGTTCCTCAAAGATCTTCTCCTTAATAACAAGTCCTTTGCTGTAACAGTTATCTTTTTCCAGTGCTTTGCAAATAAAATATAAGCACGCTGAGGACATCAAGAAAGAAAGAGGACATCTATTAATGCATTCTAGATTCCTTTGTGCTAGCTCTTTACAGAAGTTACAAAATAAAGCTTGTTCATATTGTTGAGACCCATACATGGTGACCATCCTGATCCTCGACTTACAACCACAATTGGGATCAGAACTGGCATCACTAAGGAATACTTTCATTGAGTCATGCTCAATTTTACAAGCTTTCCCCTTGTAATTATGAAGTAAATCAGGCTCCCCCCCTTGACTTGGCTTGTTGGAAGCCCCTTGGGAAGGTCACGAATAGCCACGTGATCCTGGGACGTGGCAATGGCCGTAAATACAGGATGGCTGCCAAGCACCTCAGTTTTGATCATGTGACTGCAGGGACACTGTGGCAGTTTTAAACCACATTTTTCAACACTTGCAAATTTGAACAAGATGTTTATGATGGTTGTCTTTGTAAGCAGCCTAGATTTCCTTGAGGGGGCATTAGCAGAAAAAATAAAGAAATAACACAAGCATCTTCTGCATGAGCCTCATCTAACTGTGGAATTAGGATACAAAAAAGTTTAAAAACAAAACACCATCGACATGTATTAAGCAAGTTTCACAACTTGGAGGCCTGCATAGCTGCTATGCGCTAGTTCTAATCCACCCTCCACCTTGCAGTTTCCAAGACTGCTTGACTCCAACACTACAGGAAAGTCTAAATCAGGAAAAGCAGAAAGGACCTACTTGTGTAGTCGCTGAGGGTGTAGAGGACGGTGATGAGGTTATCTAAACAAGGCCAATGGTCCGGATTACAGGCAAGCCCTTCTTCAAAAGCATGCCGCGCCAGGGGTAGGCGAGTAAGCCGCAGAGCCACGTGGCCAATTTTATACCATAGGTTGACATCCGTGGAGTCAAGCATCACAGCCTGGGAAACAGAGCAGATGAGGTTTTTCAGGTAAACGGGACTGCCAGAAGCTGGAAGCTGCCCACTGCTTGCCCCCCAAGGGTCTAGACCAGACATGTCAAACACAAGGCCCGGGGCCCGGATGCGGCCCGCGACGTGGTTTCATGTGGCCCGTGAAGCCATCCTGGAAACAGTGAGGGAATGGCCCCCGCTGCCTTGGCCCCAGGCCAGGCCGCCCGGGAGCCAACGTACAATTTTGTGGTGGCCATCTATGCTGAAACGCATTCAGTCTTAGCTCCACAAGGCCGTCTGGAAACAGCAAGGGACCGGCCCCTGCCGTGTCGGCCCCGCCCCTTGGGCGCGCGCTGGGACGGTATCACCCTTTGTGAGGAATGAAGAAATGCACCATCGCCTGGAAGTGGCCAGCAAATGGCCCTCGCCTACTTCACATACCCGGCTTGATGGGCTCCGGGGGAGGGGTTTCAGCAGGCTCTTCCAGTGGACCATGCCTTGGCGCTTGCCCTGGTCCCACCCCCTTCTGTCAGAGACCCTCAGATCTGTCCCACTCCTGCCCAGGCCCCCACAGGCACCCTTGACGCAAACGATGTAGAGCTGGCCATGCCCACCCAATAGGCCACACCCACTCAAGCCACGCCCACCCAGTAGGCCGCACCCACCCTGGCCACACCTACACAGCCCCCCGAGGACAACCACAATGCTGATGCAGCCCTCAATGAAATTAAGTTTGACACCCCTGGTCTAGACTCTAGGGCACTGAGCAGATGGCAGCCCAGGACTGCCCAGTTCATGGCAAAGGATTCATTTTGGTAGGGTAATTTCAGCTGTCCTTTTGTAGAGGGACGGAAGCTAAAATAAGTGTCCCAGGACTCTGTTCAGTGCATTGACCCACTCTTAACCTTCCCAGAAGCAAGCTGGAAATTGTTCCTCCAGCCTCTCCAGAGGTATCACACCTGTCCCCACCACCAGGAAGCAAAGCAACATTTCAAAGTGCGGATCATATCTATCTATCTGTCTGTCTTATTTACTTTATTTATTTATTTATTTATTTATTGGTTGATTAATTGATTGATTGATTGTGATGTTACATTAGCCAGGGTACTATAGTGTGAGTACAAAATAGTTGTTTGGCTGCCAACAATTGCTCTCCATTCAGTTCACACTCACACACTATCCAAAATGTTCCACAGGGGACAGACTAGCTCCACACTCAGAAAAGTTCAATGGCATTCTGTAGCTTCATCTGGGGCTTCTCCCTCCACCAATGTCACCTCGTGCTAAGCCTTGCATTGGGGAAGGTCCAGCCCTGGCTGGATTCACACTATCATATGAAATGCCGTTATTTTCCCACTGACGTGGTACCTATTTATCTATTTGCATGTAGCATGCTTTCAAACTGCTAGATGGGCAGAAGTTGAGCAAGTGATGGGAGCTCACCCCGACACGCAGTGCTAGGAGTTGAACTGCTGGAACAAAGACCATCTCCAGTGTCTTTAAGCTACTGAGCCACTGAACCTCTCTTACTCAATAATAATTGAAATAAACAACATATGGAACAAGAACTACTTTGGTATAAAAACTTCACACGGATGGAAAAGACTTCCATGTTAAAAAGCAATGTCAGCAGAACATCTATGTTTGAGACAAACACTGTAGACAAAATGAAAAAACAAAACAAAACGGGGGGGGGGGCAACTACAACAGGTCTTACACAAAGGAGTGGGACCCAGGCAAAGAACCCTGGAAGGCTGAAGCCACTGCAGCAGAAGAGGCTGGTGAGATCCCCCTGAGCCATCTTCTGCTCCAGCGTCAGCCCGTGTGGAATGGAGGGGAGAGGGAGAAGGGCCTACCTCCAGGTAGAACTCCATAGCCGTCTCGGTGTTGTCTCGTTGGGCAGCCAGCTGGGCCAAGTTCTTGTAAGTTGAATACTTCAGCATCAAGCCTGGATGCTTCAACCCCTCTCTCTCATCTCCAGCTGCAACTGCCTGAAAATTGGAAGGAAAGAGAGGAAAATGTTTTGTCTGTAATGATGACTTAAATGATCACCAAATGATCTTTCATGGTTGCTCCCTGAATCCAAGATATAAAACAAGGGATCCCCAGGGAAGAGGCAGCAGATCAACGTTTTGCTGACCCCTTCCTGCTCATGGAAATAGTGGAAACTGTAAGCATCTCTCTCTCTCTCTCTCTCTCTCTCGTTTTAGCTTGAAGATGCATCCAGAACGAAGCTCTACTTGCACAAGCGACACTCACAGCTCCATTTGTGCGATCAGGGGATGTGTGCACCTGCCACTTGCACAAATGGAGCAGCGTGTGCGTCTGCCACTCACACAGAACCATCCCTCTCTCCTCCTGCCGGGCCGCCCAGTCAGAAAGTTGGGGACCGCTGCACTAAGAGATTTTCACTGGCAGCAGATCAAAGACACCATCTCCCAATTAGACCAAGAAGCTTCCCACCCCCGCATCGAGCAGAAGCAAGAGGGACGTCCCTTCTTCACTAACTTCGCGCAACAGACGAGTCTCCAGCAGTTCGTGGTAGGCCTTGGCCGACTCTTCAAAGAGGTCGTGTTTCTGAAGGTCCAGCGCTTGGTGATAGAGCGCAAAGGCTTCTGCTTCCTAGAGAGCCAGAGACACAGTATGCTCGATTAGATACCCCACTCCAAAAAAAGAACAAGGCTCCTGCAATTCTGAAATCTTAGGAAGACATTAATTTAAGCAGCTTTGCAAGATGCACACATGCTCAAAACAAACACACACTTTTGCGAGTCTTGCTCAGCGATGAAAGGCAATAGGGCTATTTTTAGTGGAATTCTTTCAGGGCTCCACTCTTGTTTCAGAGAAGGTGCCTGGGAAACTGGGATTGATTCTTTCAACTGCTGGGCATCTCCTGAATCTTCTTCCAGATCTCCCCCATGTTTAGCAAGACAGCAATACAACCCTCCCCCCCTCCCCCTGCACAAATCACACCAAACTGGTAACTTGCTTTCTGGCTTTTATAAGTTTTTTTCCCCCTTCGAATGCAGCTGAGAAAGTACAAAGGTATTTCTTGTTGGTTGGTGGGTTTATCAGAATATGATACTCTGTATATTCACTTATGCCTTTTTGATTTTGGAATTTCAGAGTACATTTTGAAATGCCATATGATTCTTTGTTGGCTAGCTTGTGGGGGGGGGGATGTGCATGCTACCAGTTCAGTCAATGTGCACAGTGCAACAATGCATGATTATTGAATTTGTCGGCTCGAGTTGCTTGCTGCAGTTCACGTTCTTAGTATTTTAAGAAAAACAATGAGTCATTTATTTTGCTGGGCAGAGGACGTAATTTATTATTAGTATTTTATTCCTGTGCGCTGAGACTGTATGTGCTAGCAGCCAGGGAAAAAGAGAGTTTGTGTTAAAATACTAGAGAGGAAGGAAGGAAACAGCCCATCTGCTTGGCTGCCTGCAATGTTAGGTTGAGAAGATTTACAGAACTTTCCGTAAAATATTTTTAAAGAAATCACAGTTGTGTTTTGGGAAGGTCTGAAATATATTGTCTGCTCTCCTGTCCTTCATGGAGGAGTTAACTGACTTGCAGGGAATGTCTGTTGAGAGGAAGGTTCCTTTGGGAAGAAAAAAAGCTTCTCAGCCACAGCAGAGGCCCCCGACCATTTGGGCACCAGGGACCGGTTACGTGGAGAGGTTTTTTCGCTGACCAGAGGGGGCCTGGTTTTGTGTGCTGCCTGCATCCCGCGGATGGGGCTTTGCTTGTTTGTGCGGACCGGTTGCTGGCATGCTGCGGGCTGGTACCGGTCCACGGACTGGGGGTTGGGGACCCTTGAGCCACAGCATCTCCACAGGGCAAAGGCAGAGGGACACCCTTGTATATCAAAGCTCTCTTTGTAGGTGGGCCCCCTGCCTATCGTCGGGATCCTGTGGCAAAAGGGGGGGAGGGGAGCAAGAGACTTTTTCACGGCTGTCACATCAAAATGTTTGGAGCTGTGTTTGACCAAACATGGAATGCCTAAAAGTGTGGTGCTGCACACAGGCAACCAAAATGTTTTAATAGAATATTCTAGGCAGGATGTTTTGTTTT
This sequence comes from Azemiops feae, assembly GCA_023970755.1. NCBI lineage: Eukaryota > Metazoa > Chordata > Lepidosauria > Squamata > Viperidae > Azemiops > Azemiops feae. Next base: position 886,171 of record JALGBA010000352.1, on the reverse strand, counting down.
TAAGTTGAAACAAAACCCCTTTTCGGTTTTCTGCACAGCTCTTACTTTCACTATTGTATTGTACTAACGGTTAATTTGACCAAAAATCCCAAATTCAGGATGTTATGAGATATTTATTTGTTAGCTGATCAATAAACTCAGGAAGGCAAACAGATATATGTTAACCCTTTTTATTAAAACAATATCTTATTAATAAAATGCAATGCCGTTGCATTTTATGTAGGATAAATTTTAAATTCTCCAGCCCGAGACTGTAGAAGATAGAAGATGTACAGACAAGATACGCTAAGGAGATTCTTCTGTCCAGAGTCCTCAGATCAACATTTGAACATGAGTTTTACATGTTCTTCAGTATCAGGACCTCAGCTCAAAAACTTGAAAAATCTAAAAATGTTTCTTCAGGCATAGCAGAAAAATGGCACAATAGCGACCCACAAGCCACGCAGAGAGTGGACACCGTAAAATAGAAGTCAGATGGCATGATATACCAGTTAACTAATAATATAAAAAATAAAACATAAGAAAATACAACAGAAAGTCAATAAAAACCATACTACATTACTTAGAATTAAGACTAATTTTAAAGAAAGTAAACATTGACTAGACAAAATAATTCCTTACATTTGATAAAGAACCTGTTTATAAACAGAAACCATCTGAGCTCTGTTTTTCCAATACAGAACAATGATCTGCTTCATCTGCTCAAAGTTGGATAAATCCATAGGGGTAAATTCCAAATCTGGGGTACACAGTTCAAAAGTACATTTATATATCTAAACCGAATTATCTTAGTATCACCATATTAACAAGCTTATAGACTTTTGGACACCAGGGACTGGTTCCATGGAGAGAGATTTTTCCCTGGACCGGAGGGGGCATGGTTTCATGCGCTGCCTGCATCCTGTGTGTGCACAGCTGTGGCTTTTGCTCATTTGCGCAGCCCGGTTTCTGGTGTGCAGCAAACCAGTGCCGGTCCACGGCCTGGGGATTGGGGACCTCTGTTATAGACAGTAAACCAGAATACAGATGTGGTTAAAAGTTTGCAGAGATCCTTTTGAATTTTCATTTTTTCAGCTTAAATATGACCTAACACATGGTCTGTTCTCCACACATCTTAAACTAGATAAAGAGAACCCAATTAAGCAAATGAGGCAAAAGCATTTTACTTGTTCATTTATTGAGCAAAATATGTTTTTGGCTTACTTGTTTAATTGGTTCTCTATATGTAGTTTTAGGATCACATTTTAAATTATATTTATGCAGAAAGATGGAAAATTCAAAAACTTTCACAAACTTTCCAGCACTACTATACAAGTGGTCCTTGTCGGGGATGAGAAATCAGGAACCAGGATAGAGTTCAAAAGTACTACAAGTTTATTGTATGCTACCTGTACACAAGAATCTAAACTACTAATGACAAGGCAATTTGGTGCCAGATAAGAGTCTGGCTGGAATCAGGTCTTTTACAGGGGCGTAGAGATGCCAAACTGATGAGTTTGACCCCACTCCCCCCCCCCCCCCCAGGCTCAGCCTGCTCATCTCCTACAGTCCTGGACTTACTGGCCTTGCAACGGACCTACCTGGGGGCTACTTATGGCCCAGATTTATTTACTTCCTGTTTTTGGCAAAACTATGCCTGTAGCAAACCATTGGTTTGCTTAATGACCAGTGTTCACTTAACAACTGCAGTGGCCACTTTATGACTGCCACATTCACTTAACAACTGCCATAAAAATGGTTGGAAAAATCTGGTCAGTCACATGGCCATCCTGTTTTGCAACCGTCACAACTTATAATCACGATGGGCAGGCTCCATTATGGTCTTAAGTTGAGGATTATCTATAAATCATTACTAAAACAAATTAATATATGAATACATACTTTCTCATTCATTTTATATTTCCAGCATAAGTAAATCAATAGGCTCTTTTAAAACCATCTCTAGAGAGTTCAATGGATATGCGCAGAGAGTTGTGGTGGCAAGGAGCAAGCAGACAACCATCTGTCACCAGGCCACGGCTATCTGGGCTAAAGCAGCCATTCCCTCCCCTCTCAGACCCTGCCTGGGATATGCTCTCTACTGATGTTATCTTCCACCATGATCACTTTTGCAACAGTGCATTTGTTTACCAAAATGGCTCGTTTTATTCAATATTTATTATTTTTAGGAGACCACACAACTTTCTGGATCATGTTTTTAGCTAGAATAAAACCTTTTAGGTTCTAATCTAAAACATGTGATCATGGAAATAAATTGAGAGCCATGACCCATGGTTTGGAAGACATTCTGCCCCCATCCAGCCTCTACAGTAACATGTAATCAGAGAAGCTAATGAATAACAGGAGCAATACTTGGGGTGCCTATAAAAGTAGCTTCTGGCTGACCGTGCTTGGGGGCATAGTGTCAGAATCCAATTATATTTTATTTCTAGCTAATCTACTCTGAGAAAACCCAATTCTTACTCTCTTTTGGATTCTGTCATACTACAAAGGGGGGGGGAGTAAACATGGGTGTTTATGACTGGCATTCCTACTATCAACTACAAAGAAACATCCTCTGTGGATTCTCTTCGAGGGTACTAAAAATAACAATGCGGCCATCAGCCTTTGATCTCACTCCCTATGAAGCCTCCTTTTACCGGCAGCAAGGAAAAAGGGGGGGGGGAGATTGCAACGTTTGGGATCCGATGGATTTAACACCCAGCCATCTGCCAATTTGAATTGACCGGAAGGAATGTGGAGTGGGGCTGCCTGGGGGTCCCTCAGATCCTGTCTAGCACGCCTTCAGTCAGTTTCTCTTAATAAAGATTCCTGTTGGAAAACCCGTTCCAAGAGTTCTGTCTTCTTAAGATGTAAATTGAGGTGGGTCCTTACACATAGGGAAAATATCCAAATATCTACATATTTTATAGGCAGCAATCATTAAACAATCGATACAACGTATCTGCTAAGGTTCACCAGGCTGACGGGCAAGACCTCAGCAGAGGTTTCCTGGCGTTCAACCCGCACGGCTTCCCTGGGCGCCACCCAGCGAGGCCAGAGAAGGACCCTGGCCGCCTGCGAGGAAGAACCCGCCACCCCAAATAAAGGGGCGCTTTCAGTCCGGGCGCCCCTCGGCCCAGAACCTGCCCGGCTCTTCTCAGCTAGAGCCTGCCCGGGAGAGCCACCGCCACGTCGTCACACGATAACCAAATCTCTCCGACCGGCTGGCCGGCTCGGGCCAGGCAAGGGGGGGGGGCGGGGCGCCGGCCGAGTCACCTGCGCCTCCTTGGTCTGCGACTTGTGGCTCTTGAGGGTCCCCTCGGCGTCGTCGTCCTCCACGGCCGAGCTGGCGTTGAGCGCGGCGATCCGGATCTGCGGAGAGAGAGCAGCGCTCAGCCGCGGAGGCCCCCCTGGAGCCCCTTCGGACCCCCCCGCCCCCCCGCCGCCCCGGGAGACACGGACCATGCTGGCCGGAGCCGGGACCCCACAGGCACCGGCGTGCCACCGGGCAGCAAAGCGGCCGCCTATTGGCTGCCGGCTACCCAACGGCAGTGCCAGGGGCGCGGCCGGGCCACAGGCGGCCCCGCCCCTTCCGGTGTCGGCCGCTCTCGCCGCGCCTCTCGGCTGCCCCGCCGCGTTCGGCTCTTCGGAAGCGCCACTCGCGGCGTTGAGTTTGATTTATTGAATGTCATTAATAAAGCACGAAATGGACGTTCCTATTTTATTTAAAGCAATGAAAGGGCAGGTGTTCCATACACTCGGAATAGTTTGTTATAAAGATAAAAGGCGGAGCGAGGTTCCTCCCCCCGGAGAGGGAAGGAGGGAGGGAGGGAGGGAGGGAGGGGCGAGAGGGAAGGGTGGGTCCTCCCCCTCCCCTCCTCGGCACAAGATGCCCTTCGTGCAGCTGGAGACCAACGTGTCAGCGGCGCAGCTGCCCCGCGACCTGCCCGCCCGGCTGAGCGCCGCCGCCGCCGACATCCTGGGCAAGCCGGAGGAGGTGCGCGGGATCGGGGCGGAGGGGGCGGAGGGCTCTCCCCATCCCCCCGGCTGACCGCCCGCTTCCTCCCCCGCAGCGCGTGGCGGCGACGGTGCGGGGCGAGCTGGCGATGGCGATGGGCGGCTCGGCGGCGCCGGGCGCGCTGCTCTCCGTCTGGGCGGTGGGCGCGGTGGGCTCGGCCGAGCAGAACCGGAGGCACAGCGCGCGCTTCACCGAGTTCCTGGGCCGCGAGCTGGGGCTGGGCGCCGACAGGTGAGCCGCGCGGGTGGGCGGCGCGCGGGCGGGCGGGCGGGCGGGCGGGCGAGGGGCTCCGGCCTGACTCTGCGCTCTCCCCGCAGGATCCTGATCCGCTTCCAGCCGCTGGAGCCCTGGCAGGTGGGCAGGCAGGGGACGGTGATGACCTTCCTGTGAGAGCCGGCAATAAAGCGCTGCGCCCACCGCGCCTCCGCCTCTTCCTCGGGGCCGCGCCGGGCGGGGAGGTCGCCGAGGCACGCCGCCCTCCCGCAGGGCCCTGCCCGAGAGCTGGCAGCCGCCGGGGCCGCCCTGCCGTCCCCCGGCCTCGGAAAGCATGGAGCCCGGGGCCGGGCTGGGGAGGGTCCCCGTCCCTGGGCGACTCTCCCGGACCCCCCGGCGAGGGCTGCTGGGCCCGGCTGGCTTCCCCTGGAAAAGGAGGCTGGGAAGAGGCCTCGGCCTATCCGGACTCTCGGCTTCCAGAGCCCCGAGAAGGCTGGGGCACCGGGGTCTCAGGGGGCCGGGCTCCAGTTCATCCGGTGACAGCCGGCCTGGGTCTGAAAAGAAGGCGGGGATGCCCGGGGGGGGAGGGGGGAACGGCCTCTGCGCCCCCGGGTGCCCCCGCGCTGCCCTTGGCCCCTCCGCGGCCCAGGAGAGGCCGAAGTCCCGGAGGCCGCAGAGGCGGGCGGTGGGCCAGGGGCCAGGCGTGCAAAGGGCGGGTCAGATGCCCCGTTGCAGGTGTGGCCGGGACCCCCGAGGAGGGGCGCGGGATCTCCCGCAAGGCCCCTTCCCCTCAGCCTTTGCCCTCTCCGGCAGGCCTGGCGGCTTCTGAGCGACAACTCGGGTTTACCCCAAGAAGAGGAGAGCGGCCCTTGGCTAGTTCATCAGGGGAAAAGGGCGTGTGTGTCTGTGGATCCTCTTTGACAAATCAATTTCATTTATTATGGGTTTTAGCCATCAAAAATCCCTCTGTTCCCTTGAAGTTTACAGTTGACAGCGGTTTTCTTTTCCTCTCTGTAACAGTGCAAAGAGGGCCCAGCTTCTTTGCTTGCCTGTTTTCCAGTTTCAGGAGGAGAGAGAAACTGGGACCAATTACCTGCCCTCTAGCAACCCTGAGCCTAAACAACATACAATTTAAAAACAATAGCAACAACCTGGCTTTGCAGCTCCATTTTGCTCCCTTGCAAGAATTGGCTTTTTCTGTCACTTTTTTCTGCTTTTATAGTTATTGATTCACCAAAGTATTTTTCCTCTTACCCCGTGACTCCTAAGTTTGTTCAAGAACCTTTGGTAAAGGACTTTGAAATTAATTCAATAATGTCTCTTGGGTTGCACTTGGGTGCTCTAAAAATAACGCTAAAAGTTTAGTGAGAGATCTTCTAACTGCAGAAGCCACTGACTTTTTAGCTTGATAAAAATTTCACCTTTTTCCATCAGTCATACTTGGATTCCTGCTTAATCAGTGAAGTGCCTTTCCATGCCTCTTTCGTAGAGGTAGGAACATTTTTTTCCCCGAGGACCAGCAACTTCATATTTGATCTATAAGAACTCCAAGCAGAGTGCCATGCAGACCTGGTGGTGGCCTTACTGCTAAATTAAAAATAAACCGAAGAATTTGTTGGCTCTCTGTGACTCCCCTGTTCAGACTCCCTTCTTGATAAGCTTTGCTTCAGCTCTCTACCTTCCAGAGTGAACAACTGAGGCAGAGATTCAAGGGAGATCCTAGCCTAAAGCAAGGCTTTTCAACCAGTGGTACGGGTACCACCTTTGGTACATTGGCACCTGGCAGGTGGTACGCGACCATCCTAGAAAAGTGGTAGCGGGGGAGGGGAATGAGCTGAACCGGTGGCAGCACCGCACAAGCCTGACCGAGAGATGGCTGGAGCTGCAGGGCTGTCAGGGCTCAGCGGAAGCGCCAGGATCCAGCTGGAGCTCGGCGCTGATCCTGGCACTTCCGCTGAGCCCAGAAGAAGTGCCGATCAGCTGGAATGTTGCAGCATCTCCAGGGTCTTGTGATTTACATTCAGATGCTTGGCAACTGATTCATATTTATGACGGTCACAGTGTCCCAGGGTCATGTGAAGTGACCAAAACCTGCTGCAACCACCCAGCAGATGGGGGGGAATAAAAACCAAACACCCCCCACCCCACCCCCGCTGCCAATCCTCAACAGAAATGCTCACAACAATGAAAACCTCGGACAGGAGGAAGAGCGCCGCTGGGCGGGCAGGCAGGTGTCTTGCTCGGCTGTGGCTTGGGGGGCACTTTTTTCAGTGCCATTGTAACTTTGAACAGTCACTAAGCGAACTGTTGTAAGTCGAGGACTACCTGTACTTTATCACTTTTTTCCTTTTTTGGTCATCAAGTTTTTGACACCTTGCTAGGCGACTGGTGGTACTCGGATATTGCCATATCCTAAAAGTGGTACAATGGGTGAAAAGGTTGAAAAGCCCTGGTCTAGAGCAGGCCTGAGCTCTGGGCAAAGTTGTGGAAGAAACATCTGTGTTGTTTTCATCAGCTTCATCGTACCTCCTACGGCCTGTAAAGATCCTTGCTTCTTCTATACCTTCACCTGTATACCTGTTGCCTACCTTGCCCTACCACAGCAGAACAGGAGGTTTAATAGCTTGGATGAATGCACGCTCACTGGGGGGGGGAGATGGAAAGTGGGAGAAGCTGCACTGTGGGTGAGGTTGGTGGGCAGGGATTTTTCAGTGTTTTCTGAGGCCACAGATGAGAGCTGGGGGTTGCATTTTTAATTTTCATTTGTTTCCTGCTGTAGACTAGTTGCTAAACCATGCCACCATTTTTCAGAAATCACAACAATATTTGCCAAGAATCAAGGTTACATCAAACTCTAGGAGCTTGTGCAGTGGAGGTATAGACTGCCCTCTCCTGTCTTAAAGGTTCAGGTGCATAGTTTGGCATTCTTTGAAGTGGGCCAGATTGTTCTACATCACGTATTTCCTCAAGCGCCTTGCTGGGCTGAGGGGCCATTGCCACCTTAATCTCTCATTGGATCGCTGCCGCTTGATAGGAAATATCCTTTCGTCTAAACAGCTCAGCAGAGATGTGGCCAATCTGATCACACGGAAAATCAGATCAGTTCATTGCCCGGCCCAGCACCAAGCCTTGAAAGCTGCCTTGGGCTCAGGGCCTCTGCACCCCTCCAGATGCCCCCATCCGAGAGATAAGGGGGCTTCTTGCCAGCTGACGGAGGCTCTTCCGGAGAGTCTTCCTGGGCCAGTTGATGCTTCCATTTCCAAGTGTTGCAAAAATCTTTTGGAGTTAGAACTTGGGAGCTATTTGTTCCACTGTGATTTTATGTGGTATATGTTTACATAAAAAGGAAAGGGGCTTGGAGGAAGGATCATTGGAAGGGGGGGGGATGCAAGGAGAGATCGAAGGGAGGGGAAGCCCCACTGATCTATTTGCGTGTTTATTTCAGCATCTTCAGGAGCAGGGGCTTCATCTGTGCTTTCAGGGGGGGGTCGATGACGATGCTCTTCAGTTCCTGGGGGTTCAGGATCCGGCTGTGGGCTTCCGTGAAGAGGTCCTTCCCCAGCGTCAGCTCCACCCTTTTGCGCCACTCCTGGAGTTTGGGGCGGCCCTCGAGGATGTCGCAGCCGGCTCCCAAGGGCTGGAGGAGGCAGAGCGGTTGGCAGGGCTCTGTTTTGGCAAACCCCGGGGTCTCCTCTCAGAGGGCAGCTGTTGGGGCAGGGGCCTTACTTGCATCAGCTCCACAATGGCCACCAGGTCAGCCAGGGAGATTTCTGGGCCGATGAGGAAGGGCTTGTCCTGCAGGAACTTGTCCTCCAGCTTCTGGACGGCGAGGTTCAGTTCCTCCATTGCTTCATAGAGCTTCTCTGGGGACACTTGATGGCCCACAAAGAGCGGGATCACCACCTGCCCCACAGAGATGTGCAGAAGAGGGGGAGAGAAGAGGGGGGCCCAGCTTCGGGCAGGTGCCAAGGGAGGCTGTGGAGGCCCGGGCTGGGGCTCCCTGGGGACCCCCGAGGAGGCTGTTGCTAGGTTGACTGGGTCCTTTGTGGTGTCTCCCTTATGTGAGGACAATGCCAGGGGATCTGAGGAGTTGCTGCCAGGAGGAGATGGGCCCCGGCTGACCTGGTCCTTGCATTGGCATGTCTGCAGCAAGGTGTGCTTGGGGGGGACACACGCAACGCCCCCAAATGATCTACTGCCGAGGGTGGCGAAAGGAAGTGGGTCACTCTGGAGGCTAGTGGCTTGCTCAGTTAAAGCCAGAGCTGGCACGTTTACCTGGCAAGAGTTGGGGGTGGCTTGGGCATTACTGCCAGCAGCCTCCCTCAAGGACAGCACGACTTGCTTTACGCCCATGCCATATGGAAGCAATGACTGTGTCCTCTGGAAGAAGCTTCATTATATCCATGAGTTGCCAGCCATCCCCGAACTGGCTGGGGCACGTGGAGGTTGCTTCTCCGCTGCCACCCTATGGCTCCCTTCTCCTATGACGGGCTGTCCCCCCCCCCCGGTCTCTGCCTCTCACGCCCCTCCAGCGGATTTGGTGGGAAAAGCAGCATCTCCAGGTGCCCCCTCCCCGAGCCAGGCCTCGTCTTCTCTTGGGACGTTGGAGGCTGTGCAGGGCCAGCACGGGGGGGGAGGCCCTGCACCACCAGTGAGCAGGAGGCCCGATCTTACCTTGAGCCAGAGGATCTTGGATGTGCCGGCCCGAACGGTGCTGATCTGCCAGGCCAGGTACTCGTCCACACGGGCTCTCTTCTTCATATCGGGTGGGTACCAGTAGCTGGGAGTGTTGTATTTCCGGGTTAGGTAGAGAAGGATGGCTGTGCTGGTGGGCAGAAAACAAAGAGCCAAGGCAGGAAAAAACCTTGCTTTGAGGCACTTAAGAGGTCATCAAGCTGTGGCCGCACACACTGAGCGTGGGATTGAGGGCTTGCTTGGGTGCCAGGCCATTGTCCTCGCTAATGCAGAACCTGCCACTCCTCTGTAAAATTCCATCCATTCTATTCAGCCAGATATTTGGACTCTCTTCCTTCTTTGGGACTAGCCCCCTTACAAGCTCAGCGCCCTCCGCTGGATTTGGCCTCCAAGAGAAGGAGAACCGTCCAAGAACGCTTCCAGGCACTGCCCTCACTCCTCTTGGCCGTCTTTGGTTGTTCTCTTTGGGAAGTTGGGTCAGCACAAATTGCCCCAGTGGGAGGCAGTCACACACCCCTCCTCTTTTGGGGGGGGGGTCCAAGCATGACTCATGCACATACCCCAGCCTTGCTAAGGCAAAGCCAACAGGCTTGACTCAGCTCCCAGCATTTCTGCCTGCTTTGCATGCTCACTCAGATCCCTGAGCCGCGGCTGGCTCTGCGGGAGGGAAGGCCAGACTTCCTACTGCAACAGCTGACCAGGTGCTGCCATGTGCAGGTGTCATCTCCCCTCCCATACATCTCAGCCCCTCCTTGGAATTAGCAGAAGCAGAGCCGGATTTCATCCCTTTGGCCTCTCGGTCTAGCTTTTGGTTGGCTGGAACCCGGTTAGCATGCAGCCAGGACTGGGTGTCCAGGAGGCCAGCAGGGAACCCTGAATCAGGGAGCCTCATGCTTCTGACTCAACCTGCAGGTGCCACTGTCACCAGCCCAGCTGCAACTGAAAGGACTTTTTTCCAGCCAGAGGGTGCAGATCCAGCTGCTTTTCCACTGAGCCAATAATGCTGCTTTGTTCTCCTGGGGATATGAAGGCAACTGGCTTTCAATTGGCCCAAGTGGACATGGCTGCTCTTCCTAACTCCTAAGGCTTTCCCCCCTCCTCATCAGGAGTCCTCACCTCTCTTCCAGGATGAAATCTCCATCCTTCAGGACAGGCACTTTTCTTAGGATGTTCACCTTGTTAAATTCCTCACTGAAGCGTTGCCCTAACGTTGATAAAACCACGTCGGCCAAAAAGAAAATTCCACAACCCAAAGTAAAGTGGGCTTTCCACACACCTCTCTCCACTTCTTAGCTGAGCTCCGTCCCCAGAACTAACAGCTCACAGCCCGGGTGCCAGGAGAGGGGTGTAGCAGGGGCTCTGGGTGGGTTGAGGGTCCAAATCCCAGACAGGCCTCCTCCCACTGATTCCCTCCCCAAAGCCTCCAGGCTCTCCAGAGGTGCTGGGGGGACTGTTGGGAGGAAGCCCTTTCTCCGTGGCCTCCACCGTGGTACCTGTGCTCAAGAGGGCTTTGAAAACACCAGGGCCGAAAGACCTCCGATGGCTCAAAGATCTCGGAGAACTTTCAGGCTGCTTGTCCACCCCTCTGGTGCCTCAGGAAGGGGCGGCCTCTGGATGGGGCAGCTGGAATCTGCTCCATGGGGAGGACAGGCTGTGGCCTCCCCCAGCATGGTCAAGGCAGAAAGCCTGGTTCTCCCAACTGGGAAGAGGCCTGCAGATGTCCCTCCTGCCCTGCTGGTCACCTCTGAAACTTCCTGGAGGTGGGGGGCCTCGAGAAGATTGGGGAGAAGGAGAGGGGCAGGAGAAAAGGGGGTTACAGGGGAACTTTCCCCCCCCTCCACCTTTCAGCATGTCAACAGGCTTCATCATGAAAGCGATGTTGTTCTTTTTGACGAAGATGTAGACTGCCCTGCAAGGCTGGGAAAGCAGGTCCAGGTAGAGCTCCAGCACCATCCTGAGGACCAGCCGCAAGGTGGGCGGCACCAACGGAAACCTCAGGCATTTTGATTGGCTGACGGAACAAGCGGCCCTGTGGCCAATCGGGCCAGGCCTTTGCCCGAGCCACCTGGTGGGCAGCCCTTAGATGGGCCACGTCTGCAGCCGCTCTCGTGGCCAGGGGTGTGAGGGGCTTGGCATCCCTCCTTGTCCAGGGTGGGATGGAGTCCAGTGGATGTGGCAGCAGTGACCAATTTGGGCCCTTCCGCTGCCAGGGCCACTGAGCCGTGTCTGTGGCACAGGAGAGGAAGCCTCTCACTTTCATCTTCCCACAAGAAGTGGGAAACGGACAAGAGAAACGGCGGCTTTACTGAAGCATTTGGGGGTCTCGGCTCTCCTAAAGCGAGTTCCTCTCCAGCCATCAGTTTAAATCATGTTTTCAGTCAACCTGAAAGGTTAGTTTCATAGCTAACCTGACTGCTATGCTGACCTGTTTTTCTGGGTTCACATGATACACTAAACCAAAACATTTAAACCCACGTTAACGCTAACCAAGCTTGGCATGCTGTGAAAATGAGTTAATTTAACCAATCTGTTAAGCCTGTTCCTCTGCGCTGTGGAGACGAGGCTGTTTTGTCAGTTGGAAGGCCTGCAAAACTCCAATCTTCACGTGTTGCTCCCCCCCCCAAGGTGCCATTCAGGGGGTGGAAGCCCATGGGGGGGGAGGCGGCAGCAGCAGTCGGAACAGGCAGCTGAGTGAAAAGTACACAGGGAGTCCTCGGCTTACGACTACAATTGCGCCAAAATTTCTGTTGCTAGTTGAGACAGTTAAATGATTTTTGCCCCATTTAATGACTTTTCTTGCCAGAGTTGTTAAGTGAATCACTGCAGTTGTTAAAGTTAATAACACGGTCATTAAGTGAATCTGGCTTCCCCACTGACTTCGCTTGTCAGATCGCCAAAGGGGATCATGTGATCCTGGGACACTGTCATAAATACATGCCAGTGACCAGGCACAAATTTTGATCATGTGACCCTGGGGACACTGCAGCGGTTGTGTGAAAAATGGCCATACATCAGTTTTTTCAGTGATGTTGTAACTTTGAATGGTCACTAAATGAATTGTTGTAAATTGAGGAATACCCCCTGTCCCTGTTGGCATCAATCCCTTTTTGCCTCCCAATGCCTTGTAACATCCAATGCTGCACGTAACTTCAGGTCATGTGGAAAAAATGTTACGTGGTTGTTACGTCTGAGTGTTTGTTGTATGGTTGCGGGTCTGCTTGCCTTTGCACTGACTTGGCATGGCTCTTACCGCAAAGCTATCCAGGTGCATCTGAAGAGGACTTTTCTCCTCAGCCAGGCGAAACAGAACTGGGGTGGAGAGAGACTGGCCCAGGGTCACCCAGCTGGCTTCCCTGCCTAAGCAGGAGCAGAATCTGGGCTTCCCTGCACCCAGTCCAGTGCCTTAACCACTATACCACGCTGCTTCTCCAAGTAGAAATAGGAATTGTTTGCTTCTGGACCACAAAGCTGCTACCAAGCTGGAATTGGCAAAGAAGGTGACCTAGCTGAGCAGAGCCTAGACAGACCGAAGGCATAGGGAGAAGGCGAGGGGGGGGGGGTAGGAGGGCTCCAGGGACAACCATCTTTCCAGGACCCATCGTCCTCGGCATTGAGCATCTCAGGGCAGGAGTAGAGAAAAGAGGGAGGCGGCTTTGGAGCAGGTGATCACTGGAGGCTCCCCGGAAGGAGACCTGGTGGCCCCTGCCCCTTTCTGACTTGGGTGGGGGCACAAACCTCACTAGCCCAGGAGCCTCTCAGCTCCACCAGCTTCCTTTGTCTGGGCAGCGGAGAGGACTCGCTGCCCTTCTGCCCATTGTTTAGCCATGCGTTTTCCTGGAGGTGGTTAAAAGGGGCTCGGGGTCCTTGTGGCTCATCCTGGCAGGCAGAGAGTCAGTCTCCAGGGGTCAGGACGACTCCAGCATAACAGTGGAGCTCTTGCAAAGGCTGTGGGGCGCCTTCTGAACGCCTGACAGGGCTTTCGCCAACAGAGCCTCTAGTGCAGTGATGGCGAACCTTTTAGAGACCAAGTGCCCAAACTGCAACCCAAAACTCACTTATTTATCGCCGGGTGCCAGGTAGGCGTGGCTGTGGTGGTCATGGCAGATTGGGTGGGTGTGGCCAAGGTGGGCGTGATCACTTCAATGTTGCTCGTGGGGAGGGACGCCTGTGGGGGCCGGGCAGGGTTGGGAGAGATCCAGGGGGTCTCTGGCAGGTGGGGCGGTGGGCAGGAGGCTCGTCCTGCGGGGCAAGGCGAGGCAGGGCGGGGGTGCCATTGTCACAGGGCAAGGTGAGGCAGGGGCCAGGGCGGCCGCTGCCTGACATCATCGGCCCCTGCACACACAGGCCAGCGAGCGCATGGGTGCTGGGATGCATCCGGCCACGTGGGACCTCGGTGAGTTAGCGGGTGGCTGGTTGAAGAGGGACGGTTGCCATCTCCGGGGCATGATGCGCGTGCCCACAGAGAGGGCTCTGAGTGCCACCTCTGGCACGCGTGCCATAGGTTCGCCACCACTGCTCTAGTGGGCACAATTCTAAATGAAAAGTTAACAAGTCCAGAGATGGAGAGGTGAGCAGCCACGCTAGCCTCTCTTTTGAAATTCTTTTACTCATCTCATCATCTTTAACAAAACGGGGGCCAGTTGCTCCTTCAGCTGTGGACTGATCTGGATGGCACTCAGTTTACTAATGTTCAGGATCAGTTCGTGTGCTTGCAGGAAGAGTTCCTTCCCAATCACATCTTCCGTCCTTTCGCGCCATTCGGCCAGTCTGGGCCTGTCCTTGAAAATGTCGCATCCGACGCCCACAGGCTGCAGAAACAGAGAAGGAAATGCAGAGGTTGGCAAATGGCGGCATCAGATCAGCTGACAGAAGATCAGGGCCCTCCACACAGAGAGATGTCCCGGCTGCTTAGCCTAGGGGCCACCGAGTCTGCTCAGGCCGCACAGGCTGCGGCCCTGCCTCTGGTTCCCCCAGGGTACCTGCCCCCCTTCTTGTCCCAGTGGAGCTGATTCTGGGACAGAAACGCCTCTGGTGTGGACCTCTCTGCCTGGAGGCTGTTCCTGCTGTGGGGAAGGGAGGGGACCCCCTCTGAGGGCAAGTCAAGGAGGGCAACAGGCAGAGGAAGAGGGGAAAAAAGCCCCTACCAAGAAAATGGCCAGAAGAAACCTGGCTAGTCCAGACTAGGATTATAACCCGATCAGACAAGACCCTTCCGGGATGTCATGAAGATAAAGGGAGGGAGTGGGAAGCTCATTCAGTTCCGCTCCTCTGGCCTTGCAATAAAAGTGGTCTCAGCATGCAGGGCTTTGATTTCCTAGTCTGGTCTACCTGGAAGGGCAGGCGATGTGCACCTGGGGAAGCCCCATTGCATCTTTGAGAGGAGGAATCGGATGCGGGGGGGGGGACGAGGGCCCAGCGCTCTCAGGGTCACCTGCATGAGATCCACGATAGCCACCAGGTCCGCAAGAGAGACTTCGCTGCCCACCAGGAAGGGCTTGTCCTGGAGAAACAACCCCTCAAACTGATCCAAGGCTGCGGTCAGCCCGTCCATCACCTCCTGCAGTTTCTCTGGCGGGAGCGGCTGGCCTGTGAAGAGCGGGATCAGCACCTGCATCAGAGGGAGGAGACCGATGATCCCTGCCGAAGAGCAGCCCAGGCCCACTTGGGAAGGGGAAGATGGGGGTCAGGTGGTCGGGGCATCGAGGGAAGGATCAGATGGGCCTTCTCACACCTACTCAGTTCAGAAACCAAGGACCCTTTAATTTCCTCCCCTCAATGTGGAGGAGACTGACCAAGCAGGACAATCCATAGAAACACTAGCAAATTCCTTGTCAGAAACATTTGGAAATGAATCCAAACATACTAAAACTACCCTATTGCAAAGCCCTTCTGTCATTTGGGAGAGAGCCTTCACCTGGAAAAGGGCAGATGCGGGCAACCAAAATGATTGAGGACCTGGGATAAAAAGTAAGACACTGGGACACAAAGGTAAAGACTGAACAGTGCGCAGGATTCTAGGCAAGTAACCTTCTCTTTTCCCCAAAAGCCCTGTTTCCTTTCCCTTTTTGCCTGCCCAGTTCCTTTCCTTTCCTTTCCTTTCCTTTCCTTTCCTTTCCTTTCCTTTCCCCTTCCCTTCCCCTTCCCCTTCCTTTCCTTCCTTCCCTTCCCTTCCTTCCTTCCTTCCTTTCCTTTCCTTTCCTTTCCTTTCCTTCCCTTCCTTTCCTTCCCTTCTTTCCTTCCCTTTTCCTCCCTTCCTTCCTTTCTCTTCTTTCCTTTCCTTCTTTCCTTTCCTTTCCTTTCCTTTCCTTTCCTTTCCTTTCCTTCCCTTTCCCTCCCTTCCCTTCCCCTTCCTTCCCATTCCTTTCCTTCTTTCCTTTCTTCTTTTCCTTTCCTTCCTTCCCTTCCTTTCTTCTTTTCCTTTCTTTCCTTTCCTTTCCTTTCCTTCTTCTTCCCTTCCCTTCCCTTCCTTCCCTTCCTTTCCTTTCCTTTCCTTTCCTTTCCTTTCCTTCCCTTCCCTTCCCTTCCTTTCCTTTCCCTTCCTTTCCTTTCCTTTCCTTTCCTTCCCTTTCCCTTTCCCTTTCCCTTCCCTTCTTTTATCTAGGTGGGGCAAAGTGAAGCTCCTGGCCTTCACCTGTCATGACCATGCCTGGGCATTTGAGGATTCTCCCCCCCCCCCAAGGAAAAGGCCTTACACTCCTCCCAGGTGCTTCTATCTTCTGAGCCAGAAATGCACGCCTCACTTGCTGCGTTTGCTTTGGCTTAGGAAAGTAAACACCTCTTGCTCCTTCTGTAATCCAATTGTGCCCAAAGTTTATCCAAGAGGTGTACACACCCTCCCTGTGGATTCTTTGCTCTCTTAAGCAAGAAAAACCTCATGAGTAAACGAATTGCCTACATTTGGGGCTTCAAATGTTTTTTTCTTTCATAGTAGCAAAAGTAACCAGTCAAGCTGAATGAGGGGAGAATAGGAAGGGAGCTAATTTTTCAGTTAGTGGGTGAGCTATGGAACTAGTTCTCCCAAGACTTCTCGTTGGAAACTCGACTGGCCAGCCTTTGAAAGCATTTAGAGAGCTCTATATTTGCACAGCCACCTGGATGCCGAGCAGCAAAATTCAGCAACCTCTGCAGCAAAACTCTGGGCTCAGCTCCGCAAGCTGCAGGCCGGAACTTCGGGGTAGTTGGCTGCCCAGGAGAGGCACCCCTGCCTCGTCCCTTGGACAAGGGTCCCCCTTTGGCACAAGGACCCCAGCTGCCGTTCCTTTCCAAACGGAGCAGAGGTAACGGCGGCTGGCTGAGCGGTCATTGCCCAGCAGCCTCATTGAAAGAGACTTGGGACGGAGCTGCTTGCGGCATCCCCGTGGCCTTGGTGGGACCAGAGCAGTGAACTATGGGAGCCTTTGGAGGGCCACCCATGCTCTGCTCTTGGGATGCTCCTGTGGAGGGTGAGCTGTCTCGGGGAGGAGAACGCCCTCAGCAGTGGCCACCGCAGACAGTTGAGGTCACAAACTGTGATGGTGTTCCTCTGAAAGTGGATGGATAGATGGATGATCAACTTTGGCCTGCTGCCTTTTCAGCATACTGGGTTCCAGGGAATGATCTACTGAGGTCCCACCTTTGGATGGGAAACTACTGTGCTTGTGAATGCTGATCTTTGACCTTGAGCCACATGCAGTCTGTAGTAGGATAGAGATGGGAGGAGGGGGGAATGTGGGAAGAGACACCTAACCAACTGCCTGTAGCAACTGCTATTTTGTCATCTTAATCTGTTTTTCTCTGTTTTACAAAAAATACTCTATTAACTGTACTTGATTGCTATGATTATGCAAGAATCTACATGTAAGAAGTTGTTAATCACTGCTTTGGGCCTTAATATGTGTAAAGAAAATTATCTCAGAATAAGATAAAATGTAAATTACTCCTTTCCTAGGAATACTGGCTTCCTAAGAAAATGTGTTTTTCTTTTAAAACTCAACCTTTCCTTTGGGGTAAACCATGTTCTGCATCAAACTGTTCTGGTGGGATTTTAAGAAAATCATTTTCTTCCCCTCAATAGCATTGCATTGGGGCACAAAGCTGCCTCCACCTCATTTACAGAAAGATGGGAGGAAATTCCTCTCCTGGCCCATCCAGTGAAGTGCTTCTGCCCGTAAGACCTTGAGCAGGGAAGCAAGGCAGCTGCAACATCTCCAAAGCACAAAGGTAAAAGCAACCTGGAGAAAAAGTGAAGTATTGGGCAAACTATATCATGAAGACAGACTGGAGGTTTCAAGTGTTGGGAACAGATCTTAAATCTTCTGCGTCAAGCTGAGGCTTCCCAAATCTCCAGATCCTCCTCAAATCCTCACCTTAATCCACATTGTCTTGGGAGCATTGGATCTGATGTTAGCCTGATGCCACGACAGGTATTCGTCCACCTTTGCTCGTTTCTGTAGGTCAGTTGGGTACCAGTGATCTGGGGTGTTGTACTTGCGACTCAGATACAAAAGGATGGCCGTGCTGACCACAGATTCATGGAAATCAAGGAGGAGGACAGGATCACAAAAGGAAGGCAGGAGTTAGTTTCTGCAGAGGAGGAGCTGGTGAGCAAACACAACTGAGCATGGGACTAATCAAAGCACTTTGGAATGAGGATTGTCAAAGGTGAAACAGCTGAGATAAGCAAAAGTATTCTGGGCTTTCAGTTGTCCATTTGGTCTACTGAAGTTGTCCAGAACATTTCCAAATGTCTCATGTAAAATAAGGTACCACAGAGAGAGGTACGCAGGTACTGCTCCGTTTCTGATGGATTCCCACCCTCTCACTGTCCAGTCTAACTCAGGAGTGAATACCTTGTTATCTGGTGTCATCTGGGATAAATGAGAAGAAACTTCCAGAATTAATGTCTTTAGCTGTAATTCCATTGTGTCCCCCGACCCCAAACCTGCAGATGCTCCCAGCTACTTTGTTCCCTGCTGGGCCTCCTCTGACAGTTCTCTCCAAACATGGCTCTAGACACAGAGAAAGGGGTGGGGGAAACTCTCCTTACCCTTCTGCCAAGACGAAGGTCTCGTCCTTCAAGACAGGGACTTTCTTCACCCTTGCACTCTCCTTGCGCTGCGACCCTTAAAATCAAGGCAGATATTCCACCATGAGGTCTGGGAGAGGCTAAAAGCAGAGAAGACCCCTCCCCTTATTTCCTGGCTACCTCTGTCTGGAGTGCAGAACAGAAATCTCCTTCCACCCAAGTCTTCTCAGAATTACAGCTAGAAAGATGGATTGCTAATAAATTGCACTTAAAGTTGTCCCTCTGAGATTATAAAGTGAGCTCTGCTTTCTGCAGCTGAAATTGACTAGAAAATTGTGGATGCTGTTAGATAATCTCAGAATTAGATACTTCTGGAAAATCTGATATGGATCAGAAATGGATGGCGGGGGGGGGGGCAACCTTTTCTCCAGCCAGGGAAGTGGCTGAACAGACAGCACAGAGATAGCCATCAACTCGCAACTTTTAAGTTACAAATGTGGGTGCAGCATCGTATTCCAGACTTCGTAGCTACCCACAGACTCACACTTTTCACGGCTCAAACAGGAAGGTTTGATCTGGGGATGGCAACATGTGGGAATGAAAGCCCCAAAAGAGAAATTCCGTGGGAACCGGTTGAGGCATTGGCACCCGAGTGAAGAAATAGGGATGAGAAGAGAGCTCACTCTGGGGCCCATCAAACTTGCTGGAAATTATGGGGCAGGGAACGATGTTGAAACCACCACATAGAATAACATCTAGGTGTGGCGGGGCTGTCCTGCCTCAGTTTTCTGGAACCCAAGCTGACTTTGGAACCCAAGCTGAGAGGACAGGTAAGCAAGATGGGAATGAGGAAACCACTGAAGGTTTACTTTGGAAAATTAATAATGAATGTTGTAATTTATTTATTTTTGTGCATCTCTAATCTCTCCAGAAATAACAGGTAGCAATGCAAAGATGGTAAAGATCCGTTTATAAGCTGCCATGGCGCAAGAGATCCAGAGTGCCCCGGACTGGGATTAGTTACAGAAAGACTATGCTGAATAAGACACTCAAAGGTGCTCTGAGCAGCCATAGAGGCAAAGTACAAGAACCAGGTCGCTTATCTTATCGGAGGAAGAACCCTGTCCAGTTTGGGTGCAGAAAAAAGCTCTTTCTGCAACTTCAATGGCCCTTTGGACCTTTCAAGCTGTATTTACACAGCAAACAGGGAACGCAGCACCACTGGAGAGGTTTCAGTGAAATTGTTGGGGGCAGGCAGTTTACATCCCCCCTCCTTTCCCCGGTGCGTCATCCTGGCTCTGTTGGGACACACCATGCACACCTGAAGCCCCGAAGGAGGAAAAGGGTGGCAGGCATTTCCAGCAGCTGCTGGTGGGAAGATCCTGTCGGATTCCTGATGGTTAAGGCAACTCTGCAGGGGAAGATTCCTGACATTACATTTTGTGAACAGGTGCGCAATGATTACTCTGAAAGTGAACAGCCCCCATGCTCTCCTCTCCTCTGCTGAGAAGTCAAGAGGTGTCCTAGTTCACAGTTCTGCCTGGGGAATGAACTGAAATTCATTCCACCCATTTGGGGAAAAAATAACCCGAGAGTGCCATATTCCAGGGCAATGAAACAGCTGCACAGGCAGACCATGCCTCAGTTTTCCATTCATACAAAGCCTGAGCTCTTACCTGATGGGGCTGTTGCCCCCCCTTCTGCCTCTGCTCCAGGCATCTTGGCCCCCAGGATAGAATCTGGCAAGAGGGAGGCACCACCATAGCAAAAGGTTTCCAGTGCAAGACCTTCCCTCCAGTTTGCCTCCCCCCCCCCCGCTCAGGCTGCTCTCCTATCACCATGTGGGAGAATCCCCTCGTTTCCGATGGGCCCCATGAAGGCAAGGCCCACCCAGCTGTTGCCCAGAGTGTCAAGAGGTGTCCCTGAAGGAGGCTCCTTCTCCATCCCACCCCAGCTGAGAAAAGTCCCTCCCCACATGTCCCCGTGGGGGGCTCTCCTCACCTTTGAACAGCTCCACATCTTTCAGCTCAAAGGGAATGTGGTTCTTCTTGGCAAAGATGTAGACCGCCCGGCAGGGCTGGGACAGAAGGTCCAGGTAGAGCTCCAGCCCCATTCTTCTGCCAGGTGGACGGATGGAGTGGCCAAGCACTAGGAAGGGAGGCCTGTTGTCACATGCCTCCTTTGGCGAAAGGCTCTCCCAGAAGGGAGAGCAGGGCAAAGAGCTGGAAACTGGGAGCCGGGCCAGACCAGGTTCCGCCCTCAAGGGCAGGCAGGAACTTCTACTTCCTTTTGGAAAAAGCAAAGACCAAAACTCTTGTGGGGACAAGGGAATACTAACGGGGGGGGGGGGCAGAGGAGAAGGAAGTCTGGGGAAAGCAGCCCACAATGACCCACTGTGAGGTTAGGGGGGGTCATCTCAGGGGGGTGTTACAAGAGAGATTTCTTGTTTGTGGCAAATATTACGTGCTGCTCAAAGTGCCAGTGCTTAGTTGGCCTTATAAATCCACACACTTTTAAGCCCTAATTCACAATGGGTGTTACAATAAAATAAACATGAACTGAATATTTGTCCTCACACAGTACTGGATTTGGGTTAATATGCTTGCATCAAATGGAAGACTTAGTAAGATCTTGGCAAATAGCTTGAAGTGAAAAAAAGATGAAAATTGTTAGATGGGAATGATAATTTTATTAAAAATTACAATTTACAACCCTAAAAACTAATACAAACTAAAAAAAGATAAAAGAAAAAAGGTGCAGAAAAACAGAGAGCAAAGAAAAAGAAACATTAGAATATAATAAAGAATAAAGAAAAGAAAAAAAAGAAGGCTCTGCTAAAAATGATGGGATGCCAGCCAGACAAGGAGAGGAACTGAAATTGCCCACAAGTGCTCCAGGCAGCTGCTCCTCATGAGACTACAAGATGGCAGGCTTTAGAGAGTTTAGCCTCTGGGAGACGAGGGTCCAAACAGAAACCAAATGTCCCAGTTTCTGGTGACTTGCATTTTTTGTTGACTTTGGATCAGTATTATTTATAGTTCCAAAAAAAAACAAAACTTATAACATTGCCTGGAGGCTGTGAAGATCTGGAAAAACAGGCTTTGAGCCTACCGTAATAAGTGGGCCCAGAGGAAGGGGGCTCATGGCTGAAGGTGGTTGACAAGGCCTCATCCCCATGCCATCCCTCAGTCCTAGTTTTTGTATCATTTTAAATTTTGAATAATTTCTATATTTTAATCACTTTTCTATTTTTAAAAAACCTGTAAACTGGGAAGATGGGTAGCATAAATATTTAATAAATGAAAGAGAGAGGGATTGTGGGATTTCAGCTCTCCTAATATCAAGAGTCCTGAAACAAAGACTGTATGGGCAGCAGCTACAGCTAGGATGGCTTCTACCCAGATTTGCCCAGGGCGTCATTGCCCCTTCCTGAGGCCTGGATCCCATTTGGAGAACTGCAACATGCTCCACCCAAGTTGAAGATTAGAGGCCGCAGCTGGTCCAGGGTGAAGTATTGGGAAGATCCCGCCGCACACAGGACACCTCTGTGGTGCAAACTGCATTCGCGACTGATGAGCTTCTGGATGCAATTCAACATATTTGGGAACCTATACAGAGGATCCCTTTGAGGCATAAAGCCTGATTACTTTTCTCTGTCCTGGAAGACCTGCAAGAGTAAACAAGCTAATCTTTGAAACAATGACCTCTACTGTCAGGGTTCCAGGAAGCGCCCCTGCTCAACGGCACCTGCTGTCTGAGGTGGCACTGCTCAATTGGGATGAGTTGTTTTTTGCTGAATATCTGCATGACCAGGTTCATTTTGGTTTTTGTTATTTTTATTCTGGTTTGACTTTTTAATTGGTGGCTTTTATGTCACCTGCCCATGGTTTGAGAGACTGAGAAAATAAAGGATGACTATATGTAAAATTTCATATACATGTATGAAAAGCCCATATAGATAATTTTAAATACTACTTTATTTTCCTTTTTTGGCTATATATTATTTTTTTGGTTCTGTTTTCTTAAACAAAGGAATTAAAAAAAACACCTCACCTGAACCTGACATCCAATCAATCAAATGTGAGTCGTTTTATTCTGCAAAGGATGCACAAGTTCACCACAGTGGCCAGTAGACAGTCTTCCACCTTAGACTTCCATTAAAGGGTTAAATGAGTTGGGGGAGCTCTCTGGGGGGACAATGCAAAGCAGGCAAGCTCTGCCATCCTTGCCACCGCAGCGCAGTTTTGATGCCGAGATTTCTTTTGGAGTCAGTCCTCCTTGATTAAGCCGCCTCCTTCACTTTAAGCAGGAGGCTTAATTAATAGAAATCTCACACGCACGCTTGCTGCTGCTCCATCTGGGCATGTTGGCAAGACCATGTCTGCAACCTGGAGGTCTTGGATTATGCAGAGTCTACCAGCATCGAGTCCCTGATGACCAGAGAGTAGGTCAGAATGGATGACCACGTTGGCCTCGCCTGTTGTCCTATAGGGCAGGGCTTTTCAACCTTTTCACCGATTGTACCACTTTTAGGATATGGCAATATTCGAGTACCACCTAGCAAGGTGTCAAAAACTTGGTGACAAAAAAAAAACTGTCCAAAGTTGCAATTGCACTGAAATGACTTATGACCATTTTTCACACTTATGACCATTGCAGCAACAGGGTCATGTGATTTATATTTGGATGCTTGGCAACTGATTCATATTTACGATGGTCAGTGTCCCAGGGTCATGTGATCCCCTTCTGCAACCTTTTGACAAGCAAAGTCAATGGCAGAGCTGCTGGTGGCCAACTGCTAAGGCGGGACTCCCTCCCTTCCCTGCCTCCCTTTTTCTCATTTCCATCTTCTTCTGAAGGAAGAATTTGAAACCCCCCCCCCCCCATATTTTCCTCTTCTGTATATTGATCAAACAAGGAAAGGCCTCCAGAGACAGAAAAGACAAGCTGCTGAGTGAACTAGCTTAAAAAGGCACTTCCCTTTAAGAATTAGCTACTGGCTAGAAAGGAAAGTAAGGAGCCCAGCCGGCACTTAAGGAAGAAAAAAAAATGTAAGTACTGGCTGCCGGCTAAGGCAGCCTCCCCAAATGGCTCCATTCATAAGTAAAATCTGCAGCTCCAGAGGACTCTCTCACTGTAAGTCTTTGCCTGTGCTGGCTCTTTCCCTTCCCCACTACACTTGGCTAAGCAGGGCTGCGTACCACCTGCCACTCATTAATGTACCACAAGTGGTACGTGTACCACAGGTTGAAAAGCCCTGCTATAGGGCACTGGAATCTGGGAAGGTCAACCACACAAGGGCTACGAAGATGCTGGGCAAGAAACCCTGCACCCCTCAGACATCCAGCCAAGGGAACCAGAAGCTGCAGCTTTTGACTTAACCCGTTGGTGAGCTCTGGGCTATGAAACCTCCACTGGCCTTGAACCCAGGCAACATGAAAACCCGATAGAAATCTTATGAACGGCATTGCAGAATAACACCCCCAGTTACAACAACAGTGGACCTCTGGTGCCCCTAGACTGCTTCCACTGGGACTGCAGACTGGCCTCCGTGTCCACAGAAAATCTGCACCATGGTGTGTCTCCCTTGAACCCGAAGGCCTGCCCTACAGCTTAGCAGAATGCATAAACTCAAGTAGTGTAATTTTTGTAATTGCAGACAAGCTAGAAACAGATTGTATATCAAGAATTAGCAAACTGCTATTTCATCAACAAGGACATCTTAGACACAACTTGTTTTGTCACATTTTGGAGACGCAATTCAGCCATTTCAAATATTAATTTGTGCGACTGCACACTTGTTCGGGGTTGCTCACGAAAGTGGCACTGTGCTGGCAAAGGCCGAAGAGCCATGTCCTCTGCCCAGAAAGGATTTTATTAATCTGCTTTTTAAGAACCAAGAATTATTCTTCCTGCTTTGCTGTGTCCTTCATTCTTTGGCCCTTAAGTTGCTCTTCACAATTCCAATCAGCTTCTGGGCATTGTGCTGAGTTCCAGTTCTGCTGGTTCGCAGCACCTTGGGGCATACACAAAGCATTTCTCCAGACTGCCTTAAGATCGCTTTCCAAGCTGCTCCTCCTGTTGAAATAAAGAGGTTAAGCCTATTTAATTCATTCGGCACTTGGACTAGCAGTTTGGACAGTTATCCCTCCTCCACTGTGGAAGAGATTAGCCTCAGAAGTTACCTTCTTCAGGCTTCTGCACATTTTCACTCAGAGAGAGACAAGAGCAGCCAATTCACTTTTGCTCTGGCTAAGCCCCAGCCTGAGAAGCGGGAGCTGAGAGTCCGAAGCTTCGCCTGAATCGGAGCCAGCCCCCCTTGGGCCCGGATGCTGCTTTTCTCCCAGCTGCCTCTTGCCCCTTCCCCACCACTGAACTTCAGAAAGCGGATCAGCCACAGAACAAGTGCAGGCAAGGTGCCACACTAGGGGACGTCTCCGGTAGGAGCAGGCATCACAAGGATCCCACAATAATCGTAGCTACCAAGGCCGGTCCTATGAGCAAACCAGACAAATGGTTCATCCAGTTTGTTGAGGTAATTATCAAAAGGGAGATACAAACTAAGCACAGACTTGGCCTCAGACCCGAAACCCACCGTCCTGGCCACATGCTAATCAATCCATGAAGGCGGCATCCTTGGCTTGCTAACAATGCCTGCTGATAAGAGAAGTCAACGGCTACAGTCAGCAACGCTGGACTCGGCACCCTGTTCATTGGTCACTTCTTTTACATTTTATGTGAACTGCCTCAATGAGAGATTTGAAAAATAAAAATGGAACTTTTCCATAACTGTGTATACTGTGAGTTGGTATACAGAATTTGCTTCTAAAGATACAGCGACATACGCTAGCTTTACAGCTGCTTGAATATTTACTCCAGTGCACCCTCCGATATGTGAGCTTCCCTCCCTCTAAAAGCCAGGCTACCTTGACAGTCCGTGCGAGTTCAGCCAGGGCTGCTTCATACTGCTGGAGGAGAGGCTGAATGGAGGCGTTGTGGATCAGCTGTGGCTGCAGTTCTGGAAGACCTGCATCCTTCAGCATCTTTAGGAACCTATACTCCTAGAGAAGGAAAGCGGGCTAACATCACGACTTCTCCACACTGCAGCAACGGTGGCCTTCTCCAGCAACCAGCAGGTTCAGTGGAGGTGCACCTAGCCTCCTGAAGAGGTAGTCACTGGGTGCCCAGACATCAGGCCCTGCACTTTCCTGGGCCCTTGAATGTGCCGCTGACACGCACCACTCTTAAGTGGCATGTGATACGTGGCCCCGCTGCACCTGGGGGCTGCAGAACAACTTCCGAGGAGGGTCTGCGCTCCTACCTGCCGCTTGAGGAGCAGGCAGAAAGCCAGGCCTGCCTTCCCAGCACGAGCGGTTCTGCCCACCCTAAACACAAAAGGCATCGGGTGAGGAGATGAACAGCCCCCCCTCACCTTCCCCAAGACCGAAAGTGAAACCTGGGGCTTCCAGGGAGAGATCAGAAAGCCCCCTCCCCACGTTCCTCTGAGAAACGTACCGGTGAACGTAGGTTCTGATGAACTGAGGGGCATCGTAGCTGATGACACATTTCACACCACCGAAATCGATCCCTCGAGCCGTGGCGTCTGTGCTGACCAAACTGTTCCGGAAGAGACACACAGAGCAATTAATCGCTTTGCCCATGACACAAATAATTCAAGCATGACCAGACTCCAGCTGTGAGAGCCAGTTTGGTATATTGGTGGCGAGGGCTAGGACCGGGAGACGGTCACTTTTAGTCCCACTTTGGGCACAAAGCCAGCTGGGAGACCTTGGGCCAGTCACGCTCTCCCAGCCCAAGGAAGGAGGCAATAGCAAAGCACCCCTGAAATTCCGCCAAGAAAACTGCAGACTTTGGTCCAGGCAGTCACCAGGAATTGCGGCTGACTTGAAGGCACTCAAAATAGCAATAGCACTTAAGACTTATATACTGCTTCGCAGTGTTTTACAGCCCTCTCTAAGCGGTTTACAGAGTCAGCCTTTTGCCCCCAACAATTTGGCTCTTCATTTTACCAACCTCGGAAGGATGGAAGGCTGAGTCAACCTTGAGCTGGTCAGAATTGAACTGCCAAACTGCTGGCAGACAGAAGTAGCCTGCAGTACTACATTCTAACCACTGCACCACCAAAGGGGAAAAAATGCAGCTGTGCTAGTCAAAGCACTGATGGATAAATCTGAGTGTTAGAAATTAGAATCAGAAATATGTAGCATTAAGAGCAGACTATATTGCAGAGACATGTTGGCAAGGTTTTGTTAGCAAAACTGGCGGAGAAGACCTCATTGTTGAAGGCCTGAACAGGGAGCCTCCAAAGAGAAGCACTGCCCTGGTTAGGGCCACAGCCTCTAAATCCTGATGCAAAGAGGGCCTGGTGCAGATGGGATCAGCAGGGGCACGGTAACGTTTCAGAGCAAATGATGCCAAAACTCCTTTTGGAGAGACTCACAGCTGGATCTTGCCTTGCTCAAACTCCTTCAAGGTCACCTTCCTTTTGCTTGGGCTCAGCTTTGAAGAAAACTCAGCTACCTTCACTCCACCAAAGGCCTGAATTAACAGGAAGAGTCTGAGGACAGAGAGAAGTGACAGTTGGGGGAGAGGGAACCGGCTGGGTGGAAGATAATGTTTTTGCACTAGGACGATCAGTACAGCTGGCAAAGATCCTTGCTGGGAAACCCACAGAGTTGTTGCCAGTCAGGTCAGCACCCACAACCAGGGGCCTGATCTGATGCAAGACCAGCTTTGCCATAAAATCTCACCTGTGCGAGGTTTCCTTGCTGTTGGTGAAGCACAGCACTTGGGAGAATTTCAGTCTTACCAGGAAATGCAGGAGGAACAGCGGTTTCCAGTTCAGGCTGCACGGGACATAATATTGCTAGAGAGAAGGAAAGGCAGCATTTGCCTGCGAGTCCAGCTCCTTCTGAAGCTGCCTCACTCGAGAGCAGAACATTCCGAAGAGCTTAGCCAGGCCAGCCAGCAGCCACAAGGGTAAATGTTTGGCAGTTCTGTTTCCTGTACAAATCTATGAAAATATCTCTTTTACGGTAATAGGCTTTACTGCTTTAATTCTTTTATGAATTATCCATTATTTATCAACTCTTGCAGCAGCTGATCAGGTATCTACTCCACCCTCAAAGGTGGAAAACAGGGGTGTCTGGTCTCCAAAACCAGTCCCAGCGAAAGAGATGCTTCCAGTTCCTGCCCTGTGAGTTTCCTTTTGGTGGCATCCTGGAGTAACTATTTTGAGGACAGTTATACTGACAGTGTGGAATCAATGTTAAGCAAATAAAGGTACTTTCCTGGGCAAGGCTCCTCTTCCGAGGGCACAAAGCACGTGGACAAGATCCAGGGAAGGGACACTTACTGAGAGCCCCTCAGGGAGAATGTACTTTTCCCTGATGCACGGCTGAGAGCCAAGCACATCGGCCCCTTTCCCAGACTGAGCTGGCGTGAAGAGGCGAGGCTGGTAGAGGCCCAACCGCTGCAGCTTCTCAGGGTCCTGCGTCAGAGTGGCTGAGAAGAGGAGCCTCTGCAGAGGGAGCCGGGGCCAGCAAGCCCTGAAAAGGGAAACAGGAAAGGGAGAACCTTCCTCCTGAAAAGCCAGCCCTCTTCTCAGTTGGTTCCTTCAGGCTCAGTCCCCTCTCCCCTCCAGGGGGTCTCTGTGGCAGGATGCGAGACCTCTGGCTCAACGCAGACTCCCCGCAGAAGCCTCTTACCTGGCTGCTGTGGAGGGAATTGGCTGTACCCTTCTGAACAGCCCGGCGGGACCAGAGCCCCTTTCAGCCCGGTGCATAGCCTCTATCACTTGCTGCAGCCAATCCTGGTGCATGTTGTCAATCATGCGATCTGCTTCGTCAATGATCTGCACTCAGAAATAAGGGGGGAAACCCTTTCAGACACGTGACTCTGGTCTGGCAGGCCGGCAACCAAGGTGAGCGTGTCTTGCCAAGAACTTAGGCTGGGCTGCTTGCTCCTTCTTAGGCACAAAGCTTGTGATGCGTAAGCTGCGATTCCAGGTATTCACTGCTCCTGCTGGCAGCTCGCTGAGCTAACAAGAGCCCAGCCAGCCACATCCCTTGCTCCCAATTTACAGGCCCAATCAAAGGAAAATACCAGCAGAAATATGCTGGCGTTTCGTACTAAAATGTGAACATGCGGAAGTAAACCTGAAAGCCCTTTTGCCTTGGGGCACAGGAGGAATGCTGGTGCTCTCACGGTGGCTGCTCAAAGGCAGAGTTTTGATTTAGGACCCCCTTTTGGGAGCCGCCCTCACCAGAAAACGAAGCTCTCGCAAGCTGAACTGGGGACTTTGCTGGAGATGGTCCACCAGGCGTCCTGGGGTGGCCACAACAATGTCTGCCAGACTACGAAATCCCATCAGCCTGCCCAAAAACAACAAGGCAGAAAAATTAGTAGCAGCACCATTGGGAATGCTGCTTTGGGTCCCATCCAGATGTTGATTCACCCTAGACCTTGACTGCTTTCCCATCTCTTTCTAGGAATCAGAAAGCATCGAGGAAATGGGGAATTGGCAGGACAATCAGCTATGAGATCGCACAAAATATCACATAATTGGGCAACAAAGATCAAACCACAACACATTCAAGGTCATGTCGGGATTAAGGATTCACAAATGCAAATATACAGCAGACTTGGACTTTAGTTACCGCTCGCAGGCAGTCCTCTTTTCAGGGTCAGAACAGCTGCAGTTGACTCCTTCTTAGGACGGTGACAAATTTTGTATCTCTTTATTCAAAGATAACAGGCCAAGGCAACAAGATTAAATCAATGCACGGGGTCCAGGAGAACATGGACTTACGTTGTCTCAACAAGGGACTCTTGTTCTTTCGCGAAAGATTTCTGTCCAGTAAGCTGGACAACTTTCAGCCCAGTCCCATCAGTGTAAATGTTGAATATTTTAGTCACCTATCAAAAGAAGTCAATGTTGAAAGAGAGATGAACAGGGAGAAGATGAGCATGTGAACATCAGGGAGGGAGGGAGGGAAAATAGTAAAGGGAGTGGCATCTCCACATCCCATCCTTCCAACGTATCCTTAGCCAGAGGGAGGCCCAACATTAGGAATACCCAAAGGCTCTGCAGAGAGGTCATCGGGACCAGAGAGATCATCTGGTCTCCCATTACGATCACCAGCAGCCAGGAGAGCTGCTGTTGTTCTGCACACTCTGCTTGAGGGTCAGGAGACTCTGTGCCTCAAAGTCATCTGGGAGCCCAGCTTGTGACTCCCCTGGGGGGGGGGGGGTTGGCAGTGAAGCGGCCAAAGCAGAGATTCTCCACGGGAGACACTGTAGTGGGATTCTCTCCAAGGCAGCTTCCCTGATCCTGCACTGCCTTCTTTATGAATTAAAGGAAGACCTGCCAGGGATGTATGGAAATCAGGCTCTCTAGGGACAACTTGATTGTAATTTTTTCTTTCTTTCTAAAAATGAGTATTTGTTGCATTTTTTTAAAAAAAGGTATTATTTGTTTTTACTGATCTCGTAGGAAACGTCTTAGTGCACGGGGTCTGATGACATTACCTAGCCTGGAAATGAAATACCTGGAGGAAATCAAGAAGCTCAGAGAGCACCAAGACCTCAACTGTCCCGAGCTCCTCCTATTCTCTCCTATTGGAGCGTCAGTAATAACAACGGCATCTCCCGCTTCGCTTTGGTCACCTGGCAGGCAGCTCTCAGGGCTCTAACAAAATACACGGCAACCGTGACAAGCCACAAGTCTGCCTGCCAGTTTTGTGAGGCTCCGCTGCAGATGCACTAACACAGTGTGAGCACAGGGTTGTAGCAACGCCTTCATTTCCTGGGATCTGTCTCTCACCCAGGACCATTCTCAAGGCAGCCCACCCCAATATTCCTCTGCGTGGAGAGAAAAAGCAGGGGCCACAAAGACCCCCCTGCCTTCAGATGATACCTGCTGGGCCAGCTCCTTGGTGGGCAGGACTGCCAGAGCCCGTACATGGCAGACAACGCGGTCCAACAGGGCCTGCCAAAACAAAAACAGGAGATCAGAAACAGTCTTAGGGTTCTGTTACATCCTCCCAAACAAGTGCAAAACCCCCCAACTCCCTCTTCAGGGAAACACAGGTACACAAATGTCCTGAAACACGGGCTGAGAGCTGCTAGAGCGCCGACCACAATTATCAGCTGCTATTATCCCTTCAGACGACCTGCAATATTCCTTTCCCTCCAGTTCTTCTATTTCATCTTTCAAAGGTACTTAAAACTCTCTACAAAACTTTTCAGTTTTAAGGTAAGAAAACCAAATCTTTGCAATTAAATTAAACCTTTGGACTAAATACTCAAAACATAGAAATCCTAGAAGCCGGGATCCAGTTCTCTTTGGATGCTTCCATTGATCACCTCTGGCGTATCATATGCTTCGCAGCACCGGCTGTGGATCCTGGGGGGGGGGGGGGTCCTGGATGCTGCCCTGCACACCCCCAGACACAACCGGCAGGGCTCGATTCCAGCTCACCTGCACCACCGGAATGACGAAGGCCAATGTCTTGCCACTGCCGGTGGGGGCTGAAACACAGATGTCGCTTGGGGGGTGGCCACCCCTGCCAGCTAAGGCCCCATTGGGCCCACAATCCAAGATGGCGGGAATCACCTTGGCCTGAACTAAAGAGTGGGAAGAATTAGTGGATTGCCACCCAACAGAACACTTGAGAAGAGTTTCACACAAAAACGGTAAAAATGTCTCAAATGTCCATTGATATGAAGAAAACCTTGAAAATATTTTAGGTGTTTGCCACAGGCAGTAACAAAACTCAAATAAACACCTGGTTGAGAGGTCCTTGGTGCTCTCTGGCGAGCTTGGTCGTTTCCTTGCAGACGTTTCATTACCCAACTAGGTAATATCCTCAGTGCTAGTAAGGAGTGGGGTTTGCTCTCAGTTGATGTTCTAGTGGCTCCCCCTGTCAGTACTGGCGGGGGTGGCCTGGGCGGTTCTTTG
The DNA here is from genome assembly GCA_023970755.1 of Azemiops feae. Classification (NCBI taxonomy): domain Eukaryota; kingdom Metazoa; phylum Chordata; class Lepidosauria; order Squamata; family Viperidae; genus Azemiops; species Azemiops feae. Next base: position 855,277 of record JALGBA010000352.1, on the reverse strand, counting down.
GCTGGGCTGTTCACTGTGAGCTGGTCTGGCAAGGGCCTCCATGCCACAGGTGTGTTCACACAAAGTGGGCTCCTCCTTCCTCATTCACAGGCAAACCAATTCATGAACTTGGGCAGAAAGTTGAAGAACGAAGAGATACCCAAGAGGCCTTTGTCCACGTCTGTGTCTATTTTCAGATAATTCTAATGCAGCTCAAAGACTTGTTGCATGTAAAATTTTATTTCTTGAATTCTGTAGCAAGCGTAAGAAAAGTGTCCTGCATAATATCTCCCAAATTAAATATTAAAAGAAGGCTATAGTGGCCTTAAATAAACTCCTTTTTTACGACCCTGTCATCCGTTCATTCAGGGTAGAGTTGGGGTGACTGGATGGAGCTGATCGTTTTCTGGCCGGATGCCACACGGTGTTCATACAGATGTTTTTTCTTTGCGTCCTAAGAGGGAAACATCTGCCGCTACCTAGGACTGAACTCTCAACTTTCCGAATGGGAGGTGAGCATCTTCACCTCTAGGCCATCACACCGCTCGCTCATTACAACGGCCTCAAATGACACTCACCAAAAATACTATGCTTAAAGCAAAAAACATTAGTTGATCAAAACTATTATTCCCCCAAGATTGTCTGCTAACTGCAACATTTAATATACAAAAAGTGAAAGTAGCGTTTTATTATTACATGACTTCCAATGTGAAAACTTGGTGAGCGAAATTTCAGAAATATGTAGCCGACTCTCCTCCTTATTCTGATACCTGGAAAGAGAGACGCTATGCCACTGGCGTGCAGCTTCTTCCTCATCTTAGGGTGGACGGCTGGGACATCCTGGAGCGGGACGAGGTTCTCTCTGATCTCCCTCCAGAAGAGCTGCGGCTGACTGAACCACCGCGGCACAAAAGGCGGCACCTGAGCGTTAAATACAGAGCCCTCAACTTGGGAGTTCAACCACCCGGCCTAGGCAGGAACCCCTAGAAGACAGGGATTGCCAGCCTCTGCTCTGGACCCACCCACTGAAGGGAAGCCCCCCCCCCGCCCCTCTCAATAGCTTTGGTCAAGGTTTCTGTTCTAACACTCAAGTAATCTGCCCTAAGCCAGGGCCAAGAAGGCAGCAGTTCTGCAAATTAAAAAGCCAGACCTTTCATTAAATACGAGCTGCCAGGAACCATGGTGAGTATAGAAAGGTTCCTTGCTGAAGTGGCTAGGTGTAGGATGAGGGGGGTTGGCTGGGTCTTCTCCTTCTGAGGGAGCCGGTGTTTTGGGGTGGCTCTTGCCTTCAGTTTTAGACTGAAGTAGCTTCTGGGCTTTTTAACTGACTACACCCCATCCTCCTTTTGGCCTATGGCCATAGTAAAGATTTGATTTGAAGTTGGTTAATCATCGTGTTACCTTGTGCAGATTCTTTTGATCACAAGGACCAAGGACGGTCAGGCTAGAAAGTGGAGAAGCTGTTCTTGAATTTGGTGTCAGCCTCATCTGATCCTCTCCGGCTTGGCTCTCTTTGTCTCCAAAATCTCTCATTCGTTCTTCTGCTGGGGTAGCTTTGTTTTCTGGATGATTCTCCAACATACTTTCATCTCCTGATAAAAGGAACAAATAACTTGGTTTTCAAGAAATATTTTATGGAACAAAGTGGCTGATCTTAAGGCATGTCTTTTTAGGCAGGAAGAAAAATAGAGAACATTTTGTAATAATATCAGAAATGATATTTTCTAGTGATATTTGTTGGCTTGTTTAATTTCTAGGGGCACCCATCTCACATATGTGACTCTGAGCAGCCTGGAGAATGAAAAAAAAAAACACAAACAAAAACAACCAAAATATAACAAGGAAGACAAAACCATTAAAAAAAACCATAATCGGTGGGCAAGCACCCCCAAACTCACTAACAGTACGGCCGTTTTGCAGCCCTGCACCACCCCTACCAGATGGCAAAGCTCAGGTTTTCCAGAAGGCCAGTAAGGTCAGTCTAACCTCAGGGGGGAATGATGTTCCAGCAGGTAGCTGCCAAAGCAGAAAAGGCTCTCCTCCTGGGCCCTGTCAGATGATATTCCTTCAGAGACAGGTCCTGCAACATGCCCTTCCTGCTGGACCTGATGGTGGACTGTCAAGTACCCTTTTCAAAAAGTATCAAACCCAAAAGCTAAAGGAAGAACAAAGCAGGTGGCTACTTTGTGCTTGCTGTCTGCTGGTAACAGAAATATTGATACCAATGAGGTGCCTGCATTCACAGCCACACGATGCAAGCAAGAAGGGAAGAAAATAATTCACCGAACACACCAAAACAGGTGAGTGTAGATTGTGCTAAGAGAAGTAAAACCCCAAAGTTTGTTGCATTTTGCTTAGGGAAACTGCCACTATGGAATAAGTGCTCAACGGCCTGAAAAACAGCTCTAACAGTCCTTCATAGAGCGACCGGTACCCAAATGAAACCTGCCCAGGCAGAACTCCCAGAAGGACCCAGCCAAAATCAAAATCTGTTTTACCTTGGACTGCTTCTATCTTTCCTTGAGGTGCTCTGGAATTCCCACCATTCTTACTTTTGCTTGAGTCATCTCCTTTCTCGGGCAAACTTTCTGCCCCACAAGGACGTTGTCTTGGGTTCTTTTCTCTGTGACTTTGGGCTGAAAGAAACTCCTGACTTGCCTTCTTCTTTTTGGTTGTTTGCTTTAATTTCTTGTTGGTCTCTTCTTCAAGTGTTCCAGATGCCAGTCGCTTTCGCTGCCCAGAAGTGGGCCAGTTCTGCTCCTGTTTTTGCAGCTGCCGAGTCTTTGCTTGCTCCTGCAGCCGATGCAAGAGCAACTGGGACTTACGTTCTGGATTATCCTCTTCATCACTAACGTACCTGGGGATTTCCCGGGGAAAAGCCATTTTAACCCATAGACAAGTTATTCATCCTTGGAGGTTTCACGGGAGAGAAAACCAAGTAGTAGTATCTTTAATGTTCAGTTGAACATTCTACTTTTTAGCTACCTTCCCTCAGTTTTCATTTTTGCTTTTGTTTTAGAGCGGCATGTGCTACTTTAGGGCTACTGATTGCATGTGAAAAGAATTTTCTGAGGCGGAATCTCAACTGAAGAGTTTCCTTGTTTTATTAGTTAGTTATTAGATAGTTATGCAGTTATGCTCAGAATGATCAATGGTAAAAGGAAATGTGGCTACCAAAAGCCAGAGTGGCTTTGATGGCTAGACACCATCAAAGCCGACGTCAGTCAGAGCATGAAACAACTGAAAGAAGCCATACAAGATCAGAAAATGTGGAGAGTTAGCCCACATAAATCACGGAGACTCAGACATAATTAAAAAATAGATATCATATCAATTAGTATATTTGTTTTTCCAAACTGGTATTTTAATTTTTGACCATTTATAATTTAAACATTTTGAGAACTTTTTGAAAGTCTGGTAAAACACCATGCCAAGCAGAGCTTTATAGGCCATCACCAGCATCTTGAATTGAACCCAGAAGCAAATTGATAGCTAATGCAGCTCGCAGAGTAGATTGAAGTGTGCACATAAATACTAGCACCACATTTCGCACCCCTGAAGCTTCCAGTTGCTCTTCAAAGCTAACCTGATGCAGAATGTATTAGTTATCCAACAGGGGGTGACCAGGGCATGAAGGGCCAAGTGCAGGGCCTCCTGGTCCAGGAATGGGCATAGCTAGTGCAGAATGGTATCCCGCCATGGGAAAGGAATGAGACTAGAACAGGGCTTTTCAACCTTTTCACCCATTCTGCCACTTTTAGGATAGATAAGGCAATATCCGAGTACCACCAGTCGCCTAGCAAGGTGTCAAAAACTTGATGACCAAAAAAAAAAAAGGAACAAAGTGATAAAGTACAGGCAGTCCTCGACTTACAACAGTTAACTTAGTGACTGTTCGAAGTTACAACGGCACTGAAAAAAGTAACTTATGACTATTTTTGACACTTATGACTGTTGCAGCATCCCCAGGGTCACGTGATTTACATTCGGATGCTTGGCAGTGTCTGTTGTGAGTCCGTGCCAGCCACTGGACCTGGCAGCTGAGTCCGGGGAATCGAGGAGGAGGGGCCTGGAGAGCCATCAGAGTCGGAGGAAGGCTCTGATGAGCCCCAGGACTTACAATCTGATGAAGAGCCTGGCCCTTCCAATCGTGCTCAGGCTGAGACTCAGCTGTGCGGGGAAGCTGAGTCAGACTCTGAGGACTCACAGCTAGAAGACATTAGAGACGCTCGCAAACGCAGACTGGCAACAAGAGCAGAACAGAGGGAGGCAATGGGGCGACTCCAAGGGAGGAGGAGAAGACATTGAGAAGCCACGCCTTGGGGCTGCATAATAAAAAGGGAAGGTGTGGGCAGTGCTGGTTGCTGAAGGCAACCGTCTGCAAAGGACTCAAGTTTCATGGAATCCTGTTTTGTTTGCCTTGCTTGTGAACAATTCTCCATTTGAATCCTGTTTTGTTTGCCTTGGACAGTTCTCTGTTTACATCGTGTTTTGTTTGTCTTTGCTTTTGGGATATTTTGCAGGTCTGTACCTAACTAATAAAAGGGGTTTGTTTTCCCTGCATTTCCAGCCTACTTGTTAAGAGGGGTTTGTCCTTGTGAATTAACAAGGACTCACAGAACAGTGTCCCAGAGTCATGTGATCACCATTTGTAACTTTTTGACAAGTGAAGTCAATGGCAGGGGCGTGGGGGGGGCGTGGCCACCTCATCACTCAGGTTGCAGGGCACCTGTGGGGGGTGCGGGCGGGGCTGTGGGGGGATCCGTGGGTCTCTGGTGGAGAGGGGTGGGCGCCTTCCCTCTTTCCTATTGTCCCTTCCTTCCCTCCCTCCCTCTCATTGTCCCTTCCTTCCTTCCCTCCCTCCCATTGTCCCTTCCTTCCCCCCTCCCTCATTGTCCCTTCCTTCCTTCCCTCTCTCCCCCCCTCCGTGCCCAGGGACAAGGGGAGGGGGACAGGCTGCCAGCATGGCTGGTGGCTGTGCCGCTGGTGGCCATGGCTTGAAAGGCCACTGTAAATTGCTGGACAAGAGCCGCACAGCCATGAGAGCAGAGTGGCGGGAAGGTATTTGTAATGAGGGAGAAAACCAGGCATCCCCTAAAGGAGATCAGCAAATGGCCCTCGCCCTCTTCACACACCTGTGGACTCCGGGGGAGGGGACACTACGAGCGGCATGAGAGTCCATGTTACCTGCACTACGCTGCCCAGACCCCAGCCTGGTTTCGGCAGGCAGTGGCGCATTCTCACCACGTGGAGCGGCCAGGCGAGGCAAACCGGCAACATGCCGAACCTGCCTGTGCAGAGGCTGAGGAGAGCACATGCGCCTGCCTCTGCGCGCGCACAGGCAGGTTCGGCATGTCACTGGTTCACCTCACCCAGCCACTCCGTGCGGTTCACCTCGCTTGGCTCAGCCGCTGTGCGGTGAGGAGGGAGGGAAGGACTCTCATGCCACGACCCTTCCCCAGCTGCGTTTTTTGCCTCTTTGTCGCTGCCACCCGTGTGCGCACCTGGCCTGTTTTTTTGTCCTCTCCTCTTGCCCCTCCTCCTCTTTACCTTCGGTGCAGCTCCAGCTGACTCTTCCTCCTCCTCCCAAGGCTGTGTCTTTTTCCCCCCTCTCCCTCTCCCGCCCAAACTGCCTCCTTTTATATCCCTTCCTGTCTCTGCCCCCCTCCTCCTCCTCCTTTCTCTTCCGGGGGTGCCGGAAGTGCCGATCCCGGGGCCTTTGCCTCGCTCCTGAAGACTCACTCACGGCAAGTCCTGCACTGCGCCACTTTGGCTCGTTCCCTCCCCCGCAGCCTGGGCTGGGCAGGGCTGCGTACCACCTGCCAATGTACCACAGGCGGTACACATACCATCAGTTGAAAAGCCCCCTTCCAACCCTATTATGTTATGTTCTATGACAAGAGCCTTAAGTTGTGCAAAGGCCCTCCTAGCCGTGATTGCCTCCTACTCTCTGAGCAAGTCATGAATTCAGGAGGACCCCTAGATTGCATACCAGGTCTATCTGGGGCAGTGCCACCCCTTCCAGAATGATAGTAAATTTTTGCATCCTGGTGGCCCCAAGACCCAAAGCTGCTCAAGTCTTGCCAAGCTATGAGCATGATTACTACAGGAAGTCCTCAATTTAGAACAATTAAGCCAAAATTCTGCTGCCAAGCAAGACAGTTGAGTCATGTCCCATTTTACGACCTTTCTTGCCAGTTAAGTGAATCACTGCAGTTTAGTAACATGGTTGGTAATTTGGCTTCCCTATTGACTTTGCTCATCAGGTCACAAAAGGTGAACACGTGACGCTGGGATAGTGCAACCTCATAAATACATGCCAGTTGCCAAGCATCCCAATTTTGATCACATGACCACAGGGATGCTGCAGTGGTAGTGTGAAAAATAGTCACTTTTTTCAGTGCCCTTATAACTTTGAATAGTCACTAAACAAATGGCTGTAAGTCAAGGACCACCTGCATTACATGTATAAAGTAGTCCTTGAGTTATGACTGTAATTGTGCCCTGCAATTGTTTGCAAGTTGTGATGCATGTAAAGCGAGTTACCAAGCAACTGGACCCAATTTCACATCTTTTGTAGCAGTTACGCAAATGCTGTGGTCATTAGGCAAACCCATCGTTCACTATGGAGCTGTTTTGTTGGAAAATGGAAGAATATACAGGTTTCCAGCAAAACTGCCATAAATTGCAGTCATGTGACTACAGGCATGCTGCAAACAGCAGTAAATGCAGGCAGTACCATAGTGCTCCAAATGTGGTCATGTGACTGGTGGTGGCTGTGGCGACATTACAACCGTCAAATAAACATGTTAAAAAGTATAAAAATTTTAAAAATTGGGAGAAAAAAAAGACAAGCAATATTGAGCAATTGTATTAGTAACCTTGGGGGTGTTGAACCACAGCTCCCATCATCCCCAATGTCGGTGATGAGGACTGCAATTCCTTCATCCCTGAGGAGGGTGGATATCTAAGCTTTGTAACCCTCGGAGAAGCATTTGTGCAAGACAGAAGCCACCACTTAAATCAGCCGGCTTGGAGGATCGCTATTATGTACATGACATGTAATCGCTGCTGCCAGCCTTCATTTGCATCGAGATCTTCCCAAGAACCTAGAATGTCGTAATGTAACGGGCCTATTACATGCGCGGATCCAGCTTTGCGGCCTTTTGCCTTTTACAATTGACCGATGGAAATTTTGTAACTCTTATATAGGAGAGATTTTATCAGCGCTCGGAGACCCGAGGTGCGATAGCGGCACTTTAAAAATGCTGTTACAGATGTTGCTACAGAACATCTGAATATTTTTATGCCAACCGCTTCCTCCGTTAACGAACTGGATTTGTTTTTAAAGCTTGCCTTAACTCACTCGCTTAACGACCCACGTTTGGGCTTTTGCTTACACCGTTTTCACCGCCCCCCCCCATCGGCTATGGACATTCCGGAGATTTTGAAGGCGTCGCCCGTTTCTTAATCTCTCCAGCCCGGCACAGGCAGCGCGCCTTTTGGGTTACCGTTTCCGACCTCCAGCGCTTTAAACCTTTTAAACTTGCCCTCAAGGGATGTTAAATGGCGCACGTCCGAGGCCTCTTACAGGCTTGTTCCCGCGCTCAATTCGACGGGCGCCAGTGGCCGAGTAAACGAACAAGCGCCGCCGGTGCGACCCGCTCAGAGGACGGCTACCAGCCCCCCCCCAGGAGCTCCTCATAGGACGCAGAACATTTGCCCAAGAAACCCGCTCCGGAGCCCCAGCAGCCTCCCTCCCTCCCACCCTGTTCCGTTCGGCCGGCCAGCCCGGCGCGGAGCCCAAACCACGCGGCCTCACCTGCGCACCGCGAAGAGCGCCATTTCAGCCGGCGGCGCGTCCCGATGAGGTCAGCAAGGCGCCCAGGGCCCCGCCCACTCCCTCCGCGCGCGCGCGCGCGCGAGTAAAGACACAGCCAGATCGACTGTTCGGAATTCTTTATTGCCCCCCCCCCCGCTCCCCCGGATGGCCCCGACGGCGCCGCTACGCGAAGGTGGAGCCGTTCCATCCCACGTTGGCCGGGGCCATGTCGTAGAAGTTGATGTAGACCCTGCGGAGAGGCGGGGAGGGGAGAAGCGGGATCGAGTGAGAGAGAGGGAGGGAGAGACGGAGGGAGGTCCGCCCACCGCCCCGCCCCGCCCCTTACCTGTCGGCGGGCACGCGCAGGCGCTTGGCCAGGAGCGCGCTCAGCATGGCGCTGTAGGCCTTGTTCTGCGGCGCGCTGATTTTGCCGATGCTGTGGAGGCTGCAGATGGCGCAGGGCGCGCTGGAGCCCCCGAAGGACATCACCTGGTCCGGGTTCACCTGCACGGAGACGTACTGGGGGGAGGAGAGAGAGAGAGAGATGGAGGGAGGGGGGCGCTGATCCCGCGCCCAGAGCCCCCACGTGACCCGCCCGCCCCTCACCTGCGCCGGCTTGCCCGTGGCCTTGGCCAGCTCCTCGGTGAGCTCGGCCAGCAGCCCCTCGGGCAGCGCGTCCCGCGGGACGTTGGTGGAGACCACGAAGGCCGGCATGGCTGCTGGAGTCGCCTGGAGGAAGGAGCGGCGGTGCTGCTGATGCTGGCCACGCCCCCAGCGGTCCTCGCGCCCGCTGCTCCCCGCTCAGCCCCTCCTGCGATGGGCGGGGCTGCGCCCTCCGCGCCGCCTTCTCGCCAGGACGGCCCGCCCGCTGCCCCTCAGCGCCCTCGCCAGGCGGGAAGAGGAAGGGCAGTGAGGCGGAGGAGAGAAGGGCGGGCGGGAGGCGGCCCTGAGGGAAAATTGATAATTTCCACAGACGTCCCTCCTGAGGGAAATAAAGTCCTTCCAGAAGGGTGGAGAAACCGGCAGGGAAGATGAGAAAGAAGCCAAGGCCTGGACCGGAGGAAATGGGAAAGGGAAACTGAAGAGATTTGTTTCTAGTCCCTGCAGTTTCCTTAGCAAAGTTTTTCAGAAGTGGCTTGCCATCGCCTCCTGCCCAGGGCTGAGAGCGGGTGCAAAAAGAACCGCGACCCCCCTGTCCCCAGAAAAGGAAAGAGCAGCCTTTCCTTCCTTCCAGATGGAAACCAAACCAATTAAGAAAAGCCTCGGAAGAAAAAGAACCACCCATTGCCGGAGGCTAGGAGAGAGGAAAAGCCTGTCCCGGGCAAGCGGCTAAGAGCGCTCTGCAAACAAACAGAATTAAGCCAATAAAAACAAAACACCACTGAATTTACATTCTCCTCCCCTCCCCAAGGCCAGACTTAACCTCTTTCACCCCTGAGAAAATCTGGCAGGGGCAATCAAAATACCAAAGACCCCCTCAGGCATCAAGCAAAGAAGGGTATAAAAATCATTCCACTTAACCCCGCCAATCTGTCAGCTGACCCAGAACCCACTGCTGCTGTCACTGAAACTGCTTCAGGGAGTCCCAAAGGTGCTTTTTCAGGAGGCAACTGGATTTTCTTGTGTTTCTTTTGAAGATGTTTCGCTTCTCATCCAAGAAGCTTCTTCAGCTCCGACTGGATGGTGGGGAGTGGAAGGATGTATATTGCTTGCAGACCAATAAAGGATATAAATCCTTCCACTCTCCACCATCCAGTCGGAGCTGAAGAAGCTTCTTGGATGAGAAGCGAAACGTCTTCAAAAGAAACACAAGAAAGTCCAGTTGCCTCCTGAAAAAGCACCTTTGGGACAACCATGACCTGGATGACTGAGAATCTCACACACTCCATGTGTGTGTGAAGTTGCTTCCCCCCCCCTTTTAAATGTCTTTATATTTGTGTGCAGGACACACTGATTTATTGATTAGTGAAAGAAGTAGAAGAATTAACACCTGAGAGAATTGAAGGAATAGCTTTGGGGGTTTTGACCCAGAAGTGGGGAGGAAAGAGGCAGCCAGTGGCATTTTTGTCAAAAATGTTAGATCCTGTCTGTCGAGGATGGCCGGACTGTTCAAGCGGTGGCGGTCACAGCAGTGTTAGTAAAGAAGAGCAGAAAACTGACATTTGGGGGAGCTTTGGTGGTTAGCACCCCCCCCCCATCAAGTGAGGGCAATCTTGAACTAGAAAGCCAGCCGATGGCTGACAGACTCAAGGGTTTTTAAATATGAGAGTATACTTATGGAACAGAATGATCTAGTATTGACTACTGATGTTAGTTTGAATCTAGCTCAATTTTTAAGAGGAGGCTTAGAAGAAGGAACAGATATTGAACATTATTGTGTTGAAGTAATTGAATTACAGACTAGAGTTAGAGCTGATTTAACAGATGTTGCTCTGGGAGAAGGTGCTAATTTGTTTATAGATGGGTCCTCCAGAGTGGTAGAAGGGAAGAGGAGAAATGAATATGCAATAGTAGAAGGAAGAGAAGAAGTTTTGGTAGAAGCAGGAAAGTTGCCTTTAAGTTGGTCTGCACAGACTTGTGAATTGTATGCATTAAATCAAGCTTTAAAATTGTTGGAGAAACAGAGAGGGACTAAGTATGCTTTTGGAATAGTGCACACTTTTAGAAAGATTTGGGAGAACGAGGGTTGATTAATAGCAAAGGGAAGGATTTAATTCATGGGGAACTGATTACACAAGTATTGGACAATTTGATGTTGCCTGAAGAGATTGCTATAGTACATGTGGAAGGGCATCAGAAAGGAAATTCTTTTGAAGTCCGTGGCAATAATTTAGCTGGCTTGGAAGTCAAGGTGGCAGCTGAAGAACTGAATGTTTAATGTTAAGTTTAACTCCTATAGTGGAAAAACCAAGGATTAATCCAATGTTCACTATAGGTGAGGACACAAGAGTTAGAGAAAGTAGGGGCAGTGAAAACAGAAGAAGGAAAATGGTTATTACCTGATGGAAGGCAAATGCTGAATGAATTGATAACTAGGGAAATTTTGGAAGTACTACATCAGGGTAGTCATTGGAGAACTAAGGCATTATGTGATTTGTTTTTGGAAGCTTATGGATGCTGTGGGTTGTATACAGTTGCTAAGTAAGTTTGTGACAAATGTATGGTATGTAAATGAGTGAATAAAAAGTTCTACAACATAAAGAGGAGGGCGACATATAGCTGTGAGAAAATTTCAATGCATTCAAGTTGATTTTATTAAATTACCTCAAGTGGGGGAAATTCCACAATATGAAACTAAGGATATGTTTATAAAGCACTATATACTGGAGCTGTCTTCTTCTTTATCTTACCTGAGGAACAAAGGACTCCTAGCACAAACCCCACTTTGGGCTTTGCGGTGCATTCTTATAGAGCTGGAGATGGGTCCTGATCAAAACTGGGAAAGAGGAAAAGTTACAGCCAAACTGGGAGGGACCATACCAGGGGCTGATAACCACTGAAACTGCTGTGAGAACCCGAGAGAAGGGTGGACACCTGGCACCCGAGTGAAGGGACCAGTGGAAGAACCAGCCATCTGGACTGTTCAACCAGCTGAAGATCCTCTACGAATTAAACTGAAAAAGTCACAACTGATGCTGGAATCCTGGCATTTTGGGGTAACTTGGGGTTTGTTAACTGCACTTGTGTTGGGAAAATGTTTGGTTCAGGCTCCTGCAGTGTGACTAGGCCAATGGCTCTCACATGAAACAGGAGCCAAGGACATGAGAAACTCTGCACAAAGCTGTTTAGCAACAAATTGTAACATAAGCATATAGCTGAACAAAGTAACTGCATCACACACACAAACTGCCTTCGAATGGAATGCTTATCTGAAAGAATGTAACAGCCTTTTGCCTGCTTCATGTAACCACTTTTGTTCGCTTCTTGTAACTTGTACTTGCTTCATGAAATCACCTATAGTTTGCTGAGCTAGAATGTAACCCCCCTTGCTTGCCCCATGTCACCACCTATATTTTGCTGAACTAATAAAAGAGATTTGCCTGGCTTTGTTCTGGGCTCATTTCATCCCGAGGAGAAATTGACTCTGTGTCTTATTTCTCACTCCGTCCGGCGCGGGTCTGCCCGGGCCCCCTCATGGTGAGCCCGCTGGCAGCGAGAAAAGCCACAACTGGTGACCCCGACGTGATGCTGGTCCTAGTTGTTCGCCTCGACGCCCCCATACCATCGCCAGTGAGGCGCTCCGCAGTCGTCAGACTTAGTGAGTATGGGGAAAGGGTTGTCCAAGGGCCAGGTTACGCACCTCCAAGAACTTGGAGACCTAGTCAAGGCTGCAAAAATTATTTCTATGAACCATGGCAAGCCCTTATCTTCAATTTCAGGGAATGATCTGGTCAAATTGTTGAAATTTATTTGGAGAAAATATCCCACTTATCCCCCCTCAGGGGACATCACGTCTAAAAAATGGAAGCGTATATTGAAATATTTAAATGAACCTCCTAAAGCTTCCTATGACTTGATTTTAACTTGTCAAGTAATTGTTGACAGTTTGAAAATTTATGAAAAAGCAATCAAGGACTCGAGCGATGCCATGGCGCTCAACGCTGCACTTCCACCTCCATATCAGGACAACTCTACGCAGCATAAAAGTCCTCAGGTCAAATGCTCCAACATTGTTTCTTCAAATGAAACATCTCCGCCATCTGCCCCCCCTCCGCCTCCACCAAGTGGAGACGCGGAGACCTCGCCTCAGTCTGCTTTTACAGCTGGACTGAAGAGAGCGATGGCGACAGGAAACCTTTCTTTAGAGGATTTGCAGAACTGATCCCGGAAGATTGGAAAACTATTGCTACCATGCTTCTTTCTTCTTCGCAATTCCTAATCTTTGAGTCCGTTTGGCGGCAAGGGGTACGTGCGGCAGTGGCCCGCGGGAACCTCCCAGTTGCCATCACTGCTGATCTTCTTTTAGGGGAGGGGAGGGTTAATACCATTGCACTGCAAATTGCCTCCCCCCCTGCCTGTTTACGATCAGATAAAATTGTCACCCTTAAATCATCTCCAGTTGGACCTTCAGCTCCTCCTGGAGAGGCTAATTTTTTTGCTTCTCCACAGCCATTGTACACCCCCATAAGGCAAAATTTTAGAGGAACAATTGGGATGCCTTGAAATTTTAAGTGGCTGTTAAGTTTAACCCTGTCAGACAATGTCTGGTGGTGCTTTGTGTTGATGTGTGTGTTTTGTTTTATATATGTTTAACTTCTAGAACGTTATGCTTGGACTTGGAATGGTGAGAAAAATAGGAGATGGTTAAAGGGCCCTATAAAAACCACATGTTTGGTTGGAATCATCTCATGATTTTTCTCGCTTCTTGCAGGACAAGCCATATGTCTAAATAAATGTTGTTTTGGTGGTATTTGTGTATATATGTCTGTCTGTGTTGTTCTGTGTTATTTCCAAGACTTGGAAAAGGGTCTAAACCCTCTTTGATAACAACAAACAAAAAGGCCTTGAATAAAGATGGAAACGTAAGTTGAAATATTTGTATGTGAAATGGTGTAAGCAAGTGGAGTGGAAGTGAATGAGTTGATTTGCTGGTGTAAAGGAACAGTAAAACTGTAGTTTTTATTGTTGTAAAATGGGAACGCAATGGCATGAGTTTGCATGTGAAAAGTTTTATGGACGAGGTATAAAAGAATTTATGGAAAATGATGTGAATTTTTTTGGTGGTGAGATTTTTGTAAAGTTTCTTTTTCTTTTCCCCCCCTCCTGCCTCTTTCGTTTTTCGCTGGCTGTCTTGCTTTAAGAGCGAAGGACAGGCGAAAGGAGAGGGGGGGCAGCTGTTCGTTTTAACTATTTTTTTTTTCTCTTCTTCCTCTGCCTAGAAGTCTGGGTTGAGGAAGGGGGGTGGATGTGAAATTTAATGCCCACTCTTGCAGTTTCAGCTTGCTATTTTTTTTACTCGAAAGAGGAGGCAGTAATTGTTGGGCAATTCTTTTGCAAATTTTTGAGTTTTAAATTGTTTAGTTAGACATATACATCCATCAACCAAAAGAAATGACTCTGAATTGTTTTGCTTAGATTTGTAAATATTTTCCCTATTTCATGAAAATTTGTTTCTTTTTAATGGAATTTGATCAAATTGGAACCTTTTTCATATCTGGGTCACAATCTTCTTTCTTCTCACTCCACACCCATTTTTCCTCACATTTTTTTTAGAGAAGGATACCACATTAGTGCAGCTCCAACAATATTTACTCATCATCATCATAAATACATTGCAGACGCTGCAGCCTCTGCTACCTGTTTCATGTCTCTTTCTCCTGTCTCTCCTTGGGACAGTCATGCTTATTTCCATCAAAATAAAAAGGCGCTCGTGAACCAATTTGGAAAAACCACTGCAGAAGCAACTGCTATTTTCCAGCAGTGTGCCACTTGCAGCAAGCAGGCCCACTCGCTCCCAATGGGGGTTAACCCCAGAGGAACCAAGTGTTGCCAAATCTGGCAAATGGATGTTACACAATATGCCCCATTTGCCCCATGGAAATATCTTCATGTTTCCATTGACACCTTTTCTGGCTTCATCATTGCTACCCCTCAACGGGGTGAAGCCACTAAGCATGTCATTAATCACTGTATTCGTTCATTTGCAACGTTGGGATGCCCAAAGGAATTAAAAACGGACAATGGTCCTGCTTACACAGGAGCAGCCTTTGCTGCCTTTTGTAATCAGTGGTCAATTGTTCACAAATTCGGAATTCCTTACAACTCCCAAGGCCAAGCCTTGGTTGAGCGCGCCCACCAGACGCTAAAACATGCGCTGGAAAGATATAATCAGACACAAGGGAAAATTGCCCCTAGCCTCCCAGCAGTGCAAAACATCCTTAATCTTTGTCTTCATACCTTAAATTTTTTAAACTTAACAGGCAATCCACCTACCTCTCCAGCCGAGAGGCATTTTTCTTCCTCCTCCCTTTCTCTTCCCCGACCACAGGTTTGGTATTGTCAACTCCCTGATCCTACCTGGAAAGGGCCCGCTGATCTCATCACTTGGGGGAGAGGCTACGCAGCAATCCAACTGCCTGAAAAAGTCTTGTGGGTTCCTGGTCGCTGCGTTCGGCCCTATTTTGCACCTGCACCCCATCCATCCCCGCCGGCAGACTCCCTGTCTCCTGAGCCTGCACCCATTGATGTGTGACTTTGTACTCCCAGACAACACCTTGTGAGTTCCAGGTCGCCATGTTCACCCATATCATCCCAAGCCTGATCCTAAAAACAATGTTCCTAACAACACTTTGTCTACTGACGGAGAGACAGCATCTTGATGCCTTTCTTGCCCTCCACAATCCTCACCAGCCCCTGAATTTTACGTGGGTAGTATTGGACAAACACACAAACATCCTGAACTCCACTTCGTCCATCGCTGTGCCGGGATCCTGGTTTCCTGACCTGTACTTTGACTTTGGCATCATGCTGGGGGCCACCACCATCACTAGCCACCAATGGATCAAGCGGTGGTCCCTCTATGTTTGCCCTGGCTATATGAAAGACACAGCACACCGGAACAAGTGTGGGGGAGAAAGCGCCTATTTTTGCGCACACTGGGACTGTGTCTCCACGGGGGAAATAACATGGGACCCCCCCCTCACAGAGACGCCCTGGGAACCCTCTTTGGGACATTGTCACTGCCACCTATCACTTGGTTAATAGCACCCATCCTAACCTTACTACAGCCTGCTGGTTTTGTTACAATGTTCAACCCCCATATTATGAGGCTGTAGGGTTTGTCTCTCCATACAACACCTCCTCAGATGACTACACATGCAGATGGAAACATGGCTCACAAACACTGCAGTCAATGTCAGGTAAGGGAACCTGCATTGGACTGGTACCCACGCAATACGGACAATACTGCAACACCACACATACCACGATTAACACAACACTCTTTTACATACCACCTAGAGACGGATGGTGGGCCTGCTCCACAGGCCTTACAGCCTGTGCCCACGGCCATGTGATAACCACCAAAGGCTTTTGCATCCTTGTCCAGGTCATACCACGCATGTACCTCCACACAGCAGAAGAAGTTTATAACACCTACTCAGGGTCAGCACTCATAAGACACAAGCGAGAACCTATCTCCACTCTCACAATTGCTCTTTTGGTAGGACTTGGCCTGACAGGAGCAGGAACTGGAGTAGCTTCTTTTGCACATCAGTATACTCAATACCACAACCTTAGAGCAGCCATCGATGAAGATTTAGAGAGAATAGAAACTTCTATCTCGCACTTACAAAAGTCCTTAACCTCCCTCTCTGAAGTAGTCTTGCAAAACAGAAGGGGACTTGATTTGCTTTTTCTAAAAGACGGGGGGTTATGTGTGGCCTTAGGAGAAGAATGTTGCCTTTATGCAGACCACTCTGGTATAGTACAGGACTCCATGACCAAACTCAGGGAGGGCCTGACTAAACGAAAGAAAGAGCAAGAAGGTCAACAAAATTGGTTCCAATCCTGGTTTAATTTTTCTCCATGGTTGACCACCCTGATAAGTGCCATAGCAGGACCACTGGTATTGTTATTCCTTGCATGCATATTTGGCCCTTGTATTTTATCTCGCTTAAAAAACTTTGTGCAAAGCAAAATAGGTACTTTGGAAAACATGATACTGGAACGTCACCATTACCAACCAGTACCATCTGAAGAAGATGTGGAGAAAGCATCCCTCTGCACACCAGACTCTGACGATGACTCAGAATCTGTCAATATGCAATTATGTAGGTCAACACCTACCCTGGATGGGAGGGGGTCGGAGGACCACCAACTCACAGGGCAGGAAACCTACTTTTAAAACAAAAACAGAGGAGATGTTGGGAAAATGTTTGGTTCAGGCTCCTGCAGTGTGACTAGGCCAATGGCTCTCACATGAAACAGGAGCCAAGGACATGAGAAACTCTGCACAAAGCTGTTTAGCAACAAATTGTAACATAAGCAAATAGCTGAACAAAGTAACTGCATCACACACACAAACTGCCTTCGAATGGAATGCTTATCTGAAAGAATGTAACAGCCTTTTGCCTGCTTCATGTAACCACTTTTGTTCGCTTCTTGTAACTTGTACTTGCTTCATGAAATCACCTATAGTTTGCTGAGCTAGAATGCAACCCCCCTTGCTTGCCCCATGTCACCACCTATATTTTGCTGAACTAATAAAAGAGATTTGCCTGGCTTTGTTCTGGGCTCATTTCATCCCGAGGAGAAATTGACTCTGTGTCTTATTTCTCACTCCGTCCGGCGCGGGTCTGCCCGGGCCCCCTCATGGTGAGCCCGCTGGCAGCGAGAAAAGCCACACACTTGGAATTCTAATTCTCTACTGTTTCAGGAAAGAAATACCTTGTGTGTGTTTGGAAGAAAGAAGTCAGAAGAAACATAGGTTCCTGAAGTGTGTCTTTTGCCATTGTAATTGTATCACTGATTGTTATCACTGTTATCATCGTGTTAACTGTTGGTTGTTGTAATATTCCTTGCTTAGAGAAAGATGGGGATATTGCTGTTGTTATTGCGTGGCCTACTTTTCAATCCAGTCCTGACACTTCCAGCGAGTTCTGGAACACAGTGCAAATGCAGCTCAGAAGTTAAAGGTAAAGCACCAATTTCTAGAGTTTTCAGTTAACAATTAGTTAATAAATTGAGAAAACAGTGGCCCCCTCAGTGTATATTGATATGTCTGTGGGATGATGTGATTATTACTACCAACAATACATTGAATCAGCAGGTTAAAATCTGCATTCTGATGAAGGATGGAGATGGCAACAAATTACAAAGTGCTTTGCAAGCCACTCCTGCTCCTTCTGCTTTACCTGTTACTGACATTATAGAAAATACTGAATCATTTTATGATGTGGATATGGAAGTTATGGATACCAAACCAACCAATGCTTGGCTAGCTTTGAAATATCTTTATGCTAGGAAATCAGGACACTCCAGTTGTTGGATGTGTTCTCATTTGAATGAGAAGACAATGGTAGCGGCTCCTATTAATATCTCACAAATTTTAATGAATACTTCAAATATCCATTTGGAAACTTTGTTGTGAGAGAGAGACAGTTAGAACAAATACAAATACAAGAGATAGTGGGAAGTTTTTATGTACCTGATTGGTGCATCAGAGGAAATTTAACCACTGGAGATGGCTGGTGTGGAAATACTGTAGTCAATATCACCATGATTCCAGACACCTTTAATAAGATTAATGTTCAAAGTGTCACCAGAAGTTTGTTTCAATCATCCAAGAATGTATCTTTGTATGAGGCTTATCTGAATTGGACTAGAGATGATCCGCAACGTCAGTGGTTCCATGCTGTGGAGGTTGTGAACAATGCCAGGATGCAGGATCAGAAAGGCACAATGGTTTTGCTAATGCCTAGTGCTGGAAATAACATTCATTATTGTTGTGAAAACAAATGTTTCCAATATATGAACACGAGGAGAGCCGGATGGTGTTACCTTGCTAAGTTGATGCCGGTAATGGAGGTGCAGGATGAGACACATGTATTCACACCAGCACATCCCAGGTATTAGTTAAATAGAAGAAAAAAAAGATAACTTGTTTGAAGCTGAGGACAGATGGTGGACTTTAGCCCCTTCGTTTACAGGATGAGGATGGGAAATGATGAAAAGAATAAATAATTACACCAATATTATGGATGAAATAATAAACATAACTCAAAGTGATATAATGTTGCTAAGTGAAGAATTAAAAATAGTAAGGACTACATTGTTAAGACAACAGTTAGAAATAGAGAGTTTAGCAGTTGCTGTAAGTGGACTATGTGCAGAACGAATTGATTATAGTTGTTGCACTTGGATACATAATACTAGTGGAGAAGTACCTGATTATTCTGAACTAATTGAGAAACATCATGAACAAGTAAATAAATTACAAGAGACGGCTGGGGCCATAAGGAGGGATGGTTGGAATCCCTTGAAAGGACTCAGTGATTGGATCCCTAACTTGGCTGGATGGTTAAAACAATAATGTTGGGAATTTTTATATTGATAACTGGAATGATGGTTTGTTGTATGCAGCTTGGGCCAATGATGATGTGTTGTAAAGATTGCTTGGTTGGATGGAAAATGAAAGATGAGAGTGAAGTGGTTGAAAGAATGTTGAGACAATTTGAGAAATATGAGTGTAAAAATCAATATTGATTGTGAAAATAAAAAGGAGGGATTGTGGGAAAAAGAGCTTATTGTTTTTACAGAAACTGTAGAAGACATGCTGGCCTGTGGAGCAAATACATTGTATATATTTTAATCTCATGAGCCTAGCTTGAAGCTTGAAAATTGTATATAGGAAGGTCTCTGCTACGCTGCAAACCCGTCCTAACCAGAATTTACTGATATGATAGCAACTTTAGAGACAACCCCTAGGAACTAACAACCATAAAAGGAAATTTGTAAATAAGAGAAGGGGGCGATCAAATTAGAGGAGGGGGGATGTAATCAGGGGCGGAGATAATGTATTCACTTTAGGAGCTTTGGATAGGTTGTGACGACATAATTACAGTATGATTACTAAGCCAATGAAGAAGAGGTGGGAGGTAAACGTGTAAAGGCAATGGAGAATATAAAGAATGAATATTGAACATTTAAGGTGTGTCCACTCTATGCTTGCATGCACAAGGAGCACCCCCTTTGCCAAGGACTACAAATCACCATCTTGGAAGTTTTGGCTTGTGATTTTTATTTTTATTTATATTTTATGTTTGGATTTTTGTTCCTGACCCTGTTTATATCTGTCTTATCCATGTCAACTTTTTGCAGAATAATCCCTGGTATAAAACTGACGAAGCACAGCCATTTGCTCAGACAAATTGTATATTCCTAGCTTCAAGCAAAGAATCTGGTGGGAGGCAGCTTGAAGATTCTTAGTTTAGCCAAAATGATCTTTGATGGAGGGACCAAGAGATCGAATTTATGAAGTCTCTTTCTCCCTGAGAAGAAGTCTCAGAAAGAAGTCTCCTTCTTTCTTAAGAAGTCTCCTCCTTTCTTCCCCACCACTTGTTATATATCTAAATTAGCTTTTGTACTCAGCCAGATTGTGCAGGAACCACAGAATTTCTTGTGTTCTCTCTGTACTTGTCGGGAGTAGACCTGGGGGTAATTACCCAAGAGAGTAATTTGGGCATAAATTGGGGGTAATGGAGTAATTTGTGATTACTTGTTTGTGAGTCAGGGATCCAGTTCTGAACTACCATTGCTGATACATTTGTGCAAAATGTTTTTTTTGGAGTAAAAACATTTTTCAAGATCAAGAGGGATAATTGGGTCAAATAGTTTCAGAACTTCTGATATAGGGTGTATGCAGGGTATGGTCAAAAATATAAAGATGGCAGCCAGTTAATATGTTTATGTTCTCTGGACACTGGAACTGAGAAGACAGGCTTTGCAGTGCAGGGTGCAATAGGACACATCAAATGTTTTTCAAATGTAAAGGTGGATTTTGCTCTTTGTGAAGCTATGCAAAATTTCAGAACAAATACTATAGTGTTGTGAATAGTAAATTTTATGTGCTGTACAGTTCTCAAAATACAGAGATTTTGCATCTCAAGAGTTAAAGTTTGGTACAAAGTACAGTTTCCTTTGGAGAATTATTTTCTGTGAGAAAAACTTGTTTCTTTCCATAATTTAGCTTATTAAATTCCACTGTAATTTCAAGAATAGATTTTCCCTTTGTTTCTGGAAGATATAAGTAGATGATCACACTTGAAATGGCCAGGATCCCCATAAAAATCAGAAAGCAGAAGGGACCAAGATATTCCTGAAAGCAGAGAGAAAGAAAATTAAAACTTAAAAAAAGGCACACAGTGTTGCATTCTTCTTTGAGGACAGGGCTGGATCTGGTTCATTAAATAAGCCCTGTCCTTTTCTATTTCATATTATTGTCAGTTAAGCCATGACAGAAATATGCTTAATGTGTATATAACACCTGGTCCTTTTGTGACTCAGGTGCATTGGCTAAATGAAGTTACTCTTACCACAATGAATGGGAAGATCATCCCAAGCAGAAAGAGCCCCATCCAGTTGATAAATCCCACAATTACAAAGGCAGATGGACGGTATGTTTGATTGAAGATTTCCACCATAACTGATATTGTGGCACCAGCTAGCAAAGAGGGAGAGAAAGAAACCGTAATACGACAGAGTCAGTGCTCATGTGAGGCCTCCGGCTGTGGGAAGAGCAAAGAGAAAGGTTTTCTTGTAGCCATGGATGGACTGGTCATCCTGGGCAAGGTTAGATGCGTTTCCGAGGGCAGCAAGAATAAGTCATCTTGGGCTCCTTCTCTTCATTCCTATAATCAGGTGAGCAGCCTTATTACATTCTCTGAATAGGAACTCATCATTCCAGGAACCATTATTGTGTCTGGGGAGGATTAAGGGACACACCTCAGCTCAGGTGTTGAGTGCCTAACAACAAAAAGGCAGATTGCTTAGAGCAGAGCTATAAGGTCCTTGATTATAAACTCCATTTATTTATTTGCCAAACTTGTATGCCAGCTGAGTCTCACTGGTATGCAATACATGTTCCATGTATGTGCTTATGCCCAAAGAACACCCAAATTAAACGCTGTGTGGACTGTCTACATGTTAATTAGCTTGTCTTTAGGAGGGAAATACTGCTTTAATTCTATTGGCTGCCGCCTAGTGGTGAGCTGTATAAATAGTGGTTAAGCAGCAGTTAGGGCTGCTTCTATTATGAACTGAATAAAGAGTTGTTGTTTGCACCATTCGCCTCGTCAATGCCTCACCGAACTAGAAACATAACAGTGGTGACGAAGGTGGGATGTGTTGCAAAGAAATAAAGAGCCAGAAGTCACTAGGATAAGACCAGGCCTCAGTGCCCTGGTAGGAACTACGTTCCCCCCTCTGCCTGCTAGCAAGCAACGTTGGAGGCCAACACCTGAGGGACCCGTCCCCAGGACCACCAACAGAAGCCTTAGCAGCACAAGGCATTGTGAGGTCAATGCCAACTCACCATGGCCAAGCTCGGAAAACTGTCGGAGTTCGACGTCATGCATCCGGAGAGGTGGAGTTCATACATCTCTTGCATCGAGAACTATCTGAGAGCTAACCAAGTTAGCGAAGACGGCTTAAAGGCCGCAACGCTGCTGTGCGTGTGCGGCCAGGCGACATTCGATATAGCCGAGAACTTGGTCGCTCCAGCTACGCTTGAGTCGGTTGCCTACGCCGAGCTCAAGAAAATGCTCAAGGAACACTTCGAGCCGAAGCTCTCTGTTATAGCCTGGAGACACGCCTTCGAACAAAGGGAGCAGCAACCAGGCGAGTCTGCCACTGAGTTCATAGCTGCCCTACGACAGGCGTCCCAGCTCTGCAATTTCTCAGACCTCGAAGAAAGACTGAGAGACAGTTTAGTGTGCGGGCTGAGGAACCGGGACCTTCAGCAGAAATTGTTCGCGAAGGAGACCTTGTTGTTCCAGGACGCCCTGAAGGAGATTATGGCAGAAGAAGCTGCTGGGGGAGCCGTCAAAGCCTTACGGCCCTCCAAGAACTCTTCCAGCCCAGAAACCATTCACCATGAAGACACTGAACGGGATGAAGACCCCGACGCAGAGCATGAGATCGATCGGTTGCAGAAACCACCAGAAAGGGCCCAGCGGCCATTTGACAAGACAGTTCCCTTCACTTGATGTGCGGGTTGCGGAGGCCGACATAGACGCTCGGAGTGCAGGTTCCGCACAGCAATGTGCCAGGCGTGTAGCAAACAAGACATCGCTGCCATCTGTAGAGGCCACCAGAGGGAAGCTCCACAAGAAGAGTTTCTCAGGAAAGGTACCGGGGCCCCGGGGCAACACAGAGTTGGCTATTGCTCCAGCCGAAGGAGCATGTTTAGAACAGGTGCCCATCGCCCACTTAAGGAAAAGCTGAGATTCAAGGTCAAACTCCAAGGAGTTCCATGCCATGGAACTGGACACTGGGTCAGCCCTATCTATAATTTCCCAAGGAACATTGAACCACATTTGTAGTTGCAGCGGCAAACAAGTTAAACTCAAGCCGTCGAATCTCCTGCTTACAGATTTCCAAAACTCCTGTGTAGCGGTTAAAGGAGAAGCTACGCTCAAAGTTCAATTCAAAGAGTTTGAGGGTCCCCTGGAAGTTGTGGTAGTTGAGGGTAGTTGTGCGGTTGCACAAGCCTCATCAGGCTAGACTGGTTGGATGCCTTGGGCATCCATGTGACTGGCATAAACCAAACACAAGCAACGGACCTGGAGGCCATTTGCCAGGAGTTTGCTGATGTTTTCAGCTCTGACTTGGGAAAGTACAAGGGACCTCCAATTGCCTTCCACCTTGATCCTACCGTAACTCCAATAAGGATCAAGCCTCGTAGAGTGACTTTTGCCCTTAAATCTAAAATCAATGCAGAGCTGGACAAGCTGTTGCAACAAGGTGTGTTGCAGCCAATAGACAACAGCCGGTGGGAAACCCCTATAGTTACACCACTTAAGGCCAATGGGGAGGTGCGCATTTGCACGGATTATAAGTGCACTATTAATAGAGCGCTTCAACAACATTCATATCCGGTGCCTGTAGTCAGCCATATTTTGGCATCACTCCAGGGAGGTTGCATATTCGCCAAATTAGATTTGGCTCAAGCCTACCAACAACTGCCCGTGGACGATGCCATGGCGGAAGGTCAGACCATAGTTACCCACAGGGGAGCTTTCAGGGTAAGGCGCCTACAATTCGGGGTCAGTGTCGCCCCAGGAATTTTCCAGAGCGTGATGGAGCGCACGCTCAAAAATATACCAGGAATGTGTCCATATTTCGATGACGTCCTCATAGTTGGGGAGTCAGTAGAAATATTGGCAGAAAGGCTCAAAGCTGTCCTTCAGCGTTTCCGTGAAGCGGGGCTGAAACTAAAGAGGGAGAAATGCAAAACAGGGGTAGCTTCAACCGAATTTCTCGGGTTCCGCATTGATGCCGCAGGCATTCACCCTGCTGAATCCAAGCTCAAAGCAATTCAGCAGGCCCCCAGTCCTACGTCAAAGGCAGAGCTTCAAGCCTTCTTAAGGCTAAGCCGCAGTTAGGGCTGCTTCTGTTGTGAATTGAATAAAGAGTTGTTGTTTGCACCATTCGCCTCGTCAATGCCTCACCGACCTAGAAACATAACACTGTGGTCCTAATAAATGATGTTGTTTAATCAAAGGAACCTGGAGTGTGCCAACCCTGCCAGATCAAAATAGCTGTACAGATACTGTGGGAGATAGGCGGTCCCTCAAGTAACCAAGCCCTAAGCTGTGTATGGCTTTAGAAGTAGTGAATTGCACTGGGAAGCAAGCTGGCCCTCAGTAAAGCTCACGAGGCAGAGGTGTTACATGGGCGTATTGAAGCATGCTTGTCACTGTCTGTGCCATTGTATTCTGGACCAGTTGGAACTTCCAGGTGGTCTTCAAGGGCAGCCCCATGCAGACTGCATTGCAATAATAAAGGTGACCAAGGCATGAATGACTATCTGAAGCACCCCAGGCACAACTGGCACATTAGATGAAACTGTAAAGGTCTTTCTGGCTACAGCTGCCACCTTTCTTTGAGCTGGAACTGCGAGTCCAGGAAGATCCCCAGATTGTGCACCACCCCTGAAAGGGGAGTGCAATCCCATCCAAGATCAAAGATGGAATATCCCCAGATCTGGGTGGCCCAAACCCCAAAGCCATTTGGCCTTGGGCTGGAGATGGTTCTTCCCCATCCAAGCCCGTACAGCAATCTGTCCAGGGTGGAGATACTCACAAGGTCCAATTCCATAGAAGATGACAAAGAGGAAGATGAAAATGACACTCAAGTAGTGCATCCAGAAGAAGCGATGCTAGAATGAAAAAAGGCTCCTTTAAACGTAACAGCAACCACACACTGATTCCTAAGGCAATTGGAGACATTTGGCCCTCCTGATCTAGAATGGGGCTCCAGAAATATGCCCACAAAGCATATCTGAATGGTCTTCATTTTGCCATCCATCCCATTTTCATTTTGCTATACCTCACCATTGCCAGAAGCAGATACTTCTTCTTTTGTCAGAAAAAACACTAAAATATCTCTCTTACTTGGAATGAAAGGGTTACTGTGAGTGCAGCCAGCACCAGCACCATCGCAGCATATCCTCCCCATAGTAGAAGTTTCCGCCCAAAATGCTCAATCAGAGAACTCTGAAATGCAGGAAAAGGAAATACAGAGAAAATATATTTTGATGGGCTAATTGTGAGAATGCTAACAATTATTCTCCAAAATCTATTAACAGAATAACAGAGTTGGAAGGGACCTTGGAGGTCTTCTAGTCCAGCCCCCTGCTCAAACAGGAGACCCTAGACCAGGGTTGTCAAACTTGCTGCATCACGTGATGTGTCGCAATGTATTGCAGGTTTTTCCCCCATTGCTGGAGCTGGGGTGGGTGCAGCTTCTGCATGATGCATCCAGCCCACAGGCCAGCAGTTTGACACCCCTGTTCTAGACCATTTCAGACAAATGGCTGTCCAATCTCTTTAAAAAGTGCATAATTGCACCCACACAGATGATGCAAATCACATATCTGTCTCACAGAAAACCAGCTGTCAGCAAAGACTAACGGGGCCAGCACCACCTACCATCTTCAGCCTGACTCTTGAGAAAAAGGAACACATGGTTCTCCCCATCTTTAATAAGGCCCCCCCTTCTTGCCTGTCCCCTTCAACTTACACACAGGATGGATGAGAGGCACTCGCAGATGCCAACACCCAGTGCAACGTATGGAATGAGGGATTCTTCAAACTGGGCTGTGCGAAAAACTTCAAATGAGTAGAAGTAGATCTAGAAAAGAATAAAAAAGTGAGAAGATAGGCAGTGTTTTTAGAAGGGAAGGAAAAGGAAAGAAGAGGAAGGTTTTTTTTGTTTAGGAAAGGGGCCTTGGATCCAGTTAATAACACCTCATTTTAAGTAGGGGAGACTAATGTCCAAATCAGCCTGCAGCAAATAAAAAGGCCCAGAAACATTTTTTTTTCCTTGAATGGTTCTATGATCTTGCAAACCTGGGTTTTGTGATGGGCTGAGCCACAGGTTGCGTTACTCTCTGCCAATAGTGACAGAGGACTGCAGCCATTGTGGGATTTCTTTGAGCAAAGACTCAACTGCATTGATGCCACACAACTGCAGAGTGCTCATGACGGTGATCATCATATACAGTTGCCAGCGCAGTGATTGGGCCTTTAGCACCTCCAGGACTCGGAGACTTTTCGTGCAAGACATGGCTGCCTTTTCCCTCTTGATGTCATCAATCTCAGCTTGATGGTCACCCTCACCCCAGAGCTGTTTGATGGCTGTGGAAAGAAAGACACACATGATGGCACCCTTGTGTCCCTTTGCCCACTTGGGTGATCCTAGGTCAATGTACACTTGACATGAATATTATGGAGATGGGGCAAGGTTATGAGTTAATATTTATGTATTATTGATAAGCTATTGCCAGCTGTTCTAAGAGTATACAAAATCAGAATACAATACTGTAATAAATTCTTACAATACTGTAAAAACAGTAAAACAGTAAAGAGTATGAAACATAGCTCTTTCTTAATTGATTAATTAATCAAAGGCCTGCCAGAAAAGTACTTCTTGAGGTGGGGACCCTTTTTTCTCTTGTCTGATCCTAATCTGACCTTGAATCTGACCAAAAGGTGCAAAAAGCGTTGGAGGCTATATACTTCTTTTGCCTCTGAACTGAACCTTTGCCACTAGGATCCTTTGAGAAGTTTCCTAGTAGAGACAGGATGTTATTGTTGGAGCTGTTCTTCAGGCTTTCTGTTCTCTTGTGCCTGTTTCTCAAGAAAAGCCCAGCTAAACATAACTACTGTATACTATTTAGGGTAAGGAACTTTAGCCATCAAAGTAGCTTTCAAAACACAGTGTTATCATATTGAGGGAGCCTGGCATATGTAGAATTGCAAACTGACCATCAGCATTTGGAGTACCTGCAGTCCACTCATAAACCTAACAAATGAAGCTTAGATGATCCCTGTTTTTCTCTCCATTTGATTCCAAGTGTTTTACGTTCCAAGTAACCATAATAAGCAAGCTGACACTTGTCCTGGAAACCTGAATATAATTAAGTTAATCATGTTGCTTCCCTTCAAAGGGCCATTCTATTGGAAATGTTTGCAGCCATCAAAATATCTGATGACTGGTTGAAGGATTTACAAGAACAGTGATCCTTATGCTTAAGTCTGCATAACATCTGAATGGTATTTTAGAGCAACATCTACCTTGTTTTCTAAATTTCCAGCAAGATAATTGGGTGGAACATTTGCTAGTTGCAGAATATGCATACAACAGTGCATATCAGACAACAATTCATACTGTATGTCTCTTTTCCCTACTAAGTATGGTGCCTTGATTCTCATTTGCACAAGACCCTTCTTTAAATTCAGCAGTGGAGAACTTTTGAGAATTAGTTAAATTAGTTAAAAACAGATCATGCCAAACCAATCTTACTTCATTCTTCGATAAAGTGACGAAACTAATAGACCAGCGAAATACTGTGGACGTAGTATTATTAAACTTCAGTAAGGCATTTGATAAATTAGACCACAACCTACTCCTTGGTAAGCTAGAAAAAGGTGGAATAGACAACATCACCACCAGATGGATCTGTAGCTGGCTGACAAACCGTACTCAATGAGTAGTCCTCAATGGCACTACATCCACATGGAGAGAAGTAAGCAGTGGGGTACCACAAGGTTCGGTTTTAGGCCCAGTACTCTTCAATACCTTCATCCATGACTTAGATGAGGAAATTGAAGGAGAACTCATCAAACTTGCAGATGACACCAAACTGGCAGGAATAGCCAACACCCAGAAGACAAACTCAGGATCCAAAAAGATCTTGACAAACTCGAACAATGGGCCCTATCCAACAAAATGAGTTTCAATGTGGAGAAAAGCAAAGTCCTACACTTAGGCAGGAAAAACCAAAAGCACAAATACAGATTGGGCTAGACCCGGCTTAAAAACAGTAACTGTGAGAGAGAACTTGGAGTCCTAGTGGACGATCACTTGACTATGAGCCAGAAGTGTGCAGCAGCAACCAAAAAAGCTAATACAATCCTGGGTTGTATAAACAGAGGCATAGAATCAAGATCATGCGAAGTACTAGTACTGCTTTACAAAGCCCTAGTAAGACCACCCCTGGAATACTGCAGCCAATTTTGGTCACCATATCACAAAAAAGATGTTGAGAGTTTGGAAAAAATTCAGAGTAGAGCAACTAAGATGATCAACAGCCTGGAGGCTAAAACATACGAAGAACGGCTGCAGGACTTGGGTTTGGCTAGTCTAAAGAAAAGAAGAAATAGGGGAGACATGATAGCAGTGTTTCAGTATCTGAGGGGCTGCCACAAGGCAGAAGGGGTCAGGTTGTTCACCAGAGCACCAGAGGGAAGGACAAGAAACAATGGTTGGAAACTGATCAAAGAGAGAAGCAATCTGGATTTAAGGAGAAACTTCCTGACAGTGAGGACAATCAACTAGCTTACCCCCAGAAATCGTGGGTGCCCCCTCACTGGAGATGTTTAAGAAGAGACTAGACAATCACCTGTCTGAGATGGTGTAGGTTCTCCTGCTTAAGTGGGGGGCTGGACTAGAAGACCTCCAAGGTCCCTTCCAGTTCTATTCTATTCTAGTGGCGATTTAGCAAGTCTTGCAAGATCAACTTAAGATAGCTAAAGAGACAAAGATTTGCAGACAAGCATCATCAACCTGATCCCAGTTTACAAATGGGTTAATTAAGTTTGGATTTCTACTCAACATGCTGCCTCCTTCCAAAAAATTAGATCACAAGTTTATTAGTCCCTTTCCTATTGAAGCTGTTATTAATCTTGTTGTGTACCAAGTCAAGCTACTTGCCTCTATCAAAGCGTGTTTCATATTTCATTGTTCCCTTCTGCTTCCCTTCTTGCTTGGGCAAGTTCCTTTCATTCTTCCATTTCACTTCTGCCTCCCATTTCAGTTAATGACAAACCTGAATGTGAAGTTGCTTCCATCCTGGACTCTCAGTTGAATTGCACTCAAGAAGAAACTGGTAACCAGTGCAGCCTTTGTAGCCATGGTATTGTCCAATACGCGCAAGTGCTGGATTTGTCATCAGCTGCTTGGTCTTACCTACTTTCATTGCTTTTTAATGCTTCTTCCTTTATTGGGTCATTTCATGTATTTTTGGCTATCCTTAGTGTATTTAGCCAGAGTATTTTTGCCTTCACAATGGGAAACAATAAGGAGGGGGTCAACCTATTTACCAAAGCCCTGAGAGGCAGGACACCAAGTAATGGTGGATGGGAATTTATCAAGGAGAGATCCAGCCTAGAACTTTCCTGACAGTGAGAACAATTAACCAGTGAATGGCTTCCCTCCAGAAGTTGTGGATGCGCTCTCACTGGAGGTTTTTAAGAAGAGATTGGACAGCCATTTGTTCAGAACAGTATACGGTCTCCTGCTTGTGCAGGGGATTGGACTAGAAGATCTCCAAAGTCTCTTCCAACTCTGTTATTCTGTATCTATCAATGTCACTACATGACTCTAGTGCCTGGTTGATGGTTGATTTGCCAAGCGTTTGATCTAGTGCTTCTAGTTCACTTTGTATCTGGTATATAATTACTGCAAAGGATTGAAGAAGTGGGCTAATCCAAGTGTTGATGGTTTTAATAGTATTTCCACCATTAAGCATGGATTTCAAGACTTTCCTTATGCTTTCTCTATATCAGTGATGGCGAACCTTTTAGAGACTGAGTGCCCAAACTGCAACCCAAAACCCACTTATGTATCATCGGGTGCCGGGTGGGCGTGGCCCATTGGGTGGGCTTCAGTGGTAATGGCAGAGTGGGTGGGACTAAAATGTTCAATCAATCAATTCCAACTTTGTGAGATCTTTTTTTTCCCCACGAGAAGTTGAAATTGATTGATTGAACCTTTTTTTTTTTTTGCACATGGCGGCGGAGGCCTAAAGCGAAAAGGTTTTTTAAAACCCAGCTGAAGGCCTAGGACTGGGACGACGGTGCGCGTGCCCACAGAGAGGGCTCTGTGTCCCGCCTGTGGCACGCATGCCATAGGTTTGCCACCATGGCTCTATATTCTTTGGTTATACTGTATTGACCTCCAAGTGTCTAATGCTATCTGATTGTTGGAGAGCCAGATGTCTATAAATATCCTCTGTGGTGAGACTTAGTTTGTTTTCAACTGGCATTTTAATTCCATCACTTTTTAACCAATTTTCAGTTCAGGAGGTGGCATGGCGATGGAAGAACATAAATCTCTCAGGTTTCCTTGGTGGCAGCTCTCCCAGATATCAGGCAGGACAGGTTGATGTTCCCTTCCCACTTCCTCTCTTTGTAAGAGCAGATCCCCAGCGTCTCTCTCCCCAGCTGCATTATTGGTCCTGCTTGCCTCCAAGGCAGAGGACGGCTTGACCTGACAAGCTTCCAAGTGTAACAGTATATCCCTGCCCTGTTCTCCTATGGGCTGGAGGAGGAGGATCCTACCTTTCAGGAAAGCCTCTTCATTGTCTTTCTGTATCAGAAGGTACGGTGGGGAGTCAGGAAAGCATGGGAGCATCACCAACTGGATTGTGGCTGTGAGCCCACTAAAAGCCAACAGCAGGGGCCACAAGGACTCGGAGCCCAAAATTTCCCTGCAGAAAAAGGAAGGACATAAGGGAAGGCTTTGGTTTTTCTCCACCAGACCTTATTTGCTCACTACATTATTCACCACACTCTGCAAATCTCTGCAGAGTCAAGGACTCTTGGCATGAATAATGGACTCCCCCTGCGGATTATACTTTGCTAGTCCTTGACGACTACCTAGGGACCGGTGCTCATCTCCATTTCAAGGCCATTGAGCCAGCGCTGTCCGAAGACATTTCACGGTTATGTTGCCAACGTGACGTCACAGAGCACTGCTATCTTCCCACCAAAGTGGAGCCTATTTATTCATCCGATCACATGGAGCTTGGGTCTTGAATCTGGGCTGCCGGCTTTCCGGCCAACAAGCCCTGCATCTTAACCTCTGAGCCAATGCGCCACCCAGCATGGGGGGGGGGGGAATTATGCAATCTTCTTCCCTCCGCTTGGAAGAAAATTCCTCCTCCAAGACTCTTGGGACTGAATGGCATTTTAAATTTAAATTTAAACCAAAATAGATAATACAGATTTGTTTAAACAGCGAATAATCTGTCTAATTATCAGCCAACGTGAAGGTAATATTTTTATTATGCTATTTTAAAAAGTGGGAATAGGATTTGAGGTTTTCCACTGGAAAGTCACTCTTATTGTAAGCAATGCAAGACCACACTGTTTGGCCTATTTGAAATTCTGTAGAACGAAATTGCATCCAAAAAGGTGGGAAACTTGAGATTCTACAGTTTATGTTCCTGAGTTTACCATAACATTTTCAAAATATTTTTGCCTCATCTGTATCTGTATCATTTATTTTTAGAGGAAAAAAGAAATGGCTGATCAGATTTCAATTGTACAACAATTATCAAGATAATGAACAATCCAGTTCATGTCATAATATTTTCACATCTTCAGGTTCAACGCTCCAGTTTCAACTGAAATGAAAAATTGTGAAGTTGAAGCTTAAATTAAGTGTTTACTTCAGACATCTGGTGATTTAAATGGCTTTCACTGAGTGCGTTTTGGAAAGGGACTTACCCAAGGCCAATGATTTGTCCTGCAACTTTGCCGAGTGTCAGAAAAATGGCGACTGTGGCATTTGTAAATCCCCGCAACTTCTTTGGCGAAATCTCTCCCACATATTGAGGATGTATATTGAAAGAAAACCCTTCAGAAAGGAAAAGAGTGGCAAAGAAGAGTATTGAAGAACTGGCCAGCATGTCATCTAAGAGGTCATGTCATTAAAACCACCTTACATTGCAGAGAGGCATTACTGAGTTATGGGCAATTGAGTGAGAAGGATTACAATGACACCAAGTGAATCAGAAGGGAAGAGAGAGAGAGGGAGAGGCCTGTGTCAAGAAGGACACCGAGTTAACCACTCTTGAATCAACCTCTCCTCTAAAACATTGGATCACAGCAGGATTTTGCCCATATGCCAATCCCATATAGCTACCAATGCCAATCCCATATAGAAGGCGTCCAAGGAGGATCATCTCAAAAGATTTGGCCATCTTGCTGAACCCCATGAACAGGGCAGCAGTCAGCATGATCAGGTTGGTGAGCATCTGGCACTTCTTTCTGCAACAGAAGCGGGGGGGGGGCTGTGAGAGACAGGCATTTTCAGGGGTTTCCCAGCAAAGCACAACTCTATCAGCAGCACACATTGAATTGTTTTCGGTTTCTATTGGAAGTATGAACTTTTATAATTTTCAGAGCAATTCGTCAGGGCAGCACACTGTATCCATGCAAGGGGATGTGCTTGCCTTAAGTACAGCTGACTCCTGCACTCCCAAATGAAGGAGGAGAATGCTAACCACCAGCAAAGGAAAAACAGTGCTATTCAAATTCTGTTTGGATTTAGTCTTCAGGAATGATCGAAACCAAGTCTTTCCCTAGGAAACTGTTGAAGAGCAGGATGGAGGGGCAAGATGGAAACATAATCGATGTCACCATATACAGGTAGTCTTTGGTTAATGACCGTAATTGGGACTCGATTTTCCATCACTGAGCAATGTAGTCATAAAATGCGATGGCAATCCCAGCACTCCCCCTTACCATTATTAAGTGAGGATCGAGTGGTTAAGCGAGGATCTCCTGACAACTTCTGGCTGGCTTGCAATGAGCAAGGTCAGTGGGGAAGCTGGCAGGAAGAGGCAGATCCCAGGTAGCTCACAAGCAGATGGGCAGAGGTAGGAGGCTGCTGCCAGGTGCAAGAGGGGGTGTGAAGGCTGGCAAGGTGTAATCTGAGTGGTTTGAGGCTTGGGGTGGCTGCTGCAGGGTACAGGAGGGTGCTTGAGGAGGGGCAGCCTGAGTGCTGCTGGGGCTGTGGGAGGCTGCTGTAGAGGGAGGGGGAACTTACTTGAGTGACTTGTGAAATGTGAGTGCTGGGGGCTGTAACTGTTCTAAGTACGAGCCAGTTGCCAAGCACCCTGTGTGGCTGCTGGGGGAGACCAGAATTTTGAGGACCCCTTGTAAGTACCACTCATGCAGCAGCATCGTAACTTTGGTGGCTGAATAAGTGGTTGTTAATCAAGAACTACACATAAGGAGGGTTCAGATGCATGGAGTCCTTGACTGAAAACAACAAATGAGCCCCAAATCTCCATTACTAAGCAAGGTACTAAGTGAGTTGCGCCTCATTTTACAACCATTTTCTGCCATAGTTGTTTAGTGAATCACCGTAGTTGTTCAGTGAATCATGCAGTCATTAAGCAAATCTGGCTTCCCCCATTGACTTTCCTTGTTGGAAGCCAGCTGGAAAGGTTGCAAATGGTGGTCACGTGACCCCGGGACAGTGCAGCCATCACAAATACCTGCCAGTTGCCAAAATTTTGATCCTGTGACCATGGGAATACTGCAACAGTTGTAAGTGTGAAAACCAGTTATAAGTCACTTTTTTCAGGGCTGTTGTAACTTTGAATGGTCACTAAAATGGCTGTAAGTCGAGGACTATCTGTAATCTCAGGTTTACAGAAGGACAAGAAGGAAAATCAAGAGAGATTGAAGGCCCTGAAAATATTTAACGTCAAGGAAGGAGTATTGTAGGGCAGCACTGTGACCACCATCTTGACTTTTAGTTTTACCGTACCGTGTGAACACCCTGAATAGGGTGCCAAATGGCTACAACCAATGTACAGTTTCAAACATTTTGAATATTTGGTACTTGGAGATAAGAAGTAAGGGCCACACTATAGACAGATCTAACTAGAGAAGAAGTTACTTTCTATATTTTGTGGTGAGGTATCCACAACAGACACTCCCTACGAGTCCTCCAATCCCGTAACTGGATACTATGAAGGACCACAACAAGATAACATTCTCTTGAGGCAGTGGTGAGCCATGTCGTTCCAGCCAGGTCTCATTAATGAATTTTTTAATATGCTGTGGATAAAGAAAATGCATTCATTTTACAGTTAATGAGTTTCTTCACTTTTTCACATGAGTTTACCTCTCGGCCACCCCACCACTCTGGGCACCCCAGGTCCCAGAACTCCCGGATGAGCAGCCTTCTCTGCCCCTGGCTGAAGCGCCAATGTTTGGACTGAAGAAAAAGCCCATAGAAAGGAAAGGGCACCATCACTTACCTTGGAAGGATAGTTTATTACAGAAATGTGAAACCCATAAGGGAAGCTGCCCCCTATTCCCAGCACGAGGATCATTTGGAATAGTCCCCGGTATTGAATCTGGAAAGAGAAAACACGTTAAGGGAACACCAGTTTCCTACCAAAGCTGCATCCTCAAAGTCACCTCCTCCCTTTCTCACACTTGTGCACACAACTCAAGAGAGGGGAAGGACACCCATGAGGCTGGATTGCAGCCTAGAATAATGTGCAGCTTCTCTGAGCAACTCTTCCTTTAGGGGGTCCCCAGGGGAAGGTGCCAAGTTTGGCTGCCTCCCCCCCAATCAGACTGAATCTCCTTACAACCTCTGTCCAGCTGGGGGGTTCTCAGGCCTTCCACCAATGAAATCTCCCCTCTGGAACAAAGAGAAACGTGTTCTGGGGTCTTCCCGCTGAGAGCTCAGAAATACATAACTGAACCTCCGCATGCCAATGTCAAAGTTCCGGCTGAAAAGCCCAACAAAGCAAAACACCAGAGACATTGCGGTCTCTAATGTAAACTTTATTAGGCACATCACACCCGCAAGTTAAAAGGAATACCAGCTCTGGCAATATGGCGGGAAACAGATAATTAAAAGAGTAAAACTTTCCCTCCATCTCTGACAGTTCAGGTCACATTGTCCAATTAATCTTCCAGCAATTGTTATGGGAAGAAACTTCGGTTCGCCAAAACATCTCCTCAGCGCTTCAGCTCTCACGCTGATAGGGAGCACCTGTGGATCCCAAGCTCTTCCCTCTCCCCCTCCATTAACTGTAGGCAAGTTAGAAGCACTCCGGCGGTCCTAAAGACAGTAAATTTTGTAGCTTGACACTTGAAATATAATGGGCAGACATGGTAGGAGAACAGTTGTGTTACTCTAGGGCAGGGTTTTTCAACCTTTTCACAGATTGTACCGCTTTTAGGATATGAAAATATTTGATTACCACCAGTGCTTAGCAAGGTGTCAGAAACTTGATGACTAAAAAAAAAAAAGGGGGGGGGGGTTGGGCTTTACTGGTTAGATTCATTTGTTGTTATAGAAATGGCTAATTTATAATATTATAGAAAAGTAAAAAGTTGAGGTTCAGTGTTAATGTTTCCTTCTTACTGCAACAGTGGAAGTTAGAAGTCAATGCCTTTTCTTTTTCCCTTCTCCCCCTCACTTTTCCCTTTTTCTCTCACCCTTCGCTCGCAACCCCCCCACCCTTTGCTCGAGAAAGCCTCTCTCTAATTCACTCACATTTTGCTCGCAAAAGCTTCTCTCTCACTCTCACTCACACACACTTTGCTCACAAAAGCTTCTCTCTCTCTCTCATTCACACACACTTTGCTCACAAATGCTTCTCTCTTGCACTCTCCTCACCACTTTGCTAACAAAAGCCTCTTCTCTTCTCTCTCTTTCTCTGTGTGTTTTTTTCTCTCTCCCTGTCCCGCCAAAACCTGCTCCTTTTATAGCTTCTCCTCTCTCCACCCTCCTCCTCCGTTTCTCTTCCGGATGCGCTGGAAACTCCAATCAGCATGTAGCTGCGCATACAGATCCTGGGGCTTCTGCTGAGCCCCGCAGCTCCAGCTGATCTCTCCAGGCCTGTGCAAGTTCAAAGTAAAGAGGCTGCAGTTTGGGGCAAATGTAGCCCCTGGCATATTCCAAGGGGTGATGGAGCGGACGCTCCGAGGGATTCCCGGGGTCTGCCCCTATTTTGATGACATCCTCATTGCAGGAGAATCATCAGGAAACTTAGCCGAAAGGCTGAGGGCTGTCTTGTTGAGGTTCCGCCAAGCGGGGCTGAAGCTTCAGCAGGACAAGTGTCAGATTGGTGTGCCATCCACCGAGTTCTTGGGGTTCCGCATTGATGCAGATGGCATCCACCCCGCAGAATCCAAATTCAAGGCCATCCAAATGGCCCCTAGTCCCCAGCCAAGAACTGAGCTTCAGGCTTTTTTAGGCCTCTTGAACTTTTACCATTCCTTTCTTCCAAACAAAGCTGCTGTGGCCGAGCCGCTTCACAGGCTCCTAGACAAACAGGCTCCATGGACATGGACAAGGGTCCATGAGGAAGCCTTCTCAAAGGTCAAAGCCTTATTATCTTCAAATGCTGTACTGGCTCATTTCAATGAGCAATTGCCAGTGTGCATCGCATGTGATGCTTCCCCTTATGGAGTAGGAGCAGTGCTAAGCCATCTCAAGGAAGATGGAACTCAGGTCCCTGTGGCATATTATTCCAGGACCCTCTCATCTGCAGAGCGAAATTATGCCCAGATTGACAGGGAGGCCTTGGCAATACTTTCAGGCATTAAGAAATTTCATGATTTCTTATATGGGCGCAAATTTACAGTCTATACAGACCACAAGCCTTTGCTAGGGTTGTTCACAACCAACAAACAAACTCCCCAGATAATATCTCCTAGGATGCTGAGGTGGTCCATATTCTTAGCAGCATATGATTACACACTGGTTCACAAACCAGGTACTGAGATGGGCCACGCAGATGGCCTAAGCAGGTTACCTCTTAAGCAAATAGAGGCAGACCCTGCTCCAGCTGTACATATTCTGTCCATTCAGGACTTACCAGAATCTCCCCTCAATGCTAGGGATGTGGCTGCAGAAACGGCCACTGATCACACGCTTGCACGCGTGCTGACATATATGTTGTCAGGATGGCCTGACACGTGTCCTGGTGCAGAATTCCAGAGCTTTTGGTGCAGGAAGCACGAATTGTCCACATTTAAAGGGTGTATCCTGTGGGGCAACAGAGTACTCATTCCGGCCTCATTGAGGACTAGAGTCTTGCTCTCTCTTCATGAGGGACATCCGGGAATAGTGAGGATGAAGGCGCTTGTGCGCAGCCATCTATGGTGGCCTGGTCTCGATAAGGACATCGAGGCCCAGGTTCAGGGATGTCAAGTGTGCCAGCAATCACGACCAGAAATGCCCCAGGCCCCTGTACATAGGTGGGAGGAGACACTCACTCCTTGGTCACGCGTTCATATTGATTATGCTGGGCCCTTTCAGGGGCAATTCTTCCTCCTCCTCGTGGATAGCCATTCCAAGTGGCTAGAGGTCATTCCTGTGTCCTCCACTACTACTGCCAGGACCATCCAGGTGCTCAGAGGAATCTTCGCTGCCCATGGACTTCCTGATGTTTTAGTGTCAGACAATGGTCCACAATTTACCTCTTCTGAGTTTCAGGCATTTCTACAAGCCAACATGATCTGGCACGCCACATCTGCTCCTTTCCATCCTGCCACCAACGGTCAGGCTGAACGCATGGTGCGCACCAATAAAGATGCTTTAAAGAGAATCACTCTAGGACCCTGGCATCACAGGTTAGCTGATTTTCTTCTCACACATCGCACCACACCATGCACAGCCACTGGAAAGAGCCCAGCTGAACTCCGCTGGGGTCGCAGACTCATCACAAAGCTGGACAGGCTTCACCCAGACCGGGTGGCTTCACAGGTGTCGCAGCCACGGGCACCGAGGAGACTTCAACTGGGTGACCCGGTCTGGACAAGGAACTATGGACAGGGGCATCTCTGGGTACCTGCTGTCATTTCTAAGGTTTCGGGGCCGTTGTCCTATGAAGTGGTTGTGGATGATGGGCGTGTTCTCCGGCGCCACATTGACCAGTTGCGTTGGCGGCTGCCGGGCCGGTATCACTCCCCTGACTCCGCTCTCGGGGGGGAGGGGGACCCCAATTACAATTGTGGATCACAGCCTCCCCAAGCAGAGGGGTCTCCAAATGTCCAAGATGAGGGTCTGGCCATACAGGCAGATCCTGACTCTGGTATAGAAACAGGGAGTTCTGCCATGGAGGTGGCTCCTGACTCTGGCAGAGGTCCCTGGTTGAGGGCAAATGGCCGTAAATCGGCTACTCAGGGCACCCCTACTGCTGGCCTTGGGCCCGACGGACATTGCTCCCAAGGGGAGTTCCAAGGGTTTTCGGGGAACTCCGCCCCACCAAGGAACTCTGGTTTGGGTTTAGTGGACCCAGCCAGTCAGCAGTTAGGGGGAATCCCTGAGTCTTCTGGACAACAAAGTCCTGGTTTGTTGTACGCAGACCGAGAGTCAGCACACTAGGCATCAAAAATAACTCCCCCACATGTCATCACACCCGGCCCTAACTTTGATCCGCGAAGATCGGGGCGGATTAAGGCCCCGCCTAAATACTTGCAAGAGTATGTGCGGTCCCTAGAGGGAACTTGTTACCAAAAACTAAAAGACCGTGGGTTGATTTGAATCCACGGGGGACCAGGTTACCTGAGGGTACCAGGAATAGCCAGGGTGACATTTGCTGAATGTTACATGGTACTGATATAGCTGCATGTGCCGAATATTACATGGTACTGGTATAGCTGCGTCAGTGTTGTCCCAGCTTAGGGGGGAGGGGTGTTGTGTTCTGAGCCTTGCTGAGTCAATCAGCAAGGCACAGACAACCTGCAGGATAACTGCAGAGGCCCGGGCAGACCACGTGTTTGCCCGGGACCGGTTGTATAGACCCGGGCAGCCCATAAGTTGCCCGGGACGCAGACAGGCTGTCTCCAGCCTCGTGTGCATGCACGAGGCGGGAGAATGGCCTGCATTCATTGGTTGAGCCTCCCCTTGCAGGGGAAGTATAAAAGGGCATGTTGCCATTTTCTCCTTTGCTTCTGTTCAGTGCAAGTACCAAATAAAGAACATCTTTTTGCATAAACTGCCTCGTCTCCATGCCTGTGTTGAGAACAGAACACTTACGGTCCAACTTTCCCAGCCATACATTGCAACTGGGAAAACCATGGCCTTGACTATATGTACTTTTGTTGGCAGGGTAATGTCTCTGCTTTTTAGTATGCTGTCTAAATTTGCCATAGCTTTCCTCCCCAGGAGCAAGCATCTTTTAATTTCTTGGCTGTAGTGCCCATCTATGGTGATCTTGGAGCCCAGGAAGATAAAATCTGTCAATCATGACATTATATACAAATAATCACATTCAGATTAAATTTACACTAGGGGGATACCTGACAGAGGACTTCAAGATTTCTAATGGGGTAAAAAAAGGAGGTGTGCTTGCCCTTCTCCTATTAATGATATTGCATTGCTTGCCTTTTAATCAAACATGTTAGGATGCTACCAGACTCCTCCTGATTAATAAGTAGCTAGGTAACTGTAATTGTGCACATAAGGGATGTTTTAATAGAAACTCTGCATTAAACTAAGAAACTAATTTACCTCTTGACAGACATGTTGTAAGATTGGGTACTCAGAACACAAAATGCCATAATGTTTCAGCGCAATAAGGAGCCCCATCGCTGAATCCGAACTTCTTGTCTTTTAAAGTACTCTCTCTCTGACATCCCAAGCCTTCTCCCCAACTCCAGCTGGCCCTCAGCAGCATCCTCTCCCTGTGCTGCTTTCACAGCACCCCCCCTTTCTGGGAAATTGGGGCCGAGCTTCCAAAAAGTGGCAGGCATTTGAAGAGAGAATGCCTCCCTCAGGTAGCCAAGTATCTGGTAATTCCCTTCACAAGTCCTAAGAAAGTTGGGCTATAAACTGAAGAAACAAGCAAGGAGGACTCCCAGTGAGGTTTGCCATCCGGAGCTTTTCCTCTCTCCATGCGTTTGTGTGTGGGGTGTGGGGGTAAATGACAGGTAGCCCAGTACTCACCAGATCCGAGAGGAAGCTAGCCATCTCTTAGCTAAGGAGTGAACAGGAACTAATTTCCTGTAACTGGAAGGCACATGGGCTGCTTTTCAAAGAAGTCTCTTACTGCAGAAATTAGCAGCTGGCCCCATTTAATTAAAGTTAAACTTTGCCATGCAAGTTTCCAATTAATCTATTAATTTTGCTTTCTCTGCAAAGTTGGAGCTTTTGGGTTAAATAAATAACCCAGCAGTAGATACAATGACCAATTAAAGGATCAGAAACTGCCTAGTTTCTGCTAACACCCACAGACCTGGGAAATATTTGCCCTTTGCTGTCATCAGGTTATATAAATTTCCCCTTGCCTCACTGAGTCCTGAAAACCATGTGAGATGGTTATAGATATGAAACTTCCTGCTAGCAGTTGGTTAGAGTTGACCATATGAATTCACTTTCTTGGACCAAAATAATGTAATGTTAGTGACGTTTACTCGAATCCATATTTCTTTATCGAGGAGCTCTTTTTAATGACTCACTGATCACAGCAGGCAACATTTAAGCAATTGCTTAAAAAGGCTGGAGCATGTGCTGTCACCCACCCCCATCCTGACACGGAGACATTCTGCAACCACTCTTCCCTATTCCTCTTCTTTGAACAAATGTCTGGCTTGCATCAGCACAACCCTGGCCATGACGGATCACTTCTGTGATCTGGATGGCATCTGCACTTCTCTTGATCATTGTGTGGAGCTGTTGGCATCTCTCTAACTCCCTCTGGTCGGGGGTCATTTCTAGGAGGTCAGCATCCAAGAAGAGGTCCATGCCCACATAAAGCTGAACCTCACTGTGGTTGGTGAGCATCACAGGGATTTGTTCATATCTCCGATACACGATGCTCTAAAATACAGATTCATTAGTTTCTATGCTCATGAATGAGTGTCCCAACAGTTCAGTTAAACAGTATCTGGTTCAAGAGAACTGGCGAATCACTGTGATAAAACATACCAACTACACACATATTTTAATTGTTTAAATTTTTTTAAAAAATGTTTTATTGCTTTTTGCAATAACAATCCTTAGTGTCTGGTGTATAGCGTGTTGTCTTGGTTCATATTTTTTTTAGAAAAAACACACAAGCAATAGTTAATTAACAGTCAATAATGATTAATTTGTATACTTCCATAATTAGTATATTGATTAATAGTATATTTCTTTGATCTTGTCTTCTCCCAATAGTATTCTCCTTCTTCAACCTTAAACAAATATAATTTTTAATATTTTCAATGCATAAATGATTAAATATAAACATTTTCTTCTATGTTTATACCAACAATAATAACGTCCATATGTGACTTTTTTTTCTTATCAACTTGTGTTATTTTTTATAAAAATCATCTTATTGATTCACCATATATCCTATTTTCATAAATCTTGTTTAAGCTTAATTTCTCCTTAATATTTGAACAATTCTTATCAGTCATGATTTTCTCAGTATTTAACATCTAAATATCCAAATTTTCCATTTAAATACATCATCCCAATATTTTCATATTTCATATGTTATAAAAATACGATACTGCTTATCTATCTCATGACATCTGCCCATAACATCTTTTCTAATCGGTTTATATTTCACATATTTGTAAAAGTTGATTTGTTAAATCACTATATATCCTTTTTTCAAAGTTCTTATTTAAGCTTAATTTCCCCTCAATATTTCAATCATTCTTTAATCCTAATTCTCTTCAAACTTAATTTATCTTTAAAACTTTTCATTCACATACTTCAGGGGTGTCAAACTGCCAGCCCGCGGGCCGGACGCGTCATCAGGAAACCACGCCCACCCCATTGCCGGCAATGGCGAAAAAGCTCCGATATGTTGCGTGACATCATGTGCCGTCACGGGTTTGACATGTCTGACATACATCATCCCAATATTTTTACATTTTATATATTATCAAAAGTACTATGTTACTTATATCTCTCTCTTTTTTTTAAACAGTATTTTATTAGGTTTTATAAGGGTAAGGGAGGGATAGGGTCAATATAGGTATTGGGATAGGGGTAGGGGTAGGGTGCGGGGGTGGGGTTGGGATAAGGGTAGGTACAACAATGGGGTTGCCCCCAGTAACATTTCCATGCTTTAGCAAGCGGACTATTGTCCGGATACAAATGTTCAATAACAATAATTAATATAATAGTAAATAGCTGTAGTCAATAAGAATAAGAGCAATCATAAAAATTATCAATTAATCAGTAAATATCATTCATCTTATTAAATTTCACAATCATTTCTCGCTGGTTTGTTTTGCTAACCATTGGTAAAAATTACCCCAGGTTTTAAAGTAAACTGAGTCTTCTTTCTCTTTAATCTCTAGGGTTAGTCCACGGGTCGGCAACCTGCAGCTCCGGAGCCGCATGCAGCTCTTTGAGCCATCTCCTGCAGTTCTGGAGCCTCCTCCGCCATTTGCAGAGAGAGACAGAGACAGAGAGAGGCACTTGCGCTTCCCCTCTCTGTCTCTCTCTCTCTCATGCCCCCTCGCAGGGCTCCTGATTGGCCCTGCGCCCGGGTGCCCCACCCCCTGGGAGAAGGGTGGCCAGGAAGTCCCTTTCCCGGGCTGGCCCCGTCCGAGGCTCATGTGGCTGGGGAGCCGCGCGGGGAAGCTTCGGGATCCCCCCTGGAAACGGCCCGCTGGAGCCTCCGTTGAGCGGGCCAGCCCTCCCGCAAGCCACGGCCCCAAGTGAGAGCAGCCCCTGCGATGCCCAGCCAACGCGACCGTTGGCCAAGAGCAGCAGAGCCGGAGATGGACGGTCAGTGGTGGGGGGGAGGGAGGGGGCTCCGAGTCTGTAGAGCACCGCTGCAAATACCTTTTCCTTATAACAACTTTGATTTCATTCCACAATTCCTCTAGAATATCACTGACCGTGAAGTCCAGGTCTTCAAAGCTGTCCTTGAAAATTCTTCCTATAGTGCTGCTGCCCAATGTTGGAGCTTCCTCATTTTAGCTGGGCAGATAGTATTTATTTTTATTTTATTCATTTATTTCTATCTTGAAACTGAAGGTAGTTGCTAGCTACATAAATGGGCTAGTTTATTATGTCCTATAAACTTAAGACAGTCTTCAGTAATTCCAGGGATATAAATTAAATTAAGTGATTCTAAAGAGATATAATGGGACTTTAATACTTGCAGAGAACAGAACAGAACAGAACAGAACAGAATAGAATAGAATAGAATTCTTTATTGGCCAACTGAAGGTAGCCAATATATCTAATACTTCTGGTATTGGGAAGACCCCGAAGAGAGCGGGAGGATTGTTATGGGGGACCTGGGAGTCTTCGGGGCTTTGCACGATTAGGGGCTTGAGGGATGGAGTAATAATATTAATGTGATTAAACAGTGGCTGAAATGGTCCTCTGGTCTTTAAAGCAGTTCATGAAATCCAGTCTGCCTTAGAATGACAACCTCTGTGGATTCCCTTCGAGAATACTAACCATAACAATGCGGCCATCAGCCTTTGATCTCACTCCCTATGAAGCCTCCTTTTACCGGCAGCGAGGGAAAAGGGGGGGAAGATTGCAATGTTTGGGATCCGATGGATTTAACACCCAACCATCTGCCAATTTGAATTGACCGGAAGGAGTGTGGAGTGGGGCTGCCTGGGAACACTTTAAAACATTGAATGGTAAGAGGGGGCCCCTCAGATCCTGTCTAGCATGCCTTCAGTCAGTTTTTCTTAATAAAGATTCCTGTTGGAAGAAACGTTCCAAGAGTTCTGTCTTCTTAAGATGTAAATTGAGGTGGGTCCTTACAGTGAATAAATTCAGTCAGCATTTTTTTAATTCTGCCATTATCGAGGCAAAAATTTTATAGTCCACATTTAATAACGATATTGGTCTGTAGCTTTTTATTTGTGTGGAGTCAGTGTCTTCTTTAGGTATCAAAGTAATATTAGCTTCAGTCCACGAGTTTGGTATTTTTGTCTCTGAAAAAATTTCGTTACACAATTCGTTACACATATATATTGCTATATATGTTAAAGAAAAAATAAAATCAAAATTAATATATTCGGATGAAGAGGGGAGAATTTTAATGTTGGAAATAGAATTAGGGCAAAAACAAACTTTATTAACGGCAGTATATGCACCAAATAATAACCAACATGAATTTTTTAAAAAGGTACATAAGAAACTAGTGGATCTGGACTATGAAAATATTTGTATGATTGGGGATCTAAATGCAATAGTTGATGTTAAGAAAGACTATAAAAGTAGTAAAAAGAGCAA
The DNA here is from genome assembly GCA_023970755.1 of Azemiops feae. Classification (NCBI taxonomy): domain Eukaryota; kingdom Metazoa; phylum Chordata; class Lepidosauria; order Squamata; family Viperidae; genus Azemiops; species Azemiops feae. Next base: position 811,272 of record JALGBA010000352.1, on the reverse strand, counting down.
AAAGAAGAAAAATATATTACCAAAATCATTCTTTAACATGGTAACAAAACTTAACCTTCGGGATATATGGAGAGAGAGACACAGATCAGACAAACAATACACATTTTATTCGTATCCGCATCAATCCTGGTCCAGGATCGATATGGCCTGGGTAACAACAGAAATACAGAACGGGATAGAGGAAATTGAAATAGGACTTAATGACTGGGCAGATCACAACCCAATAACAATAAAATGGAAAGGCCAGAAACAGAGAAAAAGATGGTCAATGAATCAAAGACTATGTAAAGACAAACAATATATACAGATGCTAGAAAAGGAACTGACATTATTTTTTCAGGTAAATAAAAAGGAAGAGACATCAACACAAAATTTGTGGGATACTACAAAAGCCTACATTCGGGGATTGACAATTGCATACAACTCTAAGAAAAATAAAGATAGGAGACTTCAACAAGAAAAACTGCAAGAAGAACTTAAAGAAACAGAAAGTGACCTACAGAAGGATCCACAAAACAAAAAGATAAAAGAAAAATGGAATATTATAAAACACAAGATTAATCTGACAATACAAAAAGAAATGGCACAGAAAATTAGGATGGCGAAACAAAATTACTTTGAAAACGCGAATAAAACCGGTCGATGTTTGGCCTATAAATTAAAAAAAGAAAAAGGTAAAAGAACAATACATCAACTACAAGATGAAAGTGGAACAGTACAATATAGAAGGGAAGAGAAAAAGAACATAATACAAAATTTCTTCTCAAAGCTATACTATCAGGAAGATATAGCAGATGATAAAGTTAAACAATATATAGAGGCAGCAAAAATGAGCAAAATCACAGAAGAACAAAAGGAAATGTTGAATAGACCAATAACCGCAATAGAACTAGAAACAGCATTGAAAAAACAAAAAAATAATAAATCACCAGGCCCAGATGGAATTCCGGTTGAGTTTTATAAAAATACACAAGAGTCACTACAATGGATAATGTTGGAGATTTGTAATGAGGTGCTGGAGGAGGCGAAGATACCGGCATCTTGGACTGAAGCAATTATTACTCTCATCCCTAAGGAAGACTCAGACTTGCAACAAATTCCAAATTATAGGCCGATTTCTTTACTGAATACAGACTATAAGACATTTGCAACAATAATAGCAGAAAGGATTAAAAAAATTTTGAATAACTACATCCACCCAGATCAAAATGGATTTCTACCAGGACGACAGATAAAAAATAATATGAGGATAATAATGAACACCTTAGAATTCTATGAAGTCCACTCTGAAAGACAAGCTACACTGGTTTTCCTTGATGCCCAGAAGGCATTTGATAATTTGAATTGGAAATTTATTATAACACAACTGAACTACATGGAATTTGGGACAAAATTTGGAAAGATGGTTGAGAAAATATATACTAAACAAACAGCTAGGGTAATTATGAATGACGAAATGACAGAAAAAATTGAGATAACTAAAGGAGTAAGACAAGGGTGCCCACTCTCTCCTCTTCTATTTATTTTATCATTAGAAATACTTCTGACAAAAATCAGAGAGGACCAAGAAATAAAGGGTTTAAAAATTAAGAAGGAAGAATATAAGGTCCAAGCCTTCGCTGATGATTTGGTATTTATTTTGGAAGACCCATTAGAAACCGGCCCTAAATTAATTCAAAAAATAGAAGAATTTGGTGAGGTAGCCGGACTTAAGATTAATAAGAATAAATCCAAATTAATAACCAAAAATCTTACAAAGGCACAGGAAAGCGAATTGGAAGATAAAACAAAAATAAGCGTAACTAAAAAAATAAAATACTTAGGGGTTTGGCTTACAGCGAAGTGCTCCTCGATTAAGGAGGATAATTATGATAAAATACTACACCAGATAAAAAAAGATTTAGAAAATTGGGAAAACCTACAAATTTCATTTTTAGGGAGGATTGCAACGATCAAAATGAATATATTGCCAAAAATATTATTCCTGTTCCAAGTTATTCCAATAAAACTAGGGAAAACATTCTTTCAAGAATTAAATAAATTGGTTACTAAATTTATATGGCAAAGGAAAAAACCTAGGATTAAATTAAAACTCTTGCAAGATACGAAAGATAAAGGGGGATTGGCATTACCAGAGTGGGAAATATATTACCAAGCATCAAGCCTAACTTGGCTAAAAGAATGGATGAAATTGGAAAATACCAGAATTTTAACACTTGAAGGACACGACTTGCAAGCATGCATTTCTATGGGACGAAAAATATGTGCGGAGATGGACAAATTAACAAAAGAGATAAAAGAAAAGGAAGACACAGAGTACTATGTAATATGGAATAAGTGGTATGATTGGTTGGAGACTAGAAATAATAAATGAAAATAAATGCAGAAAGGTCAAGAAAGGGAAAATGTGTGTATAATAAATGTATAATAATGTATAGTAATAATATGTATTATTCTTAGTATGAAATATAGTATGAACGAAGAAAATGGAAATAAGAAACAATGGGACAACAAGGACAAATATTTTTTAAAAAAAGAAGAATAAAGGGGGAAAATGTAAATAATAGAAGATTACAGTTACGAAATTGCTGTTTAAAAAAAAAGGAGTATACATTGTATGTTTATGTGTGTTATGTTTTGTTGTCTTAAAAAAATAAAAATATATATTAAAAAAAAAAAAAAAAAGAAAAGAAAAAATTTCGTTACACAATTCCTTCAGGATCGGGCTTAATATATCTTGTAGTGCTACATAAAATTCTGCAGGAAGTCCATCTGGGCCCGGAGTCTTATCTTTTTTTTGCCTTTTTATAGCTTCTCCATCATTGATATTTTGCCGTTTAGTATATTTTGGATGTTCTCCGGGACTTTTGGCAGGTCAATTTCTTTCATATAGACCTGTATTCCCTCTTTAGAAACCACCTCTGCCTTGTAAAGTGTCTCGTCATAGGCCTTAATAATTTTTTTCATTGCATCATTGTGGAAGTGTAACTCTCCTTTTGAGTCTTGTAGTTTATTTATCGTTCTTTTTTCTTTTTCTTTCTTCAGTCTGTATGCTAGCCATCTTCCCGGCTTATTGGCATTTTCAAAAAAGTTCTGTTTAGACCGTTTAATCTGCTGTGCCATTATATCCATCTCGGTTAGATTTAAGTTGTGTTTTATTATTTCCATTCGTTTCTTAAGAATTTTCTTTTGTGGGTCGATTTGTAGCTCAAGCTCCAGTTTGTTGAGTTCTTCTTTCAACTTTACCTGTAGTTGTTTCTTTTCTTTATTCTTTTTGGCAGCATAACTTATGGCCAAGCCTCTAAAATATGCTTTAGCCATGTCCCACACATTTTGGAGGGAGGTTTCTTCTTTCTTGTTTATTTTGAAGAAAAATTCCATTTCCCTTGTCGCTAATTATAAGAATTATTTTTCTTTCAGTATAGATTTATTCAAAGACCATCTTAGTTTTTTCTTAGTTCCTTTCCAAATCATTTTTATTGGGTTATGGTCTGCCCAAACATTGGTTTCTATCTCGACCTCTTGTATTATCATTTTCAAGTCAAAAGATGTCCATATCATATCAATTCTAGACCAGGATTTGTGCCTATTTGAGTAGAATGTATATTGTGATTTTTCTGAATTCCTCTCTCTCCATATATCTTGAATGGACAGTTCTTCTTTCATTTTTAAAAAGACCTTGGGTAGGGTATTTCCCTCTTTTTTCCCTTGTTTATAGCTTTTATAGTCCCGGGTTGCATCTACTATTGCATTGAAATCTCCCAATATACAGAGATTTTGGTAGTTTAAATCCACTATTTTGTTGTGTAGTTGGTGATAAAATTGGTCTTGCTTATCATTAGGTGCATATATTGCAACCATCAATATCTGTTTTTGATCCACCATAATTTCCACCATTAATATTCTCCCCTCTTCGTCTGCATAAACTTGTTTAGGATTCATCTTTTCTTTTATATAGAAAGCTATACCTCTTTTCTTTTGAGGAGCAAGAGTAAAGTAAAGCTTGCCCATTTTCGGTTGTTGTAAAATTCTGGAATGTTGTCTCTTGATATGTGTCTCTTGAAGACAAATTATGTCCATTTTTAACTTTTGTAGTCTAGTGAAAGTTTTTCTCCTTTTTGAGGGAGAATTTAGTCCATTTATATTTATTGATAAAATTCCAATCTCCTCCATGACTTCAGTTATATCTGGATCTCAATTTCTAGGCGATCTTATCTGGTCTCTGGTCTCTTGGTCTTGCACCTTCCTCTGGATAAATCTTTTTAACTTCTTCCTCCTCTACTCTGACTCCCCCCCCCCCCACCTCCCAAACCTCTTCTAGTTTTCCTAAAGTCTTTCTAAGCTGTGGAGCCCAGAATGAGACCTAGTGATTAGGTGGGAGTCTCCCAAAAACAAAACAAAGTGAAACGTTTTCATTTCATTTTTATTTACTGGATGGTCCAAGACCAATAACGTGGAATGGTTTTTTGGGGGGTTGTGTGTGTGTGTTGTGATTTGGAAACAGGCTTCTTTTAATGCAGCCTAAAACTCTGCTTGCTTTGACAGCCAGGTTATCTCCCTGATTCCTGTTATCTCTTCTGGCCTGTGACTGGCCAGGATACCCAGGTCCATTTAGCAAGCCTGGGTTTTGTTTTTCCACAGGGGAATAAAGTCACATTTATTAAGTTTCTTTTGCTTTTTCTAACTTACCAAAATCTCTCTGAATTTCATCAGCCTACTAGATCAGGTCACTTGGGCATTTCAGAAGCAGCTCTTCCTTCCAGTTGTCCCAATAAGAATACTGAAGACTCCTCAGTCCAGCACTGACTTCTGATGCCGTAGCATCGATGAGTGTTCTTTGAATATGATTTTCAACCAACTTAACTTGATTCCCCTGCTATGCAGACCATAGTTAACTGACTTGCAGATCAGAACGTTATGAGGTACTTGTCAAAGACTTGCTGAAATCCCCAGTAAAGTTATCTTATATAAAAAGGAAAGTGATTCTGGCAAGATTTGTTATTCTATGTGATAACAGGAAGTCCTCAGTGTACGACTGTAATTGAGCCTGTAACTATGGTCATAGGTTATTGCGGTGATTGAGCAGGTCATGATGTGACTCCATCCAATTTCGCAACTTTTTTTTGCAGTGTTTATTCAATTGGTGTTTTTTGGCATAAACTGGAAGTAAAAGCCAGAAACTGGCAAAAAAACACACACACCAGAAACTGTTGTCACATTGTGGGAAAAATAATTAGGAATTTTGAGTTTTCTTTGTGATTAGACTTTAAGCTGTTTTATGCTTCAATATTGCCACATCATTCTTTTGTTATTGTTTTTCCTGTCTGATGCTTGGATGACATCATTCACTGTTTAAGGTGCAGTACAAATGTCCCTGTAACACTTTCCGGCAACACCGGTCCATGAAGGACTAGATAGAACAAGATGTTTGACCAAGAAGGAGCGATCAGGAAATGTAGTGGGCTTAACAGCCACGTCTCCTCCTTAAGTACAAGACTTAGCAATGCACTTTCTTGCAAATGTAAGACACAGAACCATAGAACTGCATGGATCTAGTCAGCTTCATCTACGAATTCCAAGCTTGTGAAGCAATAACAGATTAAAGAGTGGAAATAGATGGCCAGTTTTTGCAATGAAGGAGTGAGGTCACCAAATTGGTTGGAAATATCAACTAATCCATACAGGATAAAAATAAAAAGGAGGTACAAAGAGCTTCAGAAACTTTGAACTGTAGCTGGACACTCAAATGGTGTGTTTGAGGAAGTGGGTAAAATGCAGAGGGAGAAGGAGAGTTAGAAGGACTTTTCCAAAGAGTACAGAGTTCATTTCCTCAAGAAATGAATTGGAAATGAAATGAAATGAACCCCCTCTTATTGGTATCATTATTATGATTATTATTACTTTGTTGCTTTGCATGTACATTGAGAGCTTCTGCACTGGAAGCTAATCTAATACCATTCCTATTCCTATTCCTATTCCTATTCCTATTCCTATTCCTATTCCTATTCCTATTCCTATTCCTATTCCTATTCCTATTCTATTCTATTCTATTCTATTCTATTCTATTCTATTCTATTCTATTCTATTCTATTCTATTCTATTCTATTCTATTCTATTCTATTCTATTCTATTCTATTCTATTTCTAGGATTTCCTTAAAAGTGGGACTAAATACTCCTGTGGCAAGAAGATTATAAACCACTCTATCCAGATGACGGTGATGATGGAGGTGCCCTCTGGTGCTGTACCAGAGGGCAAATTCCAGGACCTTCCCAGATTCAGATGATGTGTGTAGAAGTGAAGGTCAACCTGGCATCCTGTGCCAGGGACTCTGGATGCCTCATCTCTTCCTCCTTCTTAAAAGACATGCTACAATGCTGCCAGAGCCATCTAGGCCCTTGTGTGGTGTATAAAAATGTGCAATATTGTCAAGAATACAAGGATCTTTATTTTTTATGGATCCTGTCATCACAAAAGAACCATAATTTGGTGACTTCTTAGGGATGGAGAGGCCATTGTGATATCTGCTTCTGGAGGGTCATGCCGCTCTGAGATTTGAGAGTCCAACTTTGTCATAGTTTGGTACACAATTCATGGTCTTTGGTCAGCTTGGCTTCTAAGATAGGAATTTGTTTCTTCTTAAAATTAAGTTTATCAAACTCTTCTCGGATTTCTAGGATGGATTTTTTCTTTGTCTCAGGCAGGAAGAAGTAAATAATAAATCCTGAAGTGTAAAGGCTCCCCATGAAGATGAGAAAGGAGAAATGACGGAAGTTTTCCTGGGGATGGAAAAAAAATGCCCAACTATTTAGGATAACAAAGCAAGCACTTCTTAGTGGAACAGAGGCTGTCTCTTGTGCAAATTCCCAATGCATATTCCTGACTGGTTTTTAAATATCAAGCCCTGGGATTCAGCTGGTATTGCCAACTTTGCATCATTCAGCAAGCCAGCTTCAGCCAGCCACAAGATGTTGGCAGTTGATTCCCCCAACTTTCCTACAGATAATGCGGATTGGAGGGGGGGGGAGGAATAAGTCCATGTGGACCAGAATCACCTACCACCATCAATGGGAACACCATTCCGATCACAAAGACTCCAACCCAGCTCAGGGTCCCACTAATTGCAAAGGCAGGTGCTCTGGACGACTGATCAAAGATTTCCATCCTGACAGAGATTGTGGCACCAGCTATGGTGAAAGCAGAGGAGAATTTGTTACCATCACCACAGCTCTACCAGTAATCTTACAGAGATTTCTCATCCAGTGGGATTTCCTGATCCAGACACAGTAGCACCCCAAACTTAACTATGGCTAGGAAGGGGAACTAATCACTTTATTAACCAGGGTTAAGGAAAGGAGAAGAAAAGTTGGGAGGATTTTGGAATGGTGGCTAAAGAGGATTCCCAGATCTAGCAAGTGCTTCAGCTCCTGAATGGCGTGCCAGGGTTCCAGATCATGACACTGCAAACATATATATTTTCACCTGTGGCCAGAAGCACATTTTGTATACAACAATCCTCTTGTCAAATGCCAAAGTATTTGCATATCCTATAATTTCTCAGTTTTCCCATCTTTAGCAACAGTTGGACAAAGTACAGGTAGTTTCAGTTTGCGGCTGGAACTTATGACATATTCCCCAAAGCTACTTATGACCAAGTTTCAGAGTTGTGGCAGCTGCAGCATCCTCACAGTTATTTGCCCTTCTGACTGATTGCAGAAATGCTGCAGCACTCACCCATTCCACCCTACTTTATTCTGCCCCCTACTTTGAAAGATTTAAACCAAAAGTAACTTTAGGTATCCATATAAATCTGTGTTGAAGAAATTACCTGGGCCCATTCCAAAGATGAATACAAAGCAGAAGATCAAAGACAGGCAACAGTAAGGCATCCAGGAGAACCAGGGCTGAAATAAACAAAACTGCATTTTAGTTCATTAACTCACTATGATCAAACGTGGATGCCAACAACTCCCTATGATTCGTGAGCCAGAGGTTCCTTGTGGGTGACGATTTTTCATCAAAAGCCTAAAAATAATAGACATCCTGGCCCCATTCTTGGCCTCCCCATCTATAACTTTCTCTTCTGACTTTGCTCAGCTCTCTGAGGACCCAGTCAACAGTGTGTGTGTGTGTGTGTGTGTGTGTATGTGTGTGTGTGAGAGAGAGAGAGAGAGAGAGAGAGAGAGAGAGAGAGAGAGAGAGAGAGAGAGAGAGAGAGAGAGAGAGAGAGAGAGAGAGAGAGAGAGAGAGAGAGAGAGAGAGAGAGAGAGAGACAGAGAGAGAGAGAGACAGAGACAGAGACAGAGAGAGACAGAGACAGAGAGACAGAGACAGAGACAGAGACACACAGAGAGAGAGAGCTATTAGATCAGGGGAGTGTAACCTAGTGCAGTGGCCTCCTCCAGTAGATCACTCAACAGCTGGCATCCCTTGTTTGGATGAGCAGCTCATGGGGCATTTGCTCACCTGCAGGGAGAGGGCTAAGGTGATACCAGCCAGCATGGTGCCCATCAAACCGTAGCCTGCCCAGAGTAGCACCTTTCTTCCAAATTGTTCAATGATGAAGCTCTGTGGGATTTGGGGAGAGGAATGAGCGCTTGGAAGATGCCCTTGCAGCTTGACCCATGGCTAACACTGAGAGTTTATGCACCAGAGACAAATTCCTTGTGTGTGCAATCACACTTGGTCAATAAAGAATTCTATTCTATTCTATTCTATTCTATTCTATTCTATTCTATTCTATTCTATTCTATTCTATTCTATTCTATTCTATTCTATTCTATTCTATTCTATTCTATTCTATTCTATTCCATTCCATTCCATTCCATTCCATTCCATTCCATTCTGTTGTGATCCGTCTATTCTATTCTATTCTATTCTATTCTATTCTATTCTATTCTATTCTATTCTATTCTATTCTATTCTATTCTATTCTACTCTACTCTACTCTACTCTACTCTACTCTACTCTACTCTACTCTACTCTACTCTACTCCACTCCACTCCACTCCACTCCACTCCACTCCATTCCATTCCATTCCATTCCATTCTGTTGTGATCCGTCTATTCTATTCTTATTCAATTTCAGTAACAGATCCCAACAGGATGCTCTGGGAACAAGACTATGGAAGTCTACTCATAGCCAGCATGGAGGGCAGTGCTGCTGCTTGAGAAACTCCTGAAGCCTTCCAGCTACCACACTTGACTTACTTTGCCTTTCTTCCAAGGGCCAGCAGGAAGTGAGGTTATCCCATACCTTTATTTAATAATTAAATGGTTATTTCACATTTATCATTTTTATAAATAACTAAAATAGATGAACATACCTAATGCTCCTTCATTCTTCTATTTTCACCACCACCACAACCCTGTGAGGTGGGTTGGGCTGAGAGTGACTGGCCCAGTGGGCTTTGTTGCCTAAGGCTGGACTAGAACTCACAGTCTCCTGGTTTCTAGGCCAGCCCCTTAACCACAAAACCCACCAGGAGGAATGTGCTATTAATGTCTGATGCTCGCAGAGGGTTGAAGCTGTGGCCACAAAGCCACGCAGGCAGTCTACCCACGGTCCTGTTCTGTCTTCTCTCCCTTTTGAAGGAAGGGGTGCCTTCTCTTGGGCAGCAACTGTCTTGGCTGGTTCCTGCTGCATTTCACCCCTTCCCTTGCAGAGCTATTCACTCACACAAAGGACAGTGGAAAGAAGTTCACAGAGGCTCACTCCCAGGGCCAGGTAGGGGATCTGGTCAAGGTGAAACCCGGCAGTCTGGAGCACTTCAAAGGTGTAGGAGTAAATCTGAGGAGGAGGAGAAACCATGGAAGTCATCAGAGGACTATGGTACAGGAGGAAGATGCTACGGCTGCACAGGAGCAGTCCTGGGAGGGGAGGCTTTCAACGGAAGGTGGTGAGTTCAGAACAGGGCATTCATCAAGCCAGGCCTAGGGAGGAAGAGAAGGAAGAGCCAGTGCTGGCTTGGAAACCCCCCATTTCTGCAAGTAAGGGAGGCACTTCAACTCCCAGGGGAAAAATAGTTCAAAGGAAATTGTAGGGTTTTCCTGCTTCCGTATCTCCAAGGAAAAGCCTCCCCCCTCCCGCCTGGAAGCAATGGACCAAGAGCCTCACTCAACTGCCTGGATGCCACTCAGCTGTGTGGACACCGCCAGGACAAACAGCATGTAGAGCTGCCAGCGCAGGGAAGGCTCCTTGACCAGCTCCAGGAAGCTCTTGCTTTGGGTGCTGCTCAGGGCCGCTCGCTCTTTCTGCAGATCATCCAGCTCTGCCTGATGAGGCTCTTCCCCCCAAAAGGTCTTCATTGCTGGGAATGAGAAACAGTGCATGGCAGGGACATGGGCACAGGGCATCCCTGTCGCAGGACACGACTTCAGTCCCAGTGGGTCTGGCTCCCTGCCTGGCAACAAAACCAGCTGGCCCATTTCTTGGTGACACCAACTCCACTTTGTGGCAGACCAGAAACAGCTGTTACTTCTGTGGATGAAAAAGGTGGGGAACACGTGGAGTTGGCAGGCGGACCGACCATGCTAACAGAGGAACAAAAGGAAAAGTAGAAAAAGGAGAGGCCAGGATTGTCTGTCTCGAACAGAGAAACAGATTTGGAAGAGACCTTGGAGCTCTTCTAGTCCAACCCCATGCACAAGCCGGAGACCCCATACCATTCTGGATAAATGGCTGTCCAATCTCTTCTTAAAAACTCCAGTGATGGAGCACCCACAACTTCTGAAGGCAACCCGTCTCAGAGAAAATGAGACCCAAGGTTGGAAAGGATCTTAGAATCACTTTGGTGGAGGTCCTGCTTGGGCAGTTTGGATAGTCATCTTACTTAGCCTCAGTTTGAGGATCTTGAGAAAGGGGAGAACCCCCTTCCTGTGGCAGTCTGTTCCACTGGCTAACACACAGTCAGGAAGTTGTTCCTGATGCCTGCTCTGAACCTTGTTGCATGTGGTTTAAATTGGTTCTGGCCTTCCCATCTGGGGTACCAGGGAAGAGTCTGTCCATAGGAAAAATCCTCTGACATTTATTAGTGATTTATCAAATTTATATTGCTGCCCATCTCAAATATATGACTCGGGGCAGCTCACAAACCATGGAAAGCAATAGGAAAGGATCCAAACAATACAGCAATTTAAGACAATAAAAAGTAAAACTATACAACCATATATAGGTGGTCCTCACTTATAATTGGGACTGGCCAGTTCTTGGCTAAACAATGCAGTCGGAAACTGCTGCTCCCCCACCTGTCGGCTGATGCTGTACCCCAAACCTGTCTGGGCAGAGCTGTGAGCGAAGCAGCCAAGTCCCCTTGTGCATGCTAGGTCAGCCTTCCCACCATGATCAAAGGCAAATGAGAGCAGCCTCATTGCTGACTGATCTGACCATTGGGCGGCCGCACCCATCTCCAGTCTCTGTAGACAAAGCACCTGCAGATCTTTCAGCTATCCTAGGCTGGGCTTCCTTTCTGAACTCAGCCCCATCTTGGTAGCCCCCCTCAGACTTGCTCCAGTTTCCCACTGCTTTTCTGTCTTTTCAGAGGCTTTTTAATGTTACCGTTTCTTGTGGAAAGGAGGAAGTGTTGTCATCTGTTACCTTTCATGCATCCTTCTTCGTCTCCTTTGTGCAACAGCAAGTGAGGCGGCGACTCGGGGAAGAATGGTAGTGTGAGCAAGGGGACCAAGGCCGCAGCCCCACTGAAGGCCAGCAGCACTGGCCAGAGGGCCCTGCTTCCCAAAAGCTCCCTGGGAAAGCAGACAGAAAACCTAGGTTGTTTCCAAAGGCTTGTGGATAAGACGCATCTCTGATTGTCATCTTGTGCTCTCATGACCACAATCATTAATGCTGAAAAAGTAACATGAAACCAGGGCATTGAAGAAAGCATGGTTGTACCTTAGTCCCATAACTTGACCAAGGACTTTACCCAAACACCAAAACATGGAAGTGGTTGAGCTGGTAAATCCACGGAGTTTTTTAGGGGAAACCTCCCCAAGGTACTGGGGATGAAGAACGATACACAAACCTTGAATTGAGAACAAAATTATTGGGATCACAAGTGGCAAATGTCTGCTGCGCCATCCAAACTAAGTAAGAGCAGTTTGGCTACAAAGAGGAGAAGCACAAAATGGGGAACTGTTGGAAACTGGCTCGACCTTCTGCACATGCTGCATAGGATGTGGGGTAGGCTGGTTGAGGCTCCTTGTTCTGTCTGGCTCCCAACCATCTCTTGACTTCATGGTGGGATTCAGCTTTTCACTTGACTTGGCCAAGGATTGGTTGATGTGGCTAGATTGAAACCTTGGTGATGGCAAAAGAGCACCTTGCACAAGAGGGGGCAGCCCACAGCCAGTGCAACAATGGTGCTCTCTGGGGCTCCCGCTGGAGGCCCTTCCTCTGCCCTTCCAAATTCCTTATGACCCAACAGTTGCATATTGACATAATGTGCTCCCTCTCAGTCCTGACAGGTTCTGGCAGCCGCTTGGGTCTTGGCCAGCAGTTGGGAGAGGCTGGTGCATACCTGTGCCGATGCCACATAGAAAACGTCCCACCAGAATGAGCTCGACAGACCTGGCCATCTTGCTGAAGCCCAGGAGGAGCGCACTGGTCACCATCAGCATGTTGCTGCCCAAGAAGCAGTTCTTCCTGTTTATGAAAAAGAGGCAGGGATGGCTCAGGTACACAATGCTTGGAAGAGGATGGAGGTTTCTGGCTCAAAGTGGGAGCAGCCTGTTCATGGGAGGCCCAGCAGCAGCCTTCTCTTCCTTCAGAAAAAGAAGAGCCTGCCACATCTCACCCCATTGTCTTCAGGCAGGGTGTGGGGTGGGGATGGGGGAGGTGAGAACTAGAAAGTTTAGCCAAGGGAACAACCTGGATCACCCTGGTTGGGATGGGCCTCCTAAGGTAGACAGGGACCCTGGTTTGAAATCCTCTCTACAGGTTGTACAACCTCTCAGACTAAAGTAACTCTGGAGCCTTTGGTGGTCAAAATGGCCCCTCTCCTTCCCCAGCGCTTCCGTTTTGCACAACACGAGCCTCCCCTGGATCAGGATGTTGTCTGGACCTCCATGGTGGCTGAAGTGACTGTTTGTTCTGAGGGTGCCACTGAATCGCGGCACGGGAAGGAGCTGGGAAGAAGGCCAGAATGGTGGGAATGTCCAATAAGGCCTCACTAAGAGTTGCCTCTCTGGGTCCTTCATTCCATGGAGGAAGTTTCTTCCTAACCTTCAGGGAGGTTTCTCTTTCCTGTCATTGAAATTCAGGTCCTACAGTTGACCAGAAGAGGAAATCAGCCCTGACCACCTTCTTCTGTGTCTCTGGCTTTGAGATATGGGCAAGCATAGCCTTCTCCATTGCCTCGTAGCTAAATCCATCCAATTCTTTGAACTGTCTTCATAGGAAGACAGGAAAACAAAATCCCTGACAACTAACCACAATCTGGTCAGCAAGGTATATTTCTGCCCTGTAGGTAACTTGCCTGATTTGGCTTTACTGACTTAAAAAAAAATGGTCTTACACAACTTCCAAAATACATTCAGCTCTTGCTAATACAAAAACTCTGATAAACTTCCAGTGATCTTTATCCCTATTGCTTAATTCTATGGCATCAAGCTATGATCCCCCTCTGATTTTGGGTCATGCCCCCCATGGGATTCTCAACTACATATCTCCTCCTCCTCCTCCTCCTCCTCCTCCTCCTCCTCCTGCTCTTCCGTACTTAAAGGGGCTTATAATAAACTATAACAATTAAACAACCAGCCAAGCAACCAATCAGAATTATTACTAGGGCAACCAAAAAGGCCTGGCTAAAAAGTGCTGCTGAAAGGCTCTCAAGAGCTTGGCTATTGGCACATGGCTCTTTAATGCTTTCAAGGCCGCCTTGATGGAAGCAAGTATTCAATGAGGACATACTTTCCATATTTGGCTGCCAGGCATCCACTGCTTGAAGAGCCCAAGAGACCCCCCAAGCCAAAGATGGATACCACCAAAGACCACAATAAGGTGAGCGTTGAAGGACGGATCGAATGGCCAAACCTCTCCAACCACGTCTCATTGATGAACTCTTTGATGTGCTGGAAAAGAGGGATGTGGTTAGGCAGAGATAGTTTTCTTACCACGGATGGTAAAAACGCTCAGTTCACAAGAAGGAAATTGCAGGAGACGCCTAAGAAAGACACAGCGACACAGCCCAGGCAAGCACTGCCTGTAGTGACACCATGATGGCCACCATTCAGCTGGGTCACCAGGCTCAGCAAATGAGAACCTGCCAGATTTTGGAAGCAGACAGGCATCTTTCTTAGCTGTTTTCATTTCAGTGGAAGGATGATACAAGTAGTCCCTGACTTACGACTACAATTGAGCCCAAAATTTCTGTTGCTAAGCAAGGCAGTTAAGTAAGTGTTGCCCATTCTATGACTTTTTTGCCACAGTTGTTAAGCGAACCACTGCAGTTGTTAAATGAATTATGTGGTCATTAAGCAAATCTGGCTTCCCCCGTTGACTTTGCTTGTCGGAAGCCAGCTGGGAAGGTTACAGATGATGGTCTTGTGACCCTGGGTCAGTGCAGCTGTCATAAATACCGTGTTTCCCTGAAAGTAAGACCTACCCCCAACATAAGCTCTAGCTTGGTTTTGGGGGGGGGCTAATATAAGCCCTACCCCCCAAATAAGCCCTAGTTTTGGGGTGAGGCGCGCACCTAAAGATCAAGCTAGGGCGGGGGTGGTGTGGTAGTGGATGTTGTGTATTAACCCAATTTCATAAGGACTGTTATACTATCTGTTGTATATTTGCAAGCCTGTGTTTAGGCGGGAATGTTTGCTTTAAAATCATTGGCTGCCGCCTAGTGGCAGTCCGTATAAATATGAGTCAAGCGGAGGTTAGAGCCGCTTCTGTGTGGATTGAATAAACAAGCTGTTACTTTCACTCCTGTGTCTTCAATTGCCTAGTCGATCCCAGTATACAGCTGTGGAGGTGGATCTTGCAGCCAGGCCTCTCCTCGGCAGCCCACGTCTTCTGCGGCGCCCCCCCGGCCTGCATTTCGCAGTCAGAGGCATTTCTGGATTCAATCCATAGCTCGGTTCTTGGCTGCAGAGGCCTTCCAGAAAGGCCTGTGACTGCGAAATGCAGGCCGGAGCTCATTCTCAGCTGCAGAATGAAGCTGTGGCTGCAGAAGAAGGGGGACAGCTGGGCGGGGATGCCAGTGCTGGAGGTGAGTGAAAAAGACACCCCTGAAAATAAGATCTGGTGCCTCTTTTGGAGGCAAAAAAATAAATAAGACCGGGTCTTATTTTCGGGGAAACACCGTACTTGCCAGTTGATCATGAGGCCATGGGGACGCAGCAACAGTCGTGAGTGTGAAAACCAGTGTAGCAGAGGTAGGGTGAGCTGAAGAAGGAGTACTGGGAGATGCCTGGGAAGGATGGAAGGCTCTGCTGAGGCCCAGCTTGGGGGGATAAGCCTGGGAGAGGAGGCAATGGGGAGGAATGGGAGAGGCTTTTATGAGGTAAGCCTGAGGGAGAGAAGGGGATAGGAGAGGAGAGGTTTCTATGGGGCAAGCCTGAGGGGGGAGAGAGAGAGAGAGAGAGAGAAGAAGAAGAAGAAGAAGAAGAGCTGACCAGCTACCTGAATACTTTCCCTGCACGTGACCTGTCTGCCAAGAGAGACTGACCATCACCCCATCACGTGACCTGTCTGCCAAGAGAGACTGACCACCACCTTATCACATGTTCCAGCCAAGCAGAGGTGCCTAAGTGAGGGACCATTGTGGACCGGCAGCCATACCAAGAAGGCCAGGAGAACCCAGACTCCAGCGGCCCTTTCGGGGGTAGCGCTACACTAGTCACAAGTCACTTTTTTCTCAGTGCTGCTGTAACTTTAAACCATCACTAAATGAACGGGTGTAAGTCAAGGACTATCGATGATCTGGCTGTAGAAGGCCTCTAAAGAGCCTTTCCTGGGGCCATTTTGTACGTCCCATTGCAAGGGAGGTGGAGGCCTCAGAAGGTTGGGCACGGCTGCTCCAAGTGCTGGAAGGGACGTGGCGTTGCCTGCGAGAGAACCACAATTTTCTTTGGGGGCTGCGGAATATTTAAAGATGGGAAGGGGGAACCTTAAAGGGACATTTCCAAAGAACCCCTTAAAGTCCTGGGGGGAAACCTGGTGGGGGGCTTGGGATTTTCTTGAGGCTGGAACTTGCAGATGGCTGCCTCCCAGAGGCCTGCCACTCCCAGCTGTGTGGAGCAGAAGAAACCAAAACCAAAACCACTCTACCAGCAAACTCAAAGCCAAATGTAGAGGCTGATATGATGCCTTGCAGCATGCCGGGTTCCCAATTCTTTTAATCCCATTTTTAATACAAAAAGCGTAAATAGGAAGGTAGGACTGGATTCTGGGGGCCTCAAAGATGTCCTTTGGTTGACTGGCCCTGCAGAGCACCCTCTCGGGGGGACTCCAGCAGTAGCCGTGCCTGAAGTCCTCAGCCAGCACTTGTGATTGTGTGGAATACATCCCTTGCAGCAGAGGATGCCCCAATAAAGGAGAATATATGCAGCTCAGGGTTGAAATGAGGGGCGCTCTCTGAGCTGGGCTGCTTCCTTGCGGACATTTCATGATGATGACACCTAGTTTGGGTAATGAAACGTCTGCAAGAAAACAACCCAGCTCAGAGAGCACCAAGGACCCCACAGAAACGTCCTTCTAGACGGCCACTGTTTCTGCCACTCCGTCCTACAGAGTCGCCAGAGGATGCCCTTGTGCTGAACCACAAGGGGCATCTTTCTTTTGTGCCTCTGCAGAACTGTGACCAAGGCCGAGTAGATGCTCCATGCAGATCCTGCCTGTAGGTTGGACTGTGAAGGACTCAGGCTGGAATTAGGAAAGTTTGTTAAAGGAATTGCTGGCACAGAAAGTTGCAGCTGCGATGAATGTAACCAATGGTGGGACACTGCTGGCTAGCCACAAGAAAGTTACAAGTTGGAAGGAGACTCTGGAAGGATTCTAGCTAAGGCACTTTCTGTTTACTTTTACTTTTCAGGACATTGTGCGTTATGGAGGACTTTCTCTCTGAACTGTGCTATTTGAGAGAACCTTGGACTGACACTTGAAGCCACCTAAAGTCCTGTTAATGAATTTGCACCTGACATCATTGTCTTAGTAGAATCATTTCCCCCCCCCCCACATGTGTTATATATATTTGGACTCTGAGTATTTGTTTTGGGGCCTTTAGTGGTTCCAGATTAACTTTAATACAAATTTTTATATGTTACTGCCCTAGTTCTTGTCATGGTGCACCAGTTTCTTGCACCTATTTTCTATCTAGAACATATTCTTATAAGGGACAATGCATCGGTGCTAAAATGCCTCTACTGGGTGAAAGTTTGTACTTCATTTCGCACAGAATTGGGACAGAACCCGTTAGCTCTTATTTCTGCATTAGTCCCTGAGAAGTTCCCTAAGAATTTTTAAACATTCAATAACTATATGACAAATATAAAATTACAGTGCTGCAGGAATATACAACACTTATGTAACAATATATAGTCTTTGAGGCCCAGAAGGTAGCAGTCTGAATAGCTTTATCATTGGCCAGGGATTAACTTGTTCATTGTACATGGTCCCTCAAGATTATGGCACATAGCCCCATGTCTTCATGTTATTCTCACATTGTGACATGTTCAATCTCTTCAAAGTTTTTCCATATTTTATATGAGAAATTGTACCCAGGTATAGGTCCTGCTATAAAATTGGTCCTACACTGCTGCAAGGAGCATCTCCTGTGCCTTTCATGGACCTTGACTGGACTTTTTAGATACCATAATCACAATTTGAGTTGGAGGAATAATTTTCCTTACCACTATGTCCTCCAAACTTGTTGTAAATTTGCAGCTGACACACTTCCTAGCGCATCTTTTTTTTTATGTCCTGTTGACTTATAACCTATATAATATCTAAGGATGGTTGGTATTGGATCTATGGGACTGTGGCATATACAGTTTTGCCCTCCACATGGTATTTGCACCTTGGGAGTTTTAGTTACACCTATTGCTATACATTCATCAACTTAGCTTCAGAATGAAACCTGAACTTTTTCCAGGTGTAAATACTTTTACACCTGAAAAAAAAATACTTTTTCAGGAGTATTTTGAACTCTACTCAACTCTCTTGTTAAATGGAAGTTGCTGAATTACAATTTGCTCTTTTCTTAATATTTCAGCATTGCTTGAAATTTATGCAAATGTTATAGTAGATGTCATTGGCAGATTATACAACTGAAGCTCTCTATGTCTCAACTTGCTGTTCAAAACTGCATGGCTCTAGATTACATGGCTCTATCCCTACAAAAAAGCCTCTCTTTCAGAAACCAGGACTGGCAGGAGAGCATTTGATATATTGTGATAACAGTTTCGTTTTTAGCTGTTCCATGAACACAAAATAGTCAAGCCAACCTTGGGATGTGCTGATATGTTTTTCTTTTGCAAACTATGCTCTTTTCTATGGCTATGCTCACACATTATTGAATGCTTTAATTCTGTGATGTAAATGGACAGATGACTATTTCTAAACCACTCAATTTCTGTTCTGAAGTTCTTTGCTGGGTTAACTATAAAAGCAAACGTAAGCCATTTTCCTGGTTCCCCCTTTTTGTAGGGAGACCCCACTTGATCAGAGCACACAAGGCAAGAATGGTTAGAATATGAACGTTCAGTCAAGAAGGAAGAGGACTGGTGACTTGCCAGCTGGCTACCCAACTTTGCACGGCTCAGAAATATTTTTATGATTCTTGTGTTAATTGTTATGATGGGGTTTATTTGCTGTGCTTACTTGCAATGCTTACCCACAATTATTAGTTGTTGCAATGAGTTGATCCCAAAGACCAAGTATTGGATGATTTTTTTCAATCAAAGCTTTAAAAAGAATCAAAGGGGAGAAATGAAAGACTGAAGTTGGAATTAGGAAAGTTTGTTAAAGGAATTGCTGACACAGAAAGTTGCAGCTGCGATGAGTGTAACAAATGGCGGGACACTGCTGCCTAGCAACAAGAAAGTTACAGGTTAGAACAGGGGTGTCAAACCAGCAACATCATGTGACATGTTGCGACATATCGTGACTTTTTTGCCATTGACCGCAATGGGGTGGGTGTGGTTTCGCTATGATGCATCTGGCCCGCGGGCCGGCAGTTTGACACCCCTGGGTTAGAAGGGCATGCTAAAAGGATGCTAGCTAAGGTACATAGATATATAAACTTTGGTAACCTCTAGCTTATTATAATAGTAAAAGACACACCTTTTTTGACAAGAAAGCTTATTAACAACAACATGCGATGTATGAAGAAGGAGGTAAAGTAGAAGAATCTAATCAAAAGAAATGTGTCAAGGAACCAATGTGTGATTCTTAGGGTGTTAACTTCCTTAATCACAACTGTATAGCATTCGTGCTTGCGCATTGTTCGAGGACTTGACTTCTTTATCTGCTGAGACCCTTTTGCCGAAGTTCTCCAATAAAAGAAGCTGAAAATGCCATTCCTCGTGTCTGGTGGCCTTTATTGGCTTTGGCGCCAGGCTAGGACCCGTGTTGGGTACAACAACTGCTTACCACAGATGCATAGGTGATCATCGATCCTTGGAAGCCAACCTGCAGTGATCCTCCGATTCCCAGAATAACCACCATTAAGAGGAGTCTCTGATATTGAATCTTGGAGGAAGAGAAATGTGAGGTACATAAGAAATGTACATGTAATTTTCCATTTCTGCTAAAGAAATAGGCATATAGAGGCACTTAGCTACGGTATTTTTTAGGAATGGAGATGTAGTAGGCTGAAGGAATAGAGAGGAACTATATTTTTAGAATAGGGCACACTATCGTAGAGTAGCATATAGCTTATAAATAACGTATTATTCAATTTATATAAGGCTTATTCTTTATAAAATCTGCCTAGAGTTAGTATTTTAAAGTATAACTATGAACCAAAGTGCAGCCATGTTTAACCGAAGCATGAACTCTGTTACACATATACCTTCCAGATGGAAAGCAGGCATTCTTATAGAAAAACAAGGGAAGACATAAATCCTTTATAATTGCAATTATTCAGTATGGGTGGCAATACATCTTATAGATAAGGCTATACCCCAGTTAGCAGGATGTTACAAATCAGGTCACAGAAAAGGGAGTGAAGATAAGACGGAACAAAAGGGGCATTTGATCTAATAATTGGAGGGTCTGGTAATTGTAATGGTTACTAGGCGGTCAGAAAGCATGTGACCGGATGGGCCTATCAACTGGGCTCACTTTGGAAGGATGTGGCGTAATGCACGGGACAGGGTATAAAAACCTATTCAAAAATTGATTCAGGAGTGGACTCTGGGATTTGCCATTACCAAGAGTTCCACCGCTTTTGCAAAAGCTTTAATAAAACTTGTTTTGTTTTCCAACATCCTTGGAGTTGAATTTTTATTCCTCACAGAAATAACACTTTTTTTCTAAACCAAAAATCTTGTTTGTATTCCTATCCTTTTTATTGAATGCCAACAAAGGAAGATAAGAATGGGTCATGCTGGTTAGAGAAAACCAGCCAGTGTAAGCAATTGCTTTCAAACCCAACTGAGGTGAACTGAACATTATTTCCCAAAGCAATCATGTCTTCAGTGCATTTTCTCTTCCAAAACATTGGGGGGGGGGGGTGTCAGCAACTGGCCCTGCTCTGTATCCCACCCCCACCTCATTGCTTGGGAGTGCAGGAACTGGCTGAAGTCATGGTGCCTACCTACAGAAAGGCCCTGCTTGAGGGGCAGGCAACCCACCTCCCCTGGCCTTTCGGAAGGTGGTGAAGACCTTCTCTTTCACCAGGCCGGGGGGGGGGGTCAAATGTTGGGTTACTGGGGCTCTGGCTGGGGGTGACATGTGGCTTGGTTTTTTAATGGCTTCGTGGATTGGATTGTTTTTATTTTATTTGTTTACCAGCTAAATGGGCAGCATATAAATTTGATAAATATATAAATATATAGAAATAAAATATCACACAAAGGCATAAGAAGCAACCATAGATGATGGGTCTATAGCAACAACAACCCCCCCCCCAGCTGCACCTGACAGCTCTTAAAATCTCCCCAAAGGAAGGGCCAGCCTATAAGTGGGAGTTAAAGGCAAGGCAAGGCGTATGCTGAATGCATTGAGACTTCGGTCTTCTGCTGGCCAGGCCAGAGGTCAGGGGGTGAGGGGCAATGGACAGAAGGGGGGGGGGAAGCTGTTTGCATCTTCATCCCATAGTGCTGGCTGCCCTTGGGCACCCCTCAGCTTAGACTGTCTGCATTCAGCTCCCTTCCCTTGCCCAAATCTTTAAAATGCCATGCAATTATGTAGCTTTAAACCTTTTAATTAAAAATAGCCTTTCCTCTCACTCTTTGTGTTAATTTCCCTTGACTTGTCCCTATAAAACCATCACCTTGAGCCTAGAAGAGGCATAACACCATTTGAAAACAAATTTCACCTTTCCACACCCTCCCATTGAGAACAATCCTGGAGGATCCTCCTCAGGCCAATGACTCCAACAGCGCTCACTGCCCCCTTCCCTGAGATGCAACCCTGTGCCCCCCCCAAGAAATGGGGGAAAAGGAAACTCAGGATTGCCAGGAGTGACTATTGATCTGGAACCTACAAAAAGAGCTTTCCTAGCTGGGGAGGGGGCCATGACGGAAGGACAGGCTTCCTGAGATTGGAGCTCCACTGTGATAGGTCTGGCTTCCAGAAGAAGATTTGGTCCTCTGACAAGGGAGCGCAAGCATTGAGGAGGTGAAGTGCCTATTTTACAACCTGAAGTGGCTCATGGCATCCATTTTGTGGTATAAACCCAGCCTGAGCAAATTGGGGCAAATGGAACTTTTGAAGGACAAAGTCAGAATCTTGGTGCTAGGAGGCACTGAAAATCATCTAGCTCCCCAACCTATTCTCCAAAGCACCTGAAGGCAGGGCAAGAAACAATGGATGGAAACTAATCAAGGAGAGAAGCAACCTGGAATTAAGGAGAAACTTCCTAACAGTGAGGACAATTAACCAGTGGAACAGCTTGCCTTCAGAAATTGTGGGCACTCCATCCCTGGAGGCTTTTAAGAAAAGACTGGACAGCCACCAGCCTGAAATGGTATAGGGTCTCCTGCTTGAGCAGGGGGTTGGACTAGAAGACCTCCAAGGTCCCTTCCAGCTCTATTCTGATTTTCAAATGTTACTACTACTACTACTACTATTACTACTACTACTACTACCAGTGATCCCCATTGAAAGTTCCATCAACCCATGGAGTCAATATTGACCCCTTTGAGGAGCTCTGATTTAGCCCAACTTTGTGCCTGGGCAGAATCCCTCAAAACTGGCATGCTGAGTCTTGCATGGATGGAAGGTCGGGGAAGATGCCCGTGCAGCATGTGCTCCAGGTGAGTCTGAGTGACCTGGAAGTAGCTGCTGCTGTGCCTTTAGCAGCCCCTTGGGGTGGGATGCCAGGAAGCCTTGTCTGGCTTGTACTCACCGCATCCCAGAAGATCAGTGCCATCTCTGCGTGGAGCTCTTCTGGATCTTGTCTCTAACAGAGGGCAGCCCTGGACTTTGCACTCTTTATTTCATTTCTTGGTGCAACTCCAAATTACCTGATTAATCATTCACTGTAATGATTTCAAGAACAAAGGATGAAATGGTGCATCTGTCCGCTGGGTTTAGTCTGTCCATAGACTCTGTGATGAAGCATGGTGGGAAGAAGAGGCTTCAGAGAGAGCTCTTCTGCAGTCATGGCCAGCAGTGGCTGCTGGATCTCCCCAACATCCCCTTGCTGGAATTCCCCACTTCAAAGGGCGCCATCTCAGTTGCACTGGGACAGACGGAGTGCCACCAAAGTCAAGAGTCAGGTTTAGAGTTTGACAGGTAATACCACATTTTCCTTAACCTTTTTAACTTTCCTATTTCCAGCTCCTTCTGGATTCACCAGAAGGGGACTGTAAGGAACCACTTCAATCCACATCTTAAGAAAGCAGAACTCTTGGAAACTATCTCTTCCAACAGGAACTTTTATTAAGAGAAATTGATAATAGGCATAAGAAGACAGGATCTGGGGAATTCCCTTATACATTGATGTTTTAAAGTGTCCCTAAGCAAACTCCTCCTCACATTCCTTCCGGCCGATTCAGGCCGGCAATTCTCTAGGTGTTAAACCCAGGAAAGATAACATCAATCCGGCTCCACGATCATTCACCAGCTCTTCAGAGTTTATTTTGATGACGGAGAAATAAACCAGATTCCGGAGGTCTGTGTCTTTTCACCCCCACCCCTTTTCCTTACCGGGGTAAGGAAAAGAAGTTCAGAGGGACATAGGATAAGAGTCAAATGGTTCCATTGTAATGGTTAGTAGAGGTGAATAAACAAAAGGTTACTTTGTAGTGAATGGAGGAAGTGAAAGTCATAAAACCCCTCTGCATATCCCCCCTCCCTCTTGGAAGTATGGCAGGATCCAAGAAAGAATAATAATTGGTTTTAGATTATAGGAGATAGATAGAAAGGAAATATAACTGGATTCTGAAGATCTGAGTCCAAGTCCCCCGTCTCTCAACATCTCATCACTGTTCAGCACAAGGGCTGTAGATGACTAGGAATTCCTTTGATGCCTGTTATTTGTCTTTTATTCTGCCTACTCTTTGTTTGTAAGATTGCTTTCCACATGCATTTGTTTTCTACTCTTGAGTTACAGACCATAAAATATAAGAGTTGGAAGGGTCCTTAGAGTCCAATCCCTTCTCCCTGCAGGAATACACTGATCTAGCATCCATCTTCTTTTAAACACCTTTAGGGGAAGATCTCCTCTCAAGGCCGTTGACTTCACTGTTGAGCAACTCTTCCCCACAGTGGGCCAATTGATCCAATAACGGTGTCCGTAGAACTGTCTATCCCGGGTACGGGAAGGACCGTGAAACTAGCCACCTTACTAGACTCAGGCTGCACTCGGTGCATGATTGGCCCAGAACTAGTTAGGAAAATGGGAGTGCCCCTTAGGAGACTAAAGACTCTGATCACATTTCACCAATTGGATGGTTCGGTCGCAGGGGGGATTCCTGCCAGCTTTGCCACTAGTCCCTTACACATCGATCTAGGAAGCCACACAGAAACTCTAGCTTTCATTGTGGCCCTTGGAATGGAATGGCCACTAGTCTTGGGGCTAATGTGGTTAAGAAATTGGAACCCCATGGTGGACTGGAGGGTGATGAAACTCAGGTTCCAGGAAAAGGAGACTCTAAACCCCTGTAACAATCTTGAAAAAGGGGGTGAAATGAAACGGGAGTTTACCGCTGCCCTTACTGAGCCAGAGGGGCAAAGCCTGCCAATGGAGTACAAAGATTTGGCTGAGGTGTTTAGTGAGTGGAGGGCAGACGAACTTCCCCCTCATCGATCCACTGACTGAGCAATTGAAATCATCCCAGGGGCAAAGTTACCGAAGCCAAAAATGTACTCCATGATCCCTAGGGAACTGGATGAACTAAAAAACTTTATAGATAAGAATTTAGAGCTGGGGTTCATTGAGCCTACCAAACCTTGAGTGGCAGCCCCTGTGTTATTCCGAGAAAAAAAAGATGGCTCTCTTTATCTCTGCATACACTATAGGAGCCTCAATGCAGTCTGCGTGGAAAATGTATTTCCGTTACCGTTGATGAAGGACATGCTAGCACACCTGTCGAAGGGCAGAATATTCTCAAAGCTTGATTTAAGGGAGGCATACTACCGCATAAGAATTAGGGAAGGAGACAAGTGGAAGACCGCATTTAACTGCCCCCTGGGATGCTTCCCGTTTAGGTCCTCCCATTCGGATTACAAGATGCACCTGCAGTTTTTATGCAGCTAATTAACGAGGTCTTACGTGAACACCTCTATAAGGGAGTCCTAGTTTATCTAGATGATATCCTCATATATATGGAATCCCAAGTTGAACACACTAAACTAGTCAGGGCTGTATTAGAGAAACTACACTCCGCTAAACTGTATGCTAAATTATCAAAGTGCAAATTTCACAAAAGTCACATTGACTATTTGGGGTATTGCGTATCACACCAGGGAATAGAGATGGACCCAGAAAAGGTAAGAGCCGTATTAGATTGGGCTCCTCCTAAAACTCAAAAACAAATCCAAAGTTTTCTGGGGTTTGCGAACTTCTACAGGCAGTTTATTCCCTCTTTTGCACAAATCGCTCTTCCTATTACAAATTTATTAAAAACCTAGAAAACCTATCAATTGGACGGGGGAGTGCCAAGTGGCATTTGAAAAACTAAAACCCCTTTTCTCTATGGAACCAGTGTTGAAGCACCCGGACCCAGAGCAACCTTTTATAATACAAGCAGATGCTAGTGACGTGACCATGGGTGCTGTATTGCTACAGAGGAACAAAGAGGGGCAGTTACAACTGTGCACTTACACCTCCAGAAAACTTTCAGAGATGGAGCAAAGGTGGGCATCCTGGGAGAAGGAAGTCTACACAGTACGGTGGGTGTTGCTAACTTGGAGACATTTTCTTGATGGGAATAAAATACCGTTCCAAGTATGGATGGATCATAAGAATCTAGAAGCAATAAAAACTCCTAGGAAACTTTCACCCAAGCAGGCAAGATGGTCTCAATATTTTCACCGTTTTAATTTCACTATCCACTACCTCCCTGGAGGGAAGAATTTTTTCACTGACACTCTTTCTAGGTTACCTCAATATAACAGCAAGAAAGCTGAGATCGCTAAACCTTTCTTATAGTCTCACCAATTAGCGGCTCCTGTTACCACCAGGGCCCAATCAAAGTTGAAAGTTCCGGTGAACGAAACTCTTTCGCATGAATTCTAGTCAGAACTAGAAATTGATGAGTGGCACCGCAACCATAAAAATGTATGTAATATAAAGAATGGACTAACATGGGTGGGGGAGAAAATCTATGTCCCAGCTGAAATGAGAATTAAGGTGATGCAGGCTGGACACGATTCAAAAATCGCCAGCCACTTTGGGTTCATGAAAACATTACACTTGATTAAGAGACAATTTTGGTGGCCAGCACTCAAAAAAGATATTGAGAGTTACATAGGCAGCTGCCCCATGTGTGCAGCAGCGAAACGGCACCAAGGGAAAAGCCCAGGACTACTTCAGCTGGTAACAAGCCCTTCAGCACCATGGAGAGAAATTTCCATGGACTTCATTGTGGAGCTACCCAAAAGTGCTGGTAATATGGTTATTTGGGTGGTTACAGATTTGTTTTCCAGACAGGTACATTTCATCCCGTGCTCAAAAATTCCCACGGCAAAAACTTTGGCAAAACTTTTCGTACAAAATATCTATCGGTTCCATGGAACCCCCCAAAGGATAATTTCAGATAGAGGGGTCCAGTTTACTTCTAAATTCTGGAGAGCTTTTCTGAATTTAATGGGCTCTAGCCAAGGCCTCTCATCTTCTCACCACCTTCAAACTAACGGGGGGACGGAACGATTAAACTCTGTCCTGGAACAGTACCTGAGATGTTTTATTAACTACCAGCAGAACGACTGGTCAGACTTATTACCATTTGCCGAAGTGGCTTATAATAATGCTGTACATTCTAGCACTGGATTTACCCCATTTCAAGTCGCCAATGGGCAGACTTTTGTAGCCATGCTAGAACGTCCTCTTAAAGAGCCCAAAATCCCCTCACTACAGGAATGGATTAAGCAACTACAGACTACTTGGCCAGTAGTTAGGAAGGCTCTAGATGAGGCTAGGGAAGCTTACAAAACCCAGGCTGATAAGAAAAGAAATGAACAAAAACCGTTCAACATTGGGGAACATGTATTTCTTTCCACTAAATATTTGCAATCGCTACAACCCTCAAAGAAATTGGGCCCAAAATTTGTGGGTCCTTTCCCAATTAAATGAATTATAAACCCTGTAACTGTTGAATTAGACCTATCAAAGAATCTACGGAAAATCCACCCAGTTTTCCATTGCAGTTTGCTAAAACCAGAAATTACCTCCGACCTCAGGCCACCTGCTCCCCCTCTTCCTACCCCTATCTTGATTGAGGGAGAACAACATTTTGAGGTCCATGACATCTTGGGCTCTAGAACCCACCATTGGAAAACTCAGTACCTTGTCTCTTGGAAAGACCTCCCCGGTTCCCAGAAGGAATGAGTCTACAAAGAACATGTTCGAACTCCTCGATTGCTTAAACGTTTTCATACACTGTTTCCTGATAAACCTAAATAACATTGTTGTTGTCCCCCCCTTTCTTTTCTTTTTTTCCCTTTTTCTCTTCTCTAGGTGGATCTCCCTCCTTTTTGAAGGGGGGCCGGATGTCAGGTCCCAAACGGTTCCCTATTTTACTTACCTTCCTTCTTCCATCTTTGAGACCTGCCATTCTGTTGGGGACGGAGGGAGTCCAGCGTTACTTGCATGTTTATAATTGTTCACCAGTTCTGTTTCCCTTTCCTGATTGCCATGGGGAGGGGTATGATAGCTCTCCGAAGACGATCATGATGAGCCAGATGCCAGTGAAGCCAGGAAGTCACGTGCCAAGAGCAACGGCTGATTGCCCCATTGCTGATTGGATACCATTCAAATCCCCATGCGGCTTTGGTGGGAGGGGTTTTACGGCTTGGGTGAATATACAGTGTTAACGAACTTTTACCTCAGACCTTGCCTTGATCCCCCACTGTTACTGATCCCCAAATAAAAGAATCCTGCTTGAAGCAGTGATTGCCTCAAGAGTTCAAATTCTTGGGAGAACAGCTGAAGTGGGTCGTTACAGAAGGTAAATGGGGAAGGGAGGCTGTCAATCAAGTGTTCACTGTGAGCGTCTGTCTGCTATTTTTGAATGAAATCACTTGTATTTAGTGCAGTCTGGAAACTGGACAGTTGAAATTTGAAGGGTGATACCTTGCTGTATAACCCAGGAATTTTTGAGTCTGTGGGTCCTGAGGAAGGAAAGCTGGCTTCAAAAGAAATGGGCAGGATAAAAGGTCCCCATAGCCTGAAAGGGCCCAATTTGTCTCCTCCACAAGAGTTTCTGCCTTGAACCCAGCAGATTTAAACCTGCTCCACTTCCAAACCTTTTCTTCCTGGAAGGTGATAGTGTAGTAGCTGCCAGGGATAATGGAAGAAGGAGACTATCTGAACCCTCAGCAGTCAGGATGCAGGCCCAAGGGGTGTGGAGTGGAAACAGCACCAATCGTTCTCATGGAAAACCTTCATGGAGAATGAGGGGAGCATGTTCATCTTTCTCCTAGCTCTCTCAGAAGCCTTCAGTATTGTGGATCACACTATCCTTCTGGGTTGCCTGCAAGGTTAGGAGTTGTGGGCATTATGTTGTAGTGGGTCTGCTCTTTCCTGAGTGGACACTCTCAGTTGGTGGCTATGGGGGAAGAGAGGTGGAGCATTGTAGATTTAACAATTATATAAAGCCATTTGTGTAAAGTCAGAGTGAGTATCATCAGTATGCAAATGATGCCTAGTTATACACCTTGTAAGGACTTGTCCCAGCGGGTCCTCTCAGGAAAAAACACGACTCTTGACACCATGTGGTTAATCAAAAGACTTTTTACTGAGAGATAGTGGTTGCAATAAAGTCAGGCAGAATCTAACGATCCCTTGCAAATCACAAAGCTATTCTTCCCATTCCAAAACCCAATCTCCCTGACCAGTCCACCGGCAGCCAATACATTGCCACAAGGTTGTTTTGAGAGTACTGAGGTACAAAACAGATAATGGGTCATCCTCAGGGTGCAACAACCTTGAAGTCAGATTGGAACCGGCTGGGAGGAAGTCCGTCCCGTCTCCGAAGATGATCCCGGATAAATGTGGTGTAACCAGTCCAGGGGCTTAGGGTTAGATCAGGAATCCCCTGAAATGCCCTTTCTGACATCTTTTTTCTTTGCCTCTGATGAAGTCATCATTTTTTACCATTTCTTGCTTATCTCTAACCTAAAAAGAGAAAGCAAGAGAAAGCTATAACCCCGAGTTGTGACCAAGCAGTTTGAATTCAGGGAGTGATACAATGAAGCACAAATTTTAGGAAATGCAGTTGAGGGCTTGACATTCAACCTATGTTATCATAGGGTTTTGAAGTCCAGTGCTCTACTTGTGCCCTTGTTCAGCATCTTCATCAACAGTCTTAAGTGCAAGCTTGTGAACTTGGTTAGAAGATAAAATCACAATTCAGAAGGATCTTAACAGGCTGGATCAATGGGGCAAATCCCAAGGGGTGATGTTCAGCAAAGTTCCTGCGTTTGGCTGGGAAAAGTCAAGTGCATGGGTGCAGGACAGGGCAGGCCTGGCTCTGAGAACCAGCCTCTGACAGTGGACGAGGGGTGCCTCAAATTAGCAGATGTCTTGCACCCAGTTCCAGGAAGAAATGGGCCCATTGTACTCCAAGCATGATAGATTATACAGAATATAGAATAACAGAATTGGAAGGGACCTTGGAGGTCTTCTAGTCCAACCCCCTGCTCAAGCAGGAGACTTTACACCATTCCAGACAAATGGGTGTCCAATCTCTTCTTGAAAACCTCCAGTGATGGAGCATCCACAGCTTCTGAAGGCAGGTCGTTCCACTGATTAATTGTTCTTGCTGTCAGGAAATTTCTCTCTAGTTCCAGGTTGGATCTCCCTTTAATGATCGGAAGATCATGGAAATCCATCACTTCTTGTCCTGCCCTCAGGTGCTTTGGAGAATAGATTGATTTGCTCTTCTATGTGAAAGCCCCTCAAACATTGAAATTTTATACTAATGATATTCTTACTCAAAAATAGGTTGTAGTCTACTTTGTCAAATGCCATACTGAAGTCCAAGTATACTATTGTCAGAATCCATTTATATTTCATTTCTATCTCCTCTGATCTAAAACCAAATCTCACCTTCCCCTGGATTCTGCCATACTCCCAAGGGGGAGGGGGGATATGCCTGCGGGGTACGACTTTCACTTCCTGTATTCGCTACAATGTAACTTTTTGTTAATTGCCCGCTGGGTCTACTACCCATTACAATGTAACAAATTGCTTCCTGCACTATGCATCTCTCTGAACCTTCTTCTAACCTGGCAGTTAGGAAAAGGGGGGGGGGAAGAAATGCAAACATCCGGAACCTGGCTTTTTCTCCGGTCTCAAAGGGAGGTGTGAAGAGCTGTGGAACATTGTATTACAAATGGAGCCGGACTGATGTTATCTTCCCACAATGGACTTAACATCTGGGGATTGGGCGGTCTGAACTGTCCAGATGAACTGTGGGGTGGGGTTTGCTTAGGGACCCTTTAAAGTATCGGTCTGTAAAGAATCCCTCAGATCCTGTCTATTATGCCTGCTATCAACTACTCTTAATAAAAGTTCCTGTTGGAAGAAGAGTTTCCAAGAGTTCTGCTTTCTTAAGATGTGGGATTGAAGTGGGTCCTTACAACTATGTCCACAGGAATAATGGGAGACTTTAGCTACCCTTATACCAACTGGAAGACAAACTCTGCAGCAGGTGGGAGATCAAATAGATTCCTAACCAACCTAGCTGACAACTTTGTCATCCAAAAGGTAGAGGAGGGAACTAGCGGAAAAGCTATATTGGCCCTCAATCAGAATAGAGTTGGAAGGGACCTTGGAGGTCTTCTAGTCCAATCCACTGCTCAAGCATGAGAACCTGTACCATTTCAGACAAGTGGCTGTCTAGTCTCTTCTTAAAAACCTCCAGTGATGAAGCGCCCACAACTTCTGACTGCAAGCTGTTCCACTGGTTAATTGTCCTCACTGTCAGGCAGTTTCTCCCTAATTCCAGGTTGCTTCTCTCCTTGATTAGTTTTCATCCATTGTTTCTTGTCCTGCCTTCAGGTGCTTTGGAGAATAGGTTGAAAACCCCTCCTCTTCCTTGTGTCAGCACTCAAATTCTGGAATACTGCTATCATTTCACCCCTTCTTTTCTGTACTGGCCATTCCAGTATCTTCCCAGGTACTGATGTTAGGCTGATTGGTCTGTAGTTTCCTGGGTCTGTTCTTTTTTCTTTTTTGAAGATGGGAACTACATCAGCTCTTTTCCAATCCTCAGGTAATTCCCCGATGCTCCAGGATGTATATAGCATGTGTATATATGTGCTATGTATGGGTAGATATATACTTTCTTTTGAGAGCAGGCAACAGAAATTTATTTTTAATGTGGGCCAGTGTGCTCACAATACAAAATGACAATAAAGACAGGTATTCTCTTACCATTTTCTTGCTTATTTTAATTTTTATTTCTAGTCTGTCTTTTACAGTTATGTTTTTGGTAGGCTGGCTTTAGTTTCTTTTTGTGTGAAGGTTGATGCAAAGAATAAGCATCTCTGCTTTCTCTCTACTGCCTGTTACCTTCTTGTCATCTTCTCTGTCAGGGCCCACTTCAATACCTCATCCTAAGAAAGCAGAACTCATGGAAGCCGCTTCTTCCAAAAGGAACTTTTATTAGGAGAAGCTGAAAGCAGGCATGATAGACAGATGTGAGGGTTTCCTGCCCAGATCAATAGGTAAAAAGAGTCCCCAGCAATAGTTCATCCGGTCAGTTCAAATGGGCCAATCCCCAGGTGTTAAGTCCATTGTGGGAAAACTCTGATAGCACCAATCTGTCTCAGGCTCGTAGTGATATTTGTTGGGTCTTTCTCACCTTCCCATCTGGCGTAGAAGATAAGTGAGGTAGCCAGAGGCACATTCCTTTCTCCCCCCCCCCCGTTCAAGTAGACTTCAAGGGGAAGACAGTTCAAAGAGCAAGCATGTAGAACAGTGAAGGTTACATTGTAACGATAGGTGAAACAAAGCCCACAGCATTCCCCCCCCTCCCCTCCAGGAGTATGGCAGAACCCAGAAGCATAGAGAAGATAGAAATATAGGTGAAAAGATCCCCCCCTCAAATATATGGGTTTTGACATTCTCTCTTTAGTGCAGAGTTCCCCAACATTTCTGGCTTTGCAGACTGGCAGGGAGGGAGAGAGGGGATGGTTCCGCATGTGCAGCTGGCAAGCATGTGTGCACACACTAGCCCACTGCTCATGCAAGTGAGGATGCACATTTGCACTTGCATGCTCGCCGACTGTTTCTGTGGCCCGGTTGCAATCCCCTCATGGCCCACAGATTGGGGAGCACTGCTTTAGTAGACCGACTGTTTCCTTGACTTTTTTCTTGTTATTTATATGTTGAAAGAAACTTTTTTTATCATTATTATCTTTGACTTTTGTTGCAAGTCATTGTTCATTCTGAGCCTTTGCTTTCCTGACTTCATCTTTGCAGATTTGGGCTATTTACTGATACTCTGCCTTAGTTATGTGTCCCTCTTTCTATTTTTTGCATTTGTCCTTTTTGTCTTTCATTTTATCAGAGAGATTTTTGTGCAGCCATGCTGGTTTCTTCTTGGATTTCTTGTTTTTCGTTTTTAGCAGTATTGTGTTGGATTGGGCTTTTATGATTGTATTTTTCATTGTTTCTGTCAGGGCCCACCTCAAAACCTCATCCTAAGAAAGTAGAACTCGTGGAAGCAGTTTCTTCCTAAAGGAGCTTTTATTAGGAGAAGCTGATAGCAGGCAAAATAGACAGGATCTTAGGGTTTCCCGCTCAGATCGATAGGTTAAAAGTGTCCCAAGCAAACCCCATCCCATAGTTCATCTGGTCAGTTCAAACAGGCCAATCCCCAGGTCTTAAGTTCATTGTGGGAAAAAGGAGATAACATCAGTCCGTCTCGGTGCAGCAGGGATGTTTTGTCAGCTTCCCTTGTGAACGGGGAGATAGACCAGTTGCCGGAGGTGCATCCCTTTCTTCTCCCCCTCCCCTTTCCAGCTGACAACAAGGGGAGAGATATTTCACAGAAGAAATATGCAGAAATAGCAAAGTGTTACATTGTAGTGATAGAGGAAGTCAAGGCAATAACCTGAAGCATTTCCCTCCTCCCTTCCAGGAGTATGGCAAAACCCAGGAAAGGAAGAGAATGAGGTTTGGGTTAGCAACAAAAAAAGGGGCCCGTTAAGATATGGGTTCTGACAGTTTCCCATGCTTGATGAGTTGTTTTCCCCTTTAGGATTTTTATCCATGGAATTTTTTTAAGCTCTCTCTGACTATGTTAAAATCAACTCTTTTGAAGTTTAAGACACTGGTTGGATTATATTCTATTGCTTTGTGTTTACATTATACTGAATCCCAACATGATGTGTTCACTCTCACTCAAGGTTCTGGCAACTTCAACTCCCTCTATCACTTCTTGTCTATTAGTAAGAATTAGGTCCAATATAGCTTTTCTTCTAGCTTTCTCCTCTAACTTTTGGATGATAAAGTTGTCAGTAAGGAATCTGTTTGATCTCCCACTCACTGCAGAGTTTGTCTTCCAGTTGATATCTGGATAGTTGAAGTCTCCCATAGCTACTGTGGTATGTTTCCTACATACATTTGTTAATTGATTAGCAAAGAGTTCATCTATTTCTTCTGCTTGATTGGGTGGCCTGTGGTATATGCCTATAGCATTCTTTTTTCCTTTTATACTGATCCGTATGGATTCTAGGAGGTTTTCATCCTTAGTTTTGTTTATTTCTATAGAGACGTAGTGATCTTTTATATATAATGCAACTCCACCTCCTCTTTTGTTAGGTCTATTTCTTTTGAATAGTTTGTATCCTTCCATCATGAGTTTCATCCCACCAAGTTTCAGTAATGGCAACTATATCATATCAGCCTTCATGTACTAATACTTCTCTCAGTTGGGCCATCTCTCTGCTGGGTTGCCTCTCACCTCATTAAAAGGATCCCCCCCCCCCAAATTTTAACAATTCTATGAGTTTATTTTCAAAGTTCCCAAAATTTAGAATATTTTTTTAAAAAAATAAATAAATTTTAAAGTGAAGTTTCAATTCTTAAATGTTAGTCTTCCAGAATAATAGAGTAACAATGGTGAAGGGACTTATATCATTCTGGACAAATGGCTGTCCAATCTCCTCTCAGAAACATCCAGTGATAGGCACCCACATCCTCTGAAGTCAAGCTGTTGCACTGGTCAAATGTCTACACTGTCAGGAAATTTTACCTTTGTTTTAGGAGTTCAACTTCTCTTTTTGTTCCCTTCTGTAGCTAATCTTGATGTTGCTCTCGATCAACCAAAACCAGCTAGTTAATGTGTAAAAGTGGTTGCTTAAGAGTTGTGGTCTGGAATTCTTTCCTTCCATCCATTCTATCTTTCCTTCTGTTTTATGACTTAAAGTATTTAGCCTGAAACAAATAACACACCCAAGAGTTTTACTAACATTTTATTTCTGAGCAACCTGGAATATGCCAACAGCAGAATAAAAATGTATAAAAAGGACAGTAACTCAGTTCCAGATGCAACTCAGAAACTGGAGTAGACCGAATGGTCCTCACTGAAATTTTTCCTGAGAACAGCAAGTTTCTTTCCCAAAGACAATCTGCTGAATTCCTCTGTGATCTCTACTGTAGATTTGCCTTTTGTCTCTGGAAGGAATAAGTAGAAGAATATCCCAGAGCCAGAGAGCACAGTGGCAAAGAGAAGGAAGCAAAAGGGGCCCAGACTTTCCTGTAATGGACACAATAAACAGTAACAGTCTCATTAGTGTCTGAAGCCATTGAACAAGTTATCTCCATCGTCCCCAAAGTTCAAAATGGAATTGCGGTCTAATGGTGAAGAATCAGAAACTGCATCTAGAGAAAGCTACAAGCATCTCTGGGAGAAGTTAGGGAAAAGACCGCATCTGGTGAGATTGACTTTGATTTCTTGACTTTAAGAGCATGTGATGCTCTCAACCTTACGGCTTAATGTGAATGCTGAAAATGAGTAAATCCAGTAATCAGGTTAAGGACGGTGCATGGATGCCATCCCTTCTACGTTGCTCCAGGTGGTGCTTAGACAGTTTGGCTGGTTCAAGCCTATCCATTATCTGCATGTTGCGTTTTTGCTTTAACTTCTCCGCTATCTTTGGTTTATCAAGTGCATTTTATTTCTGAGCACAACTGAAGTCCCTACAGCTAGGAAGAATTTATCAGAAAGATTTCATTCTCCTCTGTAAATCTTCACAATGTCAAGGAATTGTTTTGTGCCACCAACCACAGAAGCTAATTGGGCAGAAATTCAAGAGAACCATGTCTAGATGCTCCCACTGAACTTCTTGCTATTTCATCTGCTGTATGCAGAATCATTTTAAAGACAGAGCTTTGACATTCAGGCTCATTTGTGATTGTGTCATCAGTGACTTTATTTGGTCTCTTGAACTGATGCCTCTATTATTATTTGTTTCATGGCTTTTAATTGGGCAAAACAGTGCATCATAGGGCAACACTTTTGGAGCCAAGGTACCTCAGATAGGCTAACATACACAATATGTCCAAAATCTGGGACCCATAACTCCCAAGGAAATGAAATTTGGGAAAGTTGTGGCTGCTTCAGTGCCATTGGCTCTGGGCTACCGCTGCGGTCATGTGATCTTCATTTTTAATATTCTGTGACACTTTCTCAGCCAGTCTCACAATACCTTGCTTCATCCCCCACCCAGCAGCAGCCCTTACTGGTCTGCTGGAAAGGGAAGGCGGGGTGGGGGAAGGAAGGAAGGAAGGAAGGAAGGAAGGAAGGAAGGAAGGAAGGAAGGAAGGAAGGAAGGAAGGAAGGAAGGAAGGAACCTTTCCTGGCCCATGCAGTTACCCTGCACACTCCCCCAATACTTTCATCTTCCCTGAACCATGTAACACCTCTTGTGCATTCACATGCATCCTCCCTGACCCTCCCTTATACACACAACATCTGCATGGCATCTCTCACATACAATTCCATGCAGTCTTCTCTCCCTGCACCCCACATGCCCTCCCTGATCCCCGTGGCACATCACACACAGCTCTGTGACCCCCACACACACCCTTCCTCATCTATGCTACCTCTTCATGCATCCTACTCAACTCATGCAGCACCTTTTACACCTCTCTGTTAGCCCCCATGCACCTTTCTTAACCTACACTGCCCACCTGCATGCTCTGTGTGACCCACATGGGATACCTTGCATGCCCTCATACATCCTTCCTGCCCTGCACAGCCCCTCTCATGCATTCTCACTCCTCATTTGCACTCCACTATGCTCCAGTGAATCCCCTCGTTCCTTCACCACCTGGCAGCAGCCACTTACCTGTCTGCTGACCTTGGACCTGCAACTTCTTGCAGGCTTCCTCAGTGGCTTTTCCCCTGCAAGCTTACCACAGCAAAGCCAACGGGGAAACCAGCATGAATGGGAGGGCAGGAAGGATGAAGGACAATTTGTGATGCTCCCAGCCAGCTTCCCATAAAGAAAGTCAATGAGGAAGCTGGCAGGAAGCTGGAAGTTGCTCCTGCTTCCCCTGCTTTTTTGCCCTTCCACAGTTGTGCTGTTTCTCTCCTTAGGTAGGAAATATCTCTGAAATGATGACCCAATGGGGCATGGGTTGTCTAGTTGACATTTAAAAATATACAGAACATGGAATAAAATAGTTGGAAGGGAACTTGGAGGTCTTCTAGTCCAACTCCTAGTTTGAGCAGGAGATCATATACATTCTGGACAAATGGCTGTCCAATATTTTCTTGAAAAGCCCAAGGTTGGAGCACCCACATCTTCTGGAGGCACATCATTCTATTGGTTAATTGTTCTCACTGTCAAGAAATTTCATTAGTTCCAGGTTAGAATAAAATAGAATAGAACTGGAAGGGACCTTGGAGGTCTTCTAGTCCAGCCCCCTGCTCGAGCAGGAGAACCTATACCATTTCAGACAAGTGACTGTCTAGTCTCTTCTTAAAAATCTCCAGTATGGAGCACCCACGATTTCTGGAGGCAAGCTGTTCCACTGGTTGATTGTCCTCACTGTCAGGAAGTTTCTCCTTAATTCCAGATTGCTTCTCTCTTTGGTCAGCTTCCAACCATTGTTTCTTGTCCTTCCCTCTGGTGCTCTGGTGAACAACATGACCCCCTCTTCCTTGTGGCAGCCCCTCAGATACTGGAATACTGCTATCATGTCACCCCTGTTTCTTCTTTTGTTTAGACAAGCCAAACCTAAGTCCTGCAGCCGTTCTTCATATGTTTTAGTCTCCAGGCCTTTGGTCATTTTAGTTGTTCTTCTCTGAATTTTTCCCAAACTCTCAACATCTTTTTTGTAGTATGGTGACCAAAATTGGCTGCAGTATTCCAGGTGTGGTCTCACTAGGGTTTTATAAAGCAGTACTAATACTTCGCGTGATCTTGAGTCTATGCCTCTGTTTATACAACCCAGGATTGTATTAGCTTTTTTTGCTGCTGCTGCACACTGCTGGCTCATGGTCAACTGATCGTCTACTAGGACTCCCAAGGTCCCTCTCACAGTTGTTGTTTTTAAGCCAGGTCTCGCCTAATCTCTACTTAAACCTTTGATTTTTCCTGCCTAAATGTAAAACTTTGCTTTTCTCCACATTAAAACTCATTTTGTTAGATAGAGCCCATTGTTCAAGTTTGTCAAGATCTTTTTGGATCCTGAGCTTGTCTTCTGGGGTATTGGTATCATCTGCAAATTTGATGAGCTGCCCTTCTATTCCCTCATCTAAGTCATTGATGAAGATATTGAAAAGTGCTGGGCCTAAGATGGAGCCTTGTGGTACCCCACTGCTTACTTCTCTCCATGTGGATGTAGTGCCATACTCATTGAGTATGGTTTGTCAACCAGCTACAGATCCATCTGGTGGTGATGTCTATTCCACCTTTTTCTAGCTAAGCAGCAGATTGTGGTCTACTTTGTCAAATGCCTTACTGAAGTCTAAGTATACTATATCCACAGCATTTTGCTGGTCTACTAATTCTGTCACTTTATCGAAGAATGAGATGAGATTGGCTTGGTATGATCTGTTTTTGACAAACCCGTGCTGGCTACTGGTTATAACTTTGTTTGCTTCTAGTTATTTGCAGATCTGTTTTTTGATTATCTTTTCTAGGATTTTCCCAGGTATTGATGTTAGACTGATTGGTCTGTAATTTCCTGGGTCTGTTTTTTTCCCTTTCTTGAAGATGGGAATCACATCAGCTCTTTCCCAATCCTCAGGTACTTCCCCAGTGCTCCAGGATTTTTGAAAGATATGGTGCAATGGTTCTGAGATAGCATCTGCCAGCTCCTTCAGAACTCTGCGATATAATCTGTTGGGTCCCGGTGATTTATATTCGTCAAGGTCAGATAGGTGTTCTCTTACCATTTTCTTGCTTATTTTAATTTTTGTTTCTAGTTTGTCTTTTGCAGTAGTTTTTTTGGTATGTTGTACTGTAATTTCTTTTTGTGTGAAGACACAGATTCAACAAAGGTTGAATCTTTCTTTCACGATCTTCCACCTTTTGGTTCTGCACTCAGATTCTTTGGAGAATAGATTGACCCCCTGCTCTCTGTAAGAGCCCCTCAAGAACCGGGAGATGGCTATCGTATCATCCCTAGTCCTTCTCTTCATTAAACTAGACATACCTAGTTCCTTCCGTCATCTGTCATATGGTTTCACCTCCAGCTAAATAACCATCTTTATTACTGTTCTGTATTGTTGATATTATTGCTATTTCTAGCCGCTTCGGACACATTTAGTGACTGCCCTGGGCTGGCTGAAGGGCTCATTCCCAACCAAGATGGGTCTCCACGCGGGGCATCTCCTCACCTGCAGCCCAACCCAGTGCCTGAAGCAAGTGTGGCTGCCATGTGAAGGCCACTCAGGGGACAGAAATGTAGGGCTGGGAAAAACTGACCTCAGCAAAGGGGAAGGCGATTCCGACAACAAAGAGGCCTGCCCAGTTTAGACAACCACCGACCGTGAATGCTGCTGGCCTGGAGGATTGGCTGAAAATTTCCATCATAATAGAGAACGTGGCTCCATCTAAGAGGGACAATATAGAGAAATATGTTCAAACCCAGAGAGACCCTTTTTAGCCCAGGATGAGCAAGAATCCATTTATCTGGAGAACCATTAGCAGTGGCATGGCAATCCACAGTCTTCTCTGGGTCTATAAACAAAAACACCAACAGTACCATCCAGAAATGAAAAAAGAAAAGAAAAGCAATAAATCCCCAATAACTCTGTCAGATGCTAATTTTTATTTAGTTCAGTTGAATTTAATGGAGTATTAGGGGCAAGGAGTGTCCATTATAGTCCAATGGCAGTCAAATCTTAATTGGGGTAATCT
Organism: Azemiops feae; assembly: GCA_023970755.1. Lineage (NCBI taxonomy): Eukaryota > Metazoa > Chordata > Lepidosauria > Squamata > Viperidae > Azemiops > Azemiops feae. The sequence goes on along the minus strand of JALGBA010000352.1, from coordinate 772,117 downwards.
GCATAATTAACTTTTATATCATTTGTATCTCCTTAAGTCATTTCCATAATTGATATTCTTACCTTATTTGCATCCATTTATGTCATTTTCTGCAACGGATGCAGATAACATTAAAAGTCTCTCTCAGCCCAACCCACCTCACACGGTTGTTATGGGGAAAATAGGAAGAGGAAGGAGTATTGGCTATGTTCACCACCTTGAATTATTCATCAAAATAATAAAGGCACGATATAAATAAATAAAAATATGATTGTCCAAATGATGCAAATTATGTCAGTTGTCTGCGCTGCTTCAGAAGAAAATGTCTCCATCCCCCTTTTCCTTATCGTTCTTCTGGAAAGGCTGAGGATATGTTTGTGCGTGTCTATTTCTGTGAGACGTTTATGTGTGAGGACCGGCTGTTGTTGGTGAGCCTGACTGCACAGAGGAAGACGCTCCCATTGCCATCTTTGCTCCTGGGTGGGGTTACACAGACCAGGGGCCTAATCTGGGGTTTTTTCCTGGACTCATGGATCCTGTGGGAGGAACAGTTGGCAGTTGTGGCCGGCAGGGCCTTTGCACAAGTGCGAGTGGTACAACAGTTACATCCATTCCTGGCCAGTGTGCCCTTCTCACAGTCACCCACACTCCAATCAATTCTCGTTTGGACTATTGGAATGAGGTGTAGAGATCAAGCCAAGTATAATCTTTCAAAATATAATCTTTTATGTATAATCAATCTCTCATGTATAACAGCTATTGTCCATTTATTTTTGCTTGCTTTCTGTATGTGCTCCATTGTATTCTAAATTGTGCTGACCAAAGAAAATGTTTCTGTTACTTTATACTGTGTTGTTTCAAGGTAAAGCCTAGCTAAGAAATTGCAACACTTCGCTAGTGTCAGAACCCATTTCTATTTAATTTCTATCTATCCCCTCTGATGTGAAAACAAATCTCACCTTTCCCTGGGTTCTGCCATACTCCCAAGGGGGAGGGGGGATGTGCCTGCGGGGTTATTGCTTTCACTTCCTCTATTCGCTACAATGTAACCTTTTGCTTCGTTTACTGCTTCTGTGTCCGCTGGCGGCTACAATGTAACAAATTGCTTCCTGCACTGTATCTCTCTCTGAACTTTCTTCTCCCTAACCTGTCAGCTAGGAAAAGGGGGGGGGGAGAAAGAAATACAACCTCCGGAGCCTGGCTTATCTCTCTGTTTCTCAAAAGAAGGTGCGAAGAGCCGCTTGAACATCGCGCTGCAACCAGAGCCGGATCGATGTTATCTCCCCCTTTTTCCACGATGGATTTAACACCTGGGGATTGGCTGGTTTTGAATCGTCTGGATGAACTGTGGGGTGGGGTTTGCTTGGGGACACTTTAAAGTATCGATCTGCAAAGGAATCCCTCAGATCCTGTCTATTCTGCCTGCTATCAACTACTCTTAATAAAAGTTCCTGTTGGAAGAAATTGTTTCCAAGAGTTCTGCTTTCTTAAGATGTGGGGTTGAAGTGGGTCCTTACAGCTAGCCTCCCACCCCCTCTCTCTCCTTGGATTGTAAATCTTTCCCTTCTCGCTTCTCTGCTGTGGCTTTAAAATGTAACAGCTCTCTACTGGCCTGCAAAGTAACAAAGTTAATGGGTTAATTGCCAGCTATTGTGCTATTGTGTGTTCAAGCTTTGAGATGCAGAAGTGTAACACCAGGATAAATAAGGAGATTCAAAGGAACTTTTTAGATGCGCAGAAACCTTGTGATGTATATTAGTTATAAAAAGCAATTTTTTTTCTGATTAGGTGCTCTCTGCTCTCCATCTTCTCTGCTCTCTACAGGAGAGTGGAGTGCCCAGCATATATCTTTTATCAAAGAAAATAAAGCTGTGTTCTGATTCAGAGGCCTCGTGTTCAGAGTCTCATTGGGATTTATTTGGATTCTGAGCTGAAAAACCTTACAGAGATCTATATGGAGCTGCCCTTGAAGAGTATCTGGAAGCTTCAGTTGTGAGGTACAAGTGTTTCTGTTCCACGTGTGGCTTTTTGTTCTTACCCAGGCCTGCCCGCCCCCTTTGCTGCTTGGAGTCCCTTCGCTCCTGCCTTTATTTCTCTCCACCAATGCTGTGGCTTGGCAGGACCCCCCACCTCCCCTCCAATCAGGCCTCTTTCTCTTTCCGCATGGCTACTTGTGAAAAGACTTGTATACTCACTTGGTCCAACTCCAAAGAGGATGACAAGTAAGAAAATCAGGATGACACTGCAGAGAGACATCCAGGAGAGGTTTTTCTGGAGGTGGGAACAAGAGAACAGGCAGTCTAGAACAGGGGTGTCAAACTGCCGGCCCGTGGGCAGGACGCGTCACCAGGAAACCATGCCCACCCCATTGCTGGCAATGGGAAAAAAGCTCCGATACGACGCGCAATGTCATGTGACGTCACGAGTTTGACATGTCTGGTCTAGAAGCTTTGCAGCCAGCATGGGGCTCTCTGATCAATGCATCCTTCTCAGAAAACAGGAGGCTTCACCAAGCAAGGCCAGGCTGTGGAGCTTGTCTGGAAGAAGGTTCAAATGGTGGATAGCTGCTGCCTGCACTCCCACCATTGCTGCAGGAGTCCTCCTTCCCATCGGCAGCCCAGGCAGCTGTATTCAATCTCATCAAGAGACCGATTGGAAGAGTTGGTCAAAAGTCTTAGATGCAACTCTGCAGACTCGGAAAGGCCATTAGGCCATCAAATCTGACACCCTATTCTGGGCAGGAATCCAAAGTCAAGCATCCCAGAGTGATGAAGTGGTATATGGGAAAGTTTTTGGGAGAAGGGATGCTGCCTCGGGAAAGGTCAGAGAAGAGAGGGCACGTTCCAGAGCTGCCTAGTAGTGGGTGGAGAAGAGGCCCAGGAGGGACTCTCCTTAAGTTCTTTGGCAGTAAGTGTGCTGGCAGGACAACTCTTGTTAATGTAACCTTACAATAAAGTTGAGTTAGTTAATGTGGCTGTGTTACCTGTCTGGTCTACCTTGCAAGGTTGGCAACAGCCAGCTTTCCAGCCTTCTCCCATAACTATGACCCCAAACATTCCAATAAATACAGCAGGGAATGACTGGAAAAAGAGAGAAACGGGGGGTTCTGAAATACCCAAGTCAAAGCCTGGATCTAAATCCCACTGAGATGCTGTGGGGTGAAGTAGTGGGCCAACCTGCCTCCTGATGCAGAAGATTTAAAGTGAAGGTACAATTGAAATTAGAGGGTTTTCTTTTCGGCTTAATGGACAAACAAATTGAGTCATTTCATGGACCTTTGCTTTTACACGTGAGAATGGCACTGAGACCTTTAAATGCCCCAAAGTGGAAGGATTTATAGAGACCTACACAGGAAGAATGGATGGTGAAGCTGGTGGAATTGACAGAGATGGCAAAATTGACAGCCTTGATCACAGGTCAGCAACCTGTGGCTCTGGAGCTGCATGTGGCTCTTTGAGCCTTCTCCTGCGGCTCCCAGCCTCTTCTGCCATTTGCAGAGAGAGACAGAGACAGAGAGAAGCACTTGTGCTTCCCTTCTCTCTCTCTCTCTCTCTCTCTCTCTGTCTATAAAAAAAGAGAGTGGCTTCATCCTGTTCAACGAGCTGACAAACTTACTGGGCGGGGCTCCTCCCTGTGCTGCATCTCTGCAGGAAGCAGGAAGGGGAGGAGAGAGCTAGCCTGTTGCAGAACAGCTTGAAACCAGCTTGCCAGGTGAGCAGAAGATCGGAGGGAGGGAGGGGGGGAGAGAGAAAGAGAGGGAGAGAAAGAGAGAGAGGAGGGAGAGAAAAGAGAGAGAGAGAGGGAGAGGAAAGAGAGAGGAAAGAGAAAAAGAGAAAGAGAGAGAGAAAGAGAGAGGGAGAGGAAAGAGAGGGAGAGAGAGAGGAGAGAGAGAGAGGGAGAGAAAGAGAGAGGAAAGAGAGAGAGAGAAAGAGAGAGAGGGGGGAAGCGCAAGTGCCTCTCTTTCTGTTTGGAAGCCATTATTGGACTTTTTCCAAGAAACTGAAAGAAGATTTTAGGATTTGATCATTAGAATTATACGGGACTATCAAAATAATCTAGGCAAATATTCACCATAAAGTGGAGAGACCGAATTTCCCCTGATGGCACTAAGCTTTCATTTCCTACAGGGGATGAGGCTGACTAGGCTGCCTGCTCTGCCAAAGGAGAGAATTTCCAGACAAAGCTTCTCTTCTCACCTGCAGAGAAAGAGTCCCTGTGAGGAAGAAGAGCGCCAAGGCCATCAACCCACAGCCTTTCCACAGCAGCGGCCTCCGTCCATACCGTTCAATGGCAAATATCTGAAGAGGAGAAACAAGGGAATGTGCCAATGTCAGGGAAACACGGGTGGATTTCCTGACATCTGAATTCAAATAATAGGTATCAAGCAGAACCTTTATATTCAAATTCAAAACAATAGCAATGACATTTTGGTCCTTTTTTCCTTTTTGAGAATTGTAGACCCAGCCCCTCTGGTCTCTCAGCCCCATGGAATTGCATGGTCCAACTGGTCCTTGTGGGAGTCTGATGCTTCCAGTTGTCTTGACAGCCCAATCCAGATTGGGATTTAGCCCAGGAGTGTGTGCCTCCCCCTCCAAGGGGCCCGGGGGTGCCAGGCCCTGCCAGGATGTCCAGCATCAGGGGACCTAGGCTGGCCAAAGGCTTTGCTGAACCTAGCAGGCAGCCCAAAGTGAGAGTTTGGGCTTGCAATCTCACGCTCCAAGCAGGGATCCAGGCTGCGCCTCTGGGGAATCATGGAGGACGGTGTGGGAAGAACAGTGACTGACGCAGAAGAAGATTCATAATGGCAACATAACACTGGGAGAGAAGGGAGGTTTTCAGAATAAAATAGAAAGGTCTTACGCAGAGGAAAGACGAGAAGAGCTCAGAGAAGCCGATGCCCAGGCAGACGTAGGGGATAAGTCTCTCTTCTAAACCTGCATTGTGAAGCACTTCAAAAGCATAGAAATAAACCTAAGTGGGAAAAAGGAGATGCTCATAGTTGCCAAGAAGCAGTGAAGACCTGCCCCTGCCTCAGAAGCTCAGTGCTGCGGTCGCTTGTGAAGGTCTGCATTTAGCAGTGGCTGCTGTCATTTTCCGCCCACCTCCACCCCCAATCTGCTCACAAGACTCTACAGACGAGAGCCAGAGAGGGCTGGGACTGGCCCGCTCCTCGTGGAAACTCTCAGACTGTAGGGGTGGGGTGGGGGGGAGGAAATCGGGGTGGGGGGGAGCAGCTGAAGGGCAAATGTGCCAAAGCTGGCCAAGCTTGTTACCCGAGACTGGTCCTCCTTCCTTCAGGGCACTGTTGTTGTGCTTGCAGATCCCTGCTACCCTCCGAGGTGGCTGGTGGGCAAAAGACCCTTTGCCTCCCCAGACCAATATGCCAAGCTCTCGCAACATGGGAGCTGGCTTAAGGAAGTGGCATTTCCCCCTCTTGAAATCCTTGAATGACAAAAATAATTAAATAAAAGTGTTGACTTGTCCCCCAGTGAGTTGGCCGCGGCAAGTTGGCCATGGCGAATCGTCCCATTCTGCAGCAGTTCTGCCTCAGGGCTAACAAAGTTGGTTTCCCCCCCCCCCCAAAGTCTCCTTCTCTTCTTGCAAGGATTTCAAGAGGGGAAAACGCCACTTCTTTAAGCCAGCTCCCATGTTGGAAGAGCTTGGCATACTGGTCTGGCCGACTTGCCTCGGCCAACTCACTGGGGGACAATTCAACACTTTTATTTAATTATTTAATTTTTGTCATTCACATTTCATTTTGTTTCTCCTTTTGCATCCTTTCTTTAATGATTCTGTTCCGTTTATTTGATACTTTGTAACTTTTGTCCCATGGCAAGTTGTCCCACGGCGAGTTGGCTGCGGCAAGTTGGTAGTGGCAAGTGGATTGTGGTGAGTTGTCCTAGGCTTGAACTGCTGGAGGGCAGCCCAGGAGATGGGCGGGAGAAGGCCTTGTGCCGCACTGAGACAAAACCATGGACTCCAGGGTGAAAAACAAGTGAGGGACTGTGTAGTTGGGCTCTTGCCCAAAGTGGGGCCTGGAGGAATGCCTGGCTCAGAAGGACCTCTCCAGCCTCTTGCTGTTCCTCCAGTCTTGATCAAGATGGCATGCTGGTGGCAACAGGATTTGTGAAACTTTGGGAATGCCCCGCTGTCGTTCTGGTAGAGATTGTGCTGCCTTCCTAATTTATTTTTTGTGTTAACTTTTCCATATTACAACCCCAGTTTGTCTCCCTCCAGACGTTGTCATCTCTTTCCCTAGCCTGGCTAGCCACCCAGGCCCTCTTCTTTAAGGGGCTTTGCTGGAGAAGCCTGGCAGTTTCTAGGCTGCAGGCACCAGCTGGTTCTCCCTCCGTTCTGGGGAGATTGTGTGAGGAAGGGACACTTAACTGCATTGATGCCACAGAGCTGCACAGTGACAATGACAGCCACCAGGATGATCAGTTGCTGGCGAAGCGATGCATCATGGAGCAGCTCTCCTGGCCAAAGCACTTTGCTTCTTTGCCCTCCTGGGGCCATTTCTTTCTTCAGCTCACCAAGCTCTTCCTGGTGATCCCCTTGGCCCCACAGCTGGTGCATTGCTGGGGAAGCAGAAAAGATGCCAGGCCACAAAGATTAGCCGAGTTGTCTCTGGCAGCAGCACCCTTTTCCCCACAGCCAGAAAGGCCTTACAGGCCACGAGAGCCACAGAGAAGCAGTTCTCATCCTTGCAGGCAGCTGCCCCAACCTCTAAGGCAGGAGTGTCAAACTGGCAGCCCACGGGCCGGATGCATCACACACAGGCCACGCCCACCCAGCTCCACAAAGGCAAAAAACATCATGCTACATCACGATATGTCACGTGGTGCGATCAGGTTTGACACCCGTGCTCTAAGTGGTCCCTGGGAAAGGAGTCCACTGGGGGGGGGGAGCTGGCCTCATAATGCACTGGCTTGGTCGTATAGCTCAGTGTTTCTCCCCCTCAGCAACTTTATGATTTGGGGCTAAAGAATTCTGAGAGTTGAAATCTTTAAGTTGCTGGAGTTGAGACACCCTGCCCTAGCTCACAGCTTGCTAAGGAATGGGCTAGTTGGATAGAAAAACAAAAATGTTTGAACTGCCTGATTCTCTGGTCTTATGGCTTATGGACTTACGGCACTGGGAGATTTCACCTGTCTTCCCTGTCTTCCCATGGACCCGCCTTAGCAGAGGACAGATGTTCAATCTGTTTTTTGTCTTGCGCCAGTGGCATGTGATCTGGAGATATTAATATCTATCTCTCATCATGATTAGATCACTCCCTGATGGCTTTGTAGTTCTCCACACTGCTCTCTGATGTAGGAGCCTGGAAACACTCCTTTGGTCCACTTTAGGTACCTAAAGGACCATACTGAGTGTCAGAACCCATTCTTACACTGGGGGGGGGATCCATTTTATTCCTTTCTATTTCTTACTGAGGGTTCTGCCATTCTCCTGAAGGAGAGGGGGGAAGGCTCTGCGGTTTGTTTCTCTGCTTTGCTACAATGTATCCTTTCCACTATTCCTACATACTTGCTCTTTGAACTGTCTCTCCCTTGATGTCAACCTGGAGTGAGAAAAGAATGTGCCTCCGACCATCTGGCTTATCTATCACTGCAGAAGGGAAGGTGCGAAGACCCAACAACATCATCACAAGCATGGGAATGACTCCGTTATCAGCTCCTTTCCCACAGCAGACTTAACACCTGAGGATTGGCCCATTCAAACTGACCGGATGAACTATTGGGGTGGGGTTTGCTTGGGACTCCTTTAACCTATTGATCTGAGCGGGAAACCCTCAGATCCTGCCTATTATGCCTGCTATTAGCTTCTCCTAATAAAAGTTCCTTTTGGGAAGAAACTGTTCCAAGAGTCCTGCTTCTTGGGATTTGAAGTGGGCCCTGACACTGGGTTTCAAAAGGACCTTGGGGTTGTTCTTGAGGGTCTCGTACTATGAATGAGGCCTTAGTTGTTGCTTGGAATGATGGTGGACAACAGCACCCCTGTACCAGGTTATTCCCGGGTGGCCCCTCCTGCTCATAGATCTTGTGGTGCATCCCAGTTTTTAGAAAAGTTCCAGGAAATGAAGCCTCCAAAAAGGCTCCTCAAGGAGTGCATCAGATAAAACACATGTAAGGACCTCTCTTAAGGAAGACCCTGTGGCAGTAAGAACACCAATCACTGCAATTTTTCTGTTCTTATGACAGCCACAGATTGTAGGCCAGCAGGTCTGTCCAAGATCGTCCAGATGAGGGAAGGGCCAATGTGAGGATTATTGAAGGATTATCTTCCATGACTGCCCTCTCATTCTGCTCATTCACATTGAGCAGAATTCTTCTAAGCACCTCCCAAATATATTTAGCCAAATAAGCTGCTCTTGTTGCCTTTCCCTTCAACATTCAGATAACGTTCTTGTGGCACAGCACATTCCGGACCCTTCCAAAGAAGCACAAGATAATGACAATGAAGACGATGACGGTGATGATGCAGAGATTGGCAGAGAAGCTGAAGTCCCCGCCACCTCCAGCTCCTCAATCCTGGCCAGTCAAAGGTTGGGACAACACATTTGCCAAGACCAGCCCCACCCTGGTCATTCTGAGGTGAGACCAATCTTTCTAAGGACAACTTACCTTTCAGGCAGCCTTCCTCATCTCCCTCCTGGATTAAGAGATAAGAAGGAGATTCAGGGAAGAAGGGCAAGAGGAGCAGCTGGAGGAAGGCCGCCACACCAGGAAAGGCCAGCAGCAGTGGCCAGGATGGATCGGTTCCCAGGAGCTCCCTGGAGAATAGGAGAATAGAGGTTGGGGGTGGAGGAGCAGCCCCCTCCCTCTTCCCTCGTCTTGCTCCTTCTGTACCTGAGTCCCAAGATTTGGCCCCAGCATTTCCCCAGAGACCAAAAGAATCCCGAGGTAGCATTTGCAAGTCCTCTCCATTTCTTGGGGGAAATTTCTCCAACGTACTGAGAATGAATGGCCAGGCAGAAGCCTAGAAGGAAGGGAAGGAGAAAGGAAGGACCATCAGAAACCACTGAAATTTGAAATAATCACACAGTCACGGGAGCAGAGTTGTTTGCTGGCTTAGGCAGATGGCAAGAGCTGCATCAGATCACCAGGGCACCCCGAAGGTTTTCAGTGGAGAGTCCAGAGAGTGCTCATGTCCCAAGTTTTTACTTTAATGCATGAATTGGGAATGTCTAGTCTAGAGAAAAGAACTGGGAGGGGCATGATAGAAGTATTTGAGGGGCTGCCACAAAGAAGAGGGGGCTCAACCTATTTTGCAAAGCACCAGAGGGCAGGACAAGAAACAATGGATGGAAACTAATCAAGGAGAGAAGCAACCTGGAATTAAGGAGAAACTTCCTAACAGTGAGGACAATTAACCAGTGGAACAGCTTCAGAAATTGTGGGCGCTCCATCACTGGAGATTTTTAAGAAGAGGCTAGTTAGTCACTTATCTGTAATGGTATAGGGTCTCCTGCTTGAGCAGGGGGTTGGACTAGAAGACCTCCAATGTCCCTTTCAACTCTATTATTCTGTACGTTGGAAGGACAAAAGAGCCCTGGCGGATGCAGCCAATGGCCCTCTTCTTCCAAAGGCTGACCAGTTATTGTCCCCCATGAGAATCAGTGGATGTGGGCACAGCAACAGCAGCCTTCTCTCTTGGGGTTCCTTGGCAGGCTGGCTGGCATGTGGCAGGAGACTGACTTTGGGCCCCTGGGCTTTCCCCAGAGAATATCCAAAGCCACATTAAAGCCCAGCCTTCTAAGGCTTCTTACCAGCACTTATCCCGTAAGCAAATCGTCCAAGCAGAACCATTTCAAAGCACTTGGCTCTCTTGCTGCAGACCATGACTAGGGCAGTCAGGATGACCAGGAGGTCTGTGCTCAGCTGGCATTTCTTTCTGGGGCCAAGAAAAGGGGTAGGAAAGAAAGTAACCACATTAGCCACCTCCCTGCCTTGGGCTGCCTTGCCTACAAGCCTGGTTCACTGCTCCCTCCAAGCCCTGGATCCCCAGGGACCACCCACTGGGAAGGCCTCCAGCCAGCAGGCCGGGAAAGTTGCCTGCCCGTCTAAAAGCGACAGGGAGTTAAATCACAAGTGTGGGAGAACAAGGTTTAAGAGTGAATCAGGGTGACTTTCTAAAACAGAGGCAGCATCCCAGATGCCAGCAGGGCCAACGGTCCTGTGGAAACACGAACAGTTCAGGAAACATCCCCTTTTTAAATCCCTTTTGAATAAGCCCATTGATTTCCTATATTTATTAGACCAAAAGAAAGTTTATAAAACAACTTCAAGCTTCTGAGTTTCAAGAGGCCTGCAGCTGTTTTGTGGCCCTCCTGCCGGCTTTTGGCTCCCCTGTTTCCTCTGGACCAGCAGCCTGGCAGTTTTTTTTGCAACTGGTTGATGCATTTGTTTCTCAGCAATGCCCCGAGGAGGCTGCCGGATTTCTGGCGTCTTGTAGGGCACACCTACTTCCCGTATTTCACGGTCAGGAATCCGCTGCAGAGACATCCCAGCAGGCCTCCGATTCCATAGACAGACACAGCAAATGACCACAGGAAGAGCAGCGTTTTTTCACTGAGGGGGGCTCCAGAGCGCTCCAGCCAGGTTTCATTCATAAACCTCTTGATGTACTGAGAACAGAGGGAAGAAGAGATGACAGCCAAAAGCATCACGATGGTGATGGTGATGATGGTGGTGGTGATGATTCTTTTTCAGACTAAATTACTGTTGAATTCCTCAGCAGAACAGGAGGCTTTTTGCCCCCCAAAGCTGTGGCTGACTGCATTGCACACCAAGCCTACACGCAGGTCCTGCAACGTGAAAGTGTCTGAGCAAGCCCTGCTTTACTCTTTGCAGATAAAGTGAACCTAATTCCAGCAATGGCAGGAGGGGGATAGACCTAAATGGTCCTTGTAGTGTTTTTAAGCAATACACACCCATAGTAACAGGTGCTATTTTTTTTAAAAAAAAACCCTACAGTACCATCTGCCATAATAAACGGTCCCTTTGAAAAGGAATTTGTAGCATTTCAGACCCAAAACCCACGAAAATGTCAAACTTGAGGCTGGAGAGTTGGCCTGACTCTTGGGCTATTGGGCTATTGATGCATTGGTTATATGGCCAATGCATATCACCAATGGTGCTGGACACTTAGTTTGTGCAGCCTATATTGTTGTTGCTGCTGTTGTTGTTGCTCTTAACCAGGAATATCTCAACTGTCGGGTGGTTGGTTAGGACGTGAGAGCCTAAGTCCCAGCCTCGTGGGCAGGGGGTTTTTGGTCTGCTTCCTTTTGATGGGCACAGATCCTCAAGTCCATTTGGGCTTGGCTGCAAGAGAGACAGGGCATCTGGCTTGCACAGAACAGGCCTATCTGCCCAGAATGTATTTATGTATTTATTTAGCCAAAGCACTACTGCTATTGGAGGAGATTGATTGATTCATGTGGAAAATAAATGAATAAAATCTTGGCTGGCAGCTGAAGTGGGTGGGATGAAGCAAGGTCCACATCCATGCAGGTTCTGGCCTGATTGATGTGTAGCGTTTGCAGAGAAAGTGTTCTGGCTGAGCAGTCAGTGGAACTTCATGGAGGAGCCCAATGAAGTGGGAGGGAGCCACTGATCTGCACCCGATTGGCAGATGAGTTTCTCATGGGAAAAACAAAGATTAAAAATCCTCTGGCTGACTTAGATAGCCCATAATGGGGAGGAGGGAAGCTGAGCTTTGGAGGCAGGACAGCTTTTCTGCCAGATCACAGCCTGGAAAAATGTACACTATCCAGCCATGAGGAAGAGCCCAAGTGGCCCTGCTTGAAGCACCCGGGGCTCAGGACCAGCTCCATCCTAGAGTTAAGGAAAGGGCAGGCTGTGGAAGTAAACTCAAAGGGAAGCAGACCAATCCTGCCCCTTCACTTCCTACCTATTTCTCTCCTGACTGGGGGGTTGCCCAGCACTTTGGCTGTGACCTATCAGGGTAAGCTGCTAATTGAAAGCTATCCTGGCCTTAGAGTTCACTTTATCCTATCAGCCAAATACATCGATTAATATGGAGATGAAGGGCTTGCAATCCACTTTAACTTGCTTTCTGTCTTCATCTGATTTAGAATGACTCCACTCAACACAGAGAAAGGGAGTTGTCTTAGTGCATAGCAGTGGATTGTGGACACACATATGGTGGCCTTCTGGGTCCAGAAAAGACAGGAAGCAGCCTTGGACAAATCCTAACTCTAACCCTGATGGGTGCTATCTGGCACAGGGTTCTCTGCCTCCCAACCCACCAACAAGGTATCTCTTACCACAGAGGGGTAACTGATCACAGAAATCTGGTAGCCAACGACAAGGTTCCCACCAATCCCCAGGACAAGGATCATTTGAAAGAACTTCTGGTAATGACCCTGTAGGGAGAGCAAAGCACAGATAAGAACCGGAACAAACGTTGCCCCCAGTCAGCCTCTTTCAGAAGGTCCTCCGACCTTGGGAAACCCTAAAAATATGTTCTGGGGTGGGGAGACAACATAGGGGGACTCTGGGCTAGAGAATCCCAAGTCCTGTGATTAGCAGGAATCATGTTCAAAAGTTGCTTAGAATTGTTTTCCATGATGGGTCATGGAAATATAATATCATAATTAATAATCATAACCATTAATATCATAATGATGATGGATCATTAAAGAGAGATCCAACCAAGAACTAAGGAGAAATTTCCTGATAGTGAAAACAATTAACCAATGAGCAGCTTCCCTCCAGAAGCTGTGGGCGCTCCATCACTGGAGGTTTTCAAGAGGAGACTGGACAGTCATTTGCCCGAAATGGTATGGGATCTTCTGCCATGGATAGAGGATTGGACTGGAAGGTCCCTTCCAACCCTATTATTCTGTGTTCTATGTTCTATGGGTTTTGATGATTATGGCTTATAATTACAATTATTTTTGAAGTGAATGATTGAGCAGCAGGAAGGGCCTACAAGAGAGAAGAAGGGTAACAACTATACCAAAGTAGAATGGGTCCACAGGACAAGAGAACCAAGTAGGATGGTGGGCAGATGGCAGCTAGACTCTCTTAGAAGCAACCAAACAACCCATGAGGCCATCCGCAGCGTGCTGGGTAAAGCCACAGAGCCTCACAGGAATGTGCCATCCTGGCCTTGGAGCCAGATGGTGATCCAGAGGTGGACTTACTGGTGCAGGATGGGATAGTAAACCTTTGTGCTCCATGTCCCTCAGCCACAGACTACCACATTTACTGCCTGCTTACTTACCAGGTTGGAGAAGAGCCCTTGCATCCTCCTGTAGTTCCTCTTCACTAAGGAGCTTTGAGTGAGGAAGGCCAGCTGGTTTTCATTTCACTGAGCCTCGGAAACCATGAGAGCAGAGTGATCATTAACCCTGCCTGTTTCTGTTCTTCCTGCCCATTGGGCAAGACGGGATTGTTGGATAATTCATCCATTAATATATGCAGAATAAAAAAGTGGAATGCTTGATGGCATAAAGTTGAAACTCATCTAGGCATGAAATCCAAACCTACCAGCCAACCCCCAGGCTTGCGAGGCCAGTGCTCCTGCTATGCTTTTTGGTTCTAATTTGTTGGAAGTCCAAACCTCTTTTGATTCCTCACCACCTCATGTCCTACTGACCTTTAGGGGATTTCCACTGTGCCCCTTCTGTGTCTCCAAACGTCACCTTCTTCCACCTTCCTTCCCAGGCTCATGCATGGACACACACTCCAGCACTCTCTTCCTGGGGGGACAGGGTGGCCAAACCCTATTATACATTTCCTGTAAATAAATCTCCTTCCTGTTCTAGTTATAAAATCTGCTCACTAATCCTTGTCAATTTGGTTCAGGAAGGCTCACAGCTCCAAAATACTCTCCTGCCTGAATGTAGAATATGGATTCCAGTTCATGAGAAGGCAGAGAACATTAGGGCTGTCCTAGAAGCAAACCAAGTCATAACTAGTAGCCAGCACGGGTTTGTTAAAAACAGATCGTGCCAAACCAATCTGATCTCATTCTTCGATAAAGTAACTAAACTAGTCGACCAACGAAACGCAGTGGACGTAGTATACCTAGATTTCAGCAAGGCATTTGATAAGGTAGACCACAACCTACTCCTTGGTAAGCTAGAAAAAGGTGGAATAGACAACATCACCATCAGATGCATCTGTAGCTGGCTGACAAACCGTACCCAACGAGTAGTCCTCAATGGCACTACATCCACATGGAGAGAAGTTAGCAGTGGGGTACCACAAGGTTCCGTCTTAGGCCCAGTACTCTTCAATATCTTCATAAATAACTTAGATGAGGGAATTGAAGGGGAACTCATAAAATTTGCAGATGACACCAAACCAGCAGGAGCAGCCAACACCCCAGAAGACAAACTCAGGATGCAAAAAGATCTCGACAAACTTGAACAATGGGCCCTATCCAACAAAATGAGTTTCAATGTGGAGAAAAGCAAAGTCCTACACTTAGGCAGGAAAAACCAAAGGAACAAATAAAGATTGGGCGAGACCAGGCTTGGATGCAGTAACTGCGAGAGGACCTTGGAGTCCTAGTGGACGATCAATTAAACATGAGCCAGCAGTGTGCACCAGCAACCAAAAAGCTAATACAATCTTGGGTTGTATAAACAGAGGCATAGAATCAAGATCACGCGAAGTACAACTTTATAAAACCCTAGTAAGACCATACCTCGAATACTGCAGCCAATTTTGGTCACCATATCACAAAAAAGATGTTGAGAGTTTGGGAAAAATTCAAAGAAGAGCAACTAAGATGATCAAAGGCCTGGAGACCAAAATGTACGAAGAACGGCTGCAGAACCTGGGTCTGGCTAGTCTAAAGAAAAGAAGAAATAGGGGAGACATGATAGCAGTGTTCCAGTATCTGAGGGGCTGCCACAAGGCAGAGGGGGCAAGGTTGTTCACCAGAGCACCAAAGGGAAGGACAAGAAATAATGGTTGGAAGTTGATCAAGGAGAGAAGCAACCTAGAATTAAGGAGAAACTTCCTGACAGTGAGGACAATCAACCAATGGAACAGCTGGTCTCCAGTAATCGTGGGCGCTCCATCGTTGGAAGTTTTTAAAAAGAGACTGGACAATCATCTGGCTGAGATGGTATAGGACCTCCTGCTTAAGCAGGCAGCTGGACTAGAAGACCTCCAAGGTCCCTTCCAGCTCTATTCTATTCTATTCTATTCTATTCTATTCTATTCTATTCTATTCTATTCTATTCTATTCTATTCTATTCTATTCTATTCTATTCTATTCTATTCTATTCTATTCTATTCTATTCTATTTATTATTATTATTTAACAGAATCACAGCATTGTTGGGTTGGACCGTACTATAAGGATCATCTAGTCCAGCCCTCTGCAGTATGCAGGAAAACCCTTTAAACCAGGGGTCCCCAACCCCTGGGCCGTGACTCACTAATGGGCCATGGGCCATTCGGAAGCAGGCTGTGCAAGTGGTGGGTGAGCATGCATGTGCACACGCAGCGCCACTTGCACGAGTGGCGGATGCTTGTACTTGTGCATAGCTCTATTTGTGCAAGTGGCAAATGCTCATGCTCACTCATGTACCCGCCTGTCAAGATCCAAAGAAACCTATTTCACTTCATCCACAGTAGCAGGGGGAAGCGGGGATGTTTAGAGTACTCAATGCACCTGTGAGCCGGCCAGCCTGGGAATCAAGGTCATTGAAGAAACCGTTGGCTGAGAACTAAGATAGTTCTCATAACAAAGGTCTGATACTTAATTGGGGGATGTGACTTATACTGTCAGGGGAAAGGGGAGTTTCTATTCTTTTAATTTACTGTCTGGTACCTTTTTTCACCAGAGCTGTTTTTAATTAATCAGTGCCGATATGCTGTACTCAATAAAGTTTTGCATTAGAGATTGGACTGTCTCAGCTGTGTTAATTCTATTGGAATCATCAGTCGGAACCTTGACACTAAAACAGCTCTCATCAATTTCATTCAACAAGGGTTCCTGAGCCCCTGCGCTCCATCTGGCAGATCCCGGAGGGGTCATGAAGACTCAGGAGAAGATGCCTGAAATGGAGCAGGAGGAGGACAAACTGGATGGTGCTGGGCTAGGTGGAGTGAGCAGAACTCCAGTTGAGACCTGTGGGGAAGCCGGGATGCCAACCTCATCTACTCGCCCAAAGGTAAAGGCAGAGAAGTTGGAACTACCAGTGGCACTGGGGTGGACTGGAGCGACTGAGGGCATCCATCTGTGATGGAGTGGTAGCGTGAAGGAGCATGGAAGGCAGCCGAAGCTGAATTCCTGTTAGCCTGTCTGGGTCCTCAATTTGCCCGAGCCCAAGGTTGGAAAAAGAGAAGAACCTCGGACTCAGAAGGACCGATGGAGCGTACATGCTTGGCAGTGGGCAACAGCAAATGGGTCGAGCAGCTGAGGGAGAGGTTCAGCAGCCTGGATGTGCGGGGAGGAGAATCGCTTCAGAGATTGGACCTAGATCCCCGAGTGTCCCGGTCAACCTGTAATGGCTACCCTGACTCCCTCGTCTCAACCCAGAATGAGGACCATGATTGCAGCAGCTGGGGAAACAGCCTGGCCCCCACCAACTAACTTTCCACAACCTGGCCCAAACCCACGATTCAGAACTGCTGGTCCACAATGGGCAGCCGCTCCTCCTCTGGAGTGGCTGGTCAGCAACCACCATAGTGGCTGATGTTCAGCATCCAACCCTGGATGTTCCCTCCCGGAATGGGGTGGTCACTGCCAGGGTACTGGGGAGCCCCGAGGCTCCCACTATCTCCAAAATGTAAGGCCACTTTTGACGGAAACCCAAAGAAGCTAGCATTTTTCCTCAACCAGTGTAAATACTTCTGCCAAATCTCAGTGTCAGGGCCCACTTCAAAACCTCATCCTAAGAAAGCAGAGCCAGGAACTCTTTCCAGAACTCCTATGTGAATTGCACTCCTCTATCGGATATGATGCACTGTGGGGCTCCATGCAATCGATATATGTGTTGAACAAACAGCTTCGTGAGTGTTTTTGCTGTAGGGATCTTTCAGAAGGGGATAAAATGCACTTGTTTGGAAAATAGGTCTGTTACAACCCAGATGACTGTGTTCCCGCTGCTATCTGGTAGTTCCACTATAAAGTCCATAGAGATCTCTTTCCAAGGTGCCGAGGGGGTTGCTACCGGCTGTAGCAACCCAGGTGACTTCCCTTGTAATCTTTTTGCTGAAGCACAAATTGGGCAGCTAGCTACATAGCTTTCAATGTCCTTCTTTATTGACGGCCACCAGAATTGCCTTTTAACTAGGTGTAGTGTTTTCACAAACCCAAAATGACCTGCAGATTTTGAATCGTGGCAAAGTTGCATGAATGCCAGTCTCTGTATAGTTTCTCTCCAACCCAGGGTAGACCATCTGTGATAGTGCACAGGTTTTTGTGGCTTAGGAACCATTTGTCGGTTTCTAGTGCTTTTCTAAATTCAATTCCTGCCTGGCTTGCTAATGGCTTTTGGAGTTTAGCTTGTGATCGGGTAGTTACTCGTGCTGCCAGTTGCATTTCCGGCATAAGCAGCTTTGTTACACTAGTCCGAGTGCTATTATATTGTGGCATTCTGGATAATGCATCTGCCAGGAAGTTTTTCCCCTCCGGCAGGTGTTTCAGTGTGAAATTGAAATGGTGGAAGTGTTGTGACCACCATGCTTGCCTAGGGGTAAGTTTCCTGGGCATTTTTAGTGCTTCCAGGTTCTTGTGGTCGGTCCACACTTGGAAAGGAATTTTGTTCCCCTCCAAAAAGTGCCGCCAGGTGAGGAGAACCCATCGCACTGCGTACGCCTCCTTTTCCCAGACTGCCCATCTCTGCTCTGTTTCAGTGAGTTTTCTCGATGTGCATGCACAGGGCTGTAATGCCCCTTTGTCATTCTCTTGCAACAGTACAACCCCCACTGCTACGTCGCTGGTGTCTGCCTGAATTACAAAAGGCTTGTTGGTGCCTTAAAACTGGTTCTACGGAAAACAGCTTTTTCAGCCTCTCGAATGTGGCTTGGCATTCTACTGTCCATTTTAATGGCTGGCTTGGCTTGGGTTTTCCCTCCTCTCTGGTTTTTAGTAAGTTTGTGATTGGTAAGGCTATTTGGGCAAAGGAGAAGTTGGCGAATCCCAGGAAGCTCTGCAATTGCTTCCTCATGCAGGGCGGCACCCATTCAAGCACTGCTCGGACTTTCTCGGGGTCCATTTCTATGCCCTCTGGGGATATCCCAGATAATCTATTTTATCCTTATGAAATTCACACTTAGAAACCTTTGCATAGAGGTGAGCTGCCCATAGTTTGTTTAGGACTGCTCTGACCAGTTTGACATGTTCGTCCATGACTCCATGAATATAAGGATGTCATCCAGGTAAACGAGTATGCCTTTGTACAGGTGCTCCCTTAGCATGTCATTTATCAACTGTATGAATACAGCAGGAGCTCCCTGTAGCCCAAAAGGTAGAACCCGGAATTGATAACATCCCAAGGGACAATTGAAGGTGGTTTTCCACTCGTCCCCTTCCTTAATTCTGATTCCATAGTAAGCTTCCCTTAAGTCTAGTTTGGTGAAAATCTTCCCCTTTGAAAGATGGGATAACATGTCCTTCATGAGGGGGAGAAGGTATAGATTGCTTTCGCTTATTGCGTTCAAAGCCCTATAATCCATGCAGAGGCGACGAGTTCCATCTTTCTTTTCTCGGAATAATACAGGGGCAGCCGTTTTTGGCTTTGCCAGCTGAATGAAACCCCTTTCTAAATTTTTGTCTATGAATTTCTGCATTTCTTCCAATTCTTGTGGGCTCATGGAATACAAACTAGGCTTGGGAAGTTTTGTGCCTGGTCTGATCTCTATCGCACAGTTTGTGGGCCGATGAGGTGGCAATTCATCAGACCTTTCCTCGCTGAATACTTAAGCCAGGTCTCTATACTCCTCTGGTATTTTGGGTAGTTCCTTTTCTTCCCCTATTGCAGCTTTCTTGGTCCGGGCTCCCCTTGGTGGGGGCTGGGCTGGTGCCTTGGTTGATTCCCCTTTTGGAAATCTAAGCTCTTCCATTCTCCAGTCCACCCATGGGTTCCACTTGGCTAGCCACGCTGTGCCCAGGATTATGGGACATTCCATGCCAGGGGTTACCACGAATGTTATAGTCTCTATGTGAGACTAGGGTGAGTTGAAGTGGTAGCATTGCTAGGGTAGCCAGCATCCCCCCTGCTATGGACCCATCTAATTGACTGAACGAGATCGGTTTCTTCAGCCTCCTCACTGGTATTCCTAGATTCCCCACTAATGTTGGGCTTATAAGGCAGCGGGTGCAACCAGAGTCAATTAATGCCCTGACTTCTATGGCTTTGGGCATGTCCGGGGCTAACAATGTTACAGTCCTGGTGAGGGGTGCAATGGGTCCACTTACCAGGGGTTTGTCCTCGGAGTTGTCATCGGATGAGTGGGATGCTCCTCCAGTGTGGGCCAGAGTTCCCTTTCTTCGTGGAGCTGAGGTGGGGAACTCGACAGCCTCCGTGCCTTTCATGGCTGTCTCCTTTGGCTTTGCTGATGGTTTTCCGGGCTTCCCAGAGTCTGGTCTGATTTTCCAGTCGGGGTGCAAGAGTGGCATTCGGTGGCACGGTGCCCTTCTTTTCTACACTTGAAGCACCCTGTGGTTCTTTTGGAGGTCGATGGCTGCTTTGCTGACTCACGGGTCAGCTCCAATGACGACTTCCCCCATGGTCTCCCTCTGTGTTGCCTCTTGGCCAAGTCGATCTTGGCTTCCTCAGCTAGGACGTACCAGTCTTGCAGCCAATGAGGATCTCCCCGAGGGAGGCAGGCATCGTAGAGGTCGTAATTTAATCCATCTTTGAAATGGCTGAGCAGGATGTCCTCTGGCCAGTTCAGTTTGCTGGCCAGGGTTCGGAATTCTTGGGTGTATTCCGCCACTGGCCGCCTGCCTTGCTTCACCGTCTTTATCTGCTCCCAGGCTTTCTGGTCAGCCAAAGGGTCTTTGAAATGGCACCTGAGGGAGACCATGAATTGATTGAAGTTTAGTAGCTCCAGGGCGTCGGAAGCGTGGAGGTCTACGACCCAGGCTGCTGCAATGCCATCCAGGGCGGCTTGCATGATATGAATTCTGGCTCGGTCGGTGGGGATGTCTCGGATGTACTCTTCCATATAGTTTAGCATATGGGTTAAGAAGAATCCCAGGTGACGTGGCTCCCCATGGAACTTCACATCTAACGGAGGGAACTTCTGGATGGATCGATGCTGCTTTTTCCGCTTGTGTCGTCTCCCTTCTCTGTCTATAGTTTCCACACGAGGGGTGGCCGCAGCAGCGGCAACCACACCGGTTTTGATGGCTCCGTCAGATGGGTCTGGAACCTCAGGTTCAGTTTCCCCCTCATTGGCTCTCCTGCCGGATCCCAGGTGGATGGTACCTTGGTAGGATTCAGCTTTCTCCTCCTTCATGGAGTCGAGGGCTATTTTCATCATGCCGATTGCCTGTTCCAGCAATCGGCTGGAGTGCCCCGGACGATCCTCCTCGTCCTCGCTGAGACAGAGAGAACTTTCCATCTCCTCCTTCCAGCCTGGCTGATGACTGCCCTGTCTGAGCGTCACCTTTCTGGCCTTCTTCTCCCAGTCATCCTTCCTTCCAACGCCCATCGACCACCTAGGCTTGTGGTGGAGTTCTGTCACCACCTCCTTTTCCAAAGAGCTTGAGGATCCAGAGATGGAGTATTTGCAATGGTCTGCTCGGCAGGAGGGTTCCCCCCCATAGCAGGTTCCTCTCTCTATTCCATTGTCTGACATGATTTGCCAAGTCCCCCGGTAAGGGCTTTCCTTCCGGGCTGACTATTACTGCAGATCCTGTCTAATGTCAGGGCCCATTTCAAAACCTCATCCTAAGAAAGCAGAACTCATGGAAGCAGTTTCTTCCAAAAGGAACCTTTATTAGGAGAAGCTGATAGCAGGCATAATAGACAGGATCTGAGGGTTTCCCACTCAGATCAATAGGTTAAAAGTGTCCCAAGCAAGCCCCACCCCAATAGTTCATCCAGTCAGTTCAAACGGGCCAATCCCCAGGTGTTAAGTCCGTTGTGGGAAAGAGCTGATAACACCAGGCTGTCTCAGGGTTGCAGCGATGTTTTGTCAGGTCTTTGCACCTTCCCTTCTAAAAGCGGAGATAAACCAGTTGCCGGAGGTGCATCCCTTTCTTCTCCCCCCCCTTCTAGCTGACATCAAGGGAAAAGATTGTTCAAAGAGCATGTATGCAGAAACAACAAAAGTGTTACACTGTAGCGATAGAGGAAAACAAAGAAATAGCCTGCAGTGCTTTCGCCCCTCCCCTCCAGGAGCACGGCAGAACCCAGAAGTGTAGAAAGATTAGAGTCAGAATTAAAGTTAGAAAGAGCCCCCTTAGAATATGGATAGAATATGGATTCTGACACTTGGTATTCTTTTGGAATGCCCAGTTCTGCTTGCTTGCTCTCTGCTCTCACTATCACTGGCTCCACTCCCACTCTCCCAGCCGACAGCACTCATTTAACTTTAGGCAGTTTCTCCACCCCCTCCTACACTGTCTCAACTTTACTCAGGCGCCACTTGTTACTCCCCCAGTCAATTGATGGATTCCACTTCGTCAGCCATGCCAACCCCAGTATCACGGTTTCTGCCATCTTTGGGGCTACGATGAACCGAATAGTCTCTTCATGGCTCACTGTCTTTAGGCTCATTGGCTCTGTTAGGCAGGTTGCAGGTACCCTCCTTCCCCCCCTCATGAGCGACCATCCCCTTGCTCGAATTTCACAGGCTGCCTTAGTCTCTTAAGTCTTAGTCCCAACTTTTCTACCATCTGCAGGCTGACTAAGCAGCGGGTGCACCCTGAGTCTAACAGGACCCCTTGCTCCTGATTGGGGCACTAAAACCTCTACTTGGGCAGTCAATGGGGTGATGGCTCCACTTACCATTGGGTCGTCCTCCCCCTCACTGTTGCTTTCATAGAAAACCAAACAGGGCTCTGGGCAGCCCACACCACCGTCTGGGAGTCCCCCGCGCAGCCCAACCTTTTGACAAGCAAAGTCAATGGCTGGGGGGCACTTGTGGGGGGGCAGGCGGGGCTGTGGGGGAGATCCAGGGGTCTCCAATGCAGGGGGTGGGACTGGGGTGGGCATCAGGGCATAGTCCATCAGAGGAGCCTCACCATCCCTCCTGGGCTGTGCAGGGGACTCCCAGACGGTGGTGCAGGCTGCCCAGAGCCCTGGGCAACAGAGGGCAAGTGCCCAGCCTGGCCTTTGAGCTCCCAGGGCACCAGGACCCTGCAGCACAACCCAGTCCAGCCCCACTTCCCCGAGGAGGCGCCCAGCTGCGCTTACCTCCTCCTCGAGGCTGCTGCTGCTGCTGCTGTGCTCCCTCTCCTTGGCCAGGTTGCTCATGGTGGGTGCAGGAGGGCAAAGTACATGGGTCAGATGGAGGCCCACTCCCTCTCCATGCGAGCAGACCTGGCTTGGTAACCAAAGCATCCTTCGCAATTGGATGAGAGACCACCAGGTTAGGCCAGAAGGAGGGGGCAAGTGGATGGCGAAAGGGCAGCAGGGCTGCTGGTGGCCAAGTGCTAAGGCAGGACTTCCCTCAGAGCCTCCCTTCCTCTCATTATAATATCCTTCCTTCCTTCCTTCCTTCCTTCCTTCCTTCCTTCCTTCCTTCCTTCCTTCCTTCCTTCCTTCCTTCCTTCCTTCTTCCCTTTTTTCCCCTTCCCTCTTCATTCTCCTTTCTTTCTTTTTTCCTTCCCCTCTTTCCTTCTTTTTCTTTTCTTTCCTCTTTCTCTTTCTCCTTTCCTGTCCCTTCTGGGATGCTCAAATGCAAAAGGGGAAACATTTCTCAATGCCTCCTTACCTTGTGATCAAATGCCACTTTTGCTAGTAGTTTGTGGGCACTTAAAAGATTGAGAAAAGGCAGGCTCAGTTTATCCTGTGCTTGCATTTAGTGGGGTTGTCCACAGACAACAGTACAGCAAAACATCAAAATTGTGGCTGTGATAGTTGATCAGAGCTCCTCTGCTTTTTATGTGCAACAGCTTTAGCAATTAGGAACAGAGGTAGCTTAGTTGCTTTTAAGATAAGATAAGATAACCTTTATTGTCATTTTTTTTACTGTGGCCATAACGGCACACATAAAAAATGAAATTTAGTTGCCTGCTCTCAAAGCACATACATGACACACACCTAAACATACTGTATACAACATATGTATAGACCCACACCCCTACATAAACATAACAAATAAATATTAAAGACTGTCCATCTTGAATATATAACAGAAGGAGGAAGCTTGAGATTCACAAGGTTAATGCTGTATGGAATGAAACTATGGCTGAATCTGGATGTTCTGCTTCGGATACCACGAAGCGTCCTCCTCCCAGAAGGTAACAAGGAAAACAGGTCGTGAAGAGGATGTGTAGTGTCCCGAATAATCTTACGGACCCTGCTCAAGCAGGGTCTATTAATACATAGTCCTTAAAAGGGCTCTCTTGTAGGGACCCTAATTCAGACTGGAAATATAGCAAAGGAAAATATTTTTCCCCACTCTGCTTTGTCCAGTTTTCCCCACTTGAAGTGGCTGTTAGCAACACACAAGGAGGGGATACTTTCCTAAGAATACCAATGTTAACTTGGATTGCCAACAAAGTATTGTCTGTGACAAAACAGAACACAAAATTGCTTTCTGCTTTGAACTGGGGCATTTCCAACCGAATTGCCTCTTCCTTCCTTCCTTCCTTCCTTCCTTCCTTCCTTCCTTCCTTCCTTCCTTCCTTCCTTCCTTCCTTCCTTCCTTCCTTCCTCCCTCCCTCCCTCCCTCCCTCCCTCCCTCCCTTCTCTTTCCTTCCTCCACGCTCAGGAAGGGATGACAGGAGGGGGAGAGATTGCCAGGGCTGCCGGTAGCCATGCTGCCGCTGGCCATAGCCGTCCCACGCAGGCAGGGGCGGTCCCGATGAAAGGGAAGCCAGGTGGTGCGAGGCTAGGTCAGCGAGTGGGCATGGCACTGATCTACTGGTGGGGGCCATCAAAGCCAGAACGTGCTCAGCCTTAGATCCACAGGAAGCCCTGGAGCCAGCGAGGTCCCTCCGCCGTCTCTCCCCCGCCCCTGGGAGTGCATGGAGAAGGCAGCGAGCGTGTGAGCACTGGCGTCCCAGGGGAAAGGGAAGCGCTTCTCCTACCTTTTTTCTTTCTCAGTGGTCAGCAGGGATGGTCAGCAGCGATGCTGGGCACTCGCCGCCTCTTCGCATGGCCAGGGGGCAGGGTGGGGCAGCCCCTTCCTGGCCCTTTCCTGCCAAAGCCACCTCCTTTTATATCCTCTCCTCTCCCCCCTCCTCCTTTTCTCTTCTGGGCACCTCCAGCTCCCGGAAGCACCGATCAGCTGGAGCCCGGCACTGATCCTGGCGCCTCTGCAGAGCCCCGACAGCCCTGCAGCTCCAGCTGTCTCTCCCTTGGGCTTGTGCAGGGCTGCCACCGCTTCAGCTCACTCCTCTCCACCCCGCTACCACTTCTCTAGGACGGTCGCGTACCACCTGCCAGATGGCAAAGTACCACTGGTGGTACGCGTACCACCGTTTGAAAAGCCCTGGCCTAGGCCATTCAAACACCTGTGCAGCGTGGCCTTGAAGTGAGGAGCAGGGTCTCATGACCTGCAGACGGATTCTTGGCATTCCGTTCCCACCTCATGCAATTAAACCACACCTCTCCCAACTGTTGTCAAGTTGAGAGTGGAGAAGAAACTAGGTGAAAAGCGAATCACTCTTGACACTGTGACAGACTGTCTGCCTTGCTTGTTTAGATGTTTATTTTTAACTTTAGGCATAAGCATATCGGTTGAATGCAGGACCGTGGTGGGTCTCATTACAGGTGGAGATGAGACAGCGTACAGGGGGGAGGTACAAAAACTATCCTCATGGTGCCTAGAGAACAACCTGCACCTGAACATCGGCAAGACAAAGGAGATGGTGCTAGACTTCCAGAGGAAAAGAGAGGAACCTGCCCCACTTTACATCGGAGGGGACTGTGTGGAGAAAGTTTCCTCCTTTAAATTCCTGGGAGTCTATCTCTGTGAAGACCTTACCTGGAAAATTAACACAGCCCAGGTGGCCAGAAAGGCCCAACAGAGACTCCACTTCCTTAGGGTCTTGCGGAAGAACAGGGTAGAACGATGACTTATGACCCTCTTCTACCGGAAAGCGTTCTCACATACTGTATTGTGGTTTGGTATGCTGGCCTGACAGCCGCGGACAGGAAGGTACTACAGAGGGTGGTGAGCATGGCACAAAACATCGCGGGCTGTTCCCTGACACCACTGGATGACATCGCCAGGGCCCATTGCCTCGGTAGAGTGAGGAAAATTCTCAGGGATGACTCTCACCCTGGTCGGTACCTCTTTACTCTCCTACCATCGGGTAGTAGGAGATACAGAAACCTAGCCAGCCATACCAACAGGCTGAAGAACAACTTTTATCCATGGGCTGTCAGGCTCTTGAATGGGACATAATAATTTTATGCATGACAGACCCGAGAGGCCGGCGTGCTGTGCAATTAGCTCAGAGGGTGTAATATGTTGGGGGTTTGTAGTCACTGTGAGTTGTGGGGGGGGGGCATGGAGGGAGGCTCAGCCAATCTCACTGTATACATGTTATACTTTGATAATAAAGGTTCATTCATATCATTAATGTACAGATTGAACAAATGGGAGCAAGTATCCATCCTTGTCTGGCCCCTTTATTGGTGTGAATTCTCCCTGCTAGAGAGCCCTCTGCCCCCTGCACACAGCCATCAGCCTGAGCTTGAGCCTTCGTCAAGGAGAGCCATTTGGGTTCTCTGCCTTAGGGCCATCAGTTGCTTCCCAAGAAGGTCAATAGTCAAATGGTGCTCTGCGCTCTGCAGATGGGGTAAAGAATTTGCCCCCCTTAGCTGCATGTTTTTCTAGGTGACATAAAATGAAACAGTATCAATAGTAGATGGTCCAAGCCTAAGTCCAGATTGCTCTTGGCTAACTTTTCCTTTTTCTTTTTTTTAAATATGTAATTATTTCTGATGATTTTAGTGACTATAATAAAAACTAATACAAACTGAACTCAAGAAAGAAAGTAAAAAGAGAGAATAAAAAGTACAAAGAAAGAAAAAAGGAAAAAGTGAGCTAAAGAAAAAGAAAAGAAATATATAAAGAAATTACTTCCAGTCTTCACCTTTTGTAAAATTATGATCAGAAGATTATCTCCTCTTCCCATAAGCCACCCCTTAAGCAAATCCATCATCTTCTCAGGGAATGACAATTTGAATAAAATCAGGGAGGGCCTATTATGATCTCAAGAGAGGGTTTTGGGTTTTTTTTGTCGAAAGACTCTGGAAATGCCCACAATGGAGGAATGGCTGGTGAAGATGACCGGATTAGCAGAGATGACTTAGATTAGAGAAAGGACAATAATTACAAACCTCTTATGGACTCTTTGTTGAAACATGAAAAAAATGAACTTGTGATTTATGTATTTAATCATTAAAAAGGGCAAATTATGGAAAGAAGGAACTTGTCAGGCAACCTTAGAGAGAGAGAAGGTAAAATATAAATGTCCTTGTTATGTGCTGTTAAGATCAGAAGCCACTTCTCTGTAACTTTTCTTTTCTTTCTCTTCTCTATTTTTTATTTGCATTTTTTCATTTACATATGATTTTTATTTATTTTCCTTACTTTTTCCTTTCATAATTTGTATTGTTTTTATTCTTTCAGAAATTTCTTTAATATAAATTATATATCTAATTTTCTTTGCTTAGTCCTGCACCCAGGTTGTTGTAGGCTATAAGGACAGAATCAACATCTCTGCAAGGTGAATTAAATGCCTCTATCATGTCAAGGCTTGGTCAGAATTCATCTATTAAGTCAAAGCGATCCCGCCAACTCTGGCCCATAAATACTGTATAATCACATGGTAATAATATCTTAAATATATTTAATTTTAGGATACATACGTTGTGATGTTACGTGTGTTTTTTTTAAGTTAAGGCTTTTGTGCTAGACCCCGGAAGCTTCATAGGACCCAGAGTTGTGCCTGTCATGCCTGATGAAGAATCTCAGCTTTCCAGCTCCGATGGAAGGAGGGAAGCGCGCAAGGCCTTCTCCTCTGGCTGCTTTGATCCCGTCAGGAGCATCTTCCCCGCCCCTCTCCTCCCTCACCCTGGTGGTTTTCTTTGTACTAGCCCTACACTTGGTTTGGGCACCAAAGTCTGTCTTTGCAGGGCTTGCAGGGCTGTGGTCATAACTTGGTGCAAAGGCCATGGCTCCTGAGGGGAGAGCTGCTTTCCAGAGCAGGTAATGTGCGCCTCTTCCCCAGAGGGATCCTGTTGAGCTCTTCCATGATGTCTAGGATGGACTTCCCCTTTGTCTCTGGAATGAAGAGGTAGGTGAAAAGTCCCATTCCGATGAGCACACCAAAGAAGACGAGAAAGCAGTAGTGACCAAGGGCCTCCTAAGGACAGAAAATCAGAGGCAAGGATGAATTTCTTGGCTGAGGTTTAGAGGAGATTGAGGTGCAACTGAGGCCTTGCCAGACTCTGGGAAGGGTAAGAATTTCCCATGGGTAAAGGTGACAGATTCACTGTCTAACCTCAATTCACTCTGGACTTTCTGAATGTAATCAAGTCACTTTCTGGTTTTCCCAGAAAGGCTCCCTTCCCAGAACCACAATCTCCCTGCATAGTTGTTTGGGACTAAGGGGGAAAGCACTGGAGAACTGAAAATCTAATGGAATCCAAGTCACTGAGTGAATCTGATGGACAATGGGTGGAGTTGGACAATAAGAAAATCCTTTTTATGCATCACATAGTCTCCAAGAAGGAGTGGACAAAGTGCTCAGTGGCTCAAACTTAAAAAAGGTCGGACAAATTCAAGAGAGCTCAGAAAGGTCTGGACATGGGTGGACGTGTAGCTGAAAGTTAGGAGTAGGACAGGCCCTTTCTGGAGGCAGGAACCTAAAGGTTGAAAACTGTGGTGGCTAAAGGAAGCGTTAAAGACATTTTCAATCTTCCGCCAAGCAACAAAGCAGAACAGGGCATCTGAGTGTACCTGGGAAGCAGGCAGAGGAGAGAGGCAGAGTGGGAAGGTCAAGTTCTTCTGGTGGTCTTCTGCTCTCAATTTGTTAATCCAGGGGAGTGATTACTCCTGGGTGTGACAATATCACCCCGGCTTTCACTTCCTCGTGTCTCAGGGAAGCAGATTTTTTAGTGCCAATTCTTTGAGCACCATCACTTGCCTCTCCCCACAGAGTGGTAGTAGAAGAGCCACTTAAAGTTGTTGAAGTGGGGTGCAGCCTCCCTGGGGCAAATCTTCCCATGGGTGCCAGCTGATGATGGGGATGGGGATGGGGGTGATGATGATAATTAGATTTTTATTCTGCCTTTTTATATCCTTTGAGTCTCAAAATCTTATGTTCTGCTTATTAATTATCGATTGGTTTTAAAATATTTCTTTCATGCCCTTTCTGTAGCAGCTCCAAGCAGTTTCTTTTGAGATGGCCCTTCACTTTATCTCTAGAGCCACACTCTGTGAAGAAGGTCAGGCCGAGGGCTTTTGACTACTCAAACGCTGGTCAGTCAGGTCCCTTTTGAATGATGCTCTCTAAAGTGCCTTGGAGTTCGAAAGTTAAAAGAGGAAAGAAGGAAAGGAAGACCAGAGTCTTCGTTGGGGCAAAGAAGAGTTGTGGGTAGGGAACCTTCTTTGGAAATGATTGAAAGAATCAATAAAAAATGCTATATTGAGCTTCTCATTTTAAGACACTTGAAGGACAGCAGAAGCAAACCCAAGTGATATTCTTTAAAATGAACACATTACTCTGAAATTGAGAACAATAAGAATGTTTTGAAATGGTTAATTGGAAATCAGCTCTAAAATCAATCACCAAGATTGTCATTACATACCTGATTCATGTTATTATTTTAATTTATTTCTCCTTCCCTGTGGACTCATGACTTTCAGTCCAACTTACCACCACAAAGGGAAAACCTATGCCGGTGATAAAGAGGCCCGCCCAGCTGAACGAGCCGGCCAGGGCCAGGGCAGATGGTCTTGCATCAGGACGGAAAATCTCCACCATGACAGAGAAGATGGCACCAGCTGAAAGAAGAGACAGCCCTAGAAAGTCAAGACTCTCCCTCCTTGCAGGATTCATGCTCCATGATACTGAGCAGCCTTGGGTCCCTTGTGCCCCTTCCTTTAGTGCACGAAACAGCCTGCGGAGACTGCTCCTAATCTCTGTATGTTGTTCACTTAATTTAAAATATGTCATAGTTCATAGTCAGGATTCTGATCCCCACACCCCTGTGTGGAAATGTTCAAGCACATAGTATTCCACTGGGCTTCTCCCCTGTCCCCAAGATAAGGGAAAGACACATCACCCCTGTAATGTATTGATGTGAATTACTTGGAAATGTTGAAAAATGTCACAAGACTCTGTCAGTTAAGTGCCAGACTTGCTGTCTGCAGACTCATTATAATAAGTTTAGACTGTGTCAGTTAAGTGCCAGACTTGCTGTCTGCAGACTTATTATAATATGTTAAGCGGGAAGGATACTTGAATCCTATTGGCTGCCGCCTATTGCTGAATGTATAAATAGAGATGGAGCAGTAGTTAACCAGGCCTCTGTTTAAACCTTAAATAAAGAGTTGTTTGTTCACCTGCTGCCTCGTCGATGCCTCACCAAGCACCAAACTTAACAACCCCCATCACCCCTGCACCACTATATGAGATAATAATAATAATCTGTTGCACAAAATGCACTCCTTCGGATGGATGAGAGCAAAACTGCTTTTCCAAGATTGGTGACGGGCAGAAGCCAGGAAAAAGCCTGTGTGGCAGAAAGTATGAATTCCAGGAAGAAATTAGTTGCAGCTGGACCCCCTTTGGGCAGTATAAGTGCAGTTGTCATCTACATCAGTATTCTGCAAGCAGAATCACCTGTTGCAGAAAAGGACTGGAAAAAACTCCAATCATATTTATCAGAACAAGAAGCAAAGTTGTTGCTGTTTAGGAAACAGAAATGCACAGGTATCAGATGAGCAATATGTCACGTGGCAATTGTTCAAAGAAAAAGAATCTTGGATATTGAAGATGAGGCAAATTCAAGACATGAAATCACGGGCATGAATAGTTCCATTTTGTTTAAATGGACAAGATTGAAGGGAGGTCTGACCAGGCCCTTCAAATATTGGAAAGGATGTCACACAAAAGATCTCGGAACAAAAGTATAACTTATAGGAAAGTAGGTTCTGGTTGAATGTCAGGAAAAAAGCTCTTTGAGGTGAGGCAGGAGAACCCCTGCCAAAGAAGATGGAAGCCTTCCCTTTATTCAGGGACTGAGTAGCAGCCATTTGTCATTTGCAAAATAAAGTAAGAAACAAAAAAGTCAAGGAAATGATTGGTCACCTAGTAGAAGATGGCAAGGAGGTGATGAGCAGAAGGAAGAAAGCAGAACTGCTTAATTCATTCTTTGCATCTCTTTTTACACAAAAGGGGGGAAAACAGTCCAATCTATCAAAAACAATACTGTAAAAGACAGAATAAGAAGGCAAGTCAAAATAGGCAAGAAAAAGATAAAGCAACACCTGTCCACCCTAGATGAGTTCATATCACCAGGACCAGTTGGATTACATCCCAGATTTCTGAAGGAGCTGGCAGATGTGATCTTGGAACCACTGAATGAAATCTTTCAAAGATCCTAGACCTAGAGCAGGGGTAGGCAACCTCGGCTCTTTTATGACTCATGGACTTCAACTCCCAGAATTCCTGAGTCAGCATAGCTGACTCAGGAATTCTGGGAGTTGGTCCATGAGTCATAAAAGAGCTGAGGTTGCCTACCCCTGACCTAGAGCATAAGAGGACAGTCAGAGGACTGGAAAGAGCAGATGTGGTTCCAACATTCAAAAAGGGCAACAAAGTCAGTCCTTGAAACAACAGACCTGTCAGTCAGACATCAATACCTAGGAAGATCCTGGAAAAGACAATCAAGCAATGGATCTGCAACCACCTAAAAACAAGCAAGTTATTACTAGAACAAGTTATTGCTAGAAGCCAACGTGGTTGTTAAAAACAGATCATGCCAAACAAATCTTATTGCATTTTTTGACAAACTGACTGACAAAATTAGTAGATAAGGGAAACGTTATGGACTTAATATATTTGGACTTCAGTAAGCATTTGACAAAGTACACCACAGATTATATCTGGGATAGACAGTACTACCACCATATGGCTTCTAAACTGGATGACCAAATGTACTCAGCAAGTCGTCCTCAATGGAACTGCATCTACATGGAGGTAACCATGCAGTGGAATACCCCAAGGTTCTGTCTTAGTCCCAGTACTCTTCAATATCTTCATAAATGCTCTAGATGAGAGATTAGAAGGGGAACTCATTGAATATGCAGATGACACCAAGCTGGGGGAAATTGCTAACACTTTGGAAGACAGGCTAAAGATCCAGAAGGACCTTGAGAGATTTGAACACTGTACCAATAAGGTACATTTCAGTGGTGTGAAAAGTAAAGCCCTACACATAGGCAAGAAAAACCAAATGCACAGATATAGAATAAGTGGTACCCAACTCAACAGTAGCAACTGTGACATGGATCTAGGTGTCCTACTAGAGCACCAATGAAGTATGAGCCAGTAGTATACTGCAGCTCCCCCAAAAAAGCTAATGCAGTACTAGGTTGCATCAACAGAGGGATAGTTTCAAGATCATGTGAAGTGATAGTACCATTTTATACTGCACTGGTGAGACCACATTTTGAATACTGCATCAAATTCTGGTCACCAGAATACAAAAAAAGATGTTGAAACACTAGAAAGAGTGCAGAAAAGAGCAACAAAGATGATAAAGGTCTGGAGGCTAAACCACATGATGAACAACTGAGAACACTAGGTATGTCTACTCTAACAAAAGTGTTGTGTCCTGGGCCTTGCTGAGTCATTCAGCAAGGCTCAGAAAGTCTGCAGAAAGGTTGCAGAGACCAGAACAGTTGCAGAGTGGTCTGCCCGGGACCCAGACAGGCTGTCTCCAGCCTTGCGCGCATGCGCAAGGCGGGAGAATAGCCTGCAATCATTGGCTGAGCATCCCCTTGCACAGGGAGTATAAAAGGGCTTGTTGCCATTGTTCGTTTGCTTCTGTTCAGTGAATGTACCAAATAAAAAGACATCTTTTGTGTGAACTGCCTCGTCTCAAATGTCTGCTGTGAGAACAGAACAAAAAGGAAGACCTAGGGCTGATAATGAGAGCAGTTTTCCAGTACTTGAGGGGCTACAGAGAAGAGGGAGTCAACCTATTCTCCAAAGCACCAGGGCAGGACAAGATGTAATAGGTGGAAAAAGCTGTGGGTGCTCTAGTCTATCACTAGAGGTTTTCAAGAAGAGAATGAAGAGACATTTGTCCAGAATTATATAGGGTGTCCAGCCATGGGCAGGGGGTTGGACTAGAAGACTTCTAAAGTCCCTTCCAAACCTATTATTCTATGTTCTGTGTCATGGCTTCTCCGTATTTGATTTCACTATACTCACATGGACCACTTCCATAGAAAGTTATGAAGAGGAAGATGAGGGCAATGCTGCTGTATGAAATCCAGGGAGACTGATCCTAAAAGGGAGGAACAAGAGCAGGTGGGATTAAAGTGAGGGCCCACTGCCAGCAAACCAAAATTAGACCAGACATTGTCCCCTCCTGTATGATATCTTTTGCAGCCTGTGTGTGGAGGGGACTGTTGAAATAGGAAACCCAAATTATTCAGCTTACAATGGATTTAGCTGCTGCTGTGATCGTGGTTCTAGCAATAGAAAATCTTAACAACTCCTATGGAGTATTAGCAGTCAATGTCTCTGTGAATTAGCAGACCTCCATCCCTCCCCATCATCTCATTCCTTTCAGGACAACCAGCTCTGTGATTCAAAGAAAAAAAATTGCAAATATGAAGCCAGAAAAATTGCACAGCAAAAAGAAGGTATTATAATGGAAACTGTTTTGTCCTACATGCTTATGGAGATTCTCAGTCGTCCAGCTCATGGTTGTCCCAAAGTTTTTATGCTGCAGTATATGTTTCTGGGCCTTTCTCACCTTGCTTCCACCCTGTCCAGACACCACCTCGTTCTTTGATAAGTTCAACTTTATCTCCTCTTTCTTTTTCAGAATCTCATCAACTCCATTTTTTCAGGCTTCTCTTCACTTCTCCTTCATACGAGGGCAATTCGGAAATAAACCTCTGTTTGGTTATCAAACTTGCAAATACAGAACTTTTATTATATACATTAGAAAACTACAACATTACATTACTTTTTAACATAATCACCATTCAAACTGAGGCACTTGTCATAACGTCTTATAAGGTTTGAAATTCCTATCATGAACCAACACCACACCGGAAGTCAGCAGGCCCCGACGCTTGTTTTGGATGGCTCATCTGAGTTTTCGTAATGCTTCACAGTAGACGTCCGAACTGATAGTCAAACCACGCTTCATGAACTTCACTAACTGTACTCCTTTGGCATCTTCACATTTGGCGGGATTTTCTATGGCACTGCTTCCGGTGTGGTGTTGATTCACGATAATGCTCGCTCCCACACCACTAGACATTCCCAAGAACTTTTGAAGCAGTTCTGTTTGGCACTGCTTGGCACTGAGTGACTACGACTAAGGAATTTCAAACCTTGTAAGACGTTATGACAAGTGCCTCAGTTTGAATGGTGATTATGTCAAAAAGTCATGTTGTAGTTTTTTAATGTGTATAATAAAAGTTCTGTATCTGCGAGGGTCTGTCATTGATAACCAAACGGAGGTTTATTTCCAAATTGCCTTCATATATTTGTGTTGCAATCCAATTCCTCGTTTATCTTAACACACATTCTGTTGTATTCCACCTGGTTCCTTCTACACTCATTCATGCTTGGCTGTATCTCTTCTTGTATTTCCATTATGACTGCTTTGAACTTTTTAAAAATTTTCTCCTAATATACCCGGTTCTCACCTCCTTTTAATAATTTGGAGAGAACACGCTTTTATCTCACTCATCAAGCAATTCCATATTTCTGGAAAATGTACCATAATATAAACCTAAGTCACTTTATCATATACTTCTCTAAGGTATAATAATCTTTCTGTCTCTCTGTATAAGGAGAGCTACGTTACTCTACGAAGCTAAAAAATTACATTTTCAGACTAGCAAATTTGATTGAGAGACATAAGTTTTTGTAAGCTTTCTTTGTCCTATTCACACATTTTTCAGGGACTTGCTAGAAAGCAAAAATGAGGTCTGCATAGCCCATTCCCCAGTTTTAAGCTGCCCTCCACTCCCCAAATTTGTTTCTGGTCCCTTCTTATATTCTTCTAGTCAGAAATCTGATGAAGGTCTTTCTGAGGACACATAACAGAGTGACCCCTTGCAGTTTCTGCACTCATTTGTCTGTCTTCTCTTTCTGCCAGAGAAAAGGAACTGGCTTCTTCAGGCAACTGCAGACTTCATCCATATGAAGTCTGCAGTTGCCTGAAGAAGCCAGTTCCTTTTCTCTGGCAGAAAGAGAAGACAGACAAATGAGTGCAGAAACTGCAAGGGGTCACTCTGTTATGTGTCCTCAGAAAGACCTTGCATAAGCTATGCCATAATTTATCTTTTCTCCAATCTTGATCTGTAGCCTTATCATTTTTCTCAGCATTTCACCACATTGATGGCTTCTTTTTCATCTATTCTTCCTTGGACACTTCACAGCCTTTGCTTTAATTCCACTCCTCAACATAACCCCATCATTTCCAATTGGATCTGAAAAATATGCTTCCCATGTTTCTTTGAGTTCATCCCAAACCAGTTTCTTGCCTTTATGCACTCCTTTCACTCCTTGTTTAGCAATAAAGATACACATCAAATATGGATACCTATTAATTCATTAATTATATACCAAATTGCAGATTAAGGTAGCCCCCAGACTTCAGACTTGGAGTTTATGCCACCAAGATCCTAGGTACAAAAGCCGACATCCCTGCCCGTGAAAGTAGGACTGTGGTGAACAGGAATCAGCCACCTAAAGGCCTCTGGAGGCATCTGAATCTTTGGCCACAGAGGGCCATCACAATGGAAAACCCCGGGGAGGGGGCTTCATACATGTCAAAAACATGTTCATTCCCACAGGGGAAAAATAACTCTCCTCTTACAAATTCCAGGGATGGCCTGAAAACACATTAGAATGCGAGAAACTGAAACTCTGTTTCAAAGACTGATAACTGAAAGACAAAAAGGATAGTACAAAAAATGGAAAGAGGGACACATAACTAAGGTACAATATCAGCAGATAGCCCGAATCTGGAAAGATGAAGTCAGGAAAGCAAAGGCTCAGAATGAACAAAGACTTGCAAGGAAAGGCAAAGAAAATTAAAAAAAGTTTCTTTCAACATATTTATAATAAGAGAAAAGTCAAGGAAACAGTCCATTAAAGAGAGAAGATGGCAAGGAAGTAACAGGCAGTAGAGAAAAAGCAGAGCAGTTTAACTCATTCTTTGCATCAGTCTTCATGCAAAAAGCAACTATAGTCCAACCTACCAAAAACATAACCGTAAAAGACAATTTAGAAATAAAAATCAAAATAAACAAGAAAATGGTAAGAGAACACTTGTCTGATCACCAAGATCTGATAGATTACATCCCAGTTTTCTGAAGGAGCTGGCAGATGTTATCTCAGAAACATTGTACAAAATCTTTCAAAAATCTTGGAAAACTGGGGAACTATCTGAGGATTGGAAAGGAGTTGTTGTGCTTCCCATCTTCAAAAAAGGGAAATAAAAACAGACCCAGGAAACTACAGACAAATCAGCCTAACATCAATACCTGGAAAAATACTGGAAAAGATAAACACAGATCTGCAAACATCTAGAAACGAATAAAATTATAACTAGAAGCCAGCACAGGTCTGTTAAAAACATATCATGCCAAGCCAAACTTATTTCATTTTTTAGAATAGAATAGAACAGAATAGAATTGGAAGGGACCTTGGAGGTCTTCTAGTCCAGCTTCTAGCTCAAGCAGGAGAACCTATACCATCTCAGACAAGTGACTGTCCAGTCTCTTCTTAAAAATCTCCAGTGATGGAGCGCCCACGATTTCTGGAGGCAAGCTGTTCCACTGGTTAATTGTCCTCACTGTTAGGAACTTTCTCCTTAAATCCAGGTTGCTTCTCTCTTTGATAGTTTCCAACCATTGTTTTTTTGTCCTGCCCTCTGGTGCTTTGGAGAATAATTTGACCCCCTCTTCTTTGTGGCAGCCCCTCAAATACTGGAATACTGCTATCATGTCTCCCCTATTTCTTCTTTTCTTTAGACAAGCCAAACCCAAGTCCTGCAGCTGTTCTTCATATGTTTTAGTCTCCAGGCCTTGGATCATCTTAGTTGCTCTTCTCTGAACTTTTTCCAAGGTCTCAACATATTTTTTGTGATATGGTGATCAAAACTGATTGCAGTATTCCAGGTGTGGTCTACCTAGGATTTTATAAAGCGGTACTAATACTTTGTGTGATCTTGATTCTATGCCTCTGTTTATACAACCCAGGATTGTATTAGAGTTTTTGGCTGCTGTTGCACATTGTTGCTTCATAGTCAAGTGATCGTCCACTAGGACTCTCTCCTTGTTTGGTTTCCATCCATTGTTTCTTGTCTTGCCTTCTAGTGCTTTGGAAAATAAATTGACCCTCATTTCTTTGTGGCAGCCTCTCAAATACTGGAATACTGCTATCATATCCCCCCTAGTTCTTCTTTTCTCTAGACTGGCCATTCCCAAATCCTGCAACCGTTCTTCATATATTGACAAAGTAGAGCACAACCTACTTCTTGGTAAGCTAGAAAAATGTGAGATAGACAGCATCACCACAAGATGGATTTGTAACTGGCTGACAAACCATACTCATCGAGTAGCATTTAACAGTACTACATCTACATGGAGGGAAGTAAGCAAGGGGGTACCACAAGGTTCCGTCTTAGGTCCAGTACTCTTCAATATCTTCATCAATGACTTAGATGAGTAAATAGAAGGGGAACTCATTAAATTTGCAAATGACACTAATGTGGCAGGAATAACCAACACCCCAGAAGACAAGCTCCGAATCCAGAAAGGTCTTGACAGAGTTGAACAATGGGCCCTATCCAACAATATGAAATTTAATGTGGAGAAAAGCAAGGTTTTACACCTGGGCAGGAAAAAGCAAAGGTTCAAGTACAGATTAGGTGAAACCTGGCTCAAAAACAGTAACTGTGAGAGGGACCTTGGAGTCCTAGTGCACGATCACTTAAATATGAGTGTGTGGCGGTGTGTGGCCGCAACCAAAAAAGCTAATACAATCCTTGGTTGTATAAACAGAGGCTTATAATCAAAATCACATGAAGTATTAATACTGCTTTATAAAACTTTAGTAAGATCACATCTGGAACATTGCATCTAGTTTTGGTCGCCACATACAAAAAAGAAGTTGAGACTTTGGAAAAAGTGCAGAGAAGTGCAACTAAGATGATCAAAGGCCTGGAGACTAAAACATATGAAGAATGGTTGCAGGATATGGATATGGATATCCTGGAGAAGAGAAGGACTAGGGGTGACATGATAGCAGTGTTCCTGTCAGAAGCCATTCCTATTTCATTTCTACCTATCCCCTCTGACCTAAAAACAAATCTCACCTTCCCCTGGGTTCTGCCATACTCCCAAGGGGAGGGGGGATGTGCCTGTGGGGTTATTGCTTTTCCTTCCTCTATTCGCTACAATGTAACAATTTGCTTCCTGCACTGTATCTCTCTCTGAACTTTCTTCTTCCTAACCTGTCAGCTAGGAAAAGCGGGGGAGAAAGAAATACAACCTCCGAAGCCTGGTTTATTTCTCCGTTCTCAAACGGAGGTGCGAAGAGCTGCTTAACATCGTGCTACGACCGGAGCCGGACCGATGTTATGTCCCCTTTCCCATGATGGACTTAACACCTGGGGATTGACTGGTTTGAACTGTCTGGATGAACTGTGGGGTGGGGTTTGCTTGGGGACACTTTAAAGTATCGATCTGCAAAGGAATCCCTCAGATCCTGTCTATTACGCCTGCTATCAACTACTTTTAATAAAAGTTCCTGTTGGAGGAAACCGTCTCCAAGAGTTCTGCTTTCTTAAGATGTGGGATTGAAGTGGGTCCTTACAGTTCCAGTATTTGAGGGGCTGCCACAAAGAGGAGTGGGTCAACTTATTTTCCAAAGCACCAGAAGGCAAGACAAGAAACAGTGGATGAAAACTAATCAAGGAGAGAAGCAACCTGGAATTAAGGAGAAACTTCCTAACAGTGAGAGGATTAATCAGTGGAACAGCTTGCCTTCAGTCATTGTGGGTGCTCCATCACTGGAGGTTTTTAAGAAGAGACTAGACAGCTACTTGTCTTAAGTGGTACAGTGTCTCCTCCTTGAGCAGAGGGTTAGACTAGAAGACCTCCAAGGTCCCTTCCAACTCTATTCTGATTCTGATTCTCTCTTCTGCCCTATTCTGAATTTGAGTTTGAATTTTAGTGAAACCTTAATTTCTAGCACAAACATTTTTTTACCTCATCTTGTCAGAACCCTATATTTTCATATCATAACCTCCTCAGTTCTCCCATTCTCCTGGGGGTACGGGGAGTTGCGGGGCCCTTGCTGTGCTAATGCAGGGGGGGACACTTCTTTCGCTTTGCTCTGTCCTCTTTGATGTATCTTCTTCAGGGTGTGAATGGAATGTGCCTCTAGGCCATCTGCCTTATCTCCGGACAGAGGGAAGAAGCTGTGGAGACCTAACAACCTTGAGAAAAGGCGCCTTATCGGTTCTTTCCCACAGCGAGTTGACACCTATGGATTGGCCTATTTGAACCGACCAGATGGACAGTTGGGGTGGCGTTTCGATTGTTCCTTTAACCTATTGATTCAGGTGGAAAAACCTCAGATCCTGCCTAGCTCTCCTGCTGTCTGTACTTGCCATTAAAAGTTCCTGTTTCAAAAGTTCTGCTTTCTTGGTAAGAGAAGGGAGGCAGGTCCTTACA
Source organism: Azemiops feae (assembly GCA_023970755.1). NCBI lineage: Eukaryota > Metazoa > Chordata > Lepidosauria > Squamata > Viperidae > Azemiops > Azemiops feae. Next base: position 733,059 of record JALGBA010000352.1, on the reverse strand, counting down.
TGTCTTTTAAATTGTTAATGAACTTTTATCTTGCATTTCCATCTATCTATTTTGATAATCAGCAGATGACTAGACTAAAAAAAGACTATACATACAGACACACAAACACACACACACATATAAAACAGTGTTAGTATAATTAAAATTTAGATAAAAAACAAACATTAAAATGAAGAAACTAGTATCTGTTGAGTAAAAACCTTTGTGGCATTTTGTGGCAAGTGGGACAATAAACAGAAGCCTTCTAATAAGATAATACTGTGGTTAGAGAAATGTGAATTAAAATAAAAGAATTGCCCAAAAGGTATCGATCCACAGAGCCAGGAATTAGCCAGGTGGGACTTGCTTACCTGGAGAGACAGAGTGAGGACGAGGAGAGCCAATGTGAGGGCCATCATCCCAAACCCGCCCCACAGCAGAACTCTCCGGCCTAGGCGGTCAATGATGGAGCTCTGAGGGCAAAAGAGATGGTCACTCCAAACAGAAGCTCACCCCAAAGGACCCTGACAGGCCACATGCGCACTTGCACAGGAGGAGGCAAGTGAGCCTGGTCTGACTTTGTTGCCACCTTCTGCCTTGACTTCTGATTGACAGACATCCATCTGGAGGAGAGGATGCCAACCCACCAGGGCCTCGATCCAGCTGCTGCTATCTGACTTGTCTCCCTCGGGAGGCTGCTTGCCTGGCCCTTTCTCTTTGCAACTGATGGTGCAAAATGAGTGAGCAACTCATCTGTACTTACACACAGGAGCACAGAGGCAAATTCGCAGAGACCAATGCCCAGAGTGACATAAGGGATGACCAGCTCTTCCAGCCTGGCAGTGCGGAGAACGTCAAAAGCATAGAAGTATATCTGGAAGGCAGAGCAAGGGAAATCATGGACTGCAGGTTTTCAAGATGAAGGTTTTATATATATAGTGGACAAGAGCTGCAGACTTTCAAGCTCCATTGTTGCATTTTGTGCTTGTTTTTAGCTTATTGTTTTTTTTTTAAAAATGTGTTATTTATAAATTGTCTTTGCAAGAGGCTACCCATTGTCATTATCATCATCAAGTCTTCCCTTTAGGGTGGCAGTTGTCTCACGTTGCTGAATGGCAAAGCTTTTCCTCAGGGCTGGTTTTCCTTTTCCTTTTGGCAAACTGTTCATTACAATATAAAAGTTGAACATGCCTGAACTCAGAAGTTAGACAGTCACTGCCTACAAGCTTCCCCATCAGAGCTCTAGAAAATCAACATGTACCCCGAGAAGTCCAAATTAAGTCCTCTCTTCCTACTCACTCTGCCCCCATCTTAAATAGCTACCTATTTTTGTCTCCATCACTTAAGTGTGTATGTGTGTGTGTGTGGGGGAGGCTGATCTCCCCAGAACTGTCTTTCCTGGTTTTCTAACCCCTTTGGGGCCTCTTGGTCTGAGGAATTGTTAAGCAGATGAGATCAGGCTGTGGGACAATTTCCATTGAAAAGGATTGGTCTCAACCAGCCCATCTCTTGTTATAAGCACCTAATGGGTGGTGGCCAAAGTCTGGTTTATTACTCCCTAACTGTAACCCTAAACCAGCAGCATCCATGGTGCCTTTATCAACTTTGATATAGAGATACAAAAATAGTAACTCCAAAGAATATATGTACTTTTCTGAAAGTCACAGAACCTTCTCAATAATAGATAAGTTTTGGATTTCTAAGAAGCTTACTATGGGTACCAATAAAATGGAGATACTACCAAAACCTTTTTCAGGTCATAATCCAGTGACTTTAATATGGAAGAGGAAGAACTTATAGATGGAGGCTAAAAAAAAATTAAGAACTAAAAGAAGCTAAAATAATATTTTGGGATTAATTTAAATAAAGGCATGGAAATAAGGACATTGTGAAATGCAAGTAAGCCTTTAGGAGACGACAGTTTGTACAGCAAAATGGTAAATTGAAAAGACAAAGAGAAGAGAAGTATTTTAAAGGGAATAAAAATAAAATAGGAAGAATCAAAGAGGCATCCAGGAAGAAAAAGTATCTTAAAAAAAAACCTTTCACAAACTTTCCATGTTAACAATTAAAGAAATGGAACTAAAAATGGAACTTGCAAAATTTTGAGAAAGCAAATAAGCTGGGAAAATGGCTAACTTATAAACTGAGAAAAAAGTGAGAAGAAAATGATATTAAAATTACAAAATGGGAATGCTATGGTTATTGATAATGCAAATATGCAAACAAGGGGCTCAGTGGCTCAGCAGTTAAAGATGCTGAGCTAGTTAGCTGGGAAGCTCATAGCCCGGGTTCGAGACTTGAGCACCGCATGATGGGGGGGGGGGTGTCCCGTTCTTGCCCCAACTCCTGCCCACCTAGCAGTTCGAAAGCACCCAAATGTGAGTGAATAAAAAGATACCACTTTGATGGGAAGGTAACAACGTTCCATGTGTATAGTCATGCTGGCCACATGACCCCAGATGGGTCACCAGACAAGGCTGACTCCTTCAGCTAAGAAACAGAGATGACCACCTCCCTTTAGAGTTGGAAATAACTGAACAGGGGAAACCTTTACCTTTACCTTTAAATATGCAAATAATGTTCCATCAGTATTATACAAAACTTTACAGAAAAGAAATTCCCCTGGCAAAAATAAATATTTAAATAAACATTTACTAAAGTTAATGACTAAAGCAGCTGATGAATGGACCTATAATAATAATAAAAGAAATCTATGAGAAAAGTCTGGGAAAGCTCCTGGCCCAGAAGAATTGCCAGCTTCCTATTACAAATATTTTGAAGATCAACTATTACAATCTCTTTAAAAAATGACAAATTCAATTCTGGATAGAGGAAGGATACAAGAAAGTTGGACAGATGCAAATATAGCACTAATTCTTAAAGAAGGTCAAGACCCGATCTTATTTTAAAAAATTACCATCTTATTACCATCAATAAAGAACTAGACAACCCATGCACCTTTAGGTCATTGTTTGGGTCAAGGATTAAATACCACTATAATAAAAGTTAGGGACAAAAACTAATTTGAAAAGGATGTGTGAAAATATATTGATCTGAAATAGGTTTAGGGGGTCCTTGGTTAGAAATGGAAATACAAGAAATCTAGTAACTGTCCTTGGTCCTGTTGAATGCCTTGGGGCAAAAAAAAAAAAAAAAAAGGGCTAGAAGGTCTGGGCCAAATTGCACAATTCCTCTCTTCCTTTTTAGTATCACTGCCTTTGTATGGAGCGCAAAGAGGAAGGCATAATCCTGTTGGTCTTGTCTACAAATAGCAACATCAAAAAAGGGAAGGAAAGGTCACTTTCGTAGCTGTTTCCAAATAGTATTCTACTCAACTGCACTCAGGCCACAGAGCTGCAAACTTGTGACCAGCAGAATGGCGATAAGCAATGGCCATCGCAAGCTGGGCTGCTTCATCACTTCCCAGATACTCAGGTTCTTGGAGCCAGCAATGGTCATCTCTTTCAGTGCCTCCTCGATTTCTATTTGCTGATGTCTTTCACCCCAGAGGTCTTTCATTGCTGGGAAGGAGAGAAGAACAATTCAAATGTTCATCCCCCCCAAAATAATCACATTTAGCTGAGCCAATAAGAGAAATTTCTGTACTCATTTTTCACCCAACTGGGCAATGATGCCCCTTCCCCACTAGGGAAATTTAGGGTAGGAGATGAGTAGCTGAACTGGAGGATAGGGTTAAATGCGTCATCCGTTTGGAATCATTGCACAGCCAGAGACCCAAGTTCAGCCCCCTGTGAATTCCATTTATCTTTATCTAGAGCCAATTTGGCTTGGCCATTAGTAGAACAGATATTTGTGTATAGGTAGCTGAATAAACTCCTGTTTCAGGTTTCCTGTGCCTGACATTTATAGAAATTGGAATTGATTTTTGAAATAGCATCATACTGGATGATTGGATTTTTTTAAAAAGCACACTTTATATGCTGTTACATTTGTGGAGATTTTGCACACCCTACAGTATTAATCAGATTAAAAACAAAACAAAATGTCAAAACCATGACAAAATTTTAAAGAAAACTTCCTTGTACTTTTTGTAACTATATATCATCCGGCAAGTAGAGCTATATATTTGATACTGTGCCAAAATGGGTTTCACGTCATTCATGATAGGCCTCTTGGTTTCCAGCAGATTCATTCGCTTATCTTAAGCAATTTTGACAAACCCTGGATAGGAAGGTCCCAAAAAACTAGAGGAGAACAAATATCACCTCAATTTTCAAAAGGAGAAGAGAAAACTATAGGGATTGGTCAGGGAATCAATGCTAACTTGAAGGCATCCAAAAAACAAAACAAAATCACCATCAAGGTCACTTTCACAACTGCAAAATCTATATGAGCATTGGATGGCAGCAAAGAGTTGGAGTTTGCTCTCTGCTGCCATTTAGTGGCCATCTGGATTTTTGTAACTCTAAAAGGTTAGGTTCTAGCTGTGTGACAAAAAAATCAGATTTTTTTATATTAATGGACTCAAGTAAATCAACTTGATGTACAGAGATATAAGGAATTTGGCTTTTTGCATTGCAGTCTGTTAATGTTATTAGGACAATTCTCACAGATTTGACCTCATGCTTTCTTTCCAGCATCTGGCAGTCCCAAACTCCCCCCTCCTCCTTTTTGTTTCTAGCAGAAGATGCTGTTATTTATTTCCTGCCCCCACCCTTAACCCAGGTCTCCAATTTCATTTGCAGAGCCCCATTGCTCCAAATACTGAGGCATTTTCAATACTAAAACTGTTACAAAAATACAACAATCTTTCATACTTTCTATTTTAGCCAAGGGGTCAGAGGGGCAAACAGGAATTGCTTTGCAGCCCCCCCTTTCTGAATCACTGGCATCCATTGCCATCAATGGGGATTTTTTCTTTCCTAAAAAGCATTCCTGACAAACACTTTCAACTTTCCTCTTTAAAAACACAGTCAAGTTTGAGAAAAAAATTAAGAGAGTTGCTGCTCATAAACTGCAACAGCCCCCACAGGAAAAGCAAGTTAGCAATCATCATAATTTTTGGCCTCATCTCCCAAATCCCAATTCCTTCCCTCTCTCTTCATGGCTTCACTGAATCATAGGTCCTTGATCATCCCTTTTGTGCTTCTTTAAAGCAATTCCTGTCTCTCTGAGTCCTTCTTGTGCCAGAACCGAAGGCAGAACCTGGGGTGTCAGCAATGCAGAATAAAGTGGAACCGTTACTTTTCTTCTTCAAAACTCTTTGGATGCAACCAACAATTCTATTTGCCTTTTTACAGCATGATCGCAGTGATGATTCTTAATAATTTTAATCAACAACTGTTAATTGTATTCCACAATATTTTATTGACATTATTACCAAGCAAGACATGCCCCAAGTCTGTGTATCTGATTTTTGTTTCCTAAGTAAAACCTATTTGTCTCTCCTCAGTTTCATGGATGTTTTGTTGATTTCCATGATTAGAAAGAAATTCAAGACAATGTATTGACAGTACAGTAATAAGCAGTTCAAGTGAGAAGAAAGCAAACATAAGGAAAGCAGGGCTGCCCGAGAGTCCTTCCAGTCAACCCACCACTTGGGGCTGCTGAAGGACACCAATGTTCATGGTCTCCACTGAAAGGCTGTAGCTCAGGGGTCTTCAAACTTGGCCCTTTTATGACTTGTGGACTCAACTCCCAGAATTCTTCAGCCAGTGTGCCTGGCTGAGGAATTCTGGGAGTTGAAGTCCACAAGTCATAAAAGGGCCAAGTTTGAAGACCCCTGCTGTAGCTGGTTCATTACTGAAGGTGGTAACAGTTGTCTTTTAAGTATCTCTTTTCTGGCCTTATTTAATTTCTCCTTACCCACATCATCCATATTTATGGATTTATTAGTCACATTTATATGGCTGCCCATCTCATGGAAGGCGTAATGGTTAGATGGCCACCCTTAGCTAAGCACAAAGATGTTCTTTCCCACAGGGGAAGACATGTGTCACCTTTTCGGCAAGCATCGGCATCCTTCCTTTGCAACAGCAGGTAGGGGGGCGATTCTGGGAAGAACGGCAGCAGCAGCAGCTGCAGCAGGGCTGGGAAGCCACACAGTGCCAGCAGGAGGGGCCACAGGGCCTCAGTGCCTAAAAGGTCTCTGAGGAGACCGGGGGGGGGGAGAAGAAAGAGACACCATTATTCTTTCTGAAGGGATTGGATGACTGGAGGGAGGGTGCAGTAGGGGCCAAAGTGAAGGAGGCGAAGCCAGCACCATCTCTTTGACCAAAAAAAGCCAAAGTGCCCTTCCCACCATTGCAGCTTCAGTGGTGGGATTCAAATAGGTGAACAACCGGTTCTCTGTGTGGATGCCGCTTCTGGAAGTCCATTCTGGGCCTGGGCAACAAAAAATAGCTACCAGTTCTGCTGAACTGGTGCGAACTGGCTGAATCCCACCACTGTGCAGCTTGAACTAAAGACCCCTTGAGAGCCCTGAGAGGGAAAGCAGATTGTCCCTCAGAGGGAGTTTTCATATCACTCCAAAAGGAAATGAGAAGACCGGCTCTCTCCTTGGCAGAGCAGGTGGGAGAATCGCAGCCCAGGACAGACAAAATCGTTGGCCTTCAATGGGAATGGAGGGGGGAAGGGCAGAGCTGGAAGGGCTCCTGGGCAGTGAGCTCACCTTAAGCCCAGGATTTGCCCCAAGGCTTTTCCGAGGGAGAAAAACACTGCCGCCGTAGTGGTGGCCAAGCCTCGGAACTTCTTGGGGGAAATTTCACTGAGATAGGGCCCGTGGATATTCAGGCAGAGTCCTTCAAGAGAAGAATCACAGGAATCAAAAGGTCTCCCCCCCATGCCCATCTCTCCTGATCCAGGGGATGCATTTGGCTTCCCCGAGGGTCAAAACCCAGGCCCTCCTCCCCATCCTACCTGCACTGATGCCATAAAGGAAACGGCCCATCAGGATAATTTCAAAAGACCTGGCCATCTTACTGGAACCAACAAGAAGAGCTCCCACAATTATAATAAAATTGCTGCAAATCAAAGTTTTCTTTCTGAAATAAACCACAATCGGGTGTTAGACTCCAGCCACATGAGTATTTCCCACTATTGATTGATTTCTCTGGGACTCAAGTTCATTTCAAGGCTTTCAGTTCTAATTTAAAGTGAAGAGGGAGGGGAAAATGAGAACTCTCACAATTATATAGTCACTGACTTCAACATATGTGAGAAAATCTCACACCTATAAGACAAGGGGCCATCATGAAAACTTCCTCTTGAGAAAAAGCCATACTTTCCGTATCTCATGGCCAGTGATCCGCTCCATAAGCAGCCCAGAAGACCCCCCAGGCAGTAGATGGAGATGATGAAGGACCACAGCACAGCCAGCCTGTCTGGCGAGAGAGCCACACCGTGTCGCTGCAGCCACGTCTCATTGATAAAACTCTTGATGTCCTGGGAAAACAAAGGAGGGTGTGTTCAGCTACCAGGCTGGTTGCAAATTTTGGAGCATAACACAACCTGAGTTAGTTTTTAATGTATTGGTTTATTATATGACACTTGATAACCTGTGTAGTTCATGAATGGGTATATTGTGTCAATACGGAAAATGGCTTAATTCAATAACAGGTTTTTTATTTTTTATTTATTGGTGACCTACAACAGCCCTAACAAATATAAGATACATTTGAGACTATACAATATAAAACACATTAAAAGATGCATTTCTTTGGAATGAGAAGTTCAAGCAATATTTTTCTATATGGTCTATATCGTTTCTCGTCTTTCCATCTGGTGCTTTGGTGAACAACCTGGCCGCCTCTGCCTTGTGGCAGCCCCTCAAATATTGAAACACTGCTATCATGTCTCCCCTATTTCTGAAATACTGGAATACTGGAATACCTGGAATACTGCAGCCAATTTTGGTCACCATATCACAAAAAAGATGTTGAGAGTTTGGAAAAAATCAGAGAAGACCAACTAAGATTATCAAAGGCCTGGAGACTAAAACATAAGAAGAACAGCTGCAGGACTTGGGTTTGGCTAGTCTAAAGAATGGAATGGAATGGAATGGAATGGAATGGAATGGAATGGAATGGAATAGAATAGAATAGAATAGAATAGAATAGAATAGAATAGAATAGAATAGAATAGAATAGAATAGAATAGAATAGAATAGAGCTGGAAGGGACCTAGTCCCCTATTTCTTCTTTTCTTTAGACTAGCCATTACATTTTCTCAGCAATTTATCTATCTGTGCAAAATGTAGGAACTGATGTTCAGTACTGAGGTGGTGATAGGTCTGTGGTGGGAGGCAGACTTATCGTATCATATCCAGAGACCAGGTCAACACCAAGACCTGGTCTCTGGAGCTTCAGAAGCCCTGACTCCTCCTGTTGCTGCTTAAAGCTGGGTCAGCTGCTATAAAGCTTATCTCATCCATGACTTGATTGACCGTACTGACACCTGGTTCATGGTTCCTCTTTTGGAAATGTGCTCTTCTGGATAGCTCAAGTGTGCCATCAGCCATTATTCTGGGGTAGGGATAGGAATGTAGCTAAGGGTCAAGCATCTCTGGGGCTTTTAGGAGTGCTGCCTAGACATAGCTGTTTGTGAAATTGGATCATAAGGATCAACTGGGGCTGCTGCATAGTTCCTTCCCTCCCTGTGGGGTAACAAAATCCCTCCCCAAAATACTCTGGACTTTGGTGATGGAGGCATTCCCTAGAGCAGGGGTCGGCAACCTTAAACACTCAAAGAGCCACTTGGACCCGTTTCCCACAGAAAAGAAAATACTGGGAGCCACAAAACATGCGCACAGGAGGAGGGGGGCTTGATTGAAGAGTTTAATTAAAAAGAAATAGAGGCTGCTGTGCATGAGTTCTCTCTCTCTCTCTCCCTCCCCCTCCCTCCCTCTCTCTCTCTCCCCCCTCTCTCTCCCTCTCTCCGATCTTCTGCTCACCTGGCAAGCTGGCTTCATGCTGTTCTCTGACAAGCTGACACACATTCTTATTGGGCTGGCTCTCTCCTGCCCTTGTTCTCCCAGTCCTCTTCCCCCACTAAGTAAGTAAAAGTGTGTGTGTGTGTGTGTGTATGTGTATGTGTGTGAGTGAGTGAGTGAGAGAGAGAGAGAGCTAGAGCTGCTGCTTTCTGCTGCTTCCTGCTTGTTGCGGAGACACAGCAAAGGCAGGAGTCCCGCCCAATAAGCTTGTCAGCTTGTTCGAGAACAGTATGAGGCAGAAGATTGGGGGGGGGGGAGAGAGAGAGAGAGAGAGAGAGAGAGAGAGAGAGAGAGAGAGAGAGGGAAGCGCGAGTGCCTCACTCTGTCTCTGTCTCTCTCTCTCTGCAAATGGCGGAGGACTGGGAGCCGCACTAGAAGGCTCAAAGAGCCACATGAGGCTCCGGAGCCGTGGGTTGCTGACCCGTGCCCTAGAGTTATGGTGCTGGGAAAGTTCAACTTGGCTTCTCTGGGCCCAGAGCTGGAGGGGGCTTGGGATCATGGCAATCATGGACCTGATCCAAATTAATGGATCCAACTCAAAGCAGTGGTCCCAAATTAGATTTGGTCTTTATCCTTGGGCAGTGGCAAGATTATTTAGAATTGGCCTCTGTCATGGACACATAATTCTCTCTTACCCCTACAGTTCTTTGTGGATACCTCTGTTGCAGAGAGGAGCAGTCTATCTGATTATTCTGCCCCAGGCACCTGATGGGACCTAGTGGGACCTCTGAGAGAGCTTGCAATTATTGTGCAGTTTGGCTGAGGCTGAGGCCCTGATGATGGATTGGAATGACCACATCTCCTGCTTGAGGGGTTTCAACTAGAAGACCTCCAAGGTCCCTTCCAACTCTGTTATTCTGTATTCTACATGGCAAGGGCCTTTGATCAAATTGCCCCTGAACATACTATACATAGACATCAACATACAAAGTATGAGGAATAAACAGGGTGAACTAGAAATTCAAGTAAATGAGGGCAGATATGATATTGTTGCCATTATGGAAACTTGGTGAAATGAAACCCACGAATGGAACACACAGCTAGAGAGATTTAAATTATTTAAAAGAAACAGACCAAATAAAAGAGGAGGTGGAGTTGCTCTCTATATAAGAAATAACTACATCTCTACAGAAATAGAGCAGAACAATGATGAAAACCATCTTGAATGCATATAAAAGGGGGGAAATGACATTGTCATAGGCCACCCAACCAAACATAAGAAATAGATGCACTTTTTGCTAGTCAGCTAACTAAGGTATGTAGGAAGCACATCACAATAGTAATGGGGGACTTTAACTACCACAACATCAACTGGGAGACAAACTCTGCACCAAGTGGAAGATGAAACAGGTTCCTGACAAACCTAGCAGACAACTTTGTCTCCCCAAAAGTAGAGAAGGGGACTTTGGGGGGGGGTGTCAGCCATGTTGGACTTAATTCTCACTAACAGGGATGAAATGATAGAAAGTATCAAAGCTACAGGAACCTTTGGGGGGGGAGTGATCATGCAATATTGGAGTTCAACATTATGCAAGCACAAGCAGTAGAACCAAGTCAAACTAGAGTCTTGGACTTTAAGAGAGCTGATTTCAATAAACTTGGGGACAGCTTGGGAAGGATTCCATGGATGAGAATCCTCAAGGGGAAAACAATTCAAGAAGCTTGGGAAATTTTGAAAAGTGAGATTATAAAAGCCCAGTCTACTACAATACCAACGAAGAAGAAAAATAACAGCTCTCAAAAGAAACCAGCATGGCTGCACAAAGAACTCTCTGATAAACTGAAAGACAAAAAGGACAAGTATAAAAAGTGATAAAGGGGGCACATAGCTAAGCCAGAATATCATCTCTAAAAAGAGAATTCTGAACTCCATCAACACTCGCTTTATTATATTTCCTGGCTATAAGAGCCACAAATATATGAAGTCACTACAGATAGTCCTCGACTTACAACAACAATTCGGATCAGAATTTCAGTTGCTAAGCAATTGGTGGCAAAGTATAAATACATCCCTTAATGACAGCAGTGTCTGCAGTGTGAGTTCAGGAGAGTGCATGAGGCTGCAAGGGAGTGTGAGTTGAGAAGAGGAGGGAGGGGCTGCATGAGTGGTGCTGCACAATTTGCGTTTGTGTGTGAGAGTATGAGGGCTTGCACAAGAGGTGCTGTGTGGGTCAAATAAGGTGCACAGGGGTGCATGAGAGTGCACAGGGTTACGCAAGAGGTCCTGCGTGGGTTGAGGAAGGGTATGCAAGAATGTGTGGGGATGTATGGGTGTGCATGAGAGGTGCTATGCAGATCAGAGAGAGAGAGAGTACAAATGTGCAAGGGTGTTTGTGTGAGGTGCCACATGTGCCTTGGAGGGTGTGTGGGAATGCACAGGAGGCACCATGCAGGTTGGGGAGGTTGCACAAGGGTGCAATGAGGGAGTGTGAAGGTGTGTGTGGAATGTGCAAATGTCCAATGTGGCGCTAGCACAGAAAGGCTAGGGGAGGGTGCACAGGTGGGGGTTATTTACCCCAGCAACTTGCAAGCTTCCCTGCTGGCTTCCTCACTGATTTTCTGGGGAAGCCAACCAGAAAGTTTGCAGAGGGATTGCGGGGTGCTTGGCAACCAGTTGAAAGTGCACATGGGTTGCCAAGCACCCAGATCATGATATGAGATTATGGAGGTGTTGGAATGGTGAGACCTCTAAGGCCTGTAACTGCCATTTGTTCAGCGCTGTCATAACCTGGAAGGGTTGCTGACTAAATGGTTGTAGGTCAAGGATTGCCTGTAGATACCAGGTAGGGATGAAATATGGCTGTCTCATCTCAGAATCTGTTGTTCTGTTACCAAATGCATCGTGGTGAAGATGCTATTTATAAAATCAAAGGGAACTCATGGGTTTTGTGTCACCAGCCCTTCAGCATCTCTGAACTCATCAGATGCCCATGAAGAGGGAAGATTCTAGTAACAATTCAGTCACATTGACCCCCCAGGAAGGCATCCTGTCACCAGCTGCAGCCTTACTGGGAGTCCTCAGAGTGGTGACTGGACAGCTGTTATTCTATGGGGTTCTCACCAGTGGTTGGATTTAGCCAGTTCGCACCACTTTGGCAGAACCGGTAGCTAATTTTTTGTTGCCCAGGCCCAGAATGGACTTCCGGAAGCGGCATCCACACAGAGAACCGGTTGTTCACATATTTGAATCCCACCACTGGTTCTCACTCTCTACCACACAGGGTATTCATTGTATAAAAAACAGAGAAATTTCTACACACACACCCCCACATAGAAGTCATGTGAGGATGGGTGGCATATATTGTGCTGATAGAGCTGCCAACGAGAGGTGATCTTTGGCCCAGCAGAGTAGCCCAGCAGAGTGAAGCTGGAGAAGGACACCAAGAGGAGAGGAGAGTGACCAGAAAACTGTGTGCACTAGGATTTGTGTGTTCAACTGTGTGGATTGAAAACCTTGTCTGCTAATGGAGGCCTTCCCAGCTCTCTCGAAGCCATATTGTGCTTTGGGACTGCAGATACTGAGTTGCAAAAGCTTCTGTGGCTTACCTGGGATGGATAGGTGATCACAGAGACCTGGAAGCCAATAAGGAGGGTTCCACTCATTCCTAATACAATCACCATTTGGAACAGCTGCCGGTACTGCACCTGGAAAGACAACACCCCGTCTACATAGAGAAAAGTAAAGTCTTACACTTAGGCAAGAAAAACCAAAGGGACGCATATAGATTGGGTGGAAACCAGGCTTAATAGCAGCAACTGTGAGAGGGATCTTGGAGTCTTAGTGGACAATCAATTAAATATGAGCCAAAAGTGTGCAGCGGCAGCCAAAAAAGCCAATGCAATCTTAAGTTGCATTAGCAGAGGGGTTCAATCAAAATCGCGTGAGGTACTAATACCACTCTATAAAGCCTTAGTAAAACCACACCTAGAATACTGCAACCAATTTTGGTCCCCACACTATAAAAAAGATGTTGAGACTCTAGAAAAAGTGCAGAGAAGAGCAACAAAGATGATTAGGGGACTGGAGGCTAAAACATATGAAGAATGGTTGCAGGAACTGGGCATGGCTAGTCTAGTGAAGAGAAGGACCAGGGGAGACATGATAACAGTATTCCAATATTTGAAGTGCTGTCACAGAGATGAGGGGGTCAACCTATTTTCCAAAGCACCCGAAGGCCAGACAAGGAATAACGATGGAAACTGATCCAGGAGAGATTCAACCTGGAAATAAGGAGAAATTTCCTGACAGTGAGAACAAATCAACCAGTGGAACAGACTGCCTTCAGATGTTGTTGGTGCTCCATCACTGGAGGCTTTCAAGAAGAGTGTTCTGACCCAGCTCCCCAAACACAACAGCGGCGCCAAATAGTCTCTAACGTTCCTTTTATTTCAGGAATGCCAGCAGTTTCACACAGCCTCCAAACAATGGAGCTTGCTCCCTTTTCCCCTGTAGGGGTCTCCCAATACCCAGAGTTACTCTCAGTCTCACCACGCTTGCAGCCAAAGGTCCTTCAAGCAAGCTGGCTATTGTTTAACATAAGGCACGCCCACGTTCAGAAGGCACTCTGACTTCCAGCGCCACAGGATCTGCGGAAAAACTCTGGCAAAAATTCCAAGGAGAAGTGTCAGGAGTTCCAAATACAAATGGCTGACCAGCAGGAAGACGAATAGTTGTCTGCCACACCTCTTCGTCTCTGCCCCTGCCTTTTATCCACAACTGAGGATGGGGATACATTAGCAGCGGTGACTCTTCCACCCCGAAAACCGCCCCATAGCCTCTCGCTGTTCTCCTCTTCTCAGCTTCCGCCGCGCCCGCGCATGAATCACTGGCCCCATGTCATCCTCCTCTCCTGACTCACTTGCCTCAAGGCATGGAGGTCTCAACCTTTCCATCTGGGGGCTGGCAGATGGCCCAGGCTCCGCCTCTGTTCCTGGCTGTAACAGCTCCATTCCTTCCTTGGAGCTTTCAGATGGCCCTGACACTGGACCCGGCGCCTATTCCTGTGCTTCCTCATCTGAATCGGCCACTGAGTTCTCCAGCGGCCGGCAGGCCACAACAAAAAGACTGGACTGCTATCTGTCAGAAATGCTGTAGGGTCTCCTACTTGGGCAGGGGGTTGGAGTAGATGACCTGCAAAGTCCCTTCCAGCTATTCTATTCTATTCTATTCTATTCTATTCTATTCTATTCTATTCTATTCTATTCTATTCTATTCTATTCTATTCTATTCTATTCTATTCTATTGTCATCTAGAACAGGGCTTTTCAACCTTTTCACTGATTGTACCACTTTTAGGATATGGCAATATTCGAGTACCACCTAGCAAGGTGTCAAAAACTTGATGACCAAAACAAAAACCCTGTTCAAAGTTGCAATTGCACTGAAATGACTTATGACCATTTTCACACTTATGACCATTGCAGCATGCTCAGGGTCATGTGATTTATATTTGGATGCTTGGCAACTGATTCATATTTATGATGGTCACAGTGTCCCAGGGTCATGTGATCCCCTTTTGCAACCTTTTGACAAGTAAAGTCAATGGCAGGGCTGCTGGTGGCCAAGTGCTAAGGCAGGACTTCCCTCCCTCCCTCCTTCCCTGCCTCCCTCTTTCTCATGCCCACCTCCTTCTGAAGGAAGAATTTGAAAAAAAAAACCCATATTTTTTCTCTTCCATATATTCATCAAAGAAGGAAAAGCCTCCAGAAACAGAAAAGACAAACTGCTGAGTGAACTAGCTTAAAAAGGCACATTCCCCTTTAAGAATTAGCTACTGGCTAGAAAGGAAAGTAAGGAAGAAAAAAAAATGTAGTAAGTATTGGCTGCTGGCTAAGGCAGCCTCCCCAAATGGCTCCATTCATAAGTAAAAGAATCTACAAGCAAAATCCATTCAGGAGAAAAATACTTCAAAATCCCTTGCAGCAAAACTTACAGCTAACAATAGCAGAGCAATAGAAGCTAACACCAGCCATCAGCCATCAGCCAAATAGAAATTGCCAAACACTCCTTAAGAACACAAAGCCCACATTGCACAAATCCCAGAACTTCAAAGTCACAAAAGCACATAAGAATCCTTCCACTCTCCATCTCCTCCCTCTTTCTCATGGGGGAGGGTGAGCCAGAACTGAGCCTGGGCCCTTTGTCTCTCCCCAGCCACTGCAGCTCCAGAGGACTCTCTCACTGTAAGTCTTTGCCTGTGCTGGCTCTTTCCCTCCCCCACTACACTTGGCTAGGCAGGGCTGTGTACCACCTGCCACTTGTTAATGTACCACAAGTGGTACGCGTACCACAGGTTGAAAAGCCCTGATCTAGAAGTTCCCTTTCATACTCCGTTGTTGAAGCAGCAGAGGAAGAAGCTCTGCAGGTGCAGAGGTGCAGAGCGGATGCAGCAGAGGATGAGGTGGAAGCATGAGAGCCAGGCACAAGTCTTCAGATCAACAGGTTCATCTACCAAAAGAAGGCAGTCAGGATGTCCTCCAAGTAAAATGTCTGTCCATGGCCTAGGTGAAGTCATTTGCGGAGAAAGCAGGATTTGTGCTACAAAGTCAGCACCCACACCCACCCACACTCACACTCACACAGTGCAGCAGGAAACCCACACCAGCCTGCAAGGTCTCTCTTTTTGATCCCCAGCCTCCCACGCTATCTGCTATAAATAGGGAAATCCACAGATGTGGGTGGTTAAAAGAAAGTCAACGTGATGGTCACAATGATACAATCAAGGGTATGGCCACTTTTGAATGTGTGACACACATTAAAAAATGAGTGGAGCTTTAACTGCACTATCACAACCACCATACTGACTTTTTGGGCCATGCCCTGTGGTCATCTACAACATACATGATACAATGTCAGAGTATAGATAATGAAACACAATCATAGGTTTCTGTTCTACAAGCACCCCCACAAGCACCATTCACGGGCACCCAAGACACATTCCAGAAAGGTGGGCAAGGAGCGAGAATGCAGGGGCACCCTCTCCCCAAGTGTCAGGGTGTTTGGGGAGGGAGTTTCACTATCACAGCTCCTTCTTGAATGGGGAGGAAATGCCTCCCATAACCGGGGTAGGAGTGGGGTAGAACAGGGCATTGCCCAAGGATAGGTTTTAAAACAAATAACTCCCGTTTCTTCTTTTTAAGCAGTCTTCTTTGGCCCAGGAGATTTTAGAGCATGTGATGCTTACTGATGGATCCTGGTGCTATCAAATGAAAGAGGCCATTCTGGATAGACATGGAGTCACAGAAGCCCTGAAGGAAAATAGGAGCACGTGCAGGAAGAGGAAGGAGGGGAATGGATCTGGGAAGGGTGCAAGGTCGTCCGCAGAAGCCCTGGGCATTTGGTTAGGAAGGCTCTGAAAAGGAACTCTCTCAGAGGCTAAAAAAGAAAAGTCAGAGCAGGCTGGGTTCAATGTCAGGAGAAAGTGAGGAAGAAATAATGGGCGAGGACCAGTCCCCTCCCAGAAGAAGATGGAGCCCTGCCTGGTCATGCTCTGCCTCTGGGAGAAGAAGGAACTGCTGCAGTGGCTACGCAAGGAGGGGCCCACGGGAGCTTAGTGAGACAAATGCAGGTCCTGGGGCCAGATCAGTTACATTCCAGGACATCAAAGAAACTACAGAGCTGTGCTCAGGAATCGCTGAGAATTCCTAGAGGACCGGAAGGCCCCAGGCAGCAAATCCCCATCTTTCACAATGGGATGCAGGAAACTACAGGCTTCTCAGCTTGAAGTTGTTCTGTTACAGAAAGGGGCGAGACAACCTATTCTCCAAAGCATTTGATTGCAGGATAAGAAGTAATGGGCGGAAGATACAGAATTACTACAAAAAAAGAACGCAATCATTAAAATATGAAGCCAGAAACCAGTTTACAGATAGCCCAGAGAATGAAAGATTCTTTACTGAACAATATAGAACACAGTGTCTCAATCATGGATAATAAAATCTGTGCCAAATATGAAATTCTTTAATATAGAATAACAGAGTTGGAAGGACCTTGGAGGTCTTCAGGTCCAACCCCCTGCTCATGCAGGAGACCCTATACCAGTGATGGCTAACCTTTTAGAGACCGAGTGCCCAAACTGCAACCCAAAACCCACTTGTTTATTGCAAAGTGCCGCATCAGGGCTGCATCAGCATTGTGGTGCCCTCAGGGGGGATAGGTGGGCATGGCCCACTGGGTGGGTGTGGCTGCAGTGGTCACAGCAGACTGGGTGAGCGTT
The DNA here is from genome assembly GCA_023970755.1 of Azemiops feae. Classification (NCBI taxonomy): domain Eukaryota; kingdom Metazoa; phylum Chordata; class Lepidosauria; order Squamata; family Viperidae; genus Azemiops; species Azemiops feae. Next base: position 715,912 of record JALGBA010000352.1, on the reverse strand, counting down.
GCCGGAGCCAGTCCCTCACCATCTCCGGGGCATCCCTGGGGGGGGGCCCAACACCGCTTGCTCGCTCACTTCCTGCCCTGTCGCTTCCAAACACGACGTGCTCACTACTCTGGTGAACTCTGCTGGAGCAACGGCGCGCGTACCCACAGAGAGGGCTCTGAGTGCCGCCTCTGGCATGCGTGCCATAGGTTCGCCACCACTGCCCTATACCATTCTGGACAAATGGTTGTCCAATCCCTTCTCCAATCTCTTATCCAGTCATTAAAGAGAGATCCAGCCTAGAACTAAGGAGAAATTTCCTGACAGTGAGAAAATTAATCAGAGGAATAGCTTGCCTCCAGAAGTTGTGGGTGCTCCATCATTGGAAGTTTTTAAGAAGAGACTGGACAGGCATTTGTCCAGAATGGTTTAGGATCTCCTGCCATGGGCAGGGGTTGGGCTAGAAGACCTCCAAGGTCCCTTCCAATTCTATTATTCTACGTTCTAAGACACTGCAGGAGTAATGTCCTTGGATAAATTAACAAGTTGTACATTTTTGAGCACTTGGACAGTGGTATTATAATAAATGGGAGCCAGTATGACTTGTATTATGCAACACTAAGCTTTTCTCCCTCTTTGATGGAGTGATTAGCTTGGTCGATGAAGGGAATGCCTCACAGATGTTCTCCCAAGACCCCAGCAAAATCTTCAACAGAGTGCCTCGTATCATTCTCTTTCATAAGCTTGATAAAACATGGGGTAGATGATGTTAGATGGACTCGCAGTTGACTAAATGATTACACATGCTCCTTCATGGCATCTCTGCAGCTTGGAGGCGAGTACGGAGTGGTGGTCCTGTCCTGAGCCCTGGGCTCTTCAACATTTTTATCAAGGACTTGGATGAGGAAATTGAGGGGACACTTAGAAAGACACAGTTAATATAAAGCTGACACTTTAGAAAAGAAAGAAAATTCAGAAGGTTGTAGACAGTCGTGAATAGGACATTTTTTTTTACAGAAAGAAAGACAGTCCTGTACCTGGGGGGGGAAGGCAGACATATATGATATGAGAGTAGCATCTGGGAAAAGCATCTGGGAGTTCTAGTATACTCCAAGTTGAAGGTTAAAAAAAAAGCAAAAAAATTGCTAAAAAGAGCAGACTGGGGAACATCAGGAAGACACAGAGTAGAGATCATATCAAGCTAGAATTCCACTCCTAGTCAGATCCTAACTGGTCCCATGACAGTGAATTCAAAGGAAGGATATTGTAGTGGTGACGGATCTGGAAAACAAGTCTTAAGTGGAATGGCCCTTTGCTGTTTAACCTATAGAAAAGACAACTGTACAATGATAGGACAGCCATCTTCAAATGGTTGAAAGTTCATCAAATAGAAGAGGGAGTAGATTTATTCCCTTTTGCCCCAGAGGCAGGACCAGAATCAATGAGTTAAGTTACAAAGAAGCAAGTTCAAGGTGGTAGGAATTTCCCGACTGAACAAACCATCAGCCAGTGCAAAAGGCAGCCACTTGAAGTGGGGAGTTCTCCTCTGCTGGAAATCCTCAAGCAGAAACTGGACAGCCATAGTCAGAGATGCTTTAATAGATTCTGCATGGAGAGGGGGGCACTAAATGATTTTTTGATCCTTTCCAACTCTGATAGTCAGTCCCACTACGCGGACCTGACCAGGAAATCAATTCCACAGAAAGACTAGAATTACACTTATTGAGCTTGGCTGTAATAATAAAATCTTGCTACTCTGTGTTTTACCTCTCCCCCCCCCAACCCCGTATACCCCAGTGAGTCAGGGAGGCATCTGCCCAAGCTGTTTCTGAATGGCATCTTGTTTTTTAGAACTTAAAAAAATATTTCAGCCCTGTTGCCTAAGAAACAGTTTTTGCCTATTTCCATCAAGGATGAGGGTTAGTGGGGACTGAGCGGGGGCCTAAGGGTTAACCCCCAACATGCAGGATACTCACAAATTCCAAGAGGAAACTGGCTGTCATTTTCTGGAGGGGATCCTGCTGATCTCCAGCTGGCAGTTGTCAGGCTGATCTAGTTTCATTAACTGAATCTGAATATTTAGGAGAACTATGACCCAGTGATTTCTGCTCTTGCTGGCTATTGGAGGATGGCAGGCAATGTTGGGTTAACAATTTCAAGAAGCAGATGAATCTGCTTGAGGTCACCCCACCCCTCCCTCCTCTTCAGCATGCTGCCAGCAACTGACCTGAAGCCAGGAGATGGATGATTCCCCCCTCTGGACTTTAGTAGTCCTTCGGGCTGATCAGTAACAGGGAGCTGCTGATACTGCTGCTCAAGGGAGAAATGTGGAAAAGGGCAGCTAACGGAGGAGTAGGAATCCAACACCCAGATTATGTCCTTCTGTAGTATGAGGAAAAAGACTTGAAGATCAAGTACTGGTCATGGTTGCAACACTTGAGATTGACCGTTCACCTAGAAGCCCCTAAATCCCATTAATGGGAAGGAGAAAAGGCTGGTTCAGAGTGATTGAGAGCAAGTCCTAAGGGTGTCAGGTCCGCCATTGTAAGTGATTCAGCCTGCTTTGCTTCACTTTGCCCCCTGGGAGATACCATAGTGTGAAGTTGAATCAGTTAAAGTGTTTCAGAGACAATTTTTGCTTTTAAAGCTTCCAGGTTCTTATGGCTTGTCCATATTTTGAAAGGGGTTTTCCCCCCTTCTAAGAAATGACGTCAAGTGAAGAGTGCCCAATGCACTGCATGTGCCCCTTTTCCCCATATTGACCATCTCCACAGTTTTTGGAGGTATAAGCACAAGGTTGCAAGACCCCTTAGTCATTCTTTTGGAGTAAAACAGCTCCAACCGCCACATCAGTGGCTTCAGCTTGGATAACAACTGGGGTGTTTGGGTCTGGGTGTTTTAGTATGGGTTCGGCAGCAAACACGAGCTTCTCGAATGCCACTTCCATTATCCATTTTTGGTTTGGTTTGGGTTTCCCCTCCCCTTTAGACTTTAGAAGATTGGTGATGGGCAGTGCTATTTGGGCAAATGATGGGATAAATTGCCGATAGAAATGGGCAAATCCAAGGAATCTTTGGAGCTGCTTTCGCGTGCCAGATATTGCCCACTCTAGTATAGCTCATACCTTCTCAGGACCATCTCTACATCCTCGTGTGAGAAGCAATAGCCCAGATAATCGATCTTATGCTGTGGAACTCACATTTGGAAAGTTTGGCATATAACTGGGTAGCATGGAGTTTTTTTCAGTACTGTTCTTGTTGTGTCTGGGTGATCGGTGAGGCATTGACGAGGCAGCAGGAGAAACAACTAACTCTTTATTTAAGATTAAACAGAAGCCTGATTAACTGCTGCTCCACCTCTATTTATACACTCAGCAAGAGGCAGCAGCCAATAGGATTCAAGTATCTTTCCTGCTTTAAACAGGAGTTAATGAGCATGTAGACAGAAAGTCTGGCACCTAACAGACACAGTCTTATGACTGTTTTTTCAACAGTTCCAAGTAATTCACATCAATACATTACACCCCTTCCCCCTAGATAGCTCATAATGACAATTATTGAACAAAATCTTTTAAATACAATGGTGGCCTTTTCGCCCATTCTGAACGCCTCGGAACCGCTGGAGGCCCCCGGTCTGCTAGCTCGCCTGCCAGGCTGGGTAGACCGGGGCTGTGGGACCCGTCCATTACGAGTAGAATCGAGTCTCTGTGGCTGGTCTGTCCTGGTAGACCCGAGCCAGTGTCCATAGGTGGAACAGAGTCCACCGGTCCAGAAAATGGAGCCGTCTGCTGGCATTGTTCAGTGTTTGAGGTCTCTGTGTTTGGGGCTGCCTCGCCATTCGCGGAAGCCCTGTCCCTTTGTCGGATAGTCTCACAATCGCTTGAAGACTCCAATGCACGACCGCAATCACGCTGCCCCTGAATTTGACTGTCACTAGAGTCATGAGCTAGCGGCTGGTTCGCTAGCCTCTGCCTCAGTTGGTCGATGTGTCTGCGAAGCATGCGACCGTCTTCCAGGACCACTTCATAAGAAATTTCGGAGCTGTCCTGATTCTGACAAGCCTGCCGGCATGGCGGTGGGCAAGAGCACCGGGTGAGCCGCGCTTTGCAGGATGAAGCTGGTGGGTCTATGCCAGCAGGCCTGTCAGGATCAGGACGGCTCCAAAGGAGGTAGCTCCAGGGGGGGGAATCAGGAGGCTTTCCAGCAGGTGTCGCCAGGCCTGCAAACGTGGTGCTGCCCCTCCGCTTTCCAACCCCGAAATTGCAGAGTAAAATTGGGCACCCTCTGAGCGCCCCTGACAAGCTGCAGATCTGCTGTAGCCTCGGCTGCCGCCCCCTTCCTTGGCTGGGTGAGGCTGCACATGCGGCCTTTAGTCGGAGTTGCTGGCATGGTGGTGGGCGGGAGTGCCGGGGGAGTGCCGCTTTGCACGACGGAGGTTCTTGCAAGTCCTGCCCCAGCTATGGCAAGGAACAGTGGCTGCGTCTGTGCCCGGGGGCGAAGAGAAGGAACCAGAGGGGCGCGGTGGCTGGGCTGCCTTCTGGCCCGCTGGATTTGGGGTTTTCCTTTGATTGGGGGCGTATGGCCTGACCCTGGCCGAAATGCAAATCCCTCTCTAAGCAGGGATTGGGAGGCTGGAGGCCTCTACCTTTGTGGCCATGCAGTTCTGAAATCGATGGGCTGCTGCTGGGGAGGGGAATCAAAATAGGGCAAAACAAGCGGAATCCACCATGGTTTATTGATTGCAAAGTTTTCTTTCAGTTTTCCTATCCCTTCCTGGGCTATTAAAATCACATTGGCAAAGTCTGTACTGAACACCTGGCTGCAAACTACTCAACCGGATTTTAGCCTAGCCCCTTGTGCAATCCCAGGCCACATTCTGGAGGAAAGAGGATGTAGTAACAGGAGAGAGCTGCAAAATTGATTCGTTATTTATTCTTGCCTTTAGCAGCAATAACTACGTTGTTTGACGACTTTGCTAGCAACCTGCAGGCTGTGAACTTTCCTTTCCCCCTTGGGGAAAGAATTCAGGAGTGCTAGATTTATTTTTCCTGCTAATTACACTATACCTTGTGGTTTTTTTAAGGAGCTTATGAGAAAAAAAAGTGTCTGAAAATTAAAGGATATATGGATTGAGTTATGAGACAGAGAAGGGAAGTACATGGACCTATGCACTTCCAGTTGCTGACAGGTGTGCCACTAATATTCTGACTGACACCTGCATGCTCTCAGGGCCCAAAGATTATCTTCATTCTTCATAGGGCGGTATTGTGGATTAACTAAATTTTTCTGGGTTCTGATTTTAAGGTGAGTATCCTGAGCTATTATGTATTATTAAATATATAATAATAAAATAATGAGAACTAAAGGAAAGGCAGATTAGAAAGAACAAGACCTTTTGGGGTCTTCAATTCCCTTCCTGTTTTCCTTAATAAGGTTTGCACTTCCTTCCTAACATCCATAAAGGTGGTTTTTCCAGAAAATATGTGAAGAGTTGTAATTAATGATTTAACTATGTTTTCTTTTTGGCTGTATATATAATATATAATTTATATATAATGTATGTTTTATCGAGGAGGGCTTGGAGAGGTAGAAGTGGCCAATATGGAGGCTGCACCTTGCCCTCCAGATCTCTGGAGAACAGGAGTGGGTGGCAGGGGAAACTGTGTGAGGGAAGGCTGCCCCAACAAGCCAGCATCCTTACCACACATGATTGGAAATGGGAATTCCTTTTCGAGAAGGGCCAGCCTCCCTTGTGCAGGACCTGGGAGCACTGCTCCCCTGCTGCCTCCTCTTGTTCTCCAGAGATCTGTCAAGATAGAAATTGGACTCGGAGGAAACTGCTTCCTGCAAACGTCCTCCACCTCCTGCTTTGCGGGAGGGGGCACTAGACAGGGAAACACCAATGATGTCTGAGATTGTGAAAAGAACATCTCTTTAGCGTGCTACACACACACACACACACAAACACACAAACATTCCAAGCTTGGAGACTTGTATTCACATCTGAGCTAGCAAATTGCCAGTCATGTCTGATCTTGGGGAGAAGGCCCTCTCCTTGCTCTGTGGATAAAAGTCCCCAAACCTGGAATGCAGTGTGTGTGCATGTGTGTGTGTGCGTGTACATGAGCTTGGCTGCTAGCAGTTTGGGGAGGCGAGGAGTTTGTGGGACGCCGAGTTGTCCCCACATCGAGTTAGCCAGTGTGACTTGTTCTGTTCCGACCCAGTTGTCTCAAATCAGCTGTGTGCAGTGAGTGGCGTTGAGCAGGCCACGCCCACCTGCTAGGCGACTGGTGGCACTCAAATATTGCCATATCCTAAAAGTGGTACAATCTCTGAAAAGGTTGAAAAGCCCTGAGCTAGAAGACATATCTACAGAAGGGCACATCAAAGCAGTGGCAATAAGCTTCTTCGTAAACTTTGTTTTCTAAACAGATTCCATCGCTTCAAAGAGAAGAGTTTGCAGCAAGTTGTCTTCTCTGTAAGAAATACCTGTGTAAGTTAATGTATACCTGTCCTTGAATGAGGTTAAGGTTGGGATGTGGTTAGCCTTTTGCTATTTCTGAAAAGAGATGGTTTCATGTGATCGTTTCTTCTTTCTGTGCTGGGGATGAAAGCTTTGGTCAGTTCTACTTTATTTGATGATCCTGGGGTGTTGTGTAAGATTTGGGGGAGGATTCCTCCACCTACCAAGCCATTCCCTTCTTCTAGAGAGGAAAGGCCCTGGCTGAGTGGCAGAGCTTCACTGCAGGCTTCCAAGTTGCTCTCTGTGACATGAACTGCTTCCCTCAGAGCTAGCCCTGGCCTTCCCCCCCCCCCCAGTGCAGCCTTTTGTTCCAGATGCTGGAGATCGGCCAGGCCAAGTGATCAGGCAACTGGAGTGACCAGGTGCCAACAGGTGAATCAGCACAGGGGGCTCTCTGCTGAGGAGACTGGCAAGGAAAGAGTCAGCACAGCAGCATTTCCTGTAGGCATTGCCTGCACTGACTCCTTTCCCACAATTGAATGGATGTCAGGCCAACTAAAACAAGTGTTTGGATTTGTGTTAATAAAGGGTTCATCCAGATGTGGACTTGGGAGCACTTTGCACTTATGCTGAGTCACCCGTTGGGTGTTGATCATGCCAGCTGAGAAATGATCTAACACTTAAAAAGTTCTGGAATGAAGCAATGCGAAAGCACTTCTGTCATGTTGCAAGAAAATGGCATGACTATGAGTCATCACTCATGGACCTCAGCTCAAGGACACTGGTACTTTTTGCATAGATCCAGGCCTTTGATGAATAACAATCACAATGCACTGAAGAATTTGGGGAGAATAGAAGAGAAAGAACTAGACAAAATCACAAAATATAAAGACCTATAAATAGAATTTGAACAGCTGTAGCAAAAGAAAGGAAAGAACTATATGGTTCTCCAAATGTTTTGGGATTGCACCCAAAGCACCTATTACTAAATAGGTGCCTTGGGTGCAATTCCAAAACATTTGGAGAATCATCTTAACACCATTGGCATTGACAGAATCACCATCAGTCAATTACTAAAAACAGCTTTACTTGGAATTGCTTACATCTTGTGGCAATACCTTTAACACATGACCTACATTGCTGTATTGTTTAACAGTTGCTGTTACTGAAAGCCAGACTGGCTGTCTCCAAGCTGATAATGAGGTTTGGGGCGGGAAACTGTTACTTTAAATCTATTGGTTGCCACCTAGAGGCTAACTGTATAAATAGCTATGCAGCAGCCTTTAGGGCTGCTTCTGTTCTGAGTTAATAAACTTGTTGTTTTTTTAACACTCTGCCTCATTCAATGCCTAAAGAACCGAAGATATAACAGTGGCGACGAGGATGGGATGTGCTGCTTCATTGAGAGAGCTTGAAGTCACTAGGGGGTGAGGTCAGCACAGAGCCTGACAGGAACTGTCAGCAAGCCATGCTGGAGACCACCACGCCCTAAGGATCCGTCCTAGGGCCTACACAGAAGCCAGCAGTGCAAGGCATTGAACGAAGACACAAACCACCATGGTGAAGGTCGGGAAGCTCGAAGAATTCGACGTAACTCACCTGGAGAGATGGGTGTCCTACATCTCCCACGTCGAAAATTACCTCCGCGCCAACCAGGTCGCTGAAGATGGATTGAAGGCCGCGACACTCCTCTGCATGTGCGGCCCCGCCACCTTCGACGTTGCAGAGAACCTGGTCGCCCCGGCGCTGCTCGAGTCGGTCACCTACACGGACTTGAAAAAAAAGCTCCGAGACCACTTCGAGTCCAAGTTATCCGTTATAGCGTGGAGGCACGCTTTTGAGCAACAACCCGGTGAGTCTGCAACAGAATTCATTGCCGCTCTTCGTCAAGCGTCCCAACTCTGCAATTTCACGGATTTGGAGGACAGACTACGAGACCGCTTAGTCTGCGGACTCCGGAATCAAGAGCTCCAACAAAAACTGTTCGCTAAGGAGACTCTCTCGCTTCAAGAGGCCTTGAAGGAGGTCATGGCGGATGAAGCCGCCGGAGGGGCCGTTAAAGCGCTGCAGCCCTCCAAAAGTGCGCCAAGTACCGAAGCCGTCCACCACGAAGACACCGAGTGGATGGAAGACACTGACTCAGACTACGAAGTCGACCAGCTACGAAAGCACCTGGAGAAGGGACCACAGCCAGCTGGGAAGGCAGTTCAGTTCCTTAAATGCATGGGCTGCGGAGGCCGCCATCAACACGCGGATTGCCGATTCTGAACTGCAACATGCCGGGCCTGTGGCAAGCCAGGCCACATCACCGCCGTCTGCCGAAAGAAGACACATTCAGGAGAAGTACCGGGGCCCTGGGTCAACACCGAGTAGGGTTCTGCTCCAGCCGAAGGAGCGTATTCCGTACTGGTGCCCATTGCCCCCTAAAGCAGAAGTTTAGACTACAGGTCAAGCTTCAGGGAGTTCCATGCAAGATGGAACTGGACACGGGCTCAGCCATGTCCATCATTTCACAAGGAACATTCAGGCACCTATGCCATTGTAGCAACAGATGGGCCAAGCTCCGGCCGTCTAATCTACTATTCACAGACTTCCAAAACTCCCAAGTGGCGGTCAAAGATGAAGCCACAATTCTGGTGGAATTCAAGGGGTTCAAGGGGCCACTAGATGTCGTAGTGGTGGAAGGCCAACGCACGAGCCTCATAGGGCTCGATTGGTTTGATGCATTGGCCATTCAAGTAACCGGCATTCACCGAACACAAGCGGCAGATCTGCCTGCAGTCTGCCAAGAGTTCGCGGATGTTTTCAGTTCTAGTCTAGGGGAGTACAAGGGTCCTCCGGTTGCCCTCAAGCTTGATCCTATGGTAAGTCCAATATGGATCAAGCCTCGTAGAGTGCCTTTCGCATTGAAACCCAAAATCGATGCAGAGCTGGATAAGCTAGTGGAACAAGGGGTATTGCAGCCCGTAGACAGTGGGGTGTGGGAGACCCCCAAAGTAATGCTATTAAAGGCCAACGGCGAAGTGCGAATATGTGCTGACTATAAGTGCACCCTCAACAGGGCACTTCAACAGCATGCATACCCTGTGCCAGTTGTCAGCCATATTTTGGCGTCATTGCAAGGAGGCCGCATGTTCGCCAAATTAGATTTGACACAGGCCTATCAACAACTGCCTGTGGATGAGGCCACAGCGGTAGCCCAGACCATTGTCACTCATAGGGGGGCTTTTAAGATTAAGCGCCTACAGTTCGGGGTGAGTGTAGCCCCAGGGCTGTTCCAGAGAGTGATGGAGCGCACGCTCAAGGGAATTCCAGGGGTTTGCCCCTGCTTCGATGATATCCTCATTGCTGGGGAATTGGTTGAGATTCTGGCTGAACGGTTTAAGGCCGTCCTTCAGCGGTTCCGCGATGCGGGACTTAAACTAAAAAAAGAAAAGTGCAAGATTGGGGTAGAGTCAACCGAGTTCCTTGGTTTCTGCATTGATGCCGAAGGCATTCATCCGACGGAATCCAAATTAAAAGCAATCCAGCAGGCCCCAAGGCCGAAGTCAAAGGGAGAGCTTCAGGCTTTCCTAGGCCTTTTGAATTTTTACCATGCCTTCCTCCCAAACAAGGCTGCAGTGGCAGAGCCATTACACCGGCTCTTGGATAGACAAGCTCAGTGGCAGTGGACCAGTGTCCATGAGAGTAGCTTCCAAGCAGTCAAATCACTGCTGTCGTCGAACTCAGTTCTCACTCATTTCAATGAGCAGCTGCCTGTCTGCATTGCATGTGATGCATCCCCATATGGGGTTGGGGCTGTGTTAAGCCACTTAATGGCTGATGGGAGGCATAAGCCCATCGCGTATTACTCCAGGACCCTATCGTCCGCAGAGCGCAACTACGCGCAAATTGACAAGGAGGCTCTGGCCATTGTGGCCAGAGTTAAAAAGTTCCATGACTACTTGTATGGCCGCCAGTTCACGGTCTTCACGGACCACAAGCCACTCCTAGGGTTGTTCACCACAAACAAACAGACACCTCAGATTCTGTCTCCTTGAATGCTGAGGTGGTCTATCTTCCTGTCAGCCTACAGCTACAGGATGATTTACAAACCGGGCAAGGAAATGGGCCATGCAGATGGCCTGAGCAGGTTGCCCCTGCCACATGTGGAGCCAGATCCAGCTCCGGCTGCACACATCCTGGCTATCCAGGAACTGCTGGAATCTCCCCTTCATGCTGGGGACATAGCTGCTGAGACAGCAGCTGACAAAACGCTGAGTCATGTGCTAAACTGGGTACACACAGGATGGCTGGACAAATGTCCAGGGCCAGAATTTCAGAGTTTCTTCATGAGAAAAGATGAGCTTTCAGCTCATAAGGGGTGCATCCTTTGGGGAAGTAGGGTCATAGTCCCGAGCTCTTTAAGGGACCCGCATGCAGAAACTCTAGGCCCAGGGTCCTAGAGTTTCTGCATGAGGGTCATCCGGGAACAGTCCGGATGAAGGCACTTGTGAGGAGCTACCTTTGGTGGCCAGGGCTAGATAAAGCCATCGAGTATACGGTTGCTACACGTGCCAGCAATCCAGACCGGAGATGCCGCAAGCCCCTGTCCACCGATGGGAGGACACACACACACCGTGGTCAAGAATCCACATCGATTTTGCCGGGCCCTTTCAGGGACAGCTGTTTCTAATAGTGGTAGATAGCCATTCTAAATGGTTAGAGGTCGCACCAGTCCCTACTATGACTATTGCCAGGACCATCCAGGAACTGCGCAGAATCTTTGCAATACAAGGACTTCCAGACGTGTTAGTCTCTGACAATGGGGCTCAGTTTACCGCTTTTGAATTCCAGTCTTTCCTCAGGGCACATCTAATACGGCATGCCATGTTGGCTCCTTTTCACCCGGCCTCGAATGGCCAAGCGGAACGCATGGTCCGCACAACCAAGGAATCACTAAAATGGATTGTCATAGGGAATTGGCACCACAGACTAGCAGATTTTCTACTTTGCCAAAGCACAACTCCCTGTACCACCATGGGCAGAAGCCCTGCCGAACTCAGATGGGGCCGTTTGATCACCAAGCTGGACAGGCTGCACCCCGACCGGGTTGCCTCGGACTCTGCTCAGCCAAAGGCACCTCGGAATTTGCAAGTGGGTGACCGGGTTTGGACCCGGAATTATGGGCAAGGGGCTTTGTGGGTGGCAGCCGTGGTTGTTAAGGTGTCAGGACCACTCTCTTATGAGGTGGTCCTGGAAGATGGGCGAATCATTCGCTGGCACATTGACCAGCTGCGTCGGAGGCTAGCGAACCAGTCGCTGGCTCAGGCCTCTCAAGAGGGCCGCACGCAAGGGCCGTGCGACAGCGGCCCAACAGAGGAGCTTGCACACTCCAATGGAACTCTTACTCAAGGAGATGGGGAAAAGGCCATAGGAGAGCTTCCCCTGGACAGACAGACAGTATCCGCTGAACAGGACCGGCAAACTATGCTGAGTTGCCAAGCACCTGAATTATGATCCTGAGACCACCGGGAAGTTGCGACCAGGTCCTTCTTGTTCAGCCCTATCATAACTGTGAATAGTTGCTGAATGAGTGCCTGCAACCTTAAGAACACCTGTTGGGGGCCTTGGTTATCTTTTCTTTTTGTGTGTTTGAGTGTGTGTTTTAGTATGTGTATGTGTGTGTTTGTCTACACCAGTGGTCGGCAACCTGCAGCTCTGGAGCTGCATGCGGCTCTCTCATCCCTCTGCTGTGGCTCCCAGTCCTCCGCCACCGTGTGCAGTCCCACAAACAAAAGAGGTGGGACTAAAAAAGTTCAATCAATCAATTCCAACTTCTTGTGGAGGGAAAAAAGATCTTGCAAAGTTGGAATTGATTGATTGAACTTTTTTAGTCCCACTTCTTTTGTTTGTGGGACTGCATGTGGTGGCGGAGGAAGTAGCTGGAAAGAAGGTGCCACGTGGGTTCGATCGGGGCACGGGGGGCAGGGTTTCTGCCAAATATCTTGTACGGAGCCAGGGAAACGGGCCGGGTGGGGGGAGCTGCCAATGCCACTGCCATGAGGCTTGGTAGATCCCCCCCAAGTGGCCATGATTCCCCCCTCCCCAGCCAGCCAGTCACCATCACCCGACCTACTCCTTACCTGGCCAGCCGGCTGGCACAAAACCTCACCACTCTTCTCCTCCTCATCCTCTGCACTCAACTGGTTGCCAGCAGCTTGGTGGCTCTGCTCCATCCGAGCTGAAGAAAGTGGAGGTGCAGCAGCGAGATTGCTCTCAAACAATAAGAGCCGGGTGCACTGCTTGCTCGTGTGCGCCCACTTTATTGAGAGTAATCCCACTGCTGCGCCTCCGCTTTCTTCAACTTGGATGGACCAGAGGCACCCAAGCCACTGCTGTCTGCTTGAATGGGGAGGACAAGGAGGCGGAGGAGAGTGGTGAGATTTTGTGCCAGCTGGCCAGCCAGGCAAGGAGTAGGTTGGGTGAGGAAGAGACAGAGAACCACGGTGGAGCTGGAAAGAAGGTGCCGTGTGGGTCCTATCAGGGGGGTGGGATGGGGGTTTCTGCCAAGCATCTTGTACAGAGCTGGGGAAATGGGCCGGATGGGGGGAGCTGCCAATGCCGCTGCCATGAGGCTTGGCTGATCCCCCCCTCCCCAGCCAGCCACCATCGCCCTTACCTACTCTTCACCTCATGCTCTCCTCCTCCTCATCCTCCCCACTCAATTGGCCACCAGCAGCTTGGGTGGCTCTGCTCCATCCAAGTTGAAGAAAGCGGAGGTGCAGCAGCGGGATTGCTTTCAAAAAATAAGAGCCAGGTGCGCTGCTCGCTCATGTGCTCCCAGCTTATTGATAACAATCCCGCTGCTGCACCTCCACTTTCTTCAACTCGGACAGAACAGAGGCACCCAAGCCGCTGGTGGCTGCTTGAGTTGGGAGGACGAGCTTTGTTGCTGCTTCTGGGCCACACCTGGGCTATGCCCTGCCGCTACCTCCCAAACTCCACCTTCGCCACTGGGTGAAGAAGCAGTGGCAGTGGAGTGCTCTGTCAGGGGGTGGGGGAAGCAGTGGCGGTGGGGCGCTTCATGCGGGAGGGGAAGCAGCAGGGTTTTGTGGCTCCCGGTGTTTTCTTTTCTGTGAGAAACATGTCCAAATGGCTCTTTGAGGGTTTAAGGTTGCCGACCCATGGTCTACACACACCTTTGAGTCAGCATTGATTTCTGGTGACTGCCTGGACCAATCACTGCACTGTCAAGTTCCAAAGAAACCCCGTGATGCTTCAGCCATTTCTATTTCTTGGCTTGCCTACAGATCCAGGGGGAGGGGGGATGAATGGAATGTGTATTTGCAGGTGTGAGCTGTGAAGTCTGAGAATCAAGGTCATTCAGATTATTTACGAAGTAATGAAAGATTTCTCTCATAACAATTGTCTGGTGTTTAATTGGGGAATGTGACTTGCATTGTCAGGGGAAAGGGGAGTTTCTATACTTTTAATTTACCTTTCTGGTACCAATTTAGCCAGAGCTGGTTTTCTATTCATCAGTGCCGATATAGTGTGCTCAATAAAGTTTTGCATTTAGAGATTGGAATGTCTCAGCTATGCTTACTTCGTTGGGATCATCAGTCAGAACTTTGACACTAGTTTTCTTGGCAAGATTTTGGAAATGGTTTGCCCTTGCCTTCATTCTAGGGCTGAGAGAGAGTGAGTGGTCCAAAGTCATCCAACTGGCTTAGAACCTAAGGCAGGACTAGAATTCATGGTCTCCTAGTTTCTAGCCTGGTGCCTCAACCACTACAACAAACTGGCTGTATTCCAAATCTGACTACGGCAAATGACTAATCACAATTTTCTCCCCTTACAGATCACAAACCATCTACTGTTTGGTGAGACTAGATTCAGCATTGGACCATTAGAAAACCAAGTGCGTAAGATCCACGGTGGACTAACTTAATGGGTATTTCCTCCCTGTGGAAGTTGGTGGCACCTTAAAGCTCATAGGTTCTCTTTGGCCTTCGACGCAGTTCCTGGACTGGGGTCTTTTAGTCTCCTGTGTGTTATCTCTGAGGGATGACTCCCTTTGGTGGCCCATAGTACCATGGGGATGCTCTTTCTTATGTTCTGCCCACCACTATCATCCAGCCTTGTAGAGTTGCTGCTGACCATAAGTCAGGGCTGGCTCCTCTGCCACTCATGGCCAGCACTGAATCAGAGGCCTTCAAGTAATTCCTTGATCCCTCAGCTTCACCCAGCCTCAACCTCTCTCTCAAATGGTCTCCTTTCAAACAGAGCCTTAGTTCTCTTTCAGCCGCTGATAGGTGGGGTTGGCGATGGTGAATTCCTTGTTCATTCCTTGTCCTCCCTCCCTCTACTTGCCTTTTGGGCAACATGACAGCTACTGAAATGCCATTGAAGCATCCATCTGAATTTGTCTGTCCTGGTTTGAGGGAGAATTTCAGCAGGACATCTTTGGAGAGGCAATGGAGCTGGGGAAATCCACCAGCCCTGGCCTTAAGTTGACCTCCAATAAATCATAGAATCATAGGGCTGGAACGGACCTCGGAGGTCTTCTAGTCCAACTTCCTGCTCAAGGTAGGAGCCTTATACTATCCCAGTCAAATGATTGTCCAGTCTATTCTTAAAAGTCTCCAGTGATAGAGCACCCAGAACCCCAGGAGGCAAGCTGTTCCATTGATTGATTTCTATCACTGTCAGAAAATTTCTCCTTACTTCAGGTTGCACCTCTCTTTGACAAGCTTTGGCATACAGAAGAAAGCCCTCTTTTCCATAGAAGAAACAAGACTGGTATTGGGAGGGTACATCTAGCTCAGGGTACTTCCCTTCTGAGCCCGGACTGGCAGGTAGCACTTCCTCCAGCCCCGGGGAGGCCACTTTTCATACCTAGGTTTAATAAAGGGAAGAGGAAACGAGGATTTTTACACCATGAAGAAGAATCCCATGTTATCCTCACAAGAAAAAGAATGCCATTATTATGTCTTCTTTGTGAGCTGTTCTCTCTCTTTTGAAGCTACAACATAGTGGATATAATTTCTTCTGGACACACCCAAGCATTGTCACAGGGCTGACCTCCAAAGTTACGCTTAACAAACTCTTCTGAGATTTCTAGGAAGCTCTTTCCTTTTGTCTCCGGGAGGAAAAACCATACATAGAGAGTGGCTCCAACACAGACGGTGAAGAATGGTAGGTAGCAGTAATAGCCAAGACTTTCCTGAGAGGAGAGAAGAAAGGGATCAGCACATAAAACACATGTTGACAGGCGCATGCAAGCAGAGCCAAAGCTTTGCTGCAAAGTGGTCCTTGGAGTGACCTGCTTCCCGCCACCCCCTTCCAGTAATGTGTGGCTTTTATTGGCAGATCTTCTTCTTTCCATGTTGACTTACTGTTCCTAAATGCAAGAGATGGAGGTCCTTAAAGAAGAGGATGCTGTCATCTCCTTGTTTGACTCCTTCAACTGCTGCTGCTTTTGACATGTCCCAGTGTACCTCCAGAACTGCCTTCGATTCCAGTTCCCCACTCCTGGTCCCCACCATCCTGCTCCCCCACACCATACCCCTTGGCCTGTATGCTGAGATAAAGATCCAATGATCTATGCCAGGTCTGGCATGCTGTTCTCTTCGGTTGATTTATGCATCCAGGACTGTTTCGTGACTAACTAACTGAGATTTCTTACTAACAGAAATGGAATGAGGGAGAGTGACCATGTCATATTCGAATTCAACATTATGCAGAACAAAGTCAAACTAATCTTAGACACTGAAGACCTTTAGACTAGAAAGCTGAACTGGGCTTTTATGATCATATTTTTCATAATTTCCCATGCTTCTTGAGTTATTTTCCCCTTTAGGATTTTTATCCATGAAATTTTGCTTAGGCTTTCTCTAAGTTTGTTAAAATCAGCTCTTTTAAAGTTTAAGACACTGGTTGGATTATATTCTATTGCTTGTGTTTGCATTATATTGAATTCCAATATGACATGGTCACTCTCACCCAAGGTTCTGGCAATTTCAACTCCCTTTATCATTCTTCTACTGGAATTAGGTCCAGTATAGGCTTTTCCTCTGGTTCCCTCCTCTACCTTTTGGATGACAAAGTTGTCAACTAAGTTGATTAGGAATCTGTTTGATCTCCTGACTTCCAGTTTGCCGATGCGGCCAGCATGGATGCTAGGACGAGCTCCGTCTTCCTTGTCCAGTTTTGTATCGCTGGGGGGGGCACTAAAAGGGTCGGAAAGTCACCCCGAAGAGGCGACCAGCAAGGAGGGGCTTTCGCTGGATCACGGGAAAGCAGTAGCTCTCCCGTTAGAGCCGGCATTCCCTCTGAATCGGCGGACGAAAGACCGGCCATAGCAATATGGCTGGTCACTAGGCTGTGGACAGCCAAAGTCACACCTACCATCAGGCAACATTAAAGCAGCGTGGAAGAGACTGGGTGAGATCTACCTCTCTTATATTCCAACTTCTTTTTTTTTACCTACGGAAGCTGCTAAAGTACCTTCCCCCCTGTGGAGAGGGAAGGGGGATTTCAGCCCTCCCTCCAGAAACAGCGGCGACTGACTGTTCAGGGGAGTTTAAAATGTTGAAAAAATAATTGGATCCCAACTGGAACTTTATTTCCTAAAATTTGTGGACTAAAAGGTTTTCTATTATCTATTTTTTTACTTTCTGTTTTTATTGAAGATTGGGGGTTTTCCTCATAAAATAGAAGAAAAACTGAAAGGATTAAAATAACTTTGAGATTTAAAGGAAATTCTTAAACAGTGGGGTGACATCTTGTGGCTAAACCTGAAACTGCAATCTATTATTCTTTAAGAGACTTGGCTGACAGCCCTAGAAAATAAGATAAGATTCATGCAACCTTGAACACCAGCTGTGAGAGACCGAGCTGTGCTTTTTATCTACTGGAAAAAAAACTGTAAAAACTTCTAATTTAATTCATCCTTATGGAAAAAGACCAGGAACAGACTTTTCTTATGAAGGAAAATTTGACACAAATTCTTGATACACTAAAAGCAACTTATCAAATCCTTACAGCTGGTGATGAAATGAGAGCTTTTAGAGAAAATCGAGAAAGCAGCTCAGATACACAAACTCAAACTTTGATTATAACTAAAGAATCAACTATACAGAATACTACAGAAAAAGTGGAACAATTAAATATTATGACAGAAGATTTAACTGCCCAAAAAGTACAGACAATGGAAAATTCAGAAAAAAATATGACAACATGGATGGAGGAAAAAGCCTGCTACATAAATCAGAAGGAATCTGAGGATCAAGATGAGGAGCAGATGGAAGAAAAGATAAATAGTTCAGGACAACTACGTCGACAGGGGAAAATAAAGAGACGACTTGTTAGACTTGCCAGACCTGCTAGATTTCTCAAAAAAATAGTGACTGGATGGTCTTTTCAACATCACACAATACATATAATAAGACAAGAAGAACTGTTTGATGATGCAGAAGCACGGACATGGAAGACAATCTGGCAAAGAAAGAAAGCTAGAATACGACTGAAGAAGAATGGGGTCTTGACCTACTTACAAGATTTAAAATAGAATATAGAGAATATTCAAGTAGATAAGATGTGTATTCTGAATACAAGATATTGTCATGAAATGAAGAAAAGAAAATTTTGGGCTATTTAAAATCTAGAAATATAAATGTTAGTTAAATTTGAATATTGATTTGCTTATAAAGGTTAGATAAAGGTGATTAAGACATATATATGCTAAGATTTATTGATGAAATGTAAATAAACATGTTTTGATGTAGTGGTAAGACTGAAAACTAAATGTTGAAATGGAAGAAATTTTGGTTACTGAATTTAAGATATTTGGAAATTATATGAAAATAGGAATATTATATTGAATGATCAATTTGTTGATGTAGAATTGAGATAGATATATATACTGAGCACCAGATGTTGCGGGGAATTGTGACAAAGGGAATTGGGGTCATTTAAAACTTGGAAATGATAAATATTAAACATTAAATTTAAAAATTAATGAAAAATTAAAACTGGGAAAATTTATTAGGTTATTGATGGTCCAAAAGTTGGAATGTTAAAACAATCAAGACATATATAAACTAAAAGTTATTGATAAATGTAAGAAAGTTAATTTGTATCTGATTGATAGAATAAGAAGTATACTAATAAGAGACAGTACATATTAAGGGAAAAAGAGAGGAAATATTGGCTGAAATATTGGCTGTATGTAATTGAATCATTGTAACTCAGCCGCCACGTTGTTTTTCAAAGATATAATTGTAATATTAGAAAATAAATAAAAAGTTTAAAAAAAAGGAATCTATCTGATCTCCCGCTCGCGGCAGAGTTTGTCTCCCAGTTAATATCAGGATAGTTAAAGTCTCCCATTACTACTGTAATATGTTTCCTACATACATTTGGTAATTCATTAGAAAAAAGTCCATCTATTTCTTCTGCTTGGTTGGGTGGCCTGTAGTATACACCTATAGCAATGTTACTTGTTAAGAATTTAAAAATTCTAAAGAATTAAAATAAGTGAACCATTTTTCCAATGTTTAATTGAAAATATTTTTAAAAATTGAAGAAATAAATTAAAAAGTGGAAAAAAGATTTTTTAAATTTTTTAAAAAAAAATGAAATTGAAAAAATGAACAATTAGAAAATTGAAAAAAGAAATTGAAAAAATTGAAAAAAGGATTTTTTTTTAAAAAAAGGGAATTCAGAAATCTTAAAAATTTAAGAATTTACAAGAGTTCTTGGCTCTTTATTGGAAATCTCAGGCTGTTTTCTAGGAGATGCTATGCTCTTAAACCTCTACGTCATGCTTTGAAAGTTTATCCCTTTCCTCCCTATCCTCAAGTGTTTTGTACTTATCCTTTTCTTCCCTGCTTTCTTGCCCTTCGGTTGCCTGGTCACTGCTGGGGTTTTCAGGTACCATGTGCTGATGTGGGCACTAAGCTCCACATAGCTAGTTTGCAGTGCTGCTCTCAGCTGCTGCTGTGGGTGCCACTGCTCAGTTGGTCCTCTGCACTGCTCTCAGCTGCTGCTAGTCCACCATGCTGCTCTTAGTTGCTGGTCTGGGCAGTTCACTCTTCTGCCGTTTAGCTCTGCACCGCTACTGCTTAAGGTCTGCCGTGTGCTCACAGCCACTGGCCTGCTGCCACTTAGTTCCATTTCACCACTGCCTCTGTTTGCACCACACTGCCTCTGCTCAAGTATCAGGCTGTGTTGCTGGGCTGCCTTTCTGTCTTTCAGCTCATCTCTCTCTCCTTTTCTCAGATGGGTCGTCAGGCCACCTTGCAGCTGGGACATCTCTCACCTAGGAGTTCAAGTTCTCTTTTTGTTCCCTCCTGTAGCTAATGTTGCCCTCTGGATATAGTTTTAAATCCACATATGTATTGAAAAAGATAGATGAATAAAATTTGGAAAGTAAAACAAAATCTCTGCTTAAAAGTTAAAAGAATAGTATCTCAGCTGAGAATAAAAATAGGGTACGTATGTATAGTATAGTATAGTATAGTATAGTATAGTATCGTATCGTATCGTATCGTATCGTATCGTATCATATAGTATAGTATAGTATAGTATTAGTATAATATAAAAAGATAGTACATGGTAGTCCACAGAAATCTACAAAATATTTAAAAGTATTTTAAAATTAAAAAATATTGTAAAAAACAATATTGCAGTCTCTGACTATTTGTAATCCACAAAAAAAAGGTAGAATGATAATTGCAGTTCAGGGCAATAAAAGTTTACCATTTCTAGGACTTCTGGTTTTGCATCGCGGCGGGATGGGATGCAGGAAGGCAGGGTTCTGCATTCTGTGCCTGATTTCACCCTGCTGGGAGCCCTAAAAAGGGCCTAAAGTTGCCCCAAAGAGGCAATGAAGAGGAGGGGTGCCTTATTGATCATGGAGAGATGGCGGTCTTTCCATTCAATCCAAGGAAAGCCCTCCAACCAGCAGGGGAAAGACTGCCTACATTCCTGTGGCCAGCTATTACCTACTGACAACCAAAGAAGAAAAAGCACCAATTAACACATCGTAAACAGTATGTTTGGAACTGGGTGAGAATATTGATCCTTTCTTTACTATTTTACAACTGAATTTCTTGGGAAAGGCTCCCAAGAAGCTAAAAACCTCCGAATGTAAACGGAAGCAGCATTTTAATTTTATAAGGGACAGAAACATACAATACTGAAGTGGAAGTAACATAAAGCTACAGTTTTGATACATTTGAGAACTGAGATAACTGTTAAGACTTTCTCTTTGAAAAAAACAACAACATTGAGGCGAAATATAAGAAATCAATCCTTTGTTTTAAGAGTGGAAAATGAACTTTGAATGGTGGATTTGTATATAGCACTATAATTTGCTTCCTGGCTGCTTGGTGACTCTTAGCTTGGGAGAACAGCTGGCAATAAAGGAAAATATTTTGGCATATTTATCACCCTGACATTCTTGGATTATAAATATCTACTGAGCTTGGACTTTTAACCTCAAGAGCTAGTGGGAGAGAAAGAAAAATTTGACCTTGGACTACGCCTGGCTGGAAGAGACTTTTGAGCTGTTTTCAGGGAGGTTAAACATTTTGAACACTTTGAACATTGTGGATTACAACCTTGCCTGATTGACTATTTTTGGATACTTGAGACAAAGGATCACTATAAAATATTGCTTTCAGGACTGAACCTATACTCTGGAATCTATTGGATTATAAAGGATACATACAAAGACCAGAAAACTAGAGAAAACTTTGATCTACTCTTACTGAGACTGGTGATACTAGAGCATCTCCAGGAACGATGCCTCAAGAAAGAACAAACACTTTTCAGAAGGAAATATATTCTATGTTACTGTTGTGAGTCCTCGCCTGCCAGCAGATCTGGCAGCCGAGTCAGATGAATTGGATGAGGGGGAAGGGTTGCCTGTGGAAGGCTCTGAGTAGCATGATGATTCAGAGCTAGATGTGACACCGGGCCCATTTACTCATGCTCAGGCAGAGAGAGAGCTGGGTTGGGGGCCTGAACTGAGTGAAGACGAAGAGCAGCTGGGGCCTGTTCCAGATGCATGGATGCACAGGGAGGAAAGGCATGCAGGACAGCGGAGGGCAGTGGGGCGGCTCTCCCGGAAAAGTAAAAGACTCTAAGAAGCCATGCCCTGGCTGGACTATAAAGAGGAGAGGCGTGGGCGGGGCTGGTTGCCGAAGGCAACTGTTTATGCTATGGCTTCGTGCTTCTGCCATTGGATTTCTTGCCTCAAGATTCTCAGATATTTAACCAGGTTTGTTGGCTTTATGTGTGTTTGAGTGATTTAAACCTTGAGCATTCCAACTGAGAACTCAGAGACTGAATCTTGTTCATTTCAATAGCTAAAGGAATGGTTGGAGTTTTGTTCCATAAAAGCTGTGTAAAAATAAAAGAGGTTTATCTTACCAAGTCTTGCCTTGTTCAATGCAAAGGGTTTTTTCCTGGTGAGTAAGTGGTTTGAGCAGTATTCACGTAGGCTGGGACAGAACAGTTTGCCTTCAGCCCTTTACCCCATACTACCTTGGAGCAGTTATGTGCGGAGAATGCCCAGCTCTCCCAACAGCTGGCTTGGCTGGCAGCTCAAGTTGCTCAGCTTCAAGCTCCTGCTGCTTCACAACCCCAGCGGAAGTGTCCAGTAGCAGTGCCTGATAAATTCGATGGCACTCCGGATATATTTCCAGCTTTTTTGGGACAATGCCAGCTCTTTATCAGCCTGAGAGTGGCGGACTTCCCCACTGATCGAGATAAAGTGGGATTTACGATCAGCCTCCTATCTGGCCCTGCGGCCCATTAGGCCACACCCCTGCTGGTCCAGCCTAGTCCGTTGTTGGATAACTTTGGGGGACTTTGTGACTGCATGCGTCTCATGTACAAGGACCCCATTAAGATGCAGACCACTACCAGATGCCTGAAAGCTCTGAAGCAGGGCCGACACCCTTTACAGGGATATATCAGTGAGTTTAGGCTGCTTAGCCAGGATTCGGCCTGGAATGAAGCTGCACTCATGGACACTTTCCAGGATGGCTTGTCAGAGGAGCTGTTGGACAAGCTGGCCCTTGTCGATGTTCCCCCAGACCTCAATGGGTTGATCCATCTCTGTTTGTGGATCGACACTTGGCTGCAGCAGCGTAGGAGTCATCATGTTCCCCCAGAGACCCAGGCGACCCCGGTTATGCGTGAGACTCCGGTTTTGCATTTTGCCAGAAATGAATAGATGACATTCAGGGGGTTTGTGTTTCTACTGTGGGGAACCTGGGCATTTGGCCACATCCTACCCCAAGAAGCGACGAGGGGCGTCGGCTACTGGGTCTGCCCTGCGAAAGAAACCTCATCTGTCGGGAAACACCCTGAGCCCAACCTAAAAGGTGTTTTGGGTCGGGCTTCCCCCAACACTGAGTGACGTCCATCAGATGCGGCACTAGGACCCCCGTGGCACTTGATATTGGCAGCACGCTTGATCCTCCCCAGTAGGCCCCAGGTACATGCCTTAGTTAGGATCCAGCCCAGTGATGAATGGAAGACAGCATTTGGCACCCGGTATGGCCACTTTAAGTATACAGTAATGCTGTTCAGGCTGACCCCGCAGTCTTCCAACACTTCATGAATGACCTGTTAGATCAGTTTGTCGTGATCTATTGGAACGACATTCTGATCTACTTCTCTTTGTGGGAGAGGCATCACCAGCATCTCTGTCAGGTCCTGCAGCAGCTCCGAGATCATTGTTTGTATGCCAAACTGGAGAAATGCCAATTATGTCAAATGACCATTGATTTCTTAAGTCATTGCATTTCTCCTGAGGGCATAGCCATGGAGCCGAGCAAGATCGAGTCCCTGTGTAGTTGGCAACCCCCACATTGCGTTAAGGCTGTCCAGTAACCTCTTGTGTTCGCCAACTACTATAGAACCTTCATCCCCAGTTTTGCTTCCATGACCATGCCTCTCACCTGGCTCCTTCAGAAAAAGACCCCATTTCACTGGAGCACCCCAGAGCAACAAGCTTTCCAGGCTTTGAAGCAAGCCTTTATGAAGGAACCCATCCTGAACCACCCTGACCCACAACGGCCATTTGTTGTGGAAGCAGATGTGTCCGACATTGCCGTTGGAGCGTTGTTACTTCAGGCTCACGTGCCTGGTGGTGCCCTCTTCCCTTACGCATACTATTTGCGGAAACTTAATCTGACCGAGCACAACTACACCATCTGGGAAAAGGAGCTAGTGACCATTAAGGTGGTGTATGAGGCCTGGAGACATCATTTGGAAGGAGCTCGGCATCAAATTGAAGTCTGGACAGACCATAAGAATCTGGAAAGTTTGCAAACCGCCTGGAAATTGAACCAACAACAGATTGGGTGGTCTCTCTTCTTCACGAGGTTCAATTTCGCATTACATACATACCAAGCAATCACAACCAAAGAGCGGATGCTCTTTCAAGGAAACCAGAATACTCCCATATGGAAGACAAGCTTCTGCCTAGGATGGTTCTGCCCATAGAGTCTTTCTCTGCAGTTTGGGAGCCAATAGATTTACGGGCTTGGATTTGCGAGGCACAACAACACGATGCATGGGTGGCTCAATGAAGGGAGGAGTTGGAGCCAGACTCATCATGGACCGTCACGGATGGACTCCTGAAATATCACAATCGGCTCTATGTTCCGGAAGGGCCATTCAGAGGGCTCATTCTCAATCAATGTCATGATAATCCTGCGGCAGAGCATTTTGGCCTTTTCAAGATGCTGAATCTAGTCTCCCATATATTCTGGTGGCCCCGAGTATGACACGACATCCAGGCCTACATCACGTCTTGTGTACGGTGTAGGCAGGCCAAGTCAGCGACGGGGGCCTCACCAGTCTACTTCAGCCCTTGCCGATGCCCGAGAGACCCTGGAGAGCACTGTCCATGGACTTCTTGACAGACTTGCCCCTGTCTTCTGGCTTCATGATGGTGTTTGTGGTGGTGGACATGCTGACCAAGATGGCGCATTTCATTCCTTGCTGTGGCTTGCTGTCAGCCTGCACCACCACTCACATGTTCATCCAGCATGTTTTCTGGCTGCACAGCCTCCCTGATAGGGTTGTTTCTGATAGAGGGGCTCAATTTATAGCCCGTGTCTGGAAAGGGTTGATAAAGACATACAAATCTGCCTGTCATCGGCGCATCATCCGCAAATGGATGGCAGGACCGAGAAAGTAATCAGAATCCTAGAACAATATTTGCGCTGTTTAATGAATCAGCAACAGGACAATTGGGCAGACTATCTTGCAGTTGCTTTTAACAACTCACAGCACACCTCCACGTGTATGACACCATTCCTGGCCAATGTGGGGTATCATCCCCAGCTTTTTCCCCTCTCGCAGCTCAACATGCCAGTTCCCACAGCTAACAAATAAATCAGAATAAACTTTGCATCCAAATAAATGTTTGATTTCCAAGATTTCTCTTCTCTCCAAGTCCAGTCATTTCCTCCATTCACTTTTTTTCCCTGTGACTGCAATTCTGTGCATGTATAGGGTTTTAATTTTTTTAAGTCAGGAAAGCTAAGGCTCAGAATGAACTAAGACTTGCACAAATGTCAAAAATAGTTTTAAAAGTTTCAACATGTAAAAAAAAAGAAAAAAGTCAAGGGAACAATTGGTCCACTAATAGGAGAAGATTGCAAGGAAGTGACGGGCAGCAGGGGGAAAGCAGAGTTGCTTAATTTATTATTTGCATCTGTCTTCACACAAAAGGAAAAAAATAGCTCAACCTACTAAAAACAGAACTATAAAAGACAGACTAGGAATACAAACTAAAATAGGCAAGAAAATGGTAAGACAACACTTTGTTGTGATTCCTTGCCAGCCAGTGGACCTGGCAGCTGAGTCTGAGGAATCAGAGGAGGAGGAGGGGCCTGGAGGGACATCAGACTCAGAGGAAGGCTCTGAGGAGCTCCAAGACTTACAGTCTGACGAGGAGCCTGGCCCCTCAACTTGTGCTCAGGCTGAGACACAGCTGTGCTGGGAGCCTGAGTTGGACAGTGATGACTCACAGCTGGGAGCTATCCAGGATGCACGTAAATGCCGACAAGAAAAGAGAGTCGGACAGAGGAATGCAATGGGGCAGCTCCAAAGGCAAAGGAGAAGGCATTAGGAAGCCACGCCTTGGCTGCATAATAAAAGGGAAGGTGTGGGAGGTGCTGGTTGCCGAAGGCAACCGTTTGTGTTGAGGATCGAGTTTCTGTGAACTGTATTTTGTTTGCCTTGGACATTGACTCAGGTCTGTGAATAATAAAAGGGGATTGATTTTTTCCTGCGGTTCCAGCCTCCTTGTTGGAAGAGGGGTTTCTCCTTGTGAGCTTAACAAGGACTCACATAGGCTGGGACAGAACACACTTATTCACTCTAGATGAGTTCATATCACCAGGCCCAGATGGATTACACCCCAAGGTTCTGAAGGCGTTAGCAGATATGATCTCAGAATCATTGAACCATATCTTTCAAAAATATTGGAGCCCTGGGGAACTACCAGATGACTGGAAAAGAGCCGATGTGGTTCCCATCTTTAAAAAAAGGAGAAAAATGGATCCATGAAACTAGAGACCACTCAGCCTGACATCAATACCTGGGAAGATCCTGAAAAAGATAATCAAGCAACAGATCTGTGAATACTTTGAAACAAGAAAAACTATTACTGGAAGCCAACATGGGTTTATCAAAAACAGATAATGCCAGACAAACTTTATTGCATGCTTTAACAAAGTGACTCAGTTAGTGGGTCAGTGAAATGCTGTGGATATAGTATACTTGGACTTCAGTAAAGCATTTGACAAAGTAGACCACAACCTACTTCTGAGTAAAACAGAAAAATGTGGGATAGAGTGCATCACCACCACCAGGTGGATTCATAAGTGGCTTCCCAACTGCATTCAACAGCTAGTTCTCAATGGAACTACATCAACAATGGTGGAAGCATGCAGTGGAGCACCTAAGGTTCTGTCTTGGGCCTAATACTCTTCAATATCTTCATAAATTATCTAGATGAGGAGATAGAAGGGAAACTCATCAAATTTGCAGACAACACCATGTTTTGGTCATCATAATACAAAAAAGATGTTGAGACCCTAGAAAGAGTGCAGAGAAGAGCAATAAAAATGATAAGACGGCTAGAGGCTAAAACATATGGTGAATGATTATAGGAACTGGGTATGTCTAGTCTAACAAAGAGACTAGCGGTGACATAAAAGCAATCTTCCAATATTTGAGGGGCTGCCACCAAGAGGAGGTCAACTATTCTCCAAAGCACCTGAGGGCAGGACAAGAAGCAATGGGTGGAAACTAATCAAGGAGAAAACCAAGAAATAAGAAGAAATTTTCTGACAATGAGAATAATTAGCCAGTGGAATGGCTTTCTTCCAGAAGTTGTGGGTACTCCATCACTGGAGGCTTCCAAGAAATCAGATAGCCATTTGTCTGGAATGGTATAGAGTCTCCTGCTTGAGCAGGAGGTTGGACTAAAGTACCCCCAAGGTCCCTTCCAAATCTGTTATTCTGCTATTCTCCTCAAATGCAGGGAAGTTCTTCTGCAACGGTGCTTGAGGTCTTTGCTGTGAGCCACTCACTGAGTTTGTATTCTCTTCCTATTGACTAGGAAAGAAAAAGATGCCAAGCACTGCAAGGAAACCTCTACATAGCAATGGTCATTGTCTAGAAACTAGGATTCTAACCATGGACATGGCTGGATCTGTTCCATTCTCCCATCCACCCGGAGGAACCAGCCCACCCAACTCTGGCAAGATGGAGTGATTTTGGGTCTTTGGCCGCACAGACTGGATGATTCTTTATCTTTGCCTTTGGATTGGGTGGCCCTTTCCCAAGCTGAGTTAGTATGCAATTTGGGGGGGGGGGACTAGACCCATTGTTCCTGCTTGACAAGCAGGTGGCAACCGTGACTAGGGAGGGCTTTGCACAGATTCATCTGGTTCACTAATTGTGTCCTTTCTTGGAGGTGGAGGCCTTACTCGCAGTCACTCATGTCTTGGGCATCTCCTGTCTGATTATTGCAATGTGGTATGCTTGAGGCAGCCTTTGAAGACCACCCAGAAACTTCAGTTGGTCCAGAATGCAGCAACTTGGGACCATCCTATCTGTGAGATTGCCTTTACCTCAGCAGATTTACCCATTCTACCAGGTCAGAGAGGGTGGACATGTTCTGGTTCCTTCCTCCTAATATTGCCATCTGATGGAGTTAGGAAGCATGCATTTTCCATGGCAGCCCCTGCCCTGTAGCATATCTTGCCCCTGAAGTTTGGCAGGCCTCCCTTCCATAAGGCTTTAAAGACCTGGTTCCTCCCCCAGTACTGGAAGAACTTTAGATGATGGAGCTTTATCATGGATTGGCATCAAGGTTTTTTTGTTTTTAACATTTTATGTTTTAAGTGGTTGAGTGTTATAGTTTTTTTAAAAATATTTTATGTCTGGGAGCTGCCCAAAATTGCCTGAAAGATGGGTGGCTATATAAATGCTTTAAATAAAATAAGGAAAGTTAGGACTCCAGGAATATTTGAGCAAGGCCTCCTTGGACTCACCACCTGGAGGAGAAAACAGCAACAACCTGCTAGAAGAGGAGATCCTTGGTCATGTGACTGTATAGCAATTGGGAGGAGTCACAACTGGATCTAGAACAGGAGGAACACCTAGTCTTGAGTGCATGGGGGCTCCATTTCCTTGAATCCACAGCTAGAACAATGCTTTTCATTGATGGACAGAAAGGATGTCTGCCTCAAAACCACTTGCTCCTACTTCCCGTGTCCCTCATGAACTAACTGATGCTTTGCAGAAATATAAACAGAGCTTACCACCACAAAAGGAAATGCTAGGCCGACCAGAAATAAGTTGATCCAGAGTAGAGAACCGCTGATTGTGTAAGCAGCCGGGCGGGCGACCTGATCAAAAATCTCCGTGGGTATAATGCCTGTCACACCAGCTAGAGAAACCAGGCAAATTAAATGTTACTTTCTAAGAAGGAAGATAAAAATATGGCAATATCAGCCCAGTTTCTGACCTTTCCTAGATTGAGGTGCACAGTGTGTTTTGCCCAGGCATGCCAGAGTGGTAAGCAGTCTTGGTGAATCTTGGGAAGCAGAAAAGCTGCCTGTAGCTGGAAACAACCACAAAGCCCCAAATATGGATGTGAATAAATATGGAATTTCTCCTGGGGAGCAGTCAAAGTCAGGATGTTCCACCCACAGACTGTTTTTCTGCTTGATGCCACTTTACTGCATATTATCCTCAGTATCTTGAAATAATTAGAAGAATTGGAAAGTTTTCAAAGAAGCAGATACTAAAATGCTAGCATGACCCTCATCTATCACAGAACGCCCCCAAAGATCCCCAATCTCTAAATCGCCTGGACATGAATGAATGTGTGGTGGTGGCACCTTTTTTCATGCCCCTGTTGAGACCCTCAGTGCTCTTGTAACTCACCTGGTCCAATGCCAAAGCTCAGGATGTAGGCAAAGATGCAGGCCATGCTGAGATAAGGCATCCAGCTGAATTGTTCCTATAAGGTCAAAAGAGTGGTGGGGCAGATGAGGGGAGGGAGGGGAATAGGCAAATTAGGAAGTGCCCAGCATGTGACTCTTGCTGAATTGGAAGATCTGGGGTCCTTCAACCCAAAGAAACAAAGAGTGACACTTACCTGTAGAGATAACACTACCATGAACAGGATGGCCCAGGTGGCCATGAGGCTGTATCCCCCTATGAGCAGCATCCGTCGCCCAACGCACTCGATCAGGAGGTTCTGGAAGCATCACAGGGAATCCCCTTAATGGGTGGCCGACCCAGGCCCTCCACAGAGAGGCCTCCCCCTCCCCATTGAACAGATCGACCTCTTCCCCTTCACCATTGAATAGATACAAAAGGGGAGATCAATAGGCTGGTACTTTCTAGAGACTGACTGAGTGATCATCTCCTCTTGATTTCAGTCTGTACATTTTGGGATTAGAACAGCTCCAAAAAGTGCCGTTTACTGAGAGGGATTCAGTTTTTACATGCCATATGGATAATATGATACTTCACCTGATTAAAAAAAAAAGGAAACGCACAATACACTCAAATAACTTTTGCAGTCCTTTAAAGAAGACAGTATCCCAGTCATGTGGCGTTCCAAGAGGCATTTCAGACAGAGAAGCTTTTCATACTATTAGCATACTATAAATAAATGGCCAAAATGGAAAGTCGAAGGACTCTTTTCTTATAATGAAAACATAAAAAGCTTCACAGCTGCCTCCACGCATGCAACCCTTTGTGGATCCCGGGGCCCGACTGCTCAGGATCCTCCACAAAGGATTTTGGGTCTGCAGTCCTCAGAAATGCTGGTCCTGCGATGGACATGCAAAGCCACTGAGCCAGCGATTCTCTGTCAGGGAGCTTACTTGAGGGGGACTGGCAGGCATAGCGCTCCAGTGAAGAAGGCCTTACCTTGCCCAAAGAGCTGCCCCTGCATCCATTTATGGATGCTTTGCAAAGAGTAGCCCATGAATTATGCAGATGTTCCTGATAAGGCAGAGAAGGGGCACAGAATAGCCTTTATCGCCACCCGGAGCTGAAAAGCTTACAAGCCATTGATACCCCACCTTTAGTTTTTACAAGACAAGGTGGTATACAATACGCCCTATGCTCCTGTTTCCCCCACAACAACAACCTTATGAAATGGGTTGAACAGAGAGAGTGACTGGCCCCATATCACCCAGCCAACTTTTTTGCACAAGAGGAACAATTAAACCAATTGGTGGCAGGGAGGAGAAGCCCCCTGGGGGCAGGTAGGGAGGCCACCTCATTGCTCAGTGGCCAATGATCAGCCCAAAATGGTTAGTACTTGTATGATGTCACACCAAGCAACCTGAAATGAAAGTTAGTGAGCTGGTCAGGTCAGAAAAAGTATGGGAAGAAACTGTCTTGAGATAGAAGGAAGACCAAAGCAATTTTCAGAACAAAAGAGAAATCTGGGACCATTTTGTTTTAGAGCCAGATCAGATAAAGCTGATTTACCTGCAAGTCAAAGAATTTACTGGTCATGATTGTGATAAGAATACAGTTTCTATTCTTGTGAAAGGAAAGGAAGAAAGGTAGCCTTTGGTCCAAACCCTTTGCCAATAGTTGGACCAGCCTGCTCCATGCAGCAAAGCAGAAACATGGCTAAGGTGAATCAGAAGCCAGGGATTCAACTTCAGACATAATGGACGGATGCCTGCAGAATGGACTGTAACAGGAAATTGTTTCATACCTAATGGTGTGATGTTAAAGGCTTAAGTGTGCATGCCCAAATCTGGGGTTTATCAGTCCTAATCACGAGCAGTGCTGCTCTTGATACAAACTGTGAATGTGAATCTGTCTTTGGGATCTCACTCAAAGTTGCTTTTCTGAGGGGCAATTGCTGGTGTCTTGTCAGGGTACACCTCCAGTGACGAGATGTCTTTGGTGCACTCTGAGCTTAGTTCTTTTCTTGCAGCCATTTTATTAACCAAACTATGCAACATCATCAATGTTAGTAAGGAGTGTGGTTTGCTCTCAGATTATATTCTAGCATCTTGCCCTGTCAGTTTTAGTGGGGATGGTCTTGGAGTTTCCTTGGTTGGGCTGTTTACTGTTGGCTTTTTTGGCAGTTTCTTGAGTGGGGTATTGTTTACTTTTTTATTGTTGGTATGATGCTAATCTATCAATCTATGCTCATCTGGGTCCTGATTGTTGGTGGGGAGGTGTTTTGGTCTTTTTGTTCCCTTTTTGGGGTGTCGATTGTCTTTTTTGCACAGTATGTAGATGTTGCAAAACCCAATCTGAGTCGGTCATTGGGACCAAAGGTTTATTCTTCCAAGCTTTAGCGAGAGTTTATTCTTCCAAGCTTATATAGATGCTGTTTATGCCTATGTGTCTATAGATGGCTAAATTGTCAGACAGCCAGGCTTCCAGGAATTCTCTAGAATTTTGGGACTTGGCTTAGTCTAGGATGGTCACTGTTTCCCAGTTGAAATTATGGTTAAGTCTGTCCATATGTTGTGAAATTAAAGAGTTTTCATCATGTCTTCTGACTACTAGTTGGTGTTCATGGATGTGTTCTGCTAGTCTTCTGCCTGTTTGTCCTACATGTTTCAACCCTGAGCTACAAATATTCTCCTTTATCAGTACCTTCAGTGGTACCAGGGCTGAGTCTTTTTATACAACAGTGGCAGTGGGGTTAGGATTGACTTCATCAATTTAATTTTAAATCTTCTCCACTCTTTGAGCAGAAGGATACACAGCACTTGCAGCTAGAAACTACAGGGCATAGATGTAGAGGTCTCATTCCCTAGCAGCCCTAGCACTTGGAGATCTGTTGTTGGGACTGCAGTTTATCCCACCCTGCCACTCCCATCCTGATCACATCTACACATCTACACTGACCACTCATGACTTGGTTAAGGGCCTCATCATGAGACACATTACATGAAACCCCCAAAAGTCCAAGATACTTTCCTACACAGTGAGTGACCCATAAAGTTAGGATCCTTGAGAGGAACCAAGTTTGCCCTAGCTGATACCAAAGATAATCACAGGGTGTGACCAATGTGGTGAAGCCTACAGGGACCTTATCTGACAAGAGCAGAGTTCCAATGCACCAGTCCACCATCTGAAAGTCTTTCCAGATTTAGCATCAGTGTCAACAACTATACACATAATTCTCTGGGCTGACATGATGAGTCTCCTTCCTGCAGGGAACAAGAGCTGAGGTGAGAATCACTAGAAGAAGGTGGGAAATTACAAGTAACACAAGAGAAGGGAGGATGATCCAAAGCAGACCCATGATTACTGTGCTGTGTCCTGGATACTACTCAGAAATGGAAGGTAGCTCTGCAAAGGAGCAAAACTCCTTGTGATTGTCTAGAAGACCGTACTGGGTAGGAAGAAAGGGAGATAAAATTCTCACACAAGTCATGGACATGATAAGTTCACAACTCCCAGTGCCAATAACGCTGTACTGGATCTTGTCATATGGAATCCCTGCCTCTTGGAAAACATACGAAGCGTAGAAGTACATCTGCAGGAATAAAGAAAAAGTATCACGTTATCCCTGGGCTACTGAGCCCCTATTTTTCATTGCTATGTAAAGGAGGGGAGGTTAATCTGCTAATCTGAGATAGGAAACTCATGAAAATGGTAATGTAAAGCCATATCACAAAACAAAATCTCCCAACTCCCTTTGAAACTCAACTCAAAAAGCAATTACAGAGGATGCCAACGCCACACATTTTAGTATGCTGCCTGGATTGTGCCAGCAGACTCCTAAAGGAGAAGCCACCTTTCCAGATGTCAACCCCTTTTCAGTTCCCAGGTCTATTGGGAAAAGGGCATGCAGGATAGCAGTGGGCAGCCCCCTGGCCAGGCCACTGGACTTACAGAATCATTGCCACAGAGCTGCATGGCACTGCTGAGCACCACCACAGTGATAAGCTGCCACCGCACCGCCCGGTTGCTCCACAGCTCCCAGGGTGCCTTGGCTGTCTGTCCCTGTAGGGCTGCCTGCTCTGCCAGGATTTCTTTCATCTCAATGCTCAGGTCGCTGCTGCCCCTCAGTTGCCGCAAGGCTGAAAGAAGCCAAAGGTGAGCCTGATGTTGTTGGGCATTGTGGAGGCCTCCGATTCATGGGTTGCCTTAGAACTTCTCAACATGTTCCAACCCCCTTCAAGAAAAGCAGAACATATGCAACAACTACACAGCATCTCATGGCAGAAACATCATTCGAATGGATTTGAATGTCTGGACACAGATTCCATTGCTTACTCCAGATGGGACCAGATTCCTCACATAAAGTTCCCTTTGGAGAAAACATTACTTCTGCGGGGTACAAGGATTGCTGTAATCCCCACAGGATCTAAAATGGCGTCGTGTAATGAGCCCATTTTCCCCCAAAGCTCTATTCCCTCCCAAGCCCCTATAATGATTTGCTCTCTGGGCTGTATCTCAGGACAGGCCGCCCTTGCTTACCAGAGATGCATGAATCTTGATCTCCTCGGTCGATCAAGAGGTAGCGGGGGCTTTCTGGAGCCCAGGGCAGAAGCACCAACTGGACCAGCCCAGGCACCACATTGCTAGCTAGAAGGACAGGCCAGCTCTCTTCTGCTCCCAAGATTTCCCTACATTAAAATCCAGAGGCACTTATGGAAACAGACAAATGGTTCAGGGTCTCATTTAACAGACTGTATTTCTTTAACTTACTTGCTGATTGTCATCACAGCAACACCTCTCCATAAATCCATATTAAAAAGAGACAATAGGCCCTTTCACCGTATGCTGACTGGGCTTGGGCAGGAGATTTCAAGGCAGGGCACCTGTCTACCTGACATCTTTCTGTTTCTAGAGTTTTATTTAAGGTGCAGCCCATAGCCCGGCCCTGGGTAACATACAGCAGGGCTCTAGCAAAGGGAAGTGTGCCTTGTGGATGACACACACATCCCAGGTTTCCCCAGAGCTTTGTATCTTACCTGAGTCCAGCTACCTGGCCAATCACCAAGCCGAGGGCTGTGAAGGATGCCGAAGTCATGGCCACAGCTCCTCGGAGCTCTTTGGGCGCGCTTTCCCCCAAGTACATGGGCTGGATGCTCATGGCCACTCCTGTGCAGACAAGTCCCCAGTCTCAGAAAAGAAATATGTTTATTTTATGGCATTTATTATAGCCACTTGACTTCTGGTGACAGGGATTGGTCAGCCACAGCTTTTCATGCTAAATGAGTGAAAGTTTCCCAGCCAAGGTTTTATTCTGTGAATGCTCTAACTATTCCCTTCTCTGCCTCTAAATGAGGCTTTCTGTTTGGGCTTCCTTGCCTCACCCAAACAGGTACCATAGTAGATAGGGAGTCCCTTAAAAAAACCAAGCCCTATACCACATAGGGTTTCTAGCACCTCAATTGCACCTGAAAAAAAACTGGCAATCAATGCAGCCTGTAGATTAGAGGAATCCCAAGGGCATATCATGCCCATCACTGCCCATGCCACCGCATCCTGGACCAGCTAAAGCTTCTAAGTGGTCTTCGAGTGCATTGCAAGAGTGGACTCTAGAGCATAACTGACCGTCTGAAGAGCCTCCTGGTCACAAAAAAGACACAGCTGGTACAGTAGATGCTGCTGTGCAAAGACCTTCCTATCCACACCTGTCAGCTGCATATTAAGCAGGAGCTGTGAGTCCATAAAGATCACCAGATCATGCACCACCCTTAAATAAGGAGGTGCTACTCCATCCAAGGTTAAAGATGGAGTATCCTCAGATCTAGTGGCCCTCACATAGAAACATACAATCATAGGACTGGAAGAGACCTTGGAGGTCTTCTAGTAGTCCAACAGTCTGTCCAAGGCAGGAGACCTTATATCTGCAGCCATTGATAGAATTGAGTGAGAGATGGTTCCTCCCCTTCCAAACTAACCTTGACAGCCTCATCTGGCCACTCTGATGTTAAAAGACATAATTAGGTATCATCAATGTATCCTGGCCAACAATAGTGGAACCAGCCCCAAAAGAACGAAGAGAACCACCCCAAAGTGCTGTCTTCCCATTCCCAGTCCCAAGAGCCAGCCCAGAAGGATGGTCAATAGTATTGAAAGCAACTGAGAGATCAAGAACCTCCACCCCAATTGGAAGGCAAAGACAGAGGAAGAAAAGCAGATTTTGATGGATACTTGGGTCATGTTAGGGTGAGGGTGCATGACCTATCTTCAAGGAACAAACCCTGGTCAGATAGCATAGATTGCTTTTCCAAATGCTACAGCTGCCGTGTATCTGCTCATGTCTTGGACCTACCAGAATTGATGCCAGCAAAAAATCTGCTCAGCAAGATCATTTCAAAGGATTTCGCCACCCGGCTGAACCCCACCAGCAGCGCAGCAAGGGCCACAAATGCGTTGTTCAGCAGCAAAGATTTCTTCCTTCAGGGGAACCAAGGGAGAAAAGTTTCAAAGGCTTATTTCACTCTGTGTGTCTCTTTCCTGGGCCTCTCTTGGCCATCATTCGGCATCACGGCTACTCCTGCTGGCTCCTTGCGTGGCCAGAGTGGCAGACAGCTTGGGTTCCAGTGCCAAGACCTTCAACAGGGCGTGGCATGTTAGTGGCCTTTTTCCCCAAGAGGTGAGATGCCAAACCCTGAGAGAGCAGGGGAAATCTGGGCATGGGATTGCCAACTGGAAAGCCTCAATGCATGCCTGAATGCAAATGAAACTCCGGGGGTCTCTGCTTACAGGGGCTCCTCCTGGGACCCTGAGCTGCCCCTGCCATCCCTGTGTTCCTTGGGCTGCTTGGCTGAGCAAAAGGGAAGGCAGCCTCCAAGCAGCCCACAAGGGAGGAAAGAGATGGTTGTCCCTGTCCTTGTCCAGCCCCCACCCTCCTTAGTTTGCAGCCCTCTGAAGAAAGAAAGCTTGTACAGCTAGACTACAATCCTGGCTCCCAGCTCCATCTGGCAGTGTATGGAGCACTCAGGTTTCTTGCCCCTCACTAGTGGAGCAGGCTGCACTAGTGATCAGGATCACCCAACTGGAACCTGTCAACATGGAGAAAATAGCAGGTTACTACGAATTAATCAGATAGAGTTAAGCTGGCAAAAAGTAGCTTCAATTACATTCCATTTGGTGTCATTATATGTAGCTGATAAAGAGAGCTATCTGAAGTCCGGTATTCAAATGCTCCTGGCTGAATCCGGTTCTAGAAGACACTAAAAGATATTCCTCCTGCTGAGAGGCTGACCTAGCCCAGGACAGGCTTCCGAAACCCCTCACCTGCCCATCTTCACAGCCATGGGAGCAGCAATTAATGCTCCAACCAGGCCCCCCAAAGGATACACGGCAACAATGAAGGACCAGACCAGCGTGATCATCTTTCCCTCCAAGGCAGCTCCAGTGCGATCCAACCAGGTTTCATTAATAAAGGACTGGATGAACTACAAGGTGGAGAAAAAAATATTGTGTGGGAGAAATCAGAGCTGGATCACACACAGCCCCCACCCACTGAAAACCAGCTGCTCTGTGGTCTGCTGGTGTGGCAGTGGGTGGGAGCCATGAAACTCACTACAGGAATCTGAGGTTAGTTACTCCACAAGCTACGACTCCTCAAAAACTGCAGGAAGATCTGGGAAACATCCAGAAGGCCAGTGCCTTACTGGAAGGGCAGCCGTCCCTGAGGTCATCTGCAGTTTCTGAACCCTCTGCACAAGAGGAGACTGCTACCGTACCTGTCAGAGGAGTTTGGGGATATTGTTAGGTTTCTCCTGATAGAGGCCCAAGGCCAGCCTGTCCTGTCCTTCACCTTGATAAGCGAAGGGGGCACCTTCCAAGGAGCTCACAAGATGAGATGAGCCCTCCCTTGGGGGCCTCTTCCAATGAGAGACGGTCAAGGACTATGCTAAGAAAAGGGGTGCCTTACTGCAGTGGGGGCGTTGATGATTGTGAGATTGTAGCCATACTGGAAAGTGCCGCCAATCCCAGCCGCGCAGACTGTCAGGATCAGGATCTTACCTCGAAGCTGGGGAAGAATCACAAGCAAAGGGTTGGCAAGCGCAGCACCCGTGGCAGGAAGTGGTCAGACCATCCTGGAGGGCAGTGCCGAGAGCAGCCACCACAGGCAGAAGACTCCCAAGGGCCCCTGGATGGGCTGCAGACCCCCAAGGAAAGATAGGGAGGGGAGAGAGAGCACAGCTGCCCCTGCCCAGCTTGCTCCTGTGCAGTTTTTTGGAAAGGCCCTGTTGCATCTTCGCAGACCACTTGCATTTGTTCAGTTATTCCAGAATGTCAAAATAGTGGGTGTCTTTTTCCATCTTTTACTTTCTGCGTAACAACTTATGCCAATATATCCTGAAGTAACAATGGCTTGTTTCACTATTACAAAATGCAGAAAAATTGCAGAACTGTTGAAGTTCAGAAACTCCAGTATAAAAAAAATAAACACAGAATACTGTAACTGTTTCATTCAGGAGCATGAAGAGAGGCTGGGGTGAGAGGGCCGAAGTCATTCTTTCGAGTTCTGCACCCTCTCCCTGCCCCTTTTAGGTGTATATGAGGGTGGTGGGCTGCATGGAGCATTAAGTCCAGAACAACAACGTGACATTATGGACACAATTCCTCTCCTTCGTTCAGCTGTGGGAAGGATGAGGCAGTACAGCACAAGCTGACTCACAAGAGGCTGCCATTAGAGCAAATCTCAATAAAAGGAGTTCTAGCTTTCCTAGCCGTTGACCTCCTGGACTGATCTACCTAGTGAGGCTGACCCTCAAAAGAGGGCACTGCATGATTAATGGCTTGGGAGGATCTAGTTTGTGGGATTAATGGCTTGGGGGGGTCTAGGGTGGGTTGTATGCCCTTGTCCCAGTCCCCATTTTGCCCCCCCATGTTTAAATAGTGTGGAAGTAAGAAATCAGGGAAGATGTAGTTCCCCAGAGGAGAGAGTCCGATCCTGCCAGGATACACTGCAGGATATCCGAAGCTGACTAGCAGCTGGGTAACCAGATTGGTCAAGCAAGCAATCAGACATAATAAGTGCAGGGAGGCTGGCAACACAGCCCTCCATCGTTGCTCTCTAGACACTGCGACAAGGTCAAGCAAGGCTGCTGTGCCTCAAGCCAAAGTTTCATTTCAGAACATGATAGAAAGGAGGGCGAGGGCGGAGCGAGCGGGGCAGGAGGCAGAGCAGGATAGAGTGGGCAGGGGGCAGGGCAGTTTTTGGGCACTCGGTGTCTAAAAGGTTCACCATCACTGGTCTAAGTACAGTCCCCCCACCCCCCGTCAGCCATCAGCTGCCTGGCTCCCCTCTAACTTCTCACCCTTTAGAGACAAACAGATGGAGTGGGGCACACTGTAAGCACATAGAAAATAGCACAGTCCAAGGGAAATGCTGTATCTCCGGAGTTTTTCATAGATTGAAGATTCCTTTTTTTTGCTCAGAATATAGTTTAATATTTAATTCTTAGCTGTCAATGAAATACCTGGGGCATAGCCCCTATGTCTAAGCAATAAGGACAAGTCCATAATAAATAATATTATTCTCTGGGGACCTGTCCAATCTAGTCCAGCACTTTGGGTCCTGCCAGCTAATCCTGGTGCAGTGGTTAGAATGCAGTACTGCAGGCTACTTCTGCTGCCTGCCGGCTGCCTGCAGTTTGGCAGTTTGAGTCTCACTGACTCAAGATTGACTCAGCCTCAGCCTTCTGTCCTTCCGAGGTTGGTAAAATGAGGACCTAGATTGTTGGGGGCAAGATGTTGACTCTGTAAACTGCTTAGAGAGGGCTGTGAAGCACTGTGAAGCAGGATATAAGTCTTAAGTGCTATTGCTAGTGCTACTTTCCTTCACGTCCCCCTACGGAACATTCTCCCTCCGGAGATCAGGATGGCTCCCCCAACCTGCTGGCCTTTCGTAAGTCCTAAAGACCTGGCTCTGTGCCAAGCCAGGAGTCTGAACATGACGAGTCCCATTTCCTGGCTGCATTTGCATACTTTAATTTTTGTTCTTATGGTTGTCATTACTTTTATTTTTATTTAATATTGTTTGCCACCCAGAGTCACTTGTTGAGATGGGCAGCTTAACAACTTTATTGTATAAACAGATAAATAAATTTAAATTTATGCTTTGTCCAACTCTCAGGGATTCTGTGAGTGGCCTGTCCTAAGGAAAGCAGCTGGTCTGTGCCAAGGCCAGGGCTTTTAAGGAAAACAGATGATGCCCCAAGACCACAAGCATCCAGGCAA
The DNA here is from genome assembly GCA_023970755.1 of Azemiops feae. Lineage (NCBI taxonomy): Eukaryota > Metazoa > Chordata > Lepidosauria > Squamata > Viperidae > Azemiops > Azemiops feae. The sequence continues at coordinate 676,726 of JALGBA010000352.1, read as the reverse complement.
GAAGGGAGAAGATACTGGAAGCTCCCTGGATGGTGGCACTTCCATGTCCTGGGTCTAGGAGAAACAGGAAAAGCAGAGAAAAGGGGCAGATGCTGCAGAACATCTGCTGGACAGGAGCTCACCAGGAAAGTGGACTGACTGGGAATGAAATCCTGGGGTGGTTTATGAAGAGGAGGGTAGTGGCACTGAAAGAGTTTCAGGTGGTGGAATGGGAGTTTGCAGCAAAACAGCTGGGAGAAGTTACTCCAGCATCAGCCATGGACTTTTGTGAATTGTATTTCACTTGCATGTAGTAGTCGACACTCTTCTGTTTGCGTATCTCAGTGTTTGGAATCAATTCCTTTTGTTTAAGTGCTCTCTCTCTCTCTCTCTCTCTCTCTCTGATCTCTCATCTTTACCCACCCTCTGACACCAGGTGATTTACAACTGGTTAAAACATTAACAATAAACAAAAAGAATCCAACAAAGGACACGAATGAAGAACAAAGATGACAAGGAGGACCAGTCTGCGCTTGGGAACAAAAGGAAACAACCCACCCCATCTAGAGGGGGGTTGGAAAGTGGTTACTTTGTTTCCCGAATAAAATGTTCTTTAAGGAAGAATTTTGCCTCGAAGTTCTTTTGATGGGTTTCATCTATCGGAGCCATGACATTAACCCAGAAACTACACTTTCTACCTTAACCACCTTGGGGTCCTGAGCTCGTCACCGTCCCTAAGTCGAGGGATAGGCTGACAAAGACTTGGGGAAGATCTCAACATGGAGAAGGAAGAAGCACCTGAAACCAGCCTCAGCAGAGGGAGCGCAAGCCAGTGCGCCAGTGGAGAAGGAATCTTTTCAGGCCTTACAGCTGGGGGCAAGACCCAAAACGCAAGAGCTGATCTGGACCCTTCCCAGTGGAGACTCTAAGCACCTCGAGGCAACCCTGCCAAAAGCAAGTTCTTCTAAAGCAGCCGAAGTTGACTTGCAAGAAGGAGCCTCTTGAGAGTCACGTTCCCCAGATCGTTGGAGAGTCAAGAGATTGGCAACTACTGAGGACTCCGGAGAGTGAAAGTACCTGTCTGCAGTCCGTAGCCAATCGGTGGAGAAGTTGGTGGAGAGATTCGAGGGGCTAGAGGTGAGGAATGGGGAGCAACCCTCTCACTCTTCGCATGCAAGCGATCACGATGATCAGCGGAGCAGACACCAATCCATGGAAAGAGAAGCCCTAGCCCTGCTTATGGAGTGCAAGCGGCTTCCCCGTCCTCGAAGCCACCAACATTAACCTCCAGCCCCACGAAGAGGGACAGTCCCGGCTGCCACTCTGGACATGGCAGTCCGAGACATTGTCATGCCTCCAGAACTCCAGAGTGCTGCTTATGACACAAGAGCCCGAGCCACCACTGGGGCAGCCGAAGTCCAGATCACCACAGGTACCATGAGAGCCCTGACCATCATGACTATCCATCACACAGCCCTGTGCATCACTGCTGGCACCACCCAAGCCCGAGGCCTATGCAGGAGGGAGACTCAGATGTGAGTGTCCAACAAGGTATAATGCAGCAACTATGTGATCTGTTGGCCGGGCAGCAACAGGTGGGAGCGCCGCAACCGTTGAGGCCCCTGCAGCAATTGGGGATGCTGCAGCCACCACAGCTGGGAGGTCAGCAACAGGTGGGAGTGCAGCAGCAGTGGGCACCGGCCCCTGAATGTGCAGCAACCACTGGGGAGCCTGCAGCAACTGGGGATGCCACAGCCGCCACCGCTGGGAGGTCAGCTACAGTTGGGAGCGCAGCAGCAGTGGGGTTGGCAGCCTCCCCTGAACATGCAACAACCGCTGGGGGGCCTGCAGCAACTGGGGATGCCACAGCCACCATTGGGAGGTCAGCAGCCGTTGGGGGTGCAACAACTACAGCTGGGAGGCCAGCAACTGCTGGGAATGCAGCCACACTGGGGGGGGGGCGTAGCCCATGATGGTGACTTTTGATGGTGACCCAGAGAAGCTGATCTTCTTTCTCAATCAAGTACGCTCCCACATGAATCGCAATGCTAATTTCTACCCGAATCCAGCTGCTATGGTCGATGTGATCGCGGCCAATTTGGAAGGGGAAGCATCTGAGTGGCTGAACAATTTGTACAACGCGCAAGGGCCTGAGCTGGGGAACCTCCACCTCTTTCTCCTTGGGTTAAGAGGCAGGTTCGAGGATCCATCCATAGCCCTCAAAGCGGAGAAACAAATTCACAAGATAAAACAAGATGGCAGGCCTGCATTGGAATATGTGCGAGAATTTTGCAAGGTAGCCAGCCGAATTGAAAGGTGGCCTGAGCAGTCCCTAGTTCATCACTTCAAGGAGGGGCTAGATGATCACCTTTCCCAGACCTGGGTCTATCAAGCTGTCCCTAATCAATTGCAGGAGTGGTATCAGGCAGGAGTAAGGTTGGACATCGAGCTTGCTCGTTAAAGAAACCACCACCTCAAGAAGCCGGGCAGAGACCAGACCAGACGGCCGCCCCCCCAAAAAGTCTCCAGCCATCGCGGCCACAGAAACCCCTAAACCACCTGCTGGTCCACCAATCAAGTGCTTCAGATGTGGACAACAGGGACACCGAGCGGCGAGTTGCCCGGTCCCATATCCCCAATAGCAAAGTAGACTGGGACCACCAGTGAGAAAGAAACCAGCCTAGCAGCCTGCAAAAGAGAAATCAAACTGGATCACGCAGGAACCCGTTGCCCAAGTCACGTCGCCCATGCAGGAGAGCGCCGAGGCCCAAGCTGGACTTGCCACTGCTCTGCCCTCCTACGACAGCGACGACAAAGGGGAGAACGACCCCATGGTGAGTTGACCCGTTCCACCTTTTTCTCTAGCTGCCAAACTCATAGTCCCTAAGATGGGTGCACGAGTAGATTTGAAAGTGCTAGACTCGGGGTGCTCCCGGTGCATTATTAGCTTGCCACTTGCCTTTAAAATAGGCATATGAGCAAGGTTGCTCTCCAAACCCGTGAGATTTGGGCAAGCTGATGGCTCTTTAGTGGGAGGAACTTTAGTCACACAATTGACTGAGCCGATATGCTTAGAAATAGGTGAACATTGGGAGTTCATTCGCTTCATGGTGGCTCTGAAGATGACTGAGGCTGTGATTCTAGGGCTAGCCTGGTTGGACAAATGGAAACCATTTATCTGGTGGGAAAAGGGAATGAGGACTGTGAGATTACCTATAGGGCCCAAGCCCCCCCTTAATTCGGCCGACGTTCCTGGGGAGCCCAGGCCATCTACTGAGTTAGCAAAGATAGCTACCCTGTCTCAGTAAGGTGAGCCACTCATCCCCAGCGAATACCGGGATCTAGTGTAGGTGTTTAGTGAGAAAGAATGTGACATCCTGCCTCCCCATCGGCCCAATGACTGCACCATTGAGCTGTTACTGGGAGGTAAACTTTCACGGCCAAGGATGTACGCCATGATCCCCCTCGAAATGGATGAACTGCAGCAGTATGTTAACAAGAACCTAGCAAGAGGCTTTATTGAGCCGGCCAAATCTCAAGTGGGAGTTCTGGTGCTATTTAAAGAAAAAAAAGACAGATCGCTTCGTCTCTGCATAGACTATAAAGGATTAAACGCTGTGAGCATAGAAAACAAGTACCCCCCCCCCTCCTGAAAGACCTGCTAACCCACCTGGCAAAGGGGAGCATGTTCACTAAATTGGACCTAAGAGAGGCTTATTACCAAGTAAGAATAAGAGAAGAAGATGAATGGAAAACCACTTTTAACTGTCCCATGGGGAGCTATCAATTTAAAGTCATGTTGTTTGGACTACAGGAGGCTCCAGCTGTCTTCATGCAGCTGATCAACCAGGTACTACATGATCATTTGTACAAAGGAGTTTTGGTGTATCTTGATGATATCCTGATATACAGCACAAATATGGCTGACCATGTGAAACTAGTGTGAGAAGTGTTAAAGAAACGGCTGAATGCCAAACTGTATGTCAAACTATCAAAGTGTGAGTTCCATCAGACCCGACTGGATTACCTAGGTTACAGAATTTCCAGTGAAGGCATTGAAATGGACCCTGCTAAAGTGAAAGCCATAATCGAATGGCAACCCCCAAAACCCACAAATAGCTGCAAAGCTTTCTGGGGTTCACCAACTTTTACTGACAATTCATCCCCTCATTTGCTGAAATTGCTTTACCCCTCACGGATTTGTTGAAAACAGGCAAAGATAGGGGAAAGCCGCTACCCGGCCAGCCACTAACATGGACTATAAACTGTCAAACTGCTTTTGACAATTTGAAAAGACTATTTGTGGTTGAGCCAGTCTTAAAGCATCCTGGCCCGGGGAAACCCTTTGTGATTCAGGCCGATGCCAGCGACGTGGCCGTCGGAGCTGTACTATTGCAAAAGCACCATGAGGGAGTCCTACAACCCTGTGCCTACACCTCAAAAAAGTTCACCGACTGCGAGAGAAGGTGGGCAGTGTGGGAGAAGGAAGCCTTCGCAATTCGTTGGGCTATATTAAGCTGGCGACACTACCTAGAAGGGTGCCTTTTGAGGTATGGACTGATTACAAAAACCTAGAGGCACTGAAAACTCCCTGCAAGCTGTCCCCGAAACAAGTACGGTGGGCACAATACTTTAACCAATTTAACTTCACCCTGAAGTACATACCGGGGGGTGGTGGAAAACTTTTTAGCTGATGCTTTATCCAGATTACCTCAATACTAAAGCCAGTGTGAAGAGGTTAATGAAGCAATTATATCTACACCGCAAGCTGCTTCTCAACTAACGCTATGAAGAGCCCCATCTTCGAGAGTTCCAAACCCTGATGACCCTGGAGCAAGGAAGTTAAAACAGGAACTCCTCAACGATCGATGGTTCAAGGAAAATCAAACCTCCTTGACGTGCAGGGATGGTTTGGCTTACAAAGGGGGGAAGTTGTATTTGCCCAAAACCCTCCACCTTAATGCTCTCCAGTACAGTCATGATGTGAAACAAGCTGGACACTTTGGATATTTAAAAACACTGCATCAATTTTGGTGGCCGGGTTTGAAATGGGACGTGGAAAACTATGTCAAGAGCTGTGCTGTATGTGCCACCATGAAAAGAATTCCAGGAAAACCCCCTGGACTATTACAACCAGCTGCAGACCCTTCCCAGCCATGGGAAGAAATTGCTATGGATTTTATAGTGGAATTACCTGAAAGTAGGGGGAATACGGTGATTTGGACTGTGATAGATCTATTTTCAAAGCAGGCTCATTTCATTGCCTGCAAAGGACTCCCCTCAGCCCAAAGACTAACCAAGATGTTTCTGAAGCATATTTACAGGCTGCACAGCGCGCCAAAGTGGATAATCTCAAACCGAGGGTACAGTTTACAGCCAGGTTCTGGAGGGGTTTCCTCAAGTTAATTGGCTCATCACAAGGACTGTCATCGGTTTTTCACCCATCTATGAATGGGGCGGCTGAAAAAGCGAACTCAATGGTGCAGCAGTATCTCAGATGCTATGTGGATTATCAGCAAACGAACTGGACTGACCTCATCCCTTTTGCAGAGGTGGCTTACAATAACTCTGTTCACAGCAGCACCGGTTTTATGCCTTTTATAGTTGCCACAGGAAAGGAGTTTAACTCAATACCCGAATATCCTCAGGGACCTTCTGCTTCCCAAACGCTTGACCAGTGAGTGAGGGGGTGGGAGGAGGTTTGGAAAGAAACGAAAATCACTCTGAAAAAGGCTTCTGAGACATATAAAAAGCAAGCAGATAAAAAGAGGGCTCCCCAAAGATCATTCCAGGTTGGGGAAAAAATTACTTATCTACAAAATATTTACAACTTAAATTGCCTAGTAAGAAGTTGGGACCGAAGTACCTAAGTCCCTTCCCCATAGTAAGAATCATTAACCGAGTCACAGTGGAGTTAAAGCTTCCCAGACTCTTAGGGAAAGTCCACCCTGTGTTCCATTGTAGCCTACTGAAACTTTTTCGGGGTTCTATCTTGTGACCTCCCCCTAAGAAAGCACCTAGGCCTCTCATGAGTGAAGAGCCGCCTAAACATCGCAGCTACAACCAGAAACAGCCCGATGTTATCTCCCTGTTCCCATGAGGAACCTAACACCTGGGGATTGGGCCATTTGAACTGACTGGATGAACTATGGGTGGGGTTTTGCTTGGGACACTTTTAACCTATCGATCTGAGTGGGAAATCCTCAGAGCCTGTCTAGTATGCCTACTATCAGCTTCTCCTAATAAAAGTTCCTTTTGGAAGAAACAGCTTCTACGAGTTCTGCTTTCTTGGGATGAGGTTTTGAAGTGGGCCCTGACAGAAGATGAACTGGAGCTGGAGCCTGCAGAAAGGGGCAACGTGGGGCATCCAGAGACTGCAGAGAGCATGTTTGATAGGGATACAGTTCTGGGAATATCAGGGAGTGGGGTGAGCGATTGCCTGGACAAGCAGCTGCCCTTGCAAGCACAAGAGGGAGAAGCCATGGAGGCACAGCAGCAGTGAGTAATTCGGATGGGAAACAGTTGCCTCCCCCGCCTGACCCATGGATAAGGAAAGCAGAGCACTGTGAGGCACAGCAGAGGTTGGCAAGGATACTCTCAAGAAAGCAGCCTCGCACTTCCTAATGAGAAACATTAGGTGAGGAGTGATTTAAGGGAGTAGAGTGGAGTGGTTGGTTGTCAGAGACAACCGCTTGTTTTTCTTCAGTGTGACATCTTCAGCTCCTTGTTTTGCCTTTTGCTTCATTCCCATGCCTTGCCTTGATTCAGGTTCAAGGAAACCTTCATTCCTTCAGCCTTTTCCTGGATTTTGTCAGTGTTCGACTTTCGTAATGAGACCTGTTCTTGCCTCATGGCATCTCTGGACTATTGAGATCTCTCGAGTGTGCTGGCCATGTTCTTAGGATGGTCTTCCTCTATTCTGTGCTCAAGCGTTGTTTGGTGGCTAGCCATTCGCCTCCTTGTTGCCTGTGTCTCTGGTGTTGGACTGCCACTCTTAGCCAAGCCCCATCAGCAAGCCCACTTGTTGGGCGGGATAGTGTCTAGTCATGGAAGTCACTCCTTTGAGCTCCATGAATTGCATGGAAACTAACTGAGGGTTCTTGGGGAATGTTTGAAAGGATGTAGTTGTGAAATAAATATATCAAATCCTTCTGAAGTGTTAATTGCATGAACTGGGACAGAACAAAGTACTGTATGTTGGACCTAAAAACAAACCTGTGCATCACCAAAAGTACACCATACCCAGAGTGAAGGACAATGTTGGTAGCATTATGTTTGGAGCTGCTTTTCTTCACCTGGAACAGGTACTTTAGTCAAGGAGGAGGAACAGTTGAACAGTTCCAAATGTCAATCAATTTTGGCACAAAACTTTCAGGCCTCTACTAGAATGATGAAGAGGAATATCAGGGCTGCCATTCTGCTATGCTATGCATTGCCTGCTGACAGCCTGCCATATGCAACCAAAGGGGAAGACCACTGGAATAAAGGGAGGGTTAGTATGAGGAATCAAAACCATGCATCTTGCCATCCCATGAGAATCGCCAGCCGTTCCAAGGTCACATAAAGGAATGCAGAACTAGCCCACAAAGACAGGAACGGTTACCCAAACAATTTGTTAGCACCCAACTGGACTCTCTGATAACCAGGTGGGTGGATGGAACTAAGAGGAAGTTAACTAAGTTAAGAATGCCCAAAGTATGAAAACCCTGGATCCAGCTTTGCTTCTTCTGTAACCACTTGGCTTTAGTAAAGTGTACATTTGGCTAACCATGGGCCTGAGAGTCTTTCTTTTGTAACTGACCAAGTTGGGGCAGCTGACGAGGAATGTCATCTTTCAGCATGACAATGACCCAAAGCATACCTCCAAATCAGCAAAAGAATGGCTTCATCAGAAGAAGATCAAAGTTTTGGAATGGCCCAACCAGAGGCCAGACTTGAATCTACTTGAAAATCTGAGGTGACCTGAAGAGGGCTGTTCACAAGAGACGCCCTTGCGATCAGACCAATCTGGAGCTCTTTGGCGAGGAAGAGCGGGCCGATTCCCAAGGCTACGCTGAGACAGTCCTACCCCAAAAGACTGAATGCTCTCATAAAATCAAAAGGTTCTTCAGCAAAATATTAGTTTATTGGCATCAACTTTATGCAACCACAGTTTTTTTATTGTTTTTACCCTAAAATATTGCAGTTTGTTCTTCAATTGTAGTTTATGTTATATTAAAAGTTAAAAATATTCTGAGGTGATATATATATTTACATCTCAAAAACCTGGCATTTTAACAGGGGTGTGTAGACTTTCTATATCCACTGTACATAGAGGTATTTCTAACCATGTAAATTAAATTTCTATTTAGTTATATACAAAGAGACCACTACTATGGGTTTAAAACAATGTTAATTGTATTAAACTTTATTAAGTTTAATAGGGAAACAAATAAAAAATGACCCCCTCCTCCTTTGGCTGGGAGCCCTCCTAAAACAGCTGCCCAATTCTGTGCGGTGGGTGCAGCAGCTTTATCTCAAAGGCTGGAGGGGCACTCTGGGGAGCAATCTGCCACATTTGAATGGGTCAAAGGGAAGTTTGCTGTCCCTGTTGAGGGACTGGCAGCTTCCTACTAACTTTGTCCTGCAGGGGCTTCCTTTGAAAGGAATTTGATTGTTATGGAATGTTAAATCTCTGAATATGCTCACTGACCTCCAAGTCTTGCTACAAGGACCATTTCCTAACAGCTGTCAGAAGAATGAAACCTCTGCCATTTTTGGTCTTGGAGCAATCAGCATTGGCATTACTGCAGCGAAGCAGATGCTTAGCCAACTTTTAAAAATTAGAACTGCAGGCGCTGTTTCCCTTAACAAGTTTTTCAACAAGTTATTTCCCTTGAAGAGCAACCCTCCCCCCCTCCCCAGCAGACTGTGGCTGTCTTGTTGCTTTGGGGAGCAGCTCCCATCGCTTGGGGCAGCGTGGCAAGGTTCCTCCCGCAACCCCTGGGCTTCCCCAGAAAAGAGAGGCGTGACCACCCACCTACGTCCCATGGATTCCAGGAAGAATAGCTAAGTCGACCTGCTGATCCCAAAAATAAAAGTTAAAACTGTACCACTTGCTGAAGTGCGCTCATTCTGCTTGAGATTTGTGCCCGGCCAGTCTGTTGAATCCTTGGGAAGAATGCTGGATGACTGTCTGAATCTCTTAAGTTAGGAATGTGTGTTTAGTCACCCGTTACACCATGATGCAAACGTTTAGCTTGGCAGGTGGGAAGCTGCTCTGAAAGTTTCCACTGAACTGGGAGGCGGCGGCAGCAAGGGGTATGTGGACCAGATGCTTACAGACTGGGAGATGTTGTTCTGAAGCCCCTCCACTTTTGCTGTGAATAACCAGGTTTGCCAATCGGCTGAAGTGCAAGCATGGTCTGCTAGTGATGATGTCAGAATCAATGGGGTTAATTCCTGAGGGGCTCTTAATGGGACTGATGCCCTCCAAGGCAGCCCTGCCTGGCATGTGTGGATTTTGCTGCTCACATGCCCTTCACAGTGTGACCAGAGCCATGAAACAAAGGCAGAGGGTCTTTGGGGGCTTCTGCTAGAATGTGAGCCTTGGCCCATATCGTCTTCCAGCTCATAATTAACTCACTTACAACCTGCTTTTCATATAGAGCATTCCCACAACCCAGTAAGGCAGATTGGGCTGAAAGTCCCCAAAACTTTCATGACCAAAAGTGGTCTTGAACGGGGCTTTCCACAGGTCTGTTGTTCCATTACCTATCGGTACTAGAGGTTTGCAATTGCTGGACACGATGAAGGTAAGTTGCAATTCAGATAATACATGACGAATTGAAATTGGGGAGAGAGAGCGAGTGTCAAATATTAACCTCTCTACCATGCTGCCTCTCCATTTGGGATAGTAAGACCATAGCCCACAGGAACAATTTGTAAGTGGATTTTGTAAGATCCTGTTGACCTTTCTGTATTTTAAGCTGTAAATTTTACACTCCAGTTTCCTGTCCTGTGAGTTACACATCATTAACCATACACCTTTGTCTAGAGGGCTCTTTTCCTAGGCCAGAGGAGGAGATGTTACGAACACGCACAGTAACTCATGCTTCTGAGGAAGTTAAATACACAGCAGAACAATAAAATAACAAGGTTGGAAGGGACATGGAGTCTTTCAGTCCAACCTCCTGCCCATGGTAGAAGACACCATACAATTCTGGACAAATGGCTCTTCATTCTCTTCTTGAAAACCTCCAGTGATGGTGTGCCCATAACTTCTTCTACTCATTACTTCTTGTCTTGCCTCTGGTGCTTTGGAGAAGAGGTTGAGCCCCTCTTCTCTGTGAGAACCCCTTGAGTACCGCAAGGCTGCTATGTTGCCCCCAGTCCTTCTCTTCAGTATTTTTCATACCCAGATCAAAATCACAACAGATGGGACTTTTAGAAAGGAGAAACAAACATTACTGGGGATTCTGGTTCAAGCACCATGCGCTCTCTGATAAAACATGCTTTTTGCTCTTTAAACTACATTTAATTCAAGAATAGAAACAACTATAATGGATATTTGCCCACTTTTTCTGCCTTCTATTAGCAGGAACAGGAAAGCAGATAGCTGTGTTGTAAACCTTCCATTGGTCTCTACATTATTTCCTACCACGCAGTTCTTCCCTAGGGAAAAGGTGCTCTTCCCTACTAGGTCAGTGTAGCCACCTGCAGAGAGGAGTAGGCACTCCTCTCTGCAGATGGCAACCCCTTTGCTTTTCAATCAACAACTGCTGGGTTCACGAATAGTAAGAAGCTACAATCCTTGGTTTACCAATGACAACATCTCAAGACAAAGTCAAGCATTAGGGCTCTGTGGGATCAATGAACCCAATGGAGCATCAGAAGCAGCAAGAGAAGTCCCTCCACCCACGTTCTACATACCCAACTTCCAAAAACAGCCTCAACACAGAACAGTCCATGCAAAGGCCCTTCCGCAGCAAATGATCACGCCAGCTGGACATGGGCAGGAAAAGGTAAATGAGGGAAATCACAAGGGGTAATTATCACAAATGTCTCACCTTTATTGTTTTTATAAAATAACTCAAGGTAGTGAACATATCTAAAACTCCTCCCTCTCTCCTATTTTCTCCATTTTCTCTCCTATTTGCCTCTGAGGTGAGTTGGGTTGAGAGAAACTGGCCCAAAGTCACCCAGCCAGCTTTGCTGCCTAAGACGGAACCGGAGCTTTAACCACTAGATCAATTAAATTAAACTCAAGAAAAAAGAATGAAACATGTAACAATGAAAATCAGAAGACTGCTGCAGAGGTATCAAAATATAACAAACATAAACGAGCATTCAGTATAATCAATAAGGCATAACTTCCTAACATTTAGCCAAATATGGAGAGATGCTACCAGTCATTGACAGGAAGAAGAGCAATGGCCATTAAGTGAGGTTTTTATTTTTTTTTACACTTCTTTACCAACACAACTTTTCCTCTATTTTATTTTTATATGCTGCCCATCTCGCCTAGAGGAGACTCTGGGCAGTTTACAATCAAATAAAAGCACCACAGTAAATCATTATTCCTATTTATCCTATTCTTAGCTTAAATTCTGATTTTTTTTAATTATTTACAACTCTAGAATCTCACAGGCTGGACTTTATAATCCACAATTCAATGTGTTAATTTGTTTTTAATTCTATAAACTCCTTTTAAAAAATGGTTCCCTGTCCTGAATCTGGCCATTCTGATCTGACCTGGGGGGGGGGGTCTTGTTCCCCCCATTTCCCTGTCCGTGCTGCCTCTCGGTCTCCTGCCCAGCCTCCTGGTGATGGGGGTGGGTGGTGGACAGGGAGTTGGGCAGCTAGATTTGCTTGGCAGATCATAACCAGACTTCTAAAACTGAGGTTCAGTGACTACAGAGGTCAGAGTAAAAGTCTCCTTGACTATACCCCCTTTCCCACTTCTTGTCAAGCTGCTTAAGGAATCGGGGCAGGACCTAAATGGTCTCCTAGGGCTTCTGTCTTTCTCCTAATATTAGAATAGAGCTGGAAGGGACCTTGGAGGTCTTCTAGTCCAGCCCCCTGCTCAAGCAGGAGAACCTATACCTCTTCTTAAAAATCTCGTGATGGGAGTGCCCACAATTTCTGGAGGCAAGCTGTTCCACTGGTTGATTGTCCTCCGTGTCAGGAAGTTTCTCCTTAATTCCAGGTTGCTTCTCTCCTTGATCAGTTTCCAACCATTGTTCCTTGCCCTTCCCTCTGGTGCTTTGGAGAATAATGTGACCCCCTCCTTTGTGGCAGCCCCTCAGATACTGGAATACTGCTATCACGTCTCCCCTATTTCTTCTTTTCTTTAGACTAGCCAAACCCAAGTCCCGCAGCCGTTTTTTGTATGTTTTAGTCTCCGGCCTTTGAACATTTTAGTTGCTCTTCTCTGAATTTGATTCAGTGCAGGCAAGTCCAATCTGAGATTTCAAGAGGGACACAGAGGAGTTGCCCTAACTGTATGCCCCAGCCTAAACCCTCACATCAACTTTACCAAATGGCAAAAAGCCTGGGAAGCCTTATTGGGCAGGGGGGGGGGGGACAGAGATGATAAAGGGAGTCTCTCTTTTATACAAGTCAGTAAGTGAGAGACCACTGCGTTCCCTTTTATGGGGGTGGGGGGTGGAGTTCTTTCAAGTCAGACTGGACTGCTGGTGACTATCAGACACACTTTTTGAGAAAGCCGCACTGACGTGGCTTCGCCCTGCCTCTTTTACTCATTTAGCCAACACTAATGCTGGGATTTCCTGGTGCTCTCTCACCCCACCCCTCCTATCCTTTGGGAGAGCAAACAAACCAAAGGCAGATCTACTCAGCCACTATCTTATATGGAGGCCCTATATAGAAACATAGAAAACGTGATGGTAAAAAAAAGACCTGGTGGTCCATCACCAGGAACTGTGGTGGTGCAGTGTAGGCATTGCAGGCTGACTCTGCATTCCCATTGTCAGCAATTCGATCCTGACCAGCTCAAAAGCAGCAATAGCACTTAAGACTTATATACTGCTTCAGTGCTTTACAGCCCTCTCTGCGTGTTTTACAGAGTCAGTATGTTGCCCCCAATAATCTGGGTCCCCATTTTACCAACTTTGGAAGGATGGAAGGCTAAATCAACCTTGAGCCAATGAGAATCAAATTGCTGGCAGTTTGCACAATTAGCCTGCAATCTGCATTCTAACCACTACGCCACCAGGGTGCTTATATAGCAACAGCACTTAGACTTATATACCTTATATACTTATATAGTGCTTTAGAGCCGTCTCTGGGGGGGTTTACAGTCAGCATGTTGCCCCCAATAATCTGGGTCCTTATTTTACTGACCGTGGAAGGATGAAAGGCTGACCTGGTGAGACTAGAACTGCCAAACTGCTGGCAGTTGGCAGTCACCAGAATTAGTCTGCAATACTGCATTCTAACCACTGCGCCACCACAGCTTTTCAAGGAAGACTCAGCCTTCCATCCTTCTGAGGCCAGTAAAACGAGGACCCAGATTGTTGGGGGCAAAATACTGACATTGTAAATTACTCAGAGAGGGCTGTGAAGCACTGTGAAGCGCTGTGTAAGTCTAAGTGCAATTGCTATCAAGTCTGCCCTTTTAAGATTTTTGTTTTCTATTTATATCAATTTTTAAACTTTTATTTATTTATTATTTTTTGTCAGATGGACATATGCTTATCCCAAGCATGTTTAAATTAAGTTACTTCCTCTGCTGGAAGCTGGTTCCAAGCTTCCACTATTCTTTCTGTGAAGAGTATGTCTTTTGAACTTTCCTCCTGTCAGTTTGAGCTTATGCCCCCGTATTCTTGAGTTTTGCTTAATATTGAAAATACTGCCTTCTAGAACAGGGGTCCCCAACTCCCGGGCCATGGCTGAAAAGGTTGGGGAAGTCTGTTCTAGAACCTTATTCACACCCTTAATATATTTAAAGGTTTAAATCATGTCCCCTCTCCCTTTCCCTTCTGTCTTCCAAGCTACACGTATTCAGTTCCTCCAACCTCTCCTGATGTTTTATCCCTCAAAGCTTGCATTTTTGTTGCCCATCTCTGGACCCGCTCAGTCTTATATCTTTTTTAAAGTGGGGTCTCCACAGTGTTCCAAGTGGGGTCTGACTAAAGCGCTATATAGCGGGATTAGGACCTCTTTTTCCTGCTGGTGCATCCCAGAATTTTGTTTGCCTTCACAGCTACCTGGCCACACTGTTCGCTCATTTTGCAATCATCTGCTATGAACACAACTACATCTTTTTCTTCTGCTGTTCAACACCGGACCCTCAATACTGTACCCTGCTAGAGGATTCTTTCCCCCCAAGTGCATGATCTTACATTTAAAAACCCTGAACTGCAGTCTACAATTTTCAAACCATGCCAAAACATTTTCCATGTTACGAATATCCCCAGGAACATCAACTCCATTACACATTTTTGTGTCATCAGCAAAAAGACAAATCTTAAGCCTAGCAACCTTTCTGTTGTATCACTTAAATGCTGAACAGAAGAGGACCTAGAACTGAGCTTGGGAGTAGGCTGCTTGTGACAGGTCTCAGACAGTGGCCCATTAACAATCATACCTGGGGTTTATCCTTGAGCCAACTTTCCGCCCACTGAACCACCCAGTGGTTAAGCCACAGCCTGTAAAACGTTTCATGAGTTTGTTATGTGCAACTGTATTAAAGCACTTTGCTAAAATCCAGATAGGCTATGTCCACAGCACAGTTTATAAATATATTACATTTATAATATAAAAATGTAAACCTTTTTAAATCCAGCATTATAAAGCTTCTAAAATATTCCCATAGTATTTCAATATTTGTTATGTCAGACTGGAAATTTTTATTAAAATATAATCAGGAGAAGTAACAGGTGTTGCTTAAAAGAGACTCGTGTGCAGCCAGAATAGAAACATCAGAAAGCTCATTTGGTTAACTTAAGCACTTCAGAGTTATACGGACAGGCAACAGTGGAAGAAACATACTTCTAAAACAAGCCATTAACTGAGTTCCTAGATCATACTGGTTTGCTTAACCAATGTTTACTAAAGAAATGAGCTGAGTTCATACAACAAGCTACACCAAAACCAAATGCACCACATTGTGGCTTAGTGATTCCCCCCCCACTTCCCAAATATCACAAAGAAAAACCGACTGCTAGGCACACGGACAGAGAAAAAAGGGAAAATAATTAGTATACATTTGGGGACAAAGGAATCTGGAAATGCATCTTCCATCTTGATGGAAATCAAATGATTATTTATTTAAAAAGTTGTTTGGGCGTGGGAAAAAGAAGCTTTGGACAGCTGCCACAATTTGTCTTTACTGGACCCCCAGAGGTAGAGACTGGGGAAAGAAGGGACCCCCGGCTTGCCCAGCTAGTCCAGGGAGGGCTGCAGGCCTCAAGCAGGAGACCAGTCCTTCAGAGCGTCAGTCTGGTGGCCGATGGTCCTCTGTGGAGGCTACCAGGCTGGAGCTGTGTTGGCTAAACGCCTCATGCGCCTGCAGAGAAGAGAACAAGACTCGTCAGCAGCAGATTCTTGGCACAATTTCAGCTTAAACTGGGAAACAGGCTGGAAGAGAAGACAGGAACAACTCCTGTGCATGGAGAATGAACCATCATTCCCATTTCGGTACATGGAATTCAGCACAATCCATGGCACAAGAACATTTCTTAAGGAAAGCTCCCTGCAAACCACAGGGGCACAATTAGCCAGGGTTCCTCAAAATGGTCAGTACTGACCCCAAAGGATCAATGGGACAATCCATTGTTGTTGTTGTTATTAGAACTATTAATTAAAGTATATTTATTAAATTATTTTCATACATTGTTTGGTGATCCATGAACCATCCAAAACTTTATCTGAAGACTCTGGGAACCTTTCTCTTAACCCTTCTTCTGATCGTCAGAACTAGTTAATTCTAATTTTAAAATCTATGAAACAACTGGGAAGACAGAAAGTTTTCCACTTGTATTTGTTAATTTTATTTGCCATCTAACTCGCTGTGGGGCTACTTTAGATGTAATACATTTGACCTCACGCAGAAAAAATAAATAATTGCACAAGGCAGGCAGTACCTTGTGTTCCGGTCTTGGTCTCGGATCTTCTTCTCCATCTCTGCATCCGTGAGGGTTTCAAGCAGAGGGCACCACTGGTCGGCATCGCCAGTGTTACGAATGGCAATCTCCACAGTTGGCAGGGGGTTCTCACTAACAGGATGACATGAGAGAGAAGAATCAGGGATAACCAAATCCTGAGCTCCAAACCTTGGGAGTATGGAGTCACATCCTTTTATTCTCACTCACATCCTATATGGACTGCCACATCCAGAGGAATTGGATCTGAAGTTAAGCAGACAAGTTGGCTTCAGATTGTGAAAGACACTTGGACTCCCAGGTGCAAGGAAGCAGAGATGCTGCATTACAGCCTCTAGCAGTCACAACAGCTGAACTCCACGTGGTAGGAGTGGGAAAGCTGTGCCTCTCAGAACATCTACTCCCAACAGTCCTGAGCAGCACAGCCAAAGGAAATATTCAGCAATACCTGGTGGTCCACAAATCATCCATCCTTCAGATCCCCCCACTTGGGGACAGGGTCAGAGCATAAATACCTGAAGGCGTATGTCTTCTGATGCCAGCTCAGCTGCCCCCGGATGCTGTAAGCGATGGTGGTGACGAACTCACCACCCAGTCCAAGCTCTGAGCACAGCTTCAGGGCAAACTTCTCAGGGGAATTCTCCTTCTCAGACATATCCCACTCAAACTGGTCCACCAAGGAAATGTTCCCCACATGAATGTTGAGCTAGAAGCAGAAGACACAGGTGACGTCTTCCATTTTTTATATGCCAGGCAAACTTGAATCTAGCCATCCCTCTCCTACGGAATCAAAATAAGTTGATTCAGAGTGCTACAGACTGAACCTCAACACAAGGCCTCCGTGCCTGCTGGCTGCCTTCCTTTGGAGAACAACAGATTCTATGCTCCACCTGTTTCAGGACATATCGGGGTGGGCAGGAAAGAAACCCCAGCAAAGAAATGGAACCGTCCAGAGGTACCCGGAGGTGTCATGCAAGACAACTACTCTTCCTCGATGTCCCATCAGAACCTTCTTCACAGGACTTGCTTATTCCTATAAAAATGCATATATTCCCGTCTTTCAGGATAGCTTACAATTATAATCTAAAGAAAACTCATCAAAGGTCTTTTAGCCAAACGTAGCAAAATGCAATTACAAAAGGTAGCAGTTAACATATTAAAATAAAATTTATACTGCTTATAAAGCAAAAGTAGCAGCTGAAAATCCAACGGATCTGCAGACTTTGGTAATGAAAATTGAGAAGCATAATAAAAAAATGAAACTCAGATTAGATAGAAAGACCACCACATTAATGAAGGGGTTTCGTTTCTTCCTTTGTATGTATTTGAGTAATTTATAAAGTTTGTAAAATATCAAAAACTAGAAAAGGTGTTTTCTCCCTTTAAAAATTTGAAATAATGTAGGGAATTCTTTTAATATAAATTATGACAATTGATAAAGATTAATGAGTAAACAGAAGCATATACTATTCCCCAAAGCAAGGAGAAGCAGAGATGGTTAAACTGACTTTATCCAAAGAAGAGAATATATACTTAATTTTGTTTCTATTTGGAAATTGCTTTCGGATTTTGTACTTGCAATGGGGAAAAAAATGAAACTTTGATTTAGTTTTTACTGATTAGGTAGGCTTGTTGCTATAGAAATGGCTAGTATATACTGTTGTGTAAAAGTAAAAAGTTGAGGTTGTAATGTTATCTTCTACTGTGCTAATTGGAAGTTGGTATGTTTTTCTTTCCTTTTCCTTCTTTACACCATATTTTCTCATCCCCCCCCCCCGGTTTCTATTACTTTTTAAATTTTTCTCTTTGTATTTTATACTTAGATAAACTAATAAAAATGTATTATTAAAAAAAAAGAAACGCATTGCACTGCGGCACTTGGCAGAGTAGCGATGAAAGCCCTGGAAAGATATTCAGGTGCTGGGCCGTGTTTGTACAGGTAGTCCTCAACTTACGACCACACTGGGATTAGAATTTCCCCTGCTAAGTGATATGGTCGCAAAGCAAGATGTCAAGTGACTGCATCACTTAACATTGGCAATCGTGGCACTTCCCATGGCAACACTCTATGAACGTGGAAACTGGACTTTGAAGAAGCGGGACAGAAACATGTTTTTGAACTTTGGTCAAGAAAACTTCTGAGAATACCAGGAACAGCCAAGAAAACACACAAATTGAACAAATCAACGTGTAATTTCCAGTTGAGGCGCTAACGTCCAGGCTCAAATTACAGGTAGTCCTCAAATTACAACCATTTGAAGTTACAGCAGCACTGGAAAAAATGACTTATGAACAGTCCTTGTGTCAACGCTGTCAATATGGGATATTATTGCATTGACAAGATATGCAGAACTGTTTGGTATTTTTGGAGTTAAATCAGATGACATACAAAGGGAGGAGAATTGTGAAGAAAAGCGGGAGACAGGGAAGGGAAGGGAATCTTTGGCCTCCAGCCTAATTGGAAGACGTAAATTATCACTGTAAGTAAGGAAGGAGTTTAACAAGATAAGCTAGACACAAGCCAGAGAAATCCAGATTCTGGCATCCGCTTTGTAATGTGCCGAAGTATTGTTGCAGAACTCCTGGGAAGAAATGCAAAATAAAGTACCTAAAAGGGAAAATAATGAATCAGTTTTCCTGGAATGCTTCTTCCTTCGGACCATGACACCTTGCATTTATGACAGTTGCAATGTCCCCACAATCATATATGATCAACGTTCAGGCACTTGGAAGCCAGCATTTGTTTACGATGGTTGCGGCGTCCTGGGTCACATGTTGACCATTTGCAACCTTCCTAGTTGGCTTCTGACAAGCAAAGTCAATGGGGGAAGAAGGATTTCTTTCATGACCATGTGATTCACTTAACAACTGCAGTGATTCGCTTAACACAAAATCTGTAGGACTCACTTGACACTGTCTTGCTTAATAGTGGAAATTCTGGCCCAAATTGTGGTTGTATGTCAAGGACTTACTTGTATCATATTTTGAATGCATTATGCCAAGATTGAGCTCTCTGGAGAGCCAATATGTTGATGTTATTATTATATGTATAAATACTAGAAAAATGCTTATACCCAACTCTATATGTATTGAAAGTATTAAGAATTATATTTCTTTAACGTAGACAAAAGGAGAATATTGCTGGAAGAAGAGAGGATCAAGGAAATATATTATCAACTAACATATTGATCAACTATAGAAAATAATTATTGTTTTTAAATATATGAACCCAGACAACACATTATTCACTAGGCACTAAAGATTGTTATTATAAAAAATTAATAAAATATATTAAAAAAAAGTGAGGTGAGAAGTTAAATCATTGGTGTATGGATGTGCTGGAGAAAGAATGATTTTCAAACACAGAAAATCACAAAGAGATGCAATAATTGGTGTGGAAAAAACCTGCCGTGTTTCCTTTTCTCCGGTCTCTAGTCTTTCTTTTCCTTTTTTCTATGTTCTGCATCGCTAAGGCAATGTCTTCACACACAAGAGAGCTTTGCGAGACTTTTCCCGCTGCCTCCCCTCTCCTTGCCTTAATGATGACCCGCTGATCTGACTGGTCCTCCAGGATGCTGTCGGTAGGATACGACTCAATTTGCTGTCGGATTGCAGATGCGATCGCAGGAACAAAAGTGAGGGGATTCAAATCCAAGTCATCACAGAGAATCTCTGAAAACATTTCTGGAGTCATCAGTTTTTCTGATGGAAACGAAAAGCCCGTGTTATTAGGCAAACGCCACACAGCCACACTTGCCTGTGAGTGACAGTACTCTAAATCACATTTGTCAGGCTGTAAGAAAAACTGTTTTAATTGTTTCGGTTTAATTGGTTAATGGAATGACTATGGAGATTCTCAGTCATCCAACTCATGGTTGTCCCAAAGGTGCTTTTTCAGGAGGCAACTGGACTTGTTTTTCTTTGAAGACGTTTCGCTTCTCATCCAAGAAGCTTCTTCAGCTCCCCACCATTAGTTAGAGCTGAAGAAGCTTCTTGGATGAGAAGTGAAACATCTTCAAAGAAAAACCTTTGGGGTTAATGGAATGACTTAAAATACAGTATACACAATATATTCACAGGCAAAAAGAGTCTTTCAAAACACAGTTCTATGACACTTTTGTTTCTGACAATAACAAAATCAAGATTGTACACAGGAGTGTAAAAATACACCATCTAGGCATGATGAGTTCAAGCACATGCTGCAGTTGCCTTATTGAGGGCCCTAAGATAAATCTCTTTGTGCTGCTTTGGATGTGGCTAATGGTTTCATTTCAAAGCTTTTTCTGAGCACGCTGATTGGTGCATAGTTAAAAAGAAAATATTTTCTGGTTTACTGATTTACCCAAAAATGTCAAAACCCTTTATAAAACTGCTGCCATTTTCTGTTCAATTAGAAAAACTCAAGTGTGTACACTTTCCAAACTGAAGTTAAGAGTAGATAAAATGTATTTTTTAGCAAAAAGCCATATCTGCTCATGAATGCTTTCAATGCCTGGAATCAGAATTATTTGCATATCTTTCTTTACAAACCATTCATATTCCACGTAAAAGCGTCTCTCAGTTTCTGCCCATCAATTTCCATGTCCAGCCGGATTGGAACCAGCACCTCTGGTTGTGAGGCGTTTTCATGGATCACTGCTGGGTCGTGGTCATCAAAGCTGGAAAAAAATAGTAGGACCACCACTGAATTAGACACCAGGGCAAGGGAGGGCAGATTCAAGGAGCAGGAATCAGGAGAGCTCCGGAGAAGATTCTACCCTTGCAGGAGAAGAAACCTGCATTTTCTGGCATATTCTTTCTGTTAATTTTCTTAATTTAATTAGGACTACAACTGCTAAATATTTGTGAAACCACTGGAGATAAAACAGCATTAGTGCAGTTAATCACATATGATTATTTTTCATCCGATATATTAGAACCCTCGCCAAACAGGCTGTTGAGCTCGACTAAAAAATTTGGTAAATTTTCTTCAATAACTAGCCAACCCAATCTTGTTCATTGGTTTAAAATGTGGTATTATAAACAGTTATGGTTATCATAAAATAATTTCTTCTCCTCTTATGATGCCATTAGGAGCGTGCCATAAATGTCCACTCTCTCCTCTCCTTTTTGATTTGACTTCAGAACATTGCCTAAGAAAACAAGATGGAACATCAATTATCATAAATTATTTTTAGAACAAGAATAAGAAAAGAATAGAAGCTAGGACTTCCAGTTCCTGTGAAGCAGCGAAGCAGTCGAGGGATACGGGATGCCGAGCCTCCCAGCTGAGTTTCTTCCTGTTTGGGGACCCTAAATGGGCCAGAAGCCCCCCGGAGAGGTGGCAACGAAGGAAGGTAGTCCCAGGGACCTAGGAGAGACGGCGGTCTCCCCGATCGGTCCCGGAGAAGCCTTCCAGAAACCAACAGGAGAAAGGCTACCTAACTCCATTGTCTAGCCCCAGCTGCAAGCAACGGAAGTCAAAAGCTCTACTCTAAGCTGATTGTAAGCAGTGTGTTTGAAATCTGGGTAAGAAATGCTGATTTTCTCTATCCTACCTACTTTCCCGAAGAGGAGAATTCCCAAGAAGCAAAAATAAACCTCCGAGAGTGAGAAGGGAGGGGTTCCCCCCCCACCACCTTTTGGCTATTGGAAGTGGCGAATCTAACTCTTTAAGGAGGGAAAAAACTAGAAAGATCTGAAAAATGAGCCAATGCTGACACCTACTGGTGGATTAGGATTATGAAATCTCTGCCTGTGGCCTTCAAAGTTTTAATAAACACAGCTGTTTAGATAAAGTGAGACTTACAGAAATAATGTATACTTCACAAGAGGAAATATATGATAAGCTGCAACCAATTCAAAGGACAATGATCTCAAACTACAAAGAAATACAGAACAACTTTGAAAGTATAAACCAACTTATCTCCAATTTAATTTTATTCCAAAAAAAAAACCAAAAAAAAAAAAACCCCAGGAGAATACAGCAGAGATGACTGAACATAAATCTGAGGATAGAGACTTAAAGATGGAATTTTACAAAATAAAGAGTATGATTTAATTCAAAAGACAACTCACATTTCAACACTACAAAGCCAATTTGAGGATAAGAAAAAAGACTGGAAAAAACTGGAGAGACAAAAAGTGATAAGAGAAGTGGAGAGAAAAGGAAGGAAAAAGATTCCTAATAAAAAGGAGTGGGAAAATGCCCATGACAAAGACATTGATTTACTTTCTATATCTACAGCAATACCTATGGTCATATGGGAAAACCTTTGGATTCAGCAAAGTACATTGATTAAGAAAGATATTGGGCAAAGAAAAAAAATTGAGATGGAAATTAAGAAAATAGATGATGGGACTTATCAGAGAGAATACTTAAAAAAGAAACATTTGTTCGAATATGGTTAAAGAAATAGAAAAACTTTGGAATATATCACTCTAAGAGGGATGAATTCTCTAAATAATATAGTATGCTTCTTTCTTTTCTGCGACTTAAAGCAAATGTTTTAGATACTTAAATGTGACTGAATTTAAGAAAAGTATAAAAAAAATGTTTTGAATCAGTCAAGGGATTAGATGATCAGATCTATTGAATGGAATGTTTAAAGATTAAATATATTCTTAACTATGGTTAAAAAGAATAAGAAATTGAGGAATATATATTAACCTAGGAGGGATATATATTTTAAGTAGTATGTTATTTCTTATGTTCAGTTGCTCTTGCTTTCCTTTCTTCTTTTTTTTTCTTTCGTTTCTCTTCTTTTTCCTCTCTCTTTTCATTCTTTTATCTATTTCTTAAGAAGTGTAAAAGTGTGAGATGGCTTATATGGAAAAAATAGAATTAAATCTGTCAATGTAAATGTAATCAATCGTTGAGAAAATCTTTATTAGTAAGAATATCTAGAATTTGATGGGAGAAATAAACCAAAATAAGGATTGTAACAGGATTTATGATAAGGCAACCAAAATAACTGAAAAGAAAAGAAATACTATACTAATATGATTATTATTTTTTAGGAATATTGGAAAAATTATACATTTGTTACTTATTAAAACAATAAGAATTGTATTAACTCAATGTTTGCAAAAAAGAATATTTTGGGGAAAGAGGAAATCAACCAAAATTAATATATGGAACACAGATTATAGAAATTAATTGTTACGGATTGTTTCACAAATGTAACCCAGACAACACACTGTTTACCAATTATTGAGTGACTTATGTTTTGTTAAAAAATAAATAAAATATATTGCAAAAAAAAAAGAAAAAGAAAAGAATAGAAGCTGGAAGGGACCTTGGAAGTCTTCTAGTCCAGCCCCTTGCTCGAGCAGGAGAACCTATACCATCTCAGACAAGTGACTGTTTAGCCTCTTCTTAAAAATCTCCAGTGATGGAGCGCCCACAATTTCTGGAGGCAAGCTGTTCCACTGGTTAATTGTCCTCACTGTCAGGAAGTTTTTCCTTAATTCTAGGTTGCTTCTCTCTTTGTTCAGCTTCCAACCATTGTTTCTTGTCCTGCCCTCTGGTGCTTTGGTGAATAACATGACCCCCTCTTCTTTGTGAGAGCCCCTCAAGTACTAGAATAGTGCTATCATGTCTCCCCTATTTCTTCTTTTCTTTAGACTAGCCAGACGCAAGTCCTGCAAGTCCTTCGTACGTTTTAGTCTCTAGGCCTTTGATCATCTTAGTTGCTCTTCTCTGAATTTTTTCCAAACTCTCAAGATTTTTTTTGTGATAGGGTGACCAAAACTGGCTGCAGTATTCCAGGTGTGGTCTTACTAGGGTTTATCAAGTGGTAGTAATACTTCACATGATCTTGATTCTATGCCTCTGTTTATACAACCCAGGATTGTATTAGCTTTTTTGGCTACTGCTGCACACTGCTGGCTCATAGTCAAGTGATCGTCCACTAGGACTCCAAGGTCCCTCTCACAGTTACTGTTTTTAAGCCAGGTCTCGCCTAATCTGTACTTGTGCCTTTGATTTTTCCTGCCTAAATGTAAAACTTTGCTTTTCTCCACACTGAAACTCATTTTGTTGGATAGGGCCCATTGTTCAAGTTTGTCAAGATCTTTTTGGATCCTGAGTTTGTCTTCTGGGGTGTTGGCTACTCCTGCCAGTTTGGTGTCATCTGCAAATTTGATGAGTTTCCCTTCAATTCCCTCATCTAAGTCATTGATGAAGATATTGAAGAGTCCTGGGCCTAAGACGGAGCCTTGTGGTACCCCACTGCTTACTTCTCTCCATGTGGATGTAGTGCCATTGAGGACTACTTGTTGGGTATGGTTTGCCAGCCAGCTACAGATCCATCTGGTGGTGATGTTGTCTATTCCAGGGCTTTTCAACCTGTGGTACGCGTACCACTTGTGGTACATTAATGAGTGGCAGGTGGTACGCAGCCCTGCCTAGCCAAGTGTAGTGGGGAAGGGAAAGAGCCAGCACAGGCAAAAACTTACAGTGAGAGAGTCCTCTGGAGCTGCAGATTTTACTTACGAATGGAGCCATTTGGGGAGGCTGCCTTAGCCGGCAGCCAGTACTTACATTTTTTTTTCTTCCTTAAGTGCCAGCTGGGCTCCTTACTTTCCTTTCTAGCCAGTAGCTAATTCTTAAAGGGGAAGTGCCTTTTTAAGCTAGTTCACTCAGCAGCTTGTCTTTTCTGTCTCTGGAGGCCTTTCTTTGTTTGATCAATATATGGAAGAGGGAAAATATGGGGGGGGGGGTTCAAATTCTTCCTTCAGAAGGAGATCGGAATGAGAAAAAGGGAGGCAGGAAAGGGAGGGAGGGAAGGAAGTCCCGCCTTAGCAGTTGGCCACCAGCAGCTCTGCCATTGACTTTGCTTGTCAAAAGGTTGCAGAAGGGGATCACATGACCCTGGGACACTGTGACCATCATAAATATGAATCAGTTGCCAACCATCCAAATATAAATCACATGACTCTGTTGCTCCAATGGTCATAAGTGTGAAAAATGGTCATAAGTCATTTCAGTGAAATTGCAACTTTGAACAGGTTTTTTTTTTGTCACCAAGTTTTTGACACCTTGCTAGGTGGTACTCGAATATTGCCATATCCTAAAAGTGGTACAATCGGTAAAAAGGTTGAAAAGCCCTGGTCTATTCCACCTTTTTCTAGCTTACCAAGGAGTAGGTTGTAGTCTACCTTATCAAATGCCTTACTGAAGTTTAATAATACTACGTCCACAGTATTTCACTGGTCTATTAGTTTCGTCACTTTATCGAAGAATGAAGTAAGATCGGTTTGGCATGATTTGTTTTTAACAAACCTCTGTTGGCTACTGGTTATAACTTTGTTTGCTTCTAGTTGTTCGCAGATCTGTTTTTTTTATTATCTTTTCCAATTTCTTCCCAGGTATTGATGTTAGTTAGACTGATTGGTCTGTAGTTTCCTGGGTCTGTTTTTTTTCCTTTCTTGAAGATGGGAACCTTTTCCAATCCTCAGGTATTTCCCCAGTGCTCCAGGATTTTTGAAAGATACGGTGCAATGGTTCTGAGATAGCATCTGCCAGCTCCTTCAGAACTGTGGGATGTAATCTGTCGGGTCCCAGTGATTTATATTCGTCGAGGTCGGATAGGTGTTCTCTTACCATTTTATTGCTTATTTTTTGTTTCTAGTTTGTCTTTTGCAGTGGTTTTTTTTGGTATGTTGGGCTATAGTTTCCTTTTGTGTGAAGACTGATGCAAAGTTATGAGTTAAGCAGCTCTGCTTTCTCCCTGTTGTCTTTTATTTCCTTGCCATCTTCTCTCTTTAGTGGGTCTACAGTTTCCTTGACTTTTTTCTTGTTGTTAATATATTGGAAGAAACTTTTTTTTATTATCCTTGATTTCTGTTGCAAGTCTTTGTTCATTCTGAGCCTTTGCTTTCCTGACTTCATCTTTGCATGTTCTGGCTGTCTGCTGATAATCGGCCTTAGTTATGTGCCCCTCTTTCTGTTTTTTGTATTTGTCCTTTTTGTCTTTCAGTTTGTCAGAGAGATCTTTATGCAGCCATGTTGACTTCTTCTTGAATTTCTTGTTTTTCTTTTCCAGTGGTATTGTGCTGGTCTGGGCTTTTATGATCGCATTTTTCAGTTTCCCACACTTCTTGGGTATTTTCCCCTTTAGGATTTTCATCCATGGGATCTTTCCTAGGTTCTCTCTGAGTTTGTTAAAGTCGGCTCTTTTGAAGTTCAAGACTCTGGTTGTTTTGTTTTCTGTTGCTAGTGTTTGCATTATATTAAATTCCAGTATGGCGTGGTCACTTTCACCCAAGGTTCCGGTAACTTCAACTCCCTCTATCACTTCTTCTCTATTAGTAAGAATTAAGTCCAGTATGGCTTTACGTCTAGTTCCCTCCTCCACCTTTTGGATGACAAATTTGTCAGCTAGGTTGGTTAGGAATCTGTTTGATCTCCCACTCACTGCAGTTTGTCTCCCAGTTGATATCTGGATAGTTGAAGTCTCCCATTACTATTGTGGTATGTTTTCTACAAACATTTGTTAACTGGTTGGCAAAGAGTTCATCTAGTGCTTCTGATTGGTTGGGTGGTCTGTAATATACACCTATGGTAATCACTTTTTTTTCTTTTATATTGACCCATATGCATTCTGAAGAGATTTTATTTTTGATCAGCTTCATTTCTATAGATATGTAGTGTTGTCTTATACATAGTGCACTCCCCCTCCTCTTTTTGTAGACCTGTTTCTTTTGAACAGTTTGTATCCATCCATCAGTCCATTCCATTCATGGGTTTCGTCCAACCAGGTTTCTGTTATGCCAACTATGTCATACCCTCCCTTGTGTACTATTGCTTCTAGTTCACCCTGTTTGTTCCCCAAGCTTTGAGCATTTGTATGTAAGCATTTAAGACTTTTATGCCTGTCCATGGGTATGTTTCCTGCATCTCCTGAATATTGTTTGAGCTTTTCTTTTTTCTCATCTCTGCCCATCTCATTGTTTGATTTGTTTTCTTGGGATTTATGATTGGTTTTGGGTTCTAGAGATTCTGAAAATTGGTAACCCTTCCCCCTCAATTTTAGTTTAAAGCCCTCCTGATGAGTTGGACCAGTCTTTTTCTGAGTATATTTTTCCCTGTTTTCGTGAGGTGCGGCCCATCCCTTGCCAAGAGTCTTTCACGTAGGAAATGCAGTCCATGATTCAGGAAACCAAAGTTTTCTTGGCGACACCAACCCTTTAGCCAATCGTTTATTTCTAGAATTCTTTTTTCATCAATGGGTGTTTGCCTTTCGTTGGGAGTACTGATGAGAACACTACTTGTGCTCCTAGCTTAACTTTATTGCCTAGTGATTGAATCGTCATGATGCCTGCTAGTTTCTATTGCTAATCAACTTGCCAGAGAAAAGGAGGGAGGAGTAGAAAGCGGAAGGGAAGAAAGCGGAGGAATGCCAAGCCGTCCAGGGACCGTGAGAGCCTGCAAAATGCCAAGATCACTACCGCAGGTGCTTAAGGGAGAAGTGAACTGTTCCCATTACAAAAAGTATTCCTATTGGACAATGTGAATACCCAGTGGGTGAGAGCAAGGGAAACTATTGTTTAACTAGGCAAGCTTTCGCGCGGGAAAACCCAGAGCTATTTTTGCTTCTTCAGGTTCGAGATGATGTATCCAATAAAGTTTTACCCTTTGGGACTCAATTGCATTGAGGAATCCTTTTGTTGGGCTCACTAGTTGGACTATTGACATTAAACCAGCTCTCTTCATTATGAATGCAGCCTACTCGGATATCTCTGAGAGAGCTGTAGTGTAGTGATGTTAGGAATCGAGAAGGCTGGTGCCACAAAAATCTGGAGCAGTTCCTCCTTAGATAGCACTGGCAACAGCTCAAGCAGACTGTGGAACGCAGCTGGTGGTGACGCAGTCCACGTGGAGAGCTCAGAAGACGGAACAGCCATCGGCGCGAGAAGAAGGGGTTGTGGCAGGATCCCTCTATACTGGCCCGAAAGTCCAATGGACAAGCAGTAAGGGGAAAGCTGCTGAAATGGAATTCCCCCTGATCCTGCCAGGAGTTGCACTAACCTGGGGGAGCAAGTGGAAGGCCAGTAGGGCTGCAGAGTGGGAAGAGCTGGTAGAGGGGAAGCTCCTGACTACGACCCACAACCCTTCCATGGAACAGCTTTGGGAGAAGTTTGGCAGAATGGAGATGCGAGGAGCGGCGCCCATGAAGTCCCCAGCCTGGAGAGTAGGCCTTGGAGCAGGCCAGGCACCCACCACCTCATCCCCTTCTCCACCCCAACCAATGGTGTTGGGGCATACAGTGGGGCAAAAAAGTATTTAGTCAGCCACCAATTGTGCAAGTTCTCCCACTTAAAAAGATGAGAGAGGCCTGTAATTGTCATCATAGGTAGACCTCAACTATGAGAGACAAAATGAGAAAACAAATCCAGACAATCACATTGTCTGATTTGGAAAGAATTTATTTGCAAATTATGGTGGAAAATAAATATTTGGTCACCTACAAACAAGCAAGATTTCTGGCTCTCACAGACCTGTAACTTCTTCTTTAAGAGGCTCCTCTGTCCTCCACTCATTACCTGTATTAATGGCACCTGTTTGAACGTGTTATCAGTATAAAAGACACCTGTCCACAACCTCAAACAGTCACACTCCAAACTCCACTATGGTGAAGACCAAAGAGCTGTCGAAGGACACCAGAAACAAAATTGTAGACCTGCACCAGGCTGGGAAGACTGAATCTGCAATAAGCAAGCAGCTTGGTGTGAAGAAATCAACTGTGGGAGCAATAATTAGAAAATGGAAGACATACAAGACCACTGATAATCTCCCTCGATCTGGGGCTCCACGCAAGATCTCACCCCGTGGGGTCAAAATGATCACAAGAACGGTGAGCAAAAATCCCAGAACCACATGGGGGGACCTAGTGAATGACCTGCAGAGAGCTGGGACCAACGTAACAAAGGCTACCATCAGTAACACACTACGCCGCCAGGGACTCAGATCCTGCAGTGCCAGACGTGTCCCCCTGCTTAAGCCAGTACATGTCCGGGCCCGTCTGAAGTTTGCTAGAGAGCATTTGGATGATCCAGAAGAGGATTGGGAGAATGTCATATGGTCAGATGAAACCAAAGTAGAACTGTTTGGTAGAAACACAACTCGTCGTGTTTGGAGGAGAGAGAATGCTGAGTTGCATCCAAAGAACACCATACCTACTGTGAAGCTTGGGGGTGGCAACATCATGCTTTGGGGCTGTTTCTCTGCAAAGGGATCAGGACAACTGATCCGTGTACAGGAAAGAATGAATGGGGCCATGTATCGTGAGATTTTGAGTGCAAACCTCCTTCCATCAGCAAGGGCATTGAAGATGAAACGTGGCTGGGTCTTTCAGCATGACAATGATCCCAAACACACCGCCCGGGCAACGAAGGAGTGGCTTCGTAAGAAGCATTTCAAGGTCCTGGAGTGGCCTAGCCAGTCTCCAGATCTCAACCCTAGAAAACCTTTGGAGGGAGTTGAAAGTCTGTGTTGCCCAGCGATAGCCCCAAAAAATCACTGCTCTAGAGGAGATGTGCATGGAGGAATGGGCCAACATACCAGCAACAGTGTGTGCCAACCTTGTGAAAACTTACAGAAAACGTTTGACCTCTGTCATTGCCAACAAAGGATATATAACAAAGTATTGAGATGAACGTTTGATATTGACCAAATACTTATTTTCCACCATAATTTGCAAATAACTTCTTTCCAAATCAGACAATGTGATTGTCTGGATTTGTTTTCTCATTTTGTCTCTCATAGTTGAGGTCTACCTATGATGACAATTACAGGCCTCTCTCATCTTTTTAAGTGGGAGAACTTGCACAATTGGTGGCTGACTAAATACTTTTTTGCCCCACTGTATGTGGCAAGGAGCAATAGGGTCCCGGGGGGGTGTGCCCCCCCCCCTCCGGCAGCTGCTGGGCAAGCCCCACTGGTTCCTGCAGCAGCCCCACCTCATTCCACCCCACAGGTTGTGGGGATGCAGCCAGGTTACATGTTGGTCTGTGACGACCGTAAGCCTCCGCCTTTGAAAGCCATGTTTGACGGTCGGCCGGAAAAGCTCGCCTACTTCCTGAACCAGGTGTGGAACTACCTGGAGCTGTATGGAGCAGCATTCCCTGACGAAGGTACCTGTGTGAATGCCATCACCTCGAATCTGGAAGGGGAGGCCGTTGAGTGGGTAATGGCTCTCCACGAGGGGGCTCCAAAATTGGGAAATATCAACGGTTTCCTGGAGGGGCTTCGAGCCCGATTTGGGGACCCCGCACAGGCCCGCCAGGCGGAGTCCAAAATCCATTCCATAAAGCAGGGGAATCGATCATTCGGGAATTCCTCAGCCTGGCTGGGAACGCTTGCTGGTCTACTATTTCTGGAACAGGCTAAACAGCAACTATATCAAAACTGCCTACCCCGGGGAATCCTGGATGACCTCCAAGTGTGGTATCAGCTGGCTACCACGGTGGAACTAGACCTGTTGGAGTATCGGCAGCACGCAGGACAGAAGAGCTACCCTCACTGAAGCAAAGCGCCCGCCAACGCAGAGGGGGAAGGGTCCCTCCTTCAGGCACTAAAGAATCCACGCCACCCCACAGGAGCTTGCATGGGAAGGAGGGCCATCAGGTTGCTAACTGCCTAGCTCCCCGGCCTGTGTCAATGCTGAAAACTCCGAGCCCACTAAAGCCAAAGAGAATGCCGAAGAAGACAAAGGAGAAGATGTGGGCGGTGCAATAGGTCGTGGAGGTCTCCCCCCAGTACAGCGAAGGGGAGGGAATACAGCGAAGGGGAGGGAACTCCGACCCTCAGTATACCTGGTCCGGTTTTCTACAAAAACAACAGCAAGGGGGAGGATGACCTGATGGTAAGTGGAGCCAACACCCCACTGACTGCCCAAGTAGAGGTTTTAGTGCCCCAAACAGGAGCAAGGGGGGGGGGGTCTTTACTGCCCTGTTAGACTCAGGGTGCACCTGCTGCTTAGTGAGCCTGCAGACGGTGGAAAAGTTGGGACTAAGATTTAAGAGACTAAGGCAGTCTATGAAATTTGAGCAAGTGGATGGGTTGCTCACAGGGGGGGCGGGGGGTGCCCACAATCTGCCTAACCGAGCCAGTGAGCCTAAAGGCAGGAAGCCATGAAGAGACTATTCAGTTCATTGTAGCCCCAAAGATGGCAGAAACCATGATACTGGAGTTGTCATGGCTGAAGAATCCATCAATTGACTGGGGAAGTAATAAGTAGTGCCTGAGGAGTAAAGTTGAGAAAGTGCAGGGGGTGGAGAAACTGCCTAAAGTTAAACGAGCGATGTCAGCTGGGAGAGTGGGAACAGAGCCAGTTAAAGCGCTAGCAGAGAGCAAACAAGCAGAGCAGAGCATCCCAAAAGAATACCGAAATTAGATGGAAGTATTTAGCGAGTGGGAATCGGATGCGCTCCCCCCTCACCTCCCCAATGACTGGGCAATTGCATTGCTGCCTGGGGCAAAGCTTCCCAAACCAAAGATGTACTCCATGACCCCAAGGGAGATGGAAGAGCTACGAAACCTCGTGGATAAAAATTTAGCCAGGGGTTTCATCCAGCCAGCACCAGTGCTCTTCAAAGGAAAAAAAACCCGGTTCTCTGAGATTGTGCGTTGATTTCTGAAGGATTAACAGGATTTGCGTGGAAAATATGTACCCCTCCCCCTCATGAAAGACATGCTAGGACACCTGTCCAAAGGGGAGGTGTTCACCAAGCTAGACTTGAGAGACGCATACTATGTAGTGAAGATTAGAGAGGGGGACGAATGGAAGGCAGCTTTTAATTGCCCCTTAGGATGCTACCAATTCCGAGTAATGCCCTTGGATTACAGGGAGCACCTGCTGTGTTCATGCAACTGATTAATGAGATGCTGCCTGAGCATCTGTACAAGGGGGTGCTGGTTTACCTGGATGACATTCTTATCTACTCTGAGACAATGGAGGATCACGTGAAGCTAGTTAAGAGAAGTGCTGAGGAAACTCTTGGAAGCTAAACTTTACACCAAACTATCCAAGTGTGACTTCCATAAGACTAGTCTGGATTACTTAGGGTATTGTGTGTCTAGCGATGGAGTGGAAATGGACCCTGGAAAGGTGAAGGCAATATTAGAGTGGGAAGCCTCACAAATGAGAAGGCAGCTGCAAAGCTTTTGGGGGTTTGCCAACTTCTACCGACAACTCATCCCTTCATTTGCACTAATAGCCCTGCCCATCATCGAACTACTAATAATGGGAGGAGGGGGCCTGAAACCCAAATCGAGCCAGCCACTCAGTTGGACTATGGCATGTCAAGTGGTTTTCAAAAAGCTTAAACAGCTCTTTGCAGCAGAACCGACCCTCAAGGACCCAAACCCAACAGAGCCCATACAGGCTGATGCTAGCAGTGGGGGCCGTCCTATTTCAGAAGAATGAAAGGGGGGGACTCCAACACTGCGTCTACACTTCCTGGAAGCTGACCGGCACTGAAAGGCGTTGGGCAGTTTGAGACAAGGAGGCTTATGCGGTCCGATGGATGCTGCTGACCTGGAGATAATTTCTAGAGGGTAGCAAGGTCCCCTTTGAGGTATGGATGGACCACAAGAATTTAGAGGCCCTGAAGACCCCAAGGAAACTATCCCCTAAGCAGGCCCAATGGGCTCAGTACTTTAATCGGTTCAATTTTACCCTTCGATATTTGCTCGGGGGGGGAACTTCCTCACAGACGCACTCTCCTGTTTGCCCCAATATAAAAGCACTCGGAAGGAGATAGTTACCTCAATCGCCCCCTCCCGGCAGCTGGTAGCACAAGGCTCCATGGGGCTAGGATTGTTGGCCCTAACAGGCCGACAATGAATTAACCCAGAAATTGAAGGAAGCCCTGGAGGAGGATGAATGGTTCCGAAATCATAAGGAAGAATTGACAGTAAGAGAGGACCTGGCATGCAAGGGGAGCAAGTTGTATGTTCCAACCAATCTAAGAACCCAGATTCTGCAACGGAGTCACAATGTGAAACCTGCAGGTTCATGAAAACCCTTCATCTGGCCAAGAGGCAGTTTTGGTGGCCTAAGATGAACAAGGACATAGAGAACTATGTTACAGGATGCCTGGTATGTGCATCCATGAAAAGATTGCCAGGGAAGCCTCCTGGACTGTTGCAGCCAGTGGCCAACCCTAGCAGTCCTTGGGAAGAAATCACCATGGACTTTATTGTGGAGTTACCTGAAAGTTCCGGAAACATAGTGATTTGGGCTGTGATCGACCTGTTTTCGAAGCAAGCACACTTCATGGCATGCCCAAAGATTCCATTAACCTGAAGTTTGGCCAACTTTTTTGCGCAGCATGTGTATCGGCTGTAGGGAGTCTCGAGACATATGGGTGGGTGCAGTTCACTGCAAATTTTTGGCGGGAGTTCATAAAGCTAATAGGCTCCTCTCAGGGGCTTAGTTCTGGTTTTTATCTGAGTACAAATGGGGTGGCTGAAAAGGCCAACTCATTAATAGAGCAATACTTACGTTATGTAAACTATCAGCAAACCAATTGGGTGGAACTCCCGTCTTTCGCAGAAGTGGCATATAACAACTTGGTACATAGTAGCACTGGGTTCACCCCATTCAAGATAGCTACAGGAGTGGATTTTGTACCGATGCCAGAGCTTCCAAGGGAACCTCCCTCCTCAGAGTTGCTAGCTAAAATGGATGGGGGGGTGGGTGTACAGAAGGCACTGAGTAAGACCAGGGAATCATATAAGAAGCAGGCTGATCAGAAGAGAGCTCCCCAGAAGGAATTCTACCAAATATCTTAAGCTGAGGTAACCCTGTAAGAATTTAAGCATTAAGTATATAGGACCCTTCCCAATTGTTTGGATTATAAACCCAGTTACGGTCGTTGCCAAAAATCTTAAAATGAGTCCATCTGGTGTTCCACTGTAGCCTGTTAAAAGTATTTCAACACTCTAGCCTAAGACCAATTGAAAGGAAGCCTCCTCCCCCAGTTATGGCGGGGGGTGGGTGAGAAACACTATGAGGTCAAGAAAATACTGGACTCAAGGTTTTTTTTAAGGGAAAACTACAGTATTTAACACAGTGGAAAGGTTATCCCTCAGCTGATGTTGAATGGGTAACCACCCATAGTGTTAATGCAGACAGATTAATAAGAAGGTTCTATGCTAAATACCTTCAACATCCTAAAGGAGGGAGGGAGGGAGGAGGAGTGGGACTCCCTCTGACCCAGGCACTTTGCCCTCCTGCACCCATCATGAGCAACCTGGCCAAGTAGAGTGAGCACAGCAGCAGCAGCCTCAAAGAGGAGGTAAGTGCAGTTGGGCGCCCCCTCGGGGAAGTGGGGCTGGGCTGCGGGGTTCCGGCACCATGGGAACTCGAGGACCGGGCTGGGCACTTGCCCTCCGCACTTGCCCAGGGCTCCGGGCAGCCCCCCCCCGCGCAGCCCGAGAGGGACAGCAAAGCTCCTCTGGTGGACCATGCCCCAGCCCCACCCCCTTCGCCTGAGACCCCTGGATCCCTTCCACAGCCCCCACAGCCCCCATCCTGTTGAGCCGGCCAGGCCCGCACAGTTAGACATGCCCCCAGCCATGCCCTCTCCGAGGGTAACCCCAATGTTGATGCGGCCCTCAACGAAATCGAGTTTGACCCCCCTGTTTTAAGACATTTAATCATTTATATGAAATCTGACTTATTACATGTTACTTTGAGTTTGAAAATTAAAGATTTTTGCATTTGAAAAAGTTTAGTCTCCAGTTGATGCAAAAACTTTGCATACCAACAAATCTGGAGCTTCTCCAAAATGAGAGCATTTGTTGGTATGGTTTGTATACCAACACCTCTCCTTTTTCTGCATAACGACACTTGTTTTTCAGGAAAAAAAACCCATTTGTGGAATGCTGAAATGGGCACTCAGGCTTCTGCGGTCCAGTACTCCACTCCCAACAACTCCCAATTTGCCCCAAACAAATTGCTACACTCACCAGAGTGGGAAAGTTCTCTTCTTGTCTCGGCCCAGGCGGTTTCTGTTAATGGTGGTTGAGCATGGCACAGCATCCAGATGATGGGAGCTATTGGGAAGGGTTGGGACCCACTGGCTGTTTCTTTTGGCCTTCTGTTCCCTTGAAGAGAAAAGTGCTCATGAAGAGGGAAAAGTGCAAATTCTTTAAAACATTCTTCTTTTCTGGGTGAAAGAGTTCACATAAAACACTTATACCTGCCATATTACGTGGATTTCGTAGTATATATCCAGCAAAGCAAGTTTCGTGAGGAAGACAGTTGCACCACTAGACCCAGTAATGCACGTGCCCCTCCTTTGCATGCAGAAGAGGGAAATAAACCAGCTGGTTACCTAAGGTAGGTGGGAGGTTCAGTGCTGATAGAGACGGCCTTGTACTTCTCATCATTTCCATCCAGGATTTCTTCCACTTCAGAAGCTTTTAAGAGAGTAACGCTGGTGGCCAGGGTGGTATACCCATGATCTGGAACAGGAAAGGGAGACCCAGAAACTGTGGATTGTGGAACCTAAGAAGCACCAAGCTCTCAGACAACTAAAAGATCAAAAATCAGGGCTGGCACCAGGGCTGGACTGACCAGGAAAGCAATGCTAGCCAAAAGTAGGCTCCCATTCCCTCATCTCGTTGTAACCCACCCCCTTCACAAAAGGGAGCCAAGAACACTCTCCACAGATGCTCCTGCAAACCACTGTTTGAGCAGGGGCTATTTATTAGACAGTTGTATTTCCACGAAATCAATAACAAAAGCATTATACTATCTGCACCCCAATGGTCTGCAGAACAGCCAAGTCTTTAACATAAGATTTTCTAAAAAGTAGGTGGTTGAGGGCACCTCAGAAGCCAAGACGAGCTTCCCCAAAATGGATGGGGCAGTTGCAGATGGTCCAAATGTAGCAGTTCACATTCCTCCCATTGGGGCAACTCGGTATGCCCATGTAACACTTCTACTTTGTGTGCTGTACTGACTCCTGGTACCATCATCAGTCGAAAGATGCCGATTCTCACTTATAAAGCCCTACATCAGTGGTGGCGAACCTATGGCACGTGTGCCACAGGCGGCACGCGGAGCCGTCCCTGTGGGCACGCGGGCCATCGCCCCGGAGGGAGGCGCGTCCTCCTCCCCCGCCCCCGCGAGCTTCTGCAAAGCACAAATGGATGCAAAGTCCAACCTGCCTCTGGGCAACCTTTCTGGGCAACCAGTCAACTCTTGGCACCATTACTTTAATTTTATTATGTTTTACAAGCTCACTAAATGAAAGAACACAAAAAAAACCAACCAACTTGATAGCCATCACACAACACACTGACAAATGTCCTCCTCTCAGCTTCAATACATGACATCAATAACTGAATCCTACTGTGATCTGATTGGCTCATTGCCAAAACAAAATGATGAGCCTCCTGCCCACTGCCCCACCCGCCAGAGACCCCCTGGATCTCCTCCAACCCTGCCCGGCCCACACAGGCGTCCCTCCTCAGGAGCAACATTGAGGTGGCCACGCCCACCCATGCTGCCATGACTACCATAGCCACGCCCACTCGGTGGCCACGCCCACCCGGCACCCAGCGATGCATAAGTGGGTTTCGGGTTGCAGTTTGGGCACTCGGTCTCTAAAAGGTTCGCCACTACTGCCCTACATGATGTACATGTTATGGGTTTCAGCCTGTGCCATACTCTCCAACAGAATGGGAATGCTCCAGGTCTCTTTCCTAAAAATATGCCATCTGATGGGACCTAGAAAACATGGGAGCTAAGAAGAAAATAAGGGAGAAGACAGATTAAAGCATCAGTTGGTACTTTTTGGCTATCACAATTGCATGCCTTTTCTTCCTTGAGAAAGGAACTGACAGGCTTGAGGCCAGAACAATATGAAAGCTTGTTGCGAAGATCAGCACGGACATCGTGACTTGGGTGTGGTAAAGATGAAAGGCAATGACATTGGTGAAGTTGAGAGGTTTCCAGAGTTCTCTTCCAACTCCCTTTCAACCTGGGCAAGGGATGTGTCAGAATCCAGTTATATTTCTTTTCTATCTATCTCCTCTAATCTAAAACCAATTATTATGACACAAGGGATGTGTCAGAATCCAGTTATATTTCTTTTCTATATCTAATCTATAACCAATTATTATGGATCCTGCTATACTTCCAAGGGGGAGGGGGGATACGCAGAGGTGTTTTTATTACTTTCACTTCCTCCATTCACTACAAAGTAACCTTTTGTTTATTCACCTCTACTAACCATTAAAATGGAACCATTTGACTCTTATCCTATGTCCCTCTGAACTTCTCTTCCTTAACGGGAAACTAGAAAAGGGGTGGGGGTGAAAAAACACAGACCTCCGGAATCTGGCTTATTTCTCCATCGTCAAAATAAACTCTGAAGAGCTGGTGAATGATCGTGGAGCCAAAGTGATGTTATCTCTCCTGGGTTTAACACCTAGAGAATTGCCGGCCTGAATTGGCCGGAAGGAATGTGGGGAGGAGTTTGCTTAGGGACACTTTAAAAAATTGATGTATAAGGGAATCCCCCCCAGATCCTGTCTATCATGCCTGCTATCAATTTCTTGTAATAAAAGTTCCTGTTGGAAGAGACCGTTTCCAAGAGTTCTGCTTTCTTAAGATGTGGATTGAAGTGGGTCCTGACATTAGACAGGATCTGCAGTAATAGTCAACCTGGAAGGGAGAACCTTGCCGGGGGACTTTGCAAAAAATACAATGTGAGACGACGAGGCAGGGAAGGGAGAAATCCCCATGGAGAGGGAGCCTTCCCCCCGACTGAAAACCTGCCAGCTGTCGGGTTCTGAAATGTCAGACTCCTCAGGAGAAGAGGTGGTGGAGACGCGTAACCACAAACCTCGGTGGTCAATGGGCGTTGGAAAGAAAGGCGAGTGGGAAGAGAGATCGAGAAAGGTGAACCTGAGACGGGGCGGCCACCCACCAGAAAGGAAGCAGGAGATGGGAGAAATCCCTGCACGTTAGCGAAGAAGGAGGAGGTTGGGCACAACACTCGAACTGGATCCTAGAGAAAGCTATTGACCTGATGAAAAGAACCCTCGGTTCTCTAGGGGAGGAGAATCCTGAGCCCCGCGGCCACACCAGCACCTGGAGCTGCAACTGGAGAGACACTGAGGGGGAATTGGAACCTGTAGCCCCGGGGATGTCCGCTGATCCAGTAGCAACCATTTCAGCAAACCCCAGTCCCCGCCGATCCGCATATATGCCAAATTATCGAAATGCGAATTCCACCAGGAAAGGATAGATGTCAGAATCCAGTTATACTTATTTTCTATCTACCTACTCTGATATAAAACCAATTCTTACTCCCTTCTGGATTCTGTCATACTACTAAGGGGGAGGAGGGTAAGCATGGGGGTTTTATGACTTTCACTTC
Organism: Azemiops feae; assembly: GCA_023970755.1. Classification (NCBI taxonomy): domain Eukaryota; kingdom Metazoa; phylum Chordata; class Lepidosauria; order Squamata; family Viperidae; genus Azemiops; species Azemiops feae. The sequence goes on along the minus strand of JALGBA010000352.1, from coordinate 638,255 downwards.
CTGCACTACAAAGTAACCTTTTGTTGATTCTCTTTGAGAGTACTAACCATAACAATGCAGCCATCTGCCTTTCATCCTACTCCCTCTGAATTTCTCCCCTTTACCGGCAGCGAGGGAAAAGGGGGGGGGGGAATGCGACGCCTGGGATCTGCATAGAGAGAGAATGAATGGAGTGCCGATGGAGCCGGATTGACCATATGTCTCCTGGACTTAACACCTAAAGTCTACAGGATTGGATCACCCCGAAGAACTGTGGGGTGGGGGCTGCTTGGGAACACTTTAAAACATTGAATGGGGGGGGATCCCTCAGATCCTGTCTAGCATGCCTGCAGTCAATTTCTCTTAATAAAAATTCCTGTTGGAAGAGACGTTCCAAGAGTCCTGTTTTCTTAAGATGTAAATTGAGGTGGGTCCTTACACTACCTGGGTTATCGCATATCCCCACAGGGCATTGAAATGGACCCAGGGAAGGTCAGAGCAGTATTAGAATGGGCACCACCTTGCACAAGAAAGCAGCTGCAAAGTTTCCTGGGCTTCGCAAACTTTTATCACCAATTCATTCCCTCATTTGCCCAGATAGCCCTGCCCCTCACGAACTTACTAAAAACAAAGGGATTCTCAATGAAACCTAGCCAGCCACTAAAATGGACAATGGAATGCCAAGCGGCATTTGAGAGGTTAAAGAGACTCTTGTCTGCCGAACCAGTACTGAGGCATCCAGACATGGATAAGCCCTTCGTAATACAGGCGGATGCAAGTGATGTGGCAGTGGGGGCTGTACTATTACAAGAAAATGATGAAGGGGTATTGCAACCCTGCGTGTATACGTCCAAGAAACTCACCGAAACGGAACAGCGCTAGCCCGTGTGGGAGAAAGAGGCATATGGGATACATTGGTCATTACTTACATGGCGCCAATTCCTTGAAGGGAATAAGATCCCTTTTCAGGTGTGGACAGACCACAAAAACCTGGAAGCCTTGAAAGCACCCAGGAAGCTCAACCCCAAGCAAGCCCGCTGGTCCCAACATTTTCACCAATTCAACTTTACGCTCAAGCACTTGCCGGGGGGAAAGAAATTCCTGGCAGATTCACTATCTCGCATGCCCCAATATAACAGCACGCGAGCCACCGATTCTAAACCACTTATGGTGGAATCACAACTGGCAGCGCCAGTAACTACCAGAGCCCGAACTAAATTAAAACCGCAGCTGGGTAGCCAAACCGGAATTGAATTCCGGAAAACTTTGGAAACAGATGAATGGTTCCAGAAAAATAGACACGTGTGCACAATTAAGGACGGACTGCCTTGGGTGGGGGAGAAGTTATACATACCAACCACCCAGAGGGTCACATTCACGCAGCTTTGCCATGACACAAAATCAGCAGGGCATTTTGGATTTGTAAAAACATTACACTTAATTAAAAGGCAATTTTGGTGGCCACCTATGAAAAAAGACATAGAAAGTTACGTGGCCAGCTGCCCAAAGTGTGCAACTGCAAAGAGGTTGCAAGGGAAATTGCCCGGACTGTTACAAACAGTGGCAAATCCCTCAGCCCCCTGGAGGGAAATAGCCATGGATTTTATAGTGGAATTACCAGAAAGCAATGGGAATACTGTCATCTGGACGGTCACGGACTTGTTTTCCAAACAGGTGCACTTTATTCCTTGCCAAAAGATTCCCACCACAAAAGCTTTAGCGAAACCTTTCATGCAGCATATTTACAGATTGCATGGGGCACCCCAACGCATCATATCTGATAGGGGAGTGCAATTTACATCTGCATTTTGGAAGGAATTTTTATCCCTTTTACGGACCACTCAGGGACTGACATCTAGTCATCATCCTCAAGGGAATGGTCAAACAGAGAAAGCTAACTCAGTACTTGAGCAATACTTAAGATGCTTCATTAATTTCCAGCAATCAAATTGGACGGACCTACTCCCCTTCGCAGACGTTGCCTACAATAACGCAATCCACTCCAGCACAGTTACACTCCTTTTCAAATAGCCAACGGTCCAAGTTTCAATCCCATTCCAGAATTAATCCCAAGCGAACCAGCAATCCCATCACTGAAACAGTGGATAGAACAATTACAAAACACCTGGCCAATAGTTAGAAAAGCCTTAGACGAAGCTAGGCAAGCATACAAAGCACAAGCAGATAAAAAAAGGGTTGAACCCACACCATTCATTGCAGGAGAAATGGTATATTTGTCTACAAAATACTTAAATCCCTACAACCTTGTAAAAAACTTGGACCAAAATATATAGTACCTTTTCCAATTAAAAGAATCATAAACCCAGTAACAGTAGAATTAGAATTACCCAAAAATCTCAGGCAAATACACCCAATCTTTCACTGCAGTCTGCTGAAAAGAGAAGTCACCCATACGGCCAAAAATGTCTGCAGAGATTCTCAGTGACCCGGGCCATGGTTGTCCCAAAGGTGTTTTTCCAAAAGGCAGCTGGACTTTCTTGGTTTTTTTCCTTGAAAATGTTTCACTTCTCATCCCAGGGGCTTCTTCTGGAACTCTGGAAGTCTGGCCTTTAGACCAGGGCTTTTCAACCTTTTCACCCATTGTACCACTTTTAGGATAAGGCAATATCCGAGTACCACCAGTCGCCCAGCAAGGTGTCAAAAACTTGATGACCAAAAAAAAAGGAAAACAATGATAAAAGTACAGGTAGTCCTCGACTTACAACAACTCGCTTAGTGACTGTTCGAAGTTACAATGGCACTGAAAAAAGTGACTTATGACCACTTATCACACTTAATGACTGTTGCAGCATCCTCAGGGTCATGTGATTTACATTCGGATGCTTGGCAACTGATTCATACTTATGACGGTCACAGTGTCCCAGGGTCATGTGATCACCTTTTGCAACTTTTTGACAAGCGAAGTCAATGGCCAGGGGGGCGTGGCCAGCTCATCACTCAGGTTGCGGGGTGCCTGTGGGGGGTGCGGGCGGGGATGTGGGGGGGATCTGTGAGTCTCTGGTGGAGGGGGGTGGGACAGGCATGGGCACCTTCCTTTCCTCCCTCTCTCCCTCCCATTGTCCCTTCCTTCCTTCTTTCCCTCCCTCTTTGTCCCTTCCCCCTTCCCTCCCTCCCTTCCATTGTTCCTCCCTCCCTTCCTTCCTTCTTTCCCTCCCTCTTTGCCCCTTCCTTCCCTCCTATTCTCGTAGTGGGTTGCCCTGTCAGTATAGGGAGGAGTGATCTTAGAGGTTTTTTGTTTCTTTGCAACAAAGCTCAGAGAGCGCGAAGGACCCCTCGCTTTGATTCAAATTGGCAGAAATTTGCTATGAAAAGTAAGGTAATTAAAATTGGGGGGCCAAGGATCTTGATGTTTAACATATTACAACTGACAGGAAGAAATAAGAAACTCTGGATAAATCAAATAGATCGAGATTAAGAGAGATTATAACTGCTTGAAAACTGGGCAGGAGCACGAGATCGGCGTTTCTGAGCACACGCCGATTCGCGCCCCTGCCCATCTCGCTCGCTTGCTGACGCCCACAATCTGCCAGGCCTCCCCTCTGCCTGCTTTGCGCAGCTCCTCCTGGGGCCCCCGTGCCCGTTAACCCTCCCGCCACCATGCAGGTGCGGCGCTGCTGCCGCTTCACCTCATCCACTTTTACACTTTTTTTCCATTTTTTTTCCATTTTTTTTTACAGTGCTGTTCAACCCGTCCTACGCGTACCACCAGCCAGGTGCTCGTGTACCACTGGTGGTACGCGTACCACGGGTTGAAAAGCCCTGCTTTAGACAAATCAGCCTCCACAGACCAGGTAGAGCTAAGGTTAGTCTGGACTACTGCAAAGTGCTCTATGGAGGTTTCCCCTTGGAGAGCATTTGGAAGCTCCAAGTGGTGCAGAATTCAGCCACACGATTAGGAAAAGATGACCATTATTTGGCACGTGTAACAACACTACTCTACAAGATACACTGGCTGCCAATGTGTTTCTGGGTGCAATTCCAGGTGCTGGTTGCCACCTTTAAAGCCCTTCATACCTCAGGTCTGGGTTACCCAATGAGTAGTCTTTTCCAGTGGATTCTACCTGTTTGATCCAGGCCAGTAGGATGGGCATGCTGTGTGCCCTATTGGTCAGGGAATGCCATCTGGCAGGGCCAAGGAGGCCTGCTTTTTCTGCCACAGCGTCTGCCCTATGGAGCATTTGCCCTCCAGTGATTTGAATGGCCCCGATCCTGTTGGCTTTTCACAAGGAAATAAGTTCTGGTTCTGGGCCCAGGAATGGGCCTGAGTGTTGAAAGGTTTCATCTCCTTTGTGCTGGCAATTAGCAATAGCAATATCTTGCTTGGCTTCTCTGTATTCTAATGTTTGTTTTCTGTTGAGAAATTGTTTTCTAATTTATTTTAAAATTTCTTGCAACCCAGAGAATCATTTGCTAAGATGGGCAGCCATACAAATAGATTGACTGAATAAATGAATAGAAATTATCAATATATACATGCCATTCAAAGGAGGTAATGAAAAGCCTAGGAATGAAAGAAAAAAAGCTAGAATATAACACCCCCAGCAGCCAACACCAAGATAAGCAGGGATCAACAATAGACAAGCAGGAAGAAAACAACATTCTAATCAAGGTGCCACCAAGAAAGAAACCATGCTCCTACCAAAACTGGTAGAGCTCATTTCCACATATAAAGAGGCAGCAAATCCCACATTCGTTCACACAATTTGTTGTCACACAGAGGAGAATGCTGCAACTTGGGGACCTCCTGCAGAGAGAATCCCTGGGATGCTGTCTAGTATGGCCTCAGCCTCCTTATATGCCCGATAGGAATACTGAGATAAGAGCTGCTTGCCATATTATGAGCCACGGGGAGACTGTCATCCATGAGGAATTCTTTTTCCATTTTTTTCCTATAGGGAAAGTTCTATGTCTGCAAAGAATAAAATAGTTAAGCCAGTTTTTATTTACTAAAAGAATTTTAACTCAAGCAGCACAGTATAAACTTAAGAACCTGTATACATTTGCAGCCATGCATACTGAAGAAAGATACTCTACAAGTAGAGGAGGAAAAAAGAGGGTCAATTAAAAGGTCCAAAGAAACTTCCCTACAATGAAAGATTCCATTTGGAGTGTTTGGTTAATTTAAAAAGAAGACATTCTTTACCATGGAGGAAGACTAACCAGGACAGTTTCATATTAGTGGTAGCATTAGGAGGAGGATGCTGGGGAACCTCCTTTGGAAGGAACTACCATCTGGGGCTCCTAGAGGGGCTTGGGGGCCACTGGGTAAGCAAACGGAAGAATCAGAAGGGCTTCCCCGATGGCCCAACGCAACTCCTACCTTCTTCCTCCATGGACTTTACACTTCCTGGACATCCTGATCAGCAGAGACCACAATGGCAAACTAGAGACGTAAGTCTAATGAAAAACCACCCATACTAACCAGATGCTCCACTACCAGAGCAACAACCCAACCAACCTCCCATGCCCAAACACACTACAGCAACCCGGAACAGCAGAAAAAGGAAATAGAGTATCTATACAACATATTCCAACAAAATGGATATCTATGCAACTTTATCAAAGTCCCTGACCACTCAACCCAATACAGCACAACCAACACAAACCCTAAAAATTACACTGCCATATATCAAGAATATCTCAGAAACCACCAACAGACTGCTACAACCACATGGAATCAACATAGCATACAAGCCAACTAAGCCCTTTAAAACATCGTAAGCAGACCAAAAGACCTAACAACCCCAGAAGAAAAACAGGAGTCATCTACAACAGGGGTCCTCAACCCCGTCTGTGGACCGGCACCAGTCCACACACAGCATGCCAGAAACTGGGCCATGCAAACAAAGGAAGCCCCATCCGCAGGATGCAGGCAGCATGTGAAACCAAGCCCCCTCTGGTCCCGGAAAAATCTCTCTCCATGGAACTGGTCCCTGGTTGGAGGCCATGATCTACAACATACAATGTAAAGACTGCAACAACCACTATGTAGTGTCCTAGGACACTACACTTCTGACTGGCAGAACGCATCCAGGAACGCCAACTAGCAGTCAGAAGATACCATGAAAATTCTTTAATTTCACAACATATGGACAGATTTAACCATAGTTTCAGCTGGGAAAATGTGACCATCCTAGACCATTTCTAGAAGCTTGGCACTCTGACAAATCAGCCATCAATCGACACATAGACATTAACAACATCTATAGACTATACAAAAGGGACCATCACCCAGCCCAAAAAGGCCCAAGCAGCTCTCCACAACAATCAGGTTAACATCTGACCAACAATCAAGGAACTTCCAAAGAAGCCAACAACAAACAGTCCAACCAAAGAACCTGCAAGACCACTTCCAGCAACACTGACAGGCAAAGTCACCAGAATATAAACTGACAGCAAAGCCCAGTCCTTTCTAGCATTCAGGATGGTACCTAGTTTGGGTCACGAAACGTCTGCAAGAAAACAAGCAGGCTCAGAGGGCACCCCCTCATTTCAATCCTGAGCTACAAATATACCCCTTTATTAGTACGTTACATTCCCTTCTCGCCCCCCCCCCCAACGGGATCCAGACGGAGGCGGCACCCGGTCTGCTGGGGCCGCTGGGGACCCCCTTACCTTGGCTTCCAAGCTCTTCTTGCTGAAGACGGACAACCTCCGAAAATGGTCACGGGGTCGAACCGCCTTCGAGGTTTTTCTTCAGCTGAACAGGCAGCGCGGGTTCCCGAAAGCGAGCCCGGCGCCTCGGCCGTTTCCCCCCCCAGCCCTGGGTCGCTGGCCCCGCGCCCCCCCCCGCCCGACCCTTGGGGGCCCTTAATGCGGAGCAGCCCAAAGGGGGGATCCCTTTCTTTTCGGCTTGGCAGGTCACCTGGCCCCCCGCCCGCAGCGCCCCTCCCTCCCCCCCGGAGAGCGCCTGGGGGAAGAGCCCCCTTCCGCGGATCCCGCTGCCCCCCCCGCGCGGGAGACTCACATCTTCTCGGGCTGTGGCTCCGCTGCGACTCTGCGGAGAGGAGAGCAAAGAGAGCGTCAGGCCGGGGCCCCCCACGCCGGCCCCGCCCGTCCGCCCGCCGCCCGCGGGGCTCACCGTGGGACGAGGCGACGATCTTCTTGCGCTCCTCCACCGTCGCCAGGCGCCTCCAGAGCGACGGGTAGCGCTTGTAGAGGGAGCCGCGGAACATCCGCAGGTAGTTGCCCACCTGCAGGGCACACAAGGGGCGCCGCCAGCAGGTTAGACGCCGCCGCCGGGCAGGGCAGGGCAGGGCGGGGGGGCGGGGGGGGGCGAGCGGGGCCGGCCAAGGCGGCGCCTGCGGACCGGGAGGAGGGCAGCGGCGGCACTGCCCGCCACAAGGCCGCAGAGCCCGGGCACCAGCCCGGTCTGCCACCCACCTCGGAGCCGATCATGTAGAACTCGCCGTCCTCCTCCAGCTGGAACTTGACGGGCTTCTGCCCGAACGTTTTGCTCAGCGCCATCATCATCATGGCAGGGCACGGCCTAGCGCACGACGCCAACGCGCACGCGCGGCCCCTCGGGACCCGGATGAGGTGGCCCCGCCCTCAGCGTTGGTCGGCGCTTCCCCGGAAGCGCGTTTCGGCATCGTCGCAGCGCAGAGGGCGGGGCGAGAGGCGGGCCGGGCAGGCCGCGGGCGGCACGTGGAGGCCGGTCTGGGTTGGGCCAAGCGGGCCTGGAAGGCCTTGTAGGAGGATTTGAGTTCCTCAGAAGAAACAGACCGAATAAAGGACGAGGCGGAGTTGCGATGAACGTAAAGAATCCCCTCTAGAGAAGTGCAAAAAACGAGGAAGAAGAAATGGCATCGCTGTAGGCATCTACCTCAGAGCACCCACCAGGCAGAGGACATGGATGAGCTGTTTGCTGGTCAGCTAGCTGAGATGTGCAGGAAGCACCCCACAATAGTAATGGGGGACTGACATCAACTGGGAATTTTCTTTCTTTGTGGTTTCTTTTCCACTTGATGCCAGGAAAGTTTGGATGCTCCTTGGGAGCCCCAGGAAGGAATTCCACCTTTAGGGGGTCTTCCCAGCATTGCCAAGCAAAGGATGGGGGGGCACTATCCTCCCCCCCCCCCGACAGGAAAGCAGCTGCTGGCAGCATTGCTGGGGGTTCCCTGCAGGGGGCTGGGAGCCAAGCCCCTCCCTCTCTCTCTCTCTCTCTCTCTCTGTGTGTGTACTGGCCCCTTATGGCACTCCAGCAGAAAGTTGGGTGGGTCAGTCCTCTCCAAGACTAGGGGGGGAGGTTGGGGGATCTAAGCCCCCCTACCATTATGTCTGTCTGCCTGGCCCCTCAGCTGGAATATGAGGTGGGTGGGTTAATCCAGTCCAACACACAACCTGGCTGGATCCCCCTCCCCTCTGCAGGTGGAAGGCCAATTCTAACCAAAAGACTGGGAGAAGGTTGTGAAGGGCCATTTCTGCTTGATCCCAAGGAAGGAAGCATTGGGCAGACTCTCCATACCCTGAGCCAAATCAGGACTGCTCCCCTTGGAGGACCCACTTGGGACCCCAGAGAGGGATGCTCGCGTGGTCCTGAAGAGGCATCCTGGAGGGACCAGATCCCAGGCAGTTGGGACAACCCTTTCAACCAGAGATCCTGGAAGAAAAGCTGGTGCTGGCCGCAGATGGGCAGAGGTCCAGAAATGTGTTGCTGTTTGTCCTGAACACTTTCAGATCAAGATAAATCAGAAGAGTCCCCCTTTGCAAAGCCAAAGGAAGAACCAGCGTAGCAAGGACTGTGTTTGGTGGAATGCTAGTTATTTGGGAGGAAGAGGGGCAGCTGCATCTCATTGGATTGCACCCCCAAAATACTTTTAATCGGGAGGGTTTTTCTAAAAAGATCCAAGATCAGTGCAATCAGTTTGAGATGAAAGGATCTCATTTGACAAGTTTGTACCTAGTTGGAGGGGGTAAAGAGCTCCTCAAACAGGTCAAGAGTATCCCTGGTCCTCAGAAACAACTTTCCTTTTTGCAGCTCCAGGAGATTCCATTTCAGCACCATGAAAAAGGGGGTTTTCAGCACAGCAGAGGTAGGGAAAAGTCCCCTCTGTCATCCTGGTTCGACTTTGTGGGAAATTCTGGCCAAGCATCAGGGCAAACAACCCGCAGAAAGGAACCACAAGTTTTGGTCTACAACAGGCATGTCAAACTGCCGGCCCGTGGGCTGGATGTGTCATGCTGAAACCGCGCCCACCCCATTGCTGGCAATGGGGAAAAAGTCACGATACGTCACGTGACGTCGCGAGTTTGACATGCCTGGTCTATAACATCAGCACTTCAGAGAGTTGTGTTACCAGGAGGGACCCTGGGAAAATAGCTGCATCCACTATCATTTGTGGCTGAACCAGAAAAGATCCCAGAAGTTCAGATGCCAGACTTTAGGGTTCTGGAGCAGTTCCCAGCCATCCTGTCCCTGGAGAGGCAGAGCTGGATTTAAGACTGTGGAGTAGAGTAGAGTAGAGTAGAGTAGAATAGAATAGAACCTTAGAGGTCTTCTAGTGCAGTTGTGTTGTTAATAGCCTCAGGTTTGCTTGTCCTCAAATAGCAAAGCAGGAGGGAATTCTGTTGAACCTATACCGTCTCAGACAGGTGAATGTCCGGTCTCCTCTTAAAAAACTCCAGTGATGGAGCGCCCATGATTTGTGGGGGTAAGCTGTTCCAACCATTGTTTCTCATCCTTCCCTCTGGTGCTCTGGTGAACAACCTGGCCCCCTCTGCCTTGTGGCAGCCTCTCAGATACTGGAATACTGCTATCATGTCTCCCCTGTTTCTTCTTTTCTTTAGACTGTCCAGACCCAAGTCCCACAGCCGTTCTTCGTATGTTTTAGTATCTAGGCCTTTGATCATCTTAGTTGCTCTTGTCTGAATCTTTTCCAAACTCTCAACATCTTTTTTGTGATATGGTGACCAAAATTGGCTGCAGTATTCGAGGTGTGGTCTTACTAGGGCTTTGTAAAGTGGTACTAGTACTTCGTATGATCTTGATTCTATGCCTCTGTTTATACAACCCAGGATTGTATTAGCTTTTTTTGGTTGCTGCTGCACTCTGCTGGCTCATAGTCAAATGATTGTCCACTAGGACTCCAAGGTCCCTCTCACAGTTACTGTTTTTAAGCCAGGTCTCGCCCAGTCTATTTGTGCCTAAGGTTTTTCCTGCCTAAGTGTAAGACTTTGCTTTTCTCTACATAGAAACTCATTTTATTGGATAGGGCCCATTGTTCAAGTTTGTCAAGATCTTTTTGGATCCTGAGTTTGTCTTCTGGGATGTTGGCTACTCCTGCCAGTTTGGTATCATCTGCAAATTTGATAAGTGCCTCTTCAATTCCCTCATGTAAGTCATTTATGAAGATATTGTGGAGTACTGGGCCTAAGACGGAACCTTGTGGTACCCCACTGCTAACTTCTCTCCATATGGATGTAGTGCCGTTGAGGACTACTCATTGAGTACGGTTGATGGTGATGTTGTCTATTCCACCTTTTTCTAGCTTACCAAGGAGTAGGTTGTGGTCTACCTTATCAAATGCCTTACTGAAGTCTAGGTATACTACGTCCACAGTATTTCGCTGGTCTATTAGTTTAGTCACTTTATCGAAGAATGAAATAAGATCGGTTTGGCATGATCTGTTTTTAACAAACCCATGCTGGCTACTAGTTATGACTTTGTTTGCTTCTAGTTGTTCGCAGATCTGTTTTTTGATTATCTTTTCTAGGATCTTCCCAGGTATTGATGTTAAACTGATTGGTCTGTAGTTTCCTGGTCCATTTTTTTTCCCTTTCTTGAAGATGGGGACCACATCAGCCCTTTTCCAATCCTCAGGTACTTCCCCGATGCTCCAGGATTTATGAAAGATATGGTGCAACGGTTCTGAGATAACATCTGCCAGCTCTTTCAGAACTCTGGGATGTAATCTGTCAGGTCCCGGTGATTTATATTCGTCAAGGTCGGATAGGTGTTCCCTTACCATTTTCTTGCTTATGTAGCATTACCTCCTCGGAGGCCGCCGAAGCCCAGGCCCTCCCAGCCCCGTTCCCCTCCGTCGAGCTCTGCAGCTGTGCTCTCTAGGTGTTAGTAAAGTGTCTCTTCTAGCAGAGGCTCACGCGAAGTGAGAAGGCAGCAGGTTTTTGTCGTCAAGAAGGGACTTCCAGGAACAAAGATGACCAGCCTCTAGTCCCAATAGTCAATGCTGTGGTGGTGTCTAGCAGCCCCAGGCTGTCATAGCAGCAATAGTCAATGATTCCTCATTGGAAACAAGTGGGGGGGGAACCCCCGGCTCCAGGCAGCAGTAAAAACACGAACAAAAGCAGTCAGTGTGCTGCAGTAATGGCCTGCCCCCCCAGGGCAACTCCCCACAATGTCTAAAACTTCCACAAGCAGCAATAATCACAGTTCGGATGGCCTCCATTCAGGGGTGGGCCACCCACTGCTGTCCAGGAGGCTATTATCTTGGTTAACTCCAGTATCTGGGTTTGCATCGCTGTTATCCTCCTCCCTGGCCTTTCTCACTCCTGGGCCTAAGGGCTGTCCTACTGGCAACTCGGCTTTTGCCTCCTTAGCCTCCTCCACTACCTCGGTTGCCCGCACTCTCCTTATAAGCTCGTGATACCCCCCAGCGTTCTCTCTAGCTTCAACCTTTATTTGGCTCCGGACAGGGTCCGAAGCCAAAGCACCCCGGGAGAGTTGTTCTATCCTGGCCTGTTCCACCCCAGCTGGATCCAATCCCCGCTTCTCCACTACCTGATATAATAATCTATTCAGGCGCCTTATATATTCGGACAGCTTCTCACCTCTCTTCTGGTACATATGTTCCAACCGGAACAGTAAACTAGAGACCGTCTCAGCAGACCCGAACTCATCATGCAACAAAGAGAGATAGTCACGTACGGTAAACTGTCCCCGACTCAATGTTAAACTTCTAATGGCTTCTGCAGCAGGGCCCTTTAAACTCTCTCTAACCCGTTGTCTTTTCTGGGTGTCCGGTATATCCCATTCCTCAACTGCCTGTATTGCCTGTTCCATCCAAGCTTCATACTCCTCTTCCCCTTCTGGCACCGGTTGCATCCCCGAAAAAGTACATAATTTCCTATATCCAGCCCCTATGCAATAACCCCCATCAGGTTTTGGACGGAAGTCAAACTTTCCCCCCCGCCTGTGTGAACCCCACTTCCGCTATCCCTGCAGGTGGGGAAACGCACTTCTCTTTCTTCTGGCCTAGTGGTTTGGTCAAAGGTGTGCTCCATGCAATAGGAAGAATCACCCCACTCTGACATCATCTGCCAGTTGCAAACTTTTAACCTGAAAGCACTCCGGAATGCTCTTTTTCCATTCCAACAGTACATAAAAATGGGGGAAATCCCGATCCACCCTCGTATCTATCACATATACCCTCTGATCCGGGACAAAACCCCTCAATGTCTGTAAAATTCGCTCCTCTGACCAAACATCACCAGAAACATCAATTACCTCGCTTGTCCTTACTTCACTATTCTGCTCTTCGCACCACCTGGTAGCCGCATTAGAGTCCATTTTGTTCTCCTGGCTCATATCCCTACACGAGACTAACCCTTCCTTACTAAGGAGAGGGGCCAGGCAGGGAATCCCGGATGAGCCCCCACGTGTAGCATTACCTCCTCGGAGGCCGCCGAAGCTCAGGCCCTCCCAGCCCCGTTCCCCTCCGTCGAGCTCTGCAGCTGTGCTCTCTAGGTGTTAGTAAAGTGTCTCTTCTAGCAGAGGCTCACGCAAAGTGAGAAGGCAGCAGGTTTTTGTCGTCAAGAAGGGACTTCCAGGAACAAAGATGACCAGCCCCTAGTTCCAATAGTCAATGCTGTGGTTGTCAACGCTGTTAATATAGGATTAATATCCTATATTGCATTGCATTGCATTGACAAGATATGCAGAACTGTCTGGTATTTTTGGAGTTAAATCAGATGACATGCAAAGGGAGGAGATTTATGAAGAAAGTGGGAGACTGGGAAGGGAAGGGAATCTTTGGCCTCCAGCCTAATTGGAAGACGTAAATCATGACAGTAAAGTAAGGGAGGAGTTTAGCAAGATAAGATAGACGCAGGCCAGAGAAATCCAGATTCTGGCATCCGCTTTGTAATGTGCCGAAGTATTGTAGCAAAACTCCTGGCAAGAAATGCAAAATAAAGAAACTAAAAGGGAAATAATGTCTGTTTTCTTGGAATGCTTCTTCCTTTGGACCACAACAGTGGTGGTGTCTAGCAGCCCCAGGCTGTCATAGCAGCAATAGTCAATGATTCCTCATTGGAAACAAGTGGGGGGGGGAACCCCGGCTCCAGGCAGCAGTAAAAACACGAACAAAAGCAGTCAGCGTGCTGCAGTAATGGCTTGCCCCCCCAGGGCAACTCCCCACAATGTCTAAAACTTCCACAAGCAGCAATAATCACAGTTCGGATGGCCTTCAGTCTTCACAGCAGCCTCTCTTCCTCTTCTGTGGCTTTTTTCAGTCTCAGGCCCCATCGGTGTCAAACCCCTCCCCCCTTATCCTTTATTATTGAAATCTGAGGTTAGCAACCCCAGCAACTTTCTTTCTCTACACACTCTCTCTTGCCTCCACTTGGGATATCCCCCTTGCGAAAGAAAGCAGTAAAATTCCACTCCCTCACTCTCTCCTTTCCCTCCTCCACAAGAAGGGATCAACTTAAAACCTCCAACCCCTCTTTGTCTTCACCTGGCCTTTCCTACGAGCAGCCACCACCCCCACTCTCCTTTCCTTCCTTCCTTTTCCGTCTTTCCCCTCGTCCAGCCTGCCGTGCCCAAAACCAGCAGCAGATGTCCCAATCTCTCTCTCCCCGGCCAGGCTCCTGCAGACACTTTCAGACAGCTGGCAGCAGCTGTCCCAATCTCTCTCCCCGGCCAGGCTCCTGCAGACACTTTCAGACAGCCCCGCTACACTTATATTAATTTTTGTTTCGAGTTTGTCTTTTGCAGTGGTTTTTTTGGTATGTTGGGCTATAGTTTCTTTTTGTGTGAAGACTGACGCAAAATATGAGTTAAGCAGCTCTGCTTTCTCCCTGTTGCCCGTAATTTCTTTGCCATCTTCTCTCTTTAGTGGGCCTACAGTTCCTTTGACTTTTTTCTTGTTGTTAATATGTTGGAAGAAACTTTTTTTTATTGTCCTTGATTTCTGTTGCGAGTCTTTGTTCATTCTGAGCCTTTGCTTTCCTGACTTCTTTTCATGTTCTGGCTGTCTGCTGATAATTGGCCTTGGTTATGTGCCCCTCTTTCCATTTTTTGTGTTTTGTCCTTTTTGTCTTTCAGTTTGTCAGAGAGATCTTTGTGCAGCCATGTTGATTTCTTCTTGTTTTTCTCTTTCAGTGGTATTGTGCTGATCTGTGCTTTTGTGATCGCATTTTTCAGGGTTTCCCATGCTTCTTGGGTTGTTTTCCACTTTAGAATTTTCATCCATGGGATCTTTCCTAGGTTCTCTCTGAGTTTGTTAAAGTCAGCTCTTTTGAAGTTTAAAACATTGGCTGGATTGTTTTCTATTACTGGTGTTTGCATTATATTAAATTCCAGTATGGCGTGGTCACTTTCACCCAAGGTTCTGGCAATTTCAATTCCCTCTATCACTTCTTCTCTATTTGTAAGGATTAAGTCCAGTATAGCTTTACGTCTCGTTCCCTCCTCCACCTTTTGGTTGACAAAGTTGTCGGCTAGGTTGGTTAGGAATCTGTTTGATCTCTCGCTCACTGCAGAGTTTGTCTCCAAGTTGATATCTAGATAGTTGAAGTCTCCCATTACTACTGTGGTATGCTTCCTGCATACATTTGTTAACAGGTTGGCAATGCCTGTCTTGGGGTGTGTTTCCTGTATCTCCTAGTTGTTGTTTGGGTTTTTCTTTTTTCTCAACACTGCCTACCTCGTTGTTTGATTTGTTTTCTTGGGATTTGTGATTGGTTTTGGGTTCTAGAGATTGGTCACCCTCCCCCCCCCTCAGTTTTAGTTTAAAGCTCTCCTGATGAGTTGGGCCAGTCTTTTTCCAAGTACATTTTGCCTGTTTTTGTGAGGTGCAGCTCATCCCTTGCCAAGAGCCCTTTGTGTAGGAAATGCAGTCCTGATCCAGGAAACCAAAGTTTTCTTGGCGACACCAACCCATTTGCCAGTGGTTTATTTCTAAAATTCTTTTTCCTCTCAATGGATGTTGGCCTTTCGTTGGGAGTTCTGATGAGAACACTACTTGTGCTCCTAGCTTCTTAACTTTATTGCCTAGTTCCATGGTGGTGAACCTATGGCACGTGTGCCACAGGCAGCATGCGGAGCCATCTCTGGTGGCATGCGAGCCATTGCTGGGCTGAGCTGCTCCCTCCTCCTCTCCGCACATGCACAGCTTTCCGCAGAGCTGCGCATGTGCAGCTCTCCGCGCATGCGCAGTCTGGGAATAGGCAACAGGCTATAAAAACAGGAACTTTCTGCGGAAGCAGCATTTGCTGCAGACAACGAGAGAGCGAGCACGAGTCAGAGCAGATAGCAAGCGAGCGAGCATGAGCCGACAGTGGTAAGTTGCAGCAGCCGGCCACGCAGGGGAGGAGGAGGACAAGGGGCGGCGGGGGCAGCAGAGCGGTAATGGGCGGGAGGGCTGCCTTGCCTTGCGTAAGCCGGTGGCAGCGGCCGAGCCATAATGGTGGCTGGGGGGGGTTCCTTGCCTTCCCTCAGCCACATGTAAGCTGGCGGCCGAGCCATAATGGCGGCCGGGGGGTTCCTTGCTTTCCCTTGGCCACGATCCCGAGATCGTTCATGGCAGCCGGGGGGGGGGTACTTGCCTTGTCCTCGTGTAAGGCAGCGGCGCTGGCCTGACGCGGGCGTCTCCCGTCTTCCGCCTGACCTTTGGCGGGAGTTGGGCGTGGGAGGCTCGGAGGCTCTTCTCGGGCGACTGCCGCGCATTGGCGGCCCCTTTCCGCTTCCCTGCGGTTCGGAGTCCAGCCATGAGGGGACCGAGGGGGACAAAGTGAAGCCCGGAGACCCTCTGGCTTTCTTGCGGGTGAGGAGGATGGGTTTCCTCACCCGAGTAGTGCCTGCGAAGCGGCGGCGGCGGCACCGAGTGGCCAGAGATTCTTCTCCTCCCAAGGCTTTTCTTTTCTCTCGCTCGGGAAAGGAACGGAGAAGCTGCCTCTCGAGTCCCGCCCGCGACGCTCTCCTCCCGAGCTACTCACGCGGTTCCACCCTGGTCGGTAGGTCACATCACTGTTGAGGAATGACTCGGCCTGCTGGGGCCTGCCTTGCCTCGCCACGTGTAAGCCGGCGGAGATCGTTCATGGCAGCCGGGGGGGTGGTAACTTGCCTTGTCCTTGTGTAAGGTGGCGGCGGCCATTAATGGCGACGGGGGCGGTGGTGGTATTCATGCTGCTTTAAGGCGGCGGCTGCCATTAATGGCAACGGGTGGTACCTTGCCCTCATGTTGCTTTAAGGCGGCGGCCGCCATCAATGGCAATGGAGTGGTGGTGGTGGTACCTTGCCCTCGTGCTGCTTTAAGGCAACGCCGCCGCCATTAATGGCAATGGGGTGGTACCTTGCCCTCGTGCTGCTTTAAGGCGGCGGCCGCCATTAATGGCAACGAGGTGGTGGTGGTGCTACCTTGCCCTTGTGCTGCTTTAAGGCGGCAGCCACCATTAATGGCGACGGGGTGGTGGTACCTTGCCCTCGTGCTGTTTTAAGGTGGCAGCCGCCGCCATTAATAGCAACGTGGTGGTGGTACCTTGCCGTCTTGCTGATTTAAGGCGGCGGCCACCGCCATTAATGCCAACGGGGGGGTGGTACCTTGCCCTCGTGCTGCTTTAAGGCGGCGGCTGCCATTAATGGCGACGTGGTGGTGGTGGTACCTTGCCCTCGTGCTGCTTTAAGGCAGCATTCACACTCATCGGCTGCCCAGCCTCGTGGGGCTGTGGCAATGGTGGGGGGGCAGCCTGGTGTCTGAAGCTGCTTCAGCTGGCCGCTGGCCTCAGCAGGCCCCAACGAGGCAACATTCACACACTCACCACCTGCCCAGCCTCGTGCCAGCAGCGAGCGGTGGGCATGCGCCAAAATGTGAAAAATGGTCTTAAGTCACTTTTTAAAGTGCCGTTGTCACTTCAAACAGTCACTAAGTGAACTGTTGTAAGGTGAGGACTACTGTACTTTATCACTTTATCACAGTTTTTTCAAAACTAATGGATCCGGTAATAAAAGGGTGGCCGGTCTGTATACAAGCCATCGCGGCCACTACCCTGCTAGTTCAAGAAAGCCGGAAGATACGTTTTGGAGGGGCAATTGTAGTGAGTAGTCCACACCAAGTAAGGAATATTTTGAATCAGCAAGCTCAAAAATGGATGACAAACTCTAGACTAATGAAATATGAAAGCATTTTACTAGAAGATCCAAGCCTAGTGATCGTGACTGAAGCTAATGTAAACCCAGCTCAGTTTCTAAGTGGAGAAAGAGATTCGCAAGAAATAAAAAATGATTGCTTAGAAGCAATTGACTATCAGACCAAGGTGAGGGATGATCTGAAAGAAACTCGAATAGTAGGACTTTGTTTATAGATGGGAGCTCCAGGGTGATAGAGGGGGAGCGAAGAAGTGCCTATGCCATAGTAGAAGGGGAATCATGGAAAACTGTGCTAGCTGAGAGATTACCAAGTCAGTGGTCTGCTCAGACTTGTGAACTATATGCATTAAAAATGGCTGTGAAGGAATTGGGAAAGGAAGGTGGTAATATATACACAGATTCTATGTATGCTTTTGGAATAGCACACACTTTTGGAAAGATATGGAAAGAAAGAGGGTTGATGAATAGTAAAGGGAAGGGATTAGCAAAAGAAGAATTGGTCATTGAAATTTTAAATTTAATAACTATACCACAGGCATTAGCCATAATACATGTAGAAGCACACCAAAAGGGAGAGGGATTTGAAATCTATGGCAACAATTTAGCAGATGAAAGAGCTAAAGAAGCAGGACTCATGGAAAAGGAAAAAGAAAAAGGTTTTATAATGATACCTGAAATGGAAGAACAAGGGATACCAAGGAAGAGGAAGAAGCAATGAAGAAGGGGGGGATAGTTCAAAATAAAGACGGGGAATGGATATTGCCAGATGGGAGAAAGATGTTAAATAAACCGATCATGAGAAATCTGATCGAGAGGCTACATGAAGGGACACACAGGCTTTAATAGATTTGATACAAAGAAAATATGTATGTAAAGGAATATATAGCTTGGCCTTACAAATGGTTAGAAAATGTATGGTCTGTCTGAAAACAAACAAAGCAGCACTAAGAAAACAACCAATGGGGGGAAGAGAGTTGGCAATACGACCTTTTCAAAGAATTCAGATTGACTATACTGAATTACCAAAAGCAGGAAGAATGAAATATTTGCTGGTCATTGTGGATGATTTAACTCGATGGGTGGAAGCATTTCAAATGCTAGCACCACGGGCAGAATATTGTTAGAAAATATAATACCTAGGTATGGTCTTCCTGAAGTAATAGATAGTGACCAGGGGACGCATTTTAAGGCGAGGGTAGTCAAATTAATTAATGAGGCCATGGGAATTAAGTGGGATTATCACACCGCATGGCACGCCAGTAGTTCTGGGGTTGTTGAATGCACGAATCAAAAATTAAAACAAACTTTTGATTAAATTACTGTAAGAAACAAATTTACCCTGGAATAAATGCCTCCCCTTGGCCTTATTAAGGATACGGACACAACCACGTAAAGATATTGGATTGTCATCATTTGAACTCATGTTTGGAATACCTTATATGGGGAAGGAGGGATTACCAAGAATTGAATTGAAAGATAAAATAATTAGAAAATATGTACTCGAACTGTCCAGATGTTTTTCTCTCTTGCGACAGAAAGGCATTCTTGCTCAAACTCCACCCTTGGACTTTGCAGTACACCAATACAAAGCAGGACAGTGGGTGTTGATAAAAGCCTGGAGAGACGAAAAACTAACTCCAACTTGGGAAGGACCTTACATCGTCTTGTTAACTACTGAGACAGCTATCCGGACGGCTGAAAAAGGTTGGACCCATTACTCCCGAGTAAAAGGGCCCGTGCCAGCCCCAGAGAGGTGGAAGGTGGAATCTCACCAAGGAGACCCACTGAAGTTAAAGTTTCGAAGGACTTAATGAACTAGTAGTCGATCTTCCTGACTTTGCATTTTTTTTGCATTTTTTTTTCTATCTAGAACTGAATGGTTGTCCATGCTTCCGCCTCAATCAAAGAAAACCAAGATTGAGCAAATCCAATACCTCCCGGATGTGTTGGTTTTGTAGGTGCCTTTGTGGGTGTTGTTGTTGCTCTCACTGTATTGATTGTGTTTTGTGTACAAATTTGGGGGAAGAAACCTCCCACAATCACTCTCCTGACCACCCAGGTACAATATTTGCGTGTTCCCCTCCTTTGGGGCAAACGTTTCTTACCTGGGCCAGTGCACTGGGTTACCTGGTCCTGGGCCTCAGTTGTTGACTCTCTTCCTCTTTCCTATTCTTTGATTTTGTAGACCAGAGTTGTCAATTTAGTTTGGCTCAGAGCCCGCAATGGGAAGCTAGATCTCAGATAATTCCAGGCAGTTGAAATCAACAGGCACGCCCCTGGACTTCACTGAGAACAGCGTCCTCTAGAGCAGGGCTTTTCAACCTGTGGTACGCATACCACTTGTGGTACATTAATGAGTGGCAGGTGGTACGCAGCCCTGCCTAGCCAAGTGTAGTGGGGAAGGGAAAGAGCCAGCACAGGCAAAGACTTACAGTGAGAGAGTCCTCTGGAGCTGCAGATTTTACTTATGAATGGAGCCATTTGGGGAGGCTGCCTTAGCCGGCAGCCAGTACTTACATTTTTTTTCTTCCTTAAGTGCCAGCTGGGCTCCTTACTTTCCTTTCTAGCCAGTAGCTAATTCTTAAAGGGGAAGTGCCTTTTTAAGCTAGTTCACTCAGCAGCTTGTCTTTTCTGTCTCTGGAGGTCTTTCCTTGTTTGATCAATATATGGAAGAGGAAAAATATGGGGGGGTTCAAATTCTTCCTTCAGAAGGAGATGGGAATGAGAAAAAGGGAGGCAGGGAAGGGAGGCAGGGAAGGAAGTCCCGCCTTAGCACTTGGCCACCAGCAGCTCTGCCATTGACTTTGCTTGTCAAAAGGTTGCAGAAGGGGATCACATGACCCTTGCTAGGTGGTACTCGAATATTGCCATATCCTAAAAGTGGTACAATCGGTAAAAAGGTTGAAAAGCCCTGCTCTAGAGCAGGGCTTTCCAACCTGTGGTACGCGTACCACTTGTGGTACATTAACAAGTGGCAGGTGGTACGCAGCCCTTCCTAGCCAAGTGTAGTGGGGGAGAGAATGAGCCAGCACAGGCAAGGACTTACAATGAGAGAGTCCTCTGGAGCTGCAGAGTGGGTGGGGCGAGACAAAGGACCCAGGCTCACTTCTGGCTCACCCTCCCCCATGAGAAAGGAGGAGGAGGGGGCGGAGACAGGAGAGGCTATAAAAGGAGGCAGTTTGGGCGGGAGAGGGAGAGAGAGAAAAAGAAGCAGCCTTGGGAGGAGGCCGACTCAGCTCTAGCTGCACCGAAGGAGGAGGGTGGGGGGGAGAGGAGAGGAGATCAAATCAAGCAGGCCGGCCATGAGCTGATTTGCAACTGCTGTGGCAGCCACCTGTGCTGGCAGCAGCAAACAGGCAAGAAATGCAGTGGGGGAGGGGTTGCCCTCCTTACTTTCCTTTCTAGCCAGTAGCTAATTTTTAAAGG